>JALAZF010000028.1:21506447-22738596 GCA_022829125.1 Lathyrus tuberosus
CATCATTTTAATAATTTGTAGCTAATCTCTAGCTAATTTAAACACACAATTATATTAGTAATACACACAACTCATTGATTCTCTTTTTTTATTGTATAAAATGTTTTATCAATGATCAAAACGTGACCATTCTTTAAAAAGAAAAAAACAAAGAACATAGGTGACAAATGAATCCTTACGACAGAGAGTATTATGCAGACACTGCTTCGTCTTCATCAAATTATTAACTGACCATCATCTTCTTATTTATAAAATCCGTTTGTAACCGTAGTCGCGACAATACCTACCAACCAAATGCTATCAATAATAAAAAATAGGTAACCCTACTTTTTAATTTCTCCCATTTTATTTATTTATTTTTATAAGCAAGTTCCATTAAATAACGAGTACAAAGGGTACTAGAACCTGATTACAAAAGGATCGAGACTAGGCTCGATAGAAATAAGAAATTACCTACCAATTGAAACCTAAGACAAATAAAACAAAGGGTCTTTGTTGAAGTCATACAGATTACAATTGGAATGGATAATATCTCCTATAAAAGACCAACGCCAAACCGTGAATTTAACCCTCCAAACGATGTCTGAAACATTCTGTAACGCCCTAGTTTTAGTTAGTTTTATTTAATTGAGTCGTTTTGAATATTTTATTATTATTTTATTTTATTTTTGACTTTTATTTGGTAAATATATTATTTTTCATCGTGATTATATTTTATCGCGTTTTGGGAGTGTTTGCAAGATATTTGAGTATAGGGCTATTTTGGTCATTTCATTTATTTTCTTAAGTTAGAAAACATAAATAGAAAGAAAAAGAGAGAAAAGTAGTAAGGAAAGAAAAATAAGAGAAGAAAAAGAGAAAGAAGGAAAGAGAAGAGAAAGAAGAAAAGAGAGAAAAACTTGGAAAAGAAGAAATTAATCCAACCGACTTTTCAAACACGATTAAATCGGGTAAGGGTGCGAAACTCGATTATCTTATGCTTGGGTATGATTATGTATGTGTGTGTGTGAATGTTTGTGGTGTTCTATAGCTTTTCAATTCTAGGTCGGAAGAGAGAAATCGATGTTTTCGCGGTTGAAAATCGGTGTAAATGCTGTAGAATACTTGTTACCATGATTGGGTTATGTTCTGATTGCTATGTGTTGGTTTGGAAGTGTTTTGGTGGGGAAAATATGGTTTTGGGGCATATAACAGCGTTGCTGGGTTTTTCTGAATTCGCAGGTTAGCACTGCGAATCCCCTAGCAAAGGGGAAAGCGAGCATTCGCTGGCTATTCGCACTGCGAAGGTGAGGGCGAACATTCGCCAGAGACTAGCACTGCAAACTTTACCTCATTTCAGTTCTGACTTAGTTCGCCAGACGTTCGCACTGCGAATGGGCCAACGAACCAGTGTTGGCTAGGCATTCGCCAGAGACTCGCACTACGAACTGTAGGCTATTTTCTTTTCTGCCATGGTTCGCTGGGGTATTCGCACTGCGAATGAGGGAGCGAAGGACTCGCTAGGAGCTTCGCGTTGCGAACATGACAACTTTTCCCAATTTTTTTTCTTTATAACTTTTGATCCGTAAGTCGGTTTGAGGCGCGGTTTGGTGCGTTGGAAAGCTTTTGACATGTTCTTTCTTATTAAAATGGTTTTGAGATTGTTGGCCGATTAAATTATGTCGGGAATTTGGAAAGGTGTCGTTTTGTCAACTTGTACCATTTTAATTGTGTGTATTTGATGTGTTATCATGCAATATGCCTTTGATAGATATGGTATGACTTGTGTGCTGTTGTATGATGTAAATGCATTGTTTTGGGCTTGATGGTAAAGCATGATTATTGTTGATTAAGATGGTTGCATATATGTGTGCATTTGAATGTCATGAGTCATTGTATGCCAAGCATCATGATATGCATTCTTGTGATGTCGTGTGCCCTAGTGGGTGTGAGCGACGAATCGATTCCAGAGGGAATCCGCTATAACATCGTGAGGCTTATACAAAGAGGACTGAAAGCGATGATTATAGAGGATCGTGAGCCTTATACAAAGAGGACCGAAAGCGATCCATAAACGTCGTGAGCCTTATACAAAGAGGATCGAAAGCGACGCAGAACATCGTTTGCCCGACGGGGAGTTACGCTAAGTAACAAGCAATGGTTCCAATAGTTCCTGAGTGAACTAGTGTTGAGATGATGGATGGATGGTACCGCATTGCATTGCATAGAGTCGTTGTGTCGGTCTCTGTGCAAATGCATAAATCATGAATGGATTGATTTTGTGTGGAATTGTGATTGGAATTGATGAGTTGAGATATATATATATATATATATATATATATATATATATATATATATATGTGTGTGTGTGTTGGTGATAATTGTATTGTGCATGATTGATATGCATTGGTGATGGATATATGAGATATGCATTGTGTTGTTTTGTATTTGAATTCTGGTGGAAGTTGTGGTGAGAATATTTTTCATGTGTATTGTTGTGTTATTATATAATTGTATGCAATTATATTATGATTGTGTTTCTCACCCCTTCTGCTGTTTTAAATGCTCTATGAGGCATTGCAGATTAGATGTTGGAGGTCTTTTTGTGAAGCTTAGGTCTTCATTCTTTTGTCGGTCGGCTCTGATATGTAGCACCGGGTAGTCGGGGAGATTGTTATATGATTATTTGTATTATATATACACGTATTTTGGATTGTACATGTATGAATATGTATATGACAGACAAAATTTTTATGATGTATATATATGAGATTCATTTACAGATTTTCCGCTTTTATTCTGTATCTGAATTGTGGGTGTTAGGAACTAAGTTCTGTTGTTATGTGCTACCTGAATTGTTGCATATCTATATGGGCGGGTTATTGCGTGATTTTAATTCCTTTTGATGTGACGCTCTCGTGTATTCCGTGAATTGTTAATTATACTCTGATTAATTGTTATCGCTTTAATAGCCTGGGGGTGTAGAAGGGGGTGTTACATTAAGTGGTATCAGAGCCAGTCCGTGTCAGTTTGTGTCAGTCCTTGTCGGTGTTTCTGGTTGGGTGAGCTGTTTGTTTAACCATAGTTGCTGTTATTGGAAATGAACAGAATATGGCTGGTAGGAATGATGCTGCTTTGGCTGCTGCTATGCAAGCTATGGCTCGTGCTGTGCAGGGTGCACCTAATGCTGCGGGTAATGATGAGTTCAGGAAAAACAAACCGCCTGTCTTCAAAGGGAGACATGATCCTGATGGTGCTCAGATTTGGCTTAAGGAGATTGAAAGGATCTTCTGAGTGATGGATTGTGCTGAGGATCAGAAGGTGAGACTGGGTACTCACATGTTGCTGGAAGAGGCCGATGATTAGTGGGTTGGTACACGTCATGTGTTGGAAGCTGCAGAGGAAGAGATTACTTGGGCTTTGTTTAGTGTTGAGTTTCTGAGGAAGTATTTTCCTGAAGATGTTAGAGGAAAGAAGGAGATGGAGTTCTTGGAATTAAAACAAGGTAACATGTCTGTTGTTGATTATACTGCTAAGTTTATGGAGCTTGTGCAGTTTTACCCACATTATGCTGAAGCGACTGCGGAGTTTTCTAAGTGTGTGAACTTTGAGAGAGGATTGCGTCCTGAGATCAAGCAGGCAATCGGTTATCAAAGGATCAGAAGGTTTTCAGATTTGGTGGATTGTTGTAGGATTTATGAAGAAGATAACAAAGCTCGTTCTACTCACTATAAGAGTGTGAACAACAAGAAAGGGAAGCAACAGTTTCGTAGTGGTCCTTACGTGACACCAGCTGATAAGGGTAAGCAAAGTGGTAATTTTGAGAAAAGGCCAAGTGGCGGAGGTATGTCTAATTCTCTGAGATGTTATAGATGTGGTGAAGTGGAACATCGTCAGTTCGAATATAGGAAGAATTTGGGGAAGTGTTCTAATTGTGGAGGTGTAGGTCATGTCGCAGCTGATTGTACGAGGAAGAATGTGGTGAAGTGTTTCAACTGTGGTGAAGCTGGTCACATTAGTACAAAATGTCCGAAACCGAAGCAAGCTCAGGCTGATGGGAAGGTATTTGCATTGGCAGGAACTCAGACTTCTAGTGCAGACCGTCTGATCAGAGGTACTTGTTTTATTAATAGTACACCTTTAGTTGCTATTATTGATACTGGAGCGACTCATTCGTTTATTTCGTCTGAGTGCGTGAAGTGTTTGAATCTTTTGTTGTCTTCAATGGGTGGTGAGATGGTTATTGATACTCCAGCAATGGGATCAGTAACTACTTCTTTGGTTTGTTTAAGTTGTCCTTTGACCATTTATGGTAAAGACTTTGAGATGGATTTGGTGTGTTTGCCGTTAGAGGGTTTAGATGTGGTTCTGGGAATGAATTGGTTGCAGTTCAATCGGGTTCATATTGATTGTTATCATAAGCTGGTAAGATTTCCTTCTCTTGAGGAAGACGAGGATTCGAGTTTCTTATCTACCAAAGAGTTGAAAAAACTTTTGGCGGATGAAGCTCAGTTGTTTGGATTGTTTGCATCGTTGATTGTGGATAGTCAAGTTTCACTTGATGTGTTTCCTGTTGTGTGTGATTTTCCGGAAGTGTTTCCTGAGGATATTTCAGATGTGCCGCCAGAGAGAGAGGTGGAGTTTTCTATAGATCTAGTTCCCGGTACTAGACCTGTATCAATGGCACCATATCGAATGTCGGCATCTGAGTTGGTTGAGTTAAAGAAGCAATTGAACGAATTGTTGGAAAAGAGGTTTGTGAGACCGAGTGTGTTGCCATGGGGTACTCCAGTTTTATTGGTGAAAAAGAAAGATGGGAGTATGCGATTGTGTATTGATTATCGCTAGTTGAATAAGATGACGATTAAGAATAAGTATCCTCTTCCGAGAATTGATGATCTGATGGATCAGTTGGTAGGTGCGTGTGTGTTTAGTAAGATTAATTTGAGGTCGGGGTATCATCAGATAAGGGTGAAAGAGGAAGATATTCAGAAGACGGCTTTTAGGACACGTTATAGTCATTATGAATATTCTGTGATGCCGTTCGGGGTTTCTAATGCGCCAGGGGTGTTTATGGATTACATGAATCGTATTTTCCACGAGCATTTGGATCATTTTGTTGTTGTGTTTATTGATGATATCATGATTTATTCTAAGTCCTGGGAGGAACATGCGGAGCATTTGCGCATTGTATTGCAGGTTTTGAAGGAAAGGAAACTTTTTGACAAGTTGTTCAAGTGTGAATTCTGGTTGTCGGAAGTGAGTTTTCTTGGGCATGTGATTTCATGTAATGGTATTGTTGTGGATCCATCTAAAGTAGAAGCAGTTCTACAATGGGAGGCTCCTAGATCCGTTACTGAAATTCGAAGCTTTTTGGGTTTGTCCGGATATTATCAAAGATTCATTGAAGTTTTTTCTAAGTTAGCACTTCCTTTGACCCAGTTGACTTGTAAAGGAAAAGCGTTCATTTGGGATATTCAGTGCGAGGAAAGTTTTTGTGAGCTGAAGAGAAGATTGACGACAGCTCCGATTTTGATCTTGCCAAATCCTAGTGAACCATTTGTGGTGTATTGTGATGTGTCTTTGATTGGGCTAGGTGGAGTGTTGATGCAAGAAGGTAAGGTTGTAGCTTATGCTTCGAGACAATTGAGGGTGCATGAGAGATATTATCCTACTCATGATCTGGAATTAGCGGCTGTGGTTTTTGTGTTGAAGATTTGGAGGCATTATCTCTATGGTGCAAGATTTGAAGTTTTTAGTGATCATGAGAGTTTGAAATACTTGTTTGATCAGAAAGAGTTGAATATGAGGCAACGGAGATGGTTGGAATTTTTGAAGGACTACAATTTTGGCGTGAATTTCCATCCTGGTAAAGCTAATGTGGTAGCCGATGCGTTGAGTCAGAAATCGTTGCATATGTCTGCTTTGATGGTTAAGGAGTGGAAACTTTTGGAAGCGTTTATGGATTTGAGTTTGGTGTGCGAATTGACGTCTGACAGTGTGAGGCTTGGTATGTTGAAGGTTACTAATGATTTTCTGTTGACCGTTAGCGAGAAACAGAAATTGGATGTGAAATTTGTGGATTTGATGACGGTTGGGGATAAAAGTGAAAATGAGGACTTTAAAGTGGATGATAAAGGTGTTTTGAGGTTCCGATGTAGAATTTGTATTCCTGATGATGCGGAGTTGAAAAGGATGATTTTGGAGGAAGGACACCGGAGTAATTTGAGTATACATCCGGGAGCTAATAAGATGTATCAGGATCTGAAGAAGATCTTTTGGTGGTCTGGGTTAAAGAGAGATGTGGCTCAGTTTGTGTATTCATGTTTGACGTGTCAGAAGTCAAAGGTAGAACATCTGAGGCCTAGTGGATTGTTGCAACCGTTGGATATTCCTGAGTGGAAATGGGATAGCATTTCTATGGACTTTGTGACAGGGTTACCGAACACTCAGCGGGGACATAATGAGATTTGGGTGGTTGTGGATAGGCTGACTAAATTGGCGTATTTCATTCCGATTGACATCATTTTTTCTTTGGAGAGGTTGGCAGAGATTTATATTAGTGTGATTGTGAAATTGCATGGGGTTCCGTTGAGCATTGTTTCAGATCGAGATCCGAGGTTTACTTCCAGATTTTGGGAAAGTTTGCAAAAGGCTTTAGGATCTTAGTTGAGGTTGAGTTCTGCTTATCATCCTCAGACGGATAGACAGACCGAGAAAACGATTCAGTCGTTGGAAGATTTGTTGAGAGCTTGTGTTCTTGAGCAAGGTGGTGCTTGGGATACTTATCTTGCGTTGTTGGAATTCACGTATAATAACAGTTTCCATTCGAGTATTGGAATGGCACCTTTTAAAGCGTTGTATGGAAGAAGATGTCGAACACCGTTGTGTTGGCATGAATCTGGGTAGAGTTCGATGGTTAGACTGGAGTTAGTGCAACAGACTACGGAAAAGGTGAAACTTATTCGTGAGAAAATGAAGGCTTCTCAGAGTAGGCAAAAGAGTTATCATGGTCGAAGGAGGAAAGATCTTGAGTTTCAAGAGGGTGATCATGTATTTTTGAGAGTTACACCGGTGACAGGTGTTGGTCGTGCATTAAAGTCAAAGAAGCTTACTTCTCGGCTTATTGGTCCTTACCAGATATCTGCGAGAGTTGGTGTTATGGCTTATCGGGTGGCGTTGCCGCCGAATCTGTCGATTTTGCACGATGTGTTCCATGTTTCACAGCTGCGTAAGTATGTTCCGGATCCGTCACATGTGATTCCGATGGATGAGGTAGAGGTAAGGGAGAACCTTACGGTTGAGGCATTACCGGTGAGGATTTTGGATCGCGAGTTAAAGCAGTTAAGAGGCAAGGATATTGCACTTGTGAAAGTAGCGTGGGTAGGCGCTGCTGAGGGCAATTAGACTTAGGAGTTGGAGAGTCGGATGTGGGAGTCGTATCCGGAGTTGTTCATCCCAGGTAATATTTTCGAGGACGAAAATTTCTAAGTGGGGGAGAGTTGTAACGCCCAAGTTTTAGTTAGTTTTATTTAATTGAGTCATTTTGATTATTTTATTATTATATTATTTTATTTTTGACTTTTATTTGGTAAATATATTATTTTTCATCGTGATAATATTTTATCGTGTTTTGGGAGCGTTTGCAAGATATTTGAATATAGGGGTATTTTGGTCATTTCATTTATTTTCTTAAGTTAGAAAACATAAATAGAAAGAAAAAGAGAGAAAAGTAGTAAGGAAAGAAAAAGAAGAGAAAGAAAAGAGAAAGAAGGAAAGAGAAGAGAAAGAAGAAAAGAGAGAAAAACTTGGAAAAGAAGAAATTAATCCAACCGACTTTTCAAACACGATTAAATCGGGTAAAGGTGCGAAACTCGATTATCTTATGCTTGTGTATGATTATGTATGTGTGTGTGTGTGAATGTTTGTGGTCTTCTATAGCTTTTCGATTCTAGGTCGGAAGAGAGAAATCGTTGTTTTCGCGGTTGAAAATCGGTGTAAATGCTGTAGAATACTTGTTACCATGATTTGGTTATGTTCTGATTGGTATGTGTTAGTTTGGAAGTGTTTTGGTGGGGAAAATATGGTTTTGGGGTGTATAACAGCGCTGCTGGGTTTTTGTGAATTCGCAGGTTCGCACTGAGAATCCCCTAGCGAAGGGGAAAGCGAGCATTCGCTGGCTATTCGCACTGCGAAGGTGAGGGCGAACATTCGCCAGAGACTCGCACTGCGAACTTTACCTCATTTCAGTTCTGACTTAGTTCGCCAGACGTTCGCACTGCGAATGGGACAGCAAACCAGTGTTGGCTAGGAATTCGCCATAGACTCGCACTACGAACTGTAGGCTATTTCCTTTCTGCCATGGTTCGCTGGGGTATTCGCACTGCGAATGAGGGAGCGAAGGACTCGCTAGGAGCTTCGCATTGCGAACATGACAGCTTTTCCCAATTTGTTTTCTTTATAACTTTTGATCCGTAAGTCGGTTTGAGGCGCGATTTGGTGCGTTGGAAAGCTTTTGACATGTTCTTTCTTATTAAAATGGTTTTGAGATTGTTGGCCGATTAAATTATGTCGGGAATTTGGAAAGGTGTCGTTTTGTCAACTTGTACCATTTTAATTGTGTATATTTGATGTGTTATCATGCAATATGCCTTTGATAGATATGGTATGACTTGTGTGCTGTTGTATGATGTAAATGCATTGTTTTAGGCTTGATGGTAAAGCATGATTAATGTTGATTGAGATGGTTGCATATATGTGTTCATTTGAATGTCATGAGTCATTGTATGCCAAGCATCATGATATGCATTCTTGTGATGTCGTGTGCCCTAGTGGGTGTGAGCGAAGAATCGATTCCAGAGGGAATCCGCTATAACATCGTGAGCCTTATACAAAGAGGACTGAAAGCGATGATTATAGACGATCGTGAGCCTTATACAAAGAGGACCGAAAGTGATCGAATCGTGAGCCTTGTACAAAGAGGACCGAAAGCGATCCATAAACGTCATGAGCCTTATACAAAGAGGACCGAAAGCGACGGGGAACATCGTTTGCCCGACGGGGAGTTACGCTAAGTAACAAGCGATGGTTCCAATAGTTCCTGAGTGAACTAGTGTTGAGATGATGGATGGATGGTACCGCATTGCATTGCATAGAGTCGTTGTGTCGGTCTCTGTGCATATGCATAAATCATGAATGGATTGATTTTGTGTGGAATTGTGATTGGAATTGATGAGTTGAGATATATATATAAGTGTTGGTGATAATTGTATTGTGCATGATTGATATGCATTGGTGATGGATATATGAGATATGCATTGTGTTGTTTTGTATTTGAATTCTGGTGGAAGTTGTGGTGAGAATATTTTACATGTGTATTGTTGTGTTATTATATCATTGTATGCAACTATATTATGATTGTGTTTCTCACCCCTTCTGCTGTTTTAAATGCTCTATGAGGCATTACAGATTAGATGCTGGTGGTCTTTCTGTGAAGCTTAGGTCTTCGTTCTTTTGTCGGTCGGCTCTGATATGTAGCACCGGGTAGTCGGGGAGATCGTTATGTGATTATTTGTATTATGTACACACGTATTTTGGATTGTACATGTATGAATATGTATATGACAGACAAACATTTTATGATGTATATATATGAGATTCATTTACAGATTTTCCGCTTTTATTTTGTATTTGAATTGTGGGTGTTAGGAACTAAGTTTCGTTGTTATGTGCTACCTGAATTGTTGCATATCTATATGAGCAGGTTATTGCGTGATTTTAATTCCTTTTGATGTGACCCTCTCGTCTATGCCGTGAATTGTTAATTATACTCTGATTAATTGTTATCGCTTTAATAGCCTGGGGGTGTAGAAGGCGGTGTTACACATTCCACCCCTCATTTCTAAAAGAAATGTTATTCCTGATACTCCACATAACCCAGCAAACTGCCAACCAAATGAAACCCTCTTTACCTTCTCTAATCCTCTTAGATTTTCAATACTCAAACCAAAACATAAAGCTTCCCCTGACGTCGTTGAAACCGACGCTTTGCATATCAATCCAATCCGCCACCTCCCTCCACACAACACTAGCCACCGAACACAAACATAGAGTGTGAATTAGAGACTCCGGGCCATCTTTACAGAACACACAGTTTATATTGTTAAACGAAAGGGATACACCTCTCTCAACAAGCAAATCCTTCGTCGGCAACCTATTTAAAAAACTTCTCCAACCAAAAGCCTTTATCTTCTACGGAACAGATACTTTCCAAATTAAATTGAAAACTACATCGTACCTATTAGCTGGACCGTATGGATTGTGAAAAACAGAAATCATATAATAAAAAGAATTCACATAATAAAAGCCCCCTTATGCAGTTCTCACCGAACTGAATCGTTCATGCTGGGGATGATCTTCGACTCCCTAAGTCTGTCGCAGAGCTCAGCTACCTGTAAAGCATAATCAGCAGCCAAAACAGAAAGAACACCATAACTATTTCCGAAAGGTTGTACAACAGAAGATCCCTGCTGCAAATTCTCAACCTCCAGAACTACACTCTCTCCAGCAACTACAGGCTCAGAAACAGCCCCAGAACCGCAGCACGGACCATGAGTACCCATCGATTGGAATTAATTATCGGTACTGTCAGGAGCCTCCAAAGATGTTACTCCAACATCACCAACAGCCCCTGCTGTAGATGGATCAATAGCAGGCAATCCCAAATTCCCCCATTCCCAGACTTCATCCACCCAACCACCAAATCCTGCAACAGCCACCTCTTTCAACAGACTTTTGGAAAAAAGCAATGGGTAAGTAGATTTGAAACAGTCATTTCCCAACCAGTTCACCCTCCAAAACGATGTGGAAAAACCACTGCCAACCTGAAACAAGCAGTTTATAATAAATAAATCCTCCGGATATTGCCTAGATAGGTTAAGAATGTCACTCCACCAAGTAGAGGTATACTTCCAACGGGGAATAACGAAATCACTATTGGACAACATTAACTTAATATCCCCATATCGCGCTTGCAATATTCTAAATCACATAGTATCTGCTCCCTCAAGAATTCTCCATCTTCACTTTGAAATAAGCACCAAATTAAATTCCCGAATCCTCAACAAGTTAATCCCACCATTTTCATAAGGCAAGCATTGAGAGACCCAATTGACCCAATGAATCTTCCTCTTCTCCTTGGAATCTCCCCAAAGAAAACTACTCTGAATTTTAATGATCTCCTTGCAAATCTTCGTTGGAGCCTTATAGAAAGAAAGATGGAAGATGGATAAACTGTTTAGAACCGATATGAGAAGAGTAATCCTTCCCCCAAAACTTAAAAAACTACCATGCCAAGTAGACAACCTTTTTTCCAACTCTTTTACCAACGGCTCCCAAGCGAAAATTCTCCTTGGATTAACTCCAATAGGAATGCCAAGGAAAGTAAACTCCATTACTTCCATCCTACAACCAAGAAACAAAGCATCCGCTTCCAACAAATTGCTAGGGACATTGATACCAATTAATTTTCTCTTATGGAAATTAATACTTAACCCCGAGGCTAACTCAAATTCGCGAAGAACCGCTTTGGTCGCCCACAAGTGTCTCCAACTTCCGTCTCCCACCAAAATCGTGTCGTCCACAAATTGAAGAATATCAATAACACATTTCCCTTCACTCCCAAACCCTTGAATTCTCCAAGAGAAATCGACTTTCAAACCAATCCCGTTAAACCCTCCGCCACCATGACAAAGCTAAACGGAGAAAGCGAGCCACCTTGTCTCAAACCCCTCTCCACCAAAAATTCCTTAGTCAGGCTACCATTTACTAAAACAGACATTTTACTAGAAAAGATTGTAGCCTCCATCCATCTCATCCATATCTCTCTGAAACCCATTCTCTTCATCACGTATCTAATATAATTCCAACTAACTTTATCGTAGGCTTTCTCAAAATCCACCTTAAATAAAGTACATAGTTTTTTTTCTTTCTAGCATAATCCACCACCTCATTGGTCACCAACACGCCATCAAGTAATTGCCTACCCAGCACAAACGTACTTTGACAAGGAGAAATCAATGAATTCAAGACCCTTTTAAGTCTAGACGGCAAGAGCTTAGAAAGAGCCTTGTACAAGCACCCAACAAGACAAATAGGCCTAAAGTCGTCTAACCCCAACGGATTAGAACACTTAGGAATCATTGTCAAAACCAAAGACACAATCGACTTAGATAAAATAGTGTCATTATGGAAGTCTTTGAAGTAACGATAAAAATCTCCTTAATAAAAGGCCAACATTTCTTAATGAACATAAACGAATATCCATCCGGTCCCGGACTTTTGGCACTACCACAACCCCACAACGCCTCTTTAATTTCCTCTTCCAAAAAGGGGCTTTCTAACAACAACCTCTCCTCATGATTGATCTTGTTAAAATGAATCCATTCCATATTCGGCCTCGAACTCTCCGTTTCAACGAATTTGTTCGCGAAATGATGTCTCGCCTCCTCCTTAACCATATTAACCTTAGTCAAAACACCTCTACCCGAGTTGATATACCCGATATGATTACGCATTCTTCTCTCCTTCATTACACTATGAAAATATCTAGAGTTGTTATCTCCATCATTGAGCCACCTTAGCTTAGATTTTTGAATTAGCATATTCTCCTTTATTCTCATGTTCAACCAAAATCGGCTAGTCGCCAACTTTCGATTCAACAACATCTCCTCCGTCAAATTGCCATCATACCACTCCGCCTTGTCATCACTCTCATTCATCTCCTTGACGTCTTCCTCTACTTCCAAATCAATTCTACCAAAAACCTCAAAGTTCCATCTCCTAAGACTACATTTAAGGAGCCTAAGTTTTTCCTTTAGAACAAAGTCACTTCTTCCCTCCACATGAATATTCTTCCATTTCTTTTCAACAAACTCTAAAAAGTGCTTATTGGCAAACCAATCATTATTGAAAACAAACGGTTTCAGACCCCAATCCGAAGAATCCACGACAAGCCATATCAGACAATGATCTGATACATTTCTCGGACCTATGAATTGACCAATAACTCCCCAATGGATAATGGCTTCCTCCAAAATCAAGAAACGATCAATCCTACTCATCGAAGAACCATCTCCGTTAAACCAAGAGTAACGTTTTCCTTTACAATGGAAATCTACCAACTCCATATCCGCAACAAACACCGCAAACTCTTCCATTTCCCTCTTACAATTATTCAAACCTCTGCCTTTCATTTCCCTAGACTCACATATGGCGTTGAAGTCTCCTCCGATACACCACTACCCATCCAAAAACAAAGATTTCAACTTCAATAACTTTCTCCAAAGAATTCTTTTCTTGGCCAAATTACAAGAGGAATAAAAATTAACGACATAAAATATCATACCTCTCCACTCTACTTTGACACCAACAAAACCCTCATCTTTAAAGCTACACAATACCTCGACATTATTCGTTTTCCAAAGAATAACTAAGCCTCCCGACGATCCCTCGACATTAGAGAACGTCCAACCAACATTCTCTTTGGACCAAAAACTCCTAACAACCGCATCCGGCATTAAAGTCAGTTTTGTTTCTTGAATAAAAAACATGTCCGCCTTCCCTTTTTTAATAATATGACTAATCCTCCTCCTCTTCACCAAGCTAGCTCCCCCTCTAATATTTAATGATCCTATAATCATTATGACAGAATAAGGTCCTCCTTCCTTTCCATCTTTCTATTTTTATCCATTGTTTCCAATACATCAATTCTTTTCTTATAATTTTTATTGTTATCCTCTGCCACAATCCCCAAATTAGATATGGCCTTCCAAAGCTTCCCCCCAATATTAGACTCTAAATTCTCCCACTCTCTTGGGTTACACCTGACAATATCCGAATCAGCAGAATTCTCACAATAGAAATCCTTCTGTGAATTCTCCTTTACCATCTTCTTAGAATCTAGTAAATTAGTATGTATCTGATCTTTGATGTTTATTTTATTCCACCTTAATTTTCCTTTTGTAATTTTATTAAAGTACTCCCCAACCAAACCTTGAGAACCGTGCATATTCTTGTACTTTATACGTTTAAAACAATTCTTTCTCTTTTCCTTTGCCCTACCCTGATCTGACCCAACTTTATCCTCTGACCACCCCTAATTGAGTCAATAGTCTCCCCAACACAAGTGTCGTTGGATACTGTGGCTCCACACTCCCATCCAAACCCCAAGAGATAATATTTTGCTATACATCTTCCAATCTCCTCGTCAAACGTGTCAACTATTTCAATATTCTCTTCCCTAACTATTTTAGCATTCGCCGAGCTACCACCTGACACAGCAGCTACACCATTATTGCTCTCTATCCCAACATCACTCGAGACTACCTCCTCCCTATAACCCGCTGGATACTCCTCTTCTTCTTCTCCACCCACTGTAAACTCGTCTTCTTCAACTCCATCCTCCGGCTCCTCCCTAAACCACTCCTTTTCCGACTCAGATGAGATCGATTCGCTATGCTTCTCAATGTTATTAGGAGCAAAAATACGAATAGGGCCATATGTGTCTTCTCTTAAAAGAATAGTGAACTCAACTTCGTCGATCACAACCACTAAACGTTCCTGCATTTTGAAATTTCCTGGTACTCTGATCATGAATCTAGCGATGTCTAAATTAATCCCTTTCAAAGTGCTCTCATCAGAACAAACATAAGTGTCAAACGAGTTGGCAATGGTTTCAAAGAACTCCCTTCCCCAGGCATGACACGGGACGCCATACGCTCTAATCCATGTGACTCTATCTTCATCGACCATTGACTATCTCCATTTATTTATGATGTTGAACCACTGCTTCCATCATACGCCTTATTCAATTAGTTCCTCAATAACTCCCGAATCTAATTCTTCCAACAGACACATATTAGAACCCATAGGAGAGACCTTAATCGAAAAATCCTCTCCAATTTAAAGATCCTCTGCATGTTGTAAGGCATACCTGGGCTTAAAGTAACTCCCACATAAGCGCTGTGCAACCTTTCTTTGACTTCTACATTGGACACGAAACTCAATCTAACCGATTGATCTCCATCTTCCTCAGTTCCTCCCACCACCTTCGCATAAGCCACAGAACCATCAAACTTCCTTTTGAACATACCTCCACTAATCCTCTCCCTCTGTTGGATAGAGGATACACCAAAATCCCTTGAACCTCCAGATCCTCTCCCTCCTGTATTCTTCGAAACAAACTTACTTTTAACGCTGAGTTGTCCCCTCTCAAATCTTGGCGGATTCGCATGAATTTTCTTACCGTCAATCATTACATTATCCAACTTAACGCCCAACAACCTATCATTAGCTACCTCCTTGAACCTTGCGAATCTGAATCGACTACCCAATCTATTTCTTCTGGGCGATATCACCACCTCCACCACATTTCCCACACAACCAAATAATACAAATACATCCCTAACGTTGATGCGCTACGGAAAATTTGAAAAGAAGAAGGAAGATAAACCCTCCATCTCCTTGCCAACTAAACCCTTACCATAGGGGAAGATGTACCACTTGCCTGAGGAAGGTCGATGATTTTCCTCGTGACCGTGACCCACGCCGTAGGACGAAGAAGCAACCCTGAAAATCCAGGAAAAACTTAGAGAGAGATGAGAGCTTCTCTCTCTAGAATATGTTATCTTTTTAATTAATAATTTTTATTTTTTGTTTGATACATTCAATTATTATATTTTATGGAACTTCATTTCATTAAATGATCTCATATGGTTATTTATATCAATTGAGTTATTATCCTCTGTCAATTTTAGTGTCATAATTTGTGTCAATTTCCCGTGACTTTCATTTTGAAATTCACACTCATTACGTTCATATTGTATCTGTTGATTCAAACATGAAAGTGGCTTTCGTGTAATTGCTTTGACATAAGGAAGTGGTTTTACTTTATTAAGTTAATTTGCATGTTATTGAAGCCTTTTCATATTGAAGGTCGTTATTGAAGTCGGACGATATGTCTACATTGTGAACTGAATCAGTGTAGAAATATTTGTTTGCCACGACAATTCTGGTACTTTGCTTATGTATAATTTAGAGTCTGTTTGGTTCACCAGAGAGGAGACAAAGTCCACTTCAGAGATAATTCTGGTAATCTGTGCATGTATAATTTGCGTATGTGTAACTTGAAGTAATAAATTATATGTTTATCCCTTAATTTTCTTATTCGTAGATATCAGTTTATATTAATACATAATCAGAAGCTCCTCCACCTCCTTCAATGGAATTTGCAGGCTTACAAAGAGAAAAACGTTGAGATGTTTAAAAGCTCGTAAACAGCTCTTTGAAAACATTCTAATGGCCAATACAATGTTCAGACAGATCTCCTTTCCATTTGTATAATTAACATCAGTTTTTCATAAGAATATTTTGTTAATTGAGAAAAATAATATACTGATTATAGAAATTATACTTCACTGGCAATTTAGTCCTTAATTTATTCAAGTGCGTCGTTTAATCTAAATGATGGGTCTCTGTTAATGGTTGAGTGGGTTTTTATTTTTTTTTGGTTTCAAATTTCTGTTTTGTATTAATAAAGATGAATTGAGAGAATTCATCTAACATAATTTATAATGCATCTAACATTTTATGGAATAAAAAAGGAGAATCAATGAGTTGTGTGTATTACTAATATAATTGTGTGTTTAAATTAGCTAGGGATTAGCTATGAATTAGCTACAAATTATTAGAATGGTGTTTAAATTAGCTTGAGATTAGCTAGGAATTTGCTAGGAAGTAGCTGCAGATTAGCTACCATTTCTTGGTTTAAATATGATATTAATATAAAAAAAATTAAAAGTGAAGCAATTGACATTTGGCATATATGTCAGCATTTTTTGCCACGTTGGCATTGACACATGTAAGCCACGTCATGAAAAATTTTCCACATGACATGCCACATAAACCACCGTTAGTGGAAACTAACGGGAGTGACTAAAGTTAGGGATGGAAAACTTTCAGAGGACCATTGTTTGAAGGAAAATTTTGGAGGGACCAAACCTGAGAGTTGGGATATTTGTAGGGACATTATACATATTTAACCCTTATTTTTTTTATTTAAAATAAAAAATAAGTAGATGAAACTAATATTTGGAGAGAGAGAGAGAGAGAGAGAGAGAGAGAGAGAGAATGGAAATTATATAACAACCTTGCGAAATGAAATTCATGCCGCAACATCCCAATGGTAAAAAAGTTGCGACGCGGGGATTATGACAAAAATAAATGTGTCAGTTAACCCTCCCCCATCAAATTAGCGTCAGACTTCTTCCCTCCTTAACATTCTTTTAATTTTTGAATTTCTTATGATTATCACGTCGCAACTCCCTTTTTTTGCCACGTAATTTTTACGTCGCTGTATCACGTGACTGAAGATAGTTTTTCTTGTAGTAAATGTCACTTAGATTATAAAATAAACTAAATTTTATATAGAAAATATTAAATTAACTAATACTTTACATAATTATTTTTTTACTAATGACATGAGAAATAGAAATTTAAATAATTAAAAAGTAAAAATAATGAATAACAAAGGATAAGTAGAAAATAAAAAGATTAACGTGTTTTGTTTTTTTTTTTGTAAGCAAGGATTATATTAAACGGAGTACAAAGGGTACTCCAACCCGATTACAAAGGAACTGAGACAAAGCTCGACAAAAAAGAGAAATTACCAACCAATTAAACCTAAGCTAAATAAAACAAAGGCGATTTGTTGAATTCATAGAAGTTGCAATTGGGGTGAGTAATTTCTCCAATAAAAACTCATCTCTAAACCGTGTATTTCACCATCCAAACAGTATCATTTACATTCCAAACGACATTCTTAAAAATGATACCGTTCCAAAGAATCCATAAATTCCAACACACCGAAAGCCAAAAAACACCTTCCCTACCGGACCTCACCTTCATTAATTTTCCTAAATGAAACCAATTCAAAAAGGTCTCTTTAAAATCAGCTCCTTCGTATCTCGAAAGACCGATCCAATCCGCAACCTCTTTCCAAACCAATTTAGCAACAACACACTCCATAAGAGAGTGTCTCAAAGATTCTAAGTGTCGGTTGCAAAAGGCGCACTTGTTCTCACAATTCGGAGGAATAATTCCTCTCACCAATAGAAGATCCTTCGTCGGAAGTTTATTAAGGAAACATCTCCAACCAAAGGCCTTGATTTTCAATGGTACTAAGACCTTCCAAACCAGCTAAAAAACAATATCATCCCGATTTGCCGGACCGAAAGGAGAATTAAAAACCAAGGTTTTTTTAAAGAAAGAACTAACGGAATACTTACGGTTTTCTTCCAACAGCCACACCACACTATCTTTCGCCTTACTATCCATAGACACACCCACTAACAGATGGCACAATTCGACCACCTCTTTCTGCACAACTGAGACCGAAACAGTAGCCTGGGGCATGCTACTGTTAAACTGCTGGACGGGAGCCCTGAAAACAGAAAGCGCAGAATGTTGCAAACCGTAATTACTAGAAAATTCATCCACCTGCCTATCCGCAATAGTATCATTACCATCATTAACTATACCAGTCCGCGGCGAACCAGGAAGCACACCCTGTTCGAAAATGTTCAGCTGGGCAGCATTAATGTCAACAGAAGGCACTCCAAAATCCCCCTACCTCCACCCTTCATACGACCACCCTCCCATAGCTCCGACCGAGACATGCCGCAAATTAGAAAGAGAGTATAGAGTGGGAAACAGAAGCTTCAAAACACCGCCACCGGACCAATTCGCATGCCAAAAGGGAGTAGCGAAACCGTCACCCACACTAAACAAAGTGTTTTCCATCAATATGTCCAAAGGAAAAAACTTAATAATAGAAAGCAAATCCAGCCACCAATTGGAAAACGAAGACCCACTCGAGCGAGAACGTTCACATCCCGACATTTGAAGCCTAATGTCACCATACCGCGCCTTCAAAACCTTGAACCAAAGCTCCTCCGATCCTTCTAAAATTCTCCACCTCCACTTATGGACTAGAGAAATGTTGAAAACATCGATCCTTCTAAGGTTTAAACCCCTTTTATCGATAGGTAAACAAATAGAATCCCAACTAATCCAATGCGTCCTCCTCTTCGCCTCCGAGCTTCCCCAAAGAAATCTACTTTGAAGTTTGGTAATCTCCTTTCGAATTTTCACCGGCGCCTTGTAAAAAGATAATTGAAAGATAGATAAGCTACTTAGAACGGATTTGAGAAGAGTGATTCTCCCTCCGAAACTTAAAAACCGATTATGCCAACAATTAAGCCTCTTCTCCAACTTAGAAACCAACGAATTCCAAGTGGATAACCTCCTAGGATTGGACCCGAAACAAGTTCAAAACCCCTCAAAATGGTCTTGATAGCGTACATGTGCCTCCAACTCCCATTGCCAACCAAAAGAGCATCGTCCGCAAATTGGAGGATATCTATGAAACACCTACCATTCAAATTGCATTCCGTAAACTCTCCGACTAGAACTGATCTCTTTACCAATTCTGTTAACCCTTCCGCTACCATTACAAAAAGAAAGGGAGAGAGATTATTTCCTTGCCTCAAACCTCTCTCCACCACAAACTCCTTCGTCGGACTAACGTTCACCAAAACGGACATTTTGCTCAAAAAAATTGTGGCCTCCATCCAACTTAACCAAACATCACTGAACCCCTTTCTATTCATCATGAATCTAAGAAAACCCAAACTAACTTTATCATAAGCTTTCTCAAAGTCCACCTTGAATAGCGAAACAACCTTTTTCTCTCTAACCGCATAATCAACCAACTCGTTAGCCACCAACACTCCATCGAGTAATTGTCTTCCCGGCACAAACGCCGTTTGGGAATTAGAAATGATAGTGTTCAAAACCAACTTCAATCTAGCCGCCAAAAGCTTTGTTAATGCTTTATACAAGCTATTCACGAGGCAAATGGGTCTATATACGTTGAGGCCCAAAGGATTCTCACTCTTGGGGACTAAAGTGAGGAAAGAAGACACTATGATCTTAGACAAAATAGCCCCACTATGAAAATCGTTGAAGAAGCGGCAAAAATCCTTTTTAAGAAAGTACCAACATTTCTTGAAAAACATAAATGAATAGCCATCCGGACCCGGACTTTTGGACCCATCACAACTCCAAATCGCCTCTTTGACTTCCTCTTTGGAGAAAGGTTTCTCAAGAGCATCCCTATCCTCCTCGCTAAGCTTCTTAAAATGGACATTCTCCAAAATAGGCCGGTTAAAATCCGGTTCCGAAAATTTGCTAGCGAAGTGATTTCTCACCTCATCCTTTACCTCGTTAACCGACTCCATTACTCCCCTATCCGTAATAATTGGGCCAATAAAGTTACGTCTTCTCTTCTCCTTCATGACACTATGAAAGTAACGGGAGTTGTTATCCCCGTCATTAAGCCATTTCAACTTGGCTTTTTATATAAGCATGTTTTCCTTGATTTTCAAATTCAACCAAAACCAACTCATAGCATTTTTAGGATCTCTAATGAAATCATCCGAAACTAAACCATCATTCAAATCGGCCTCAATGTCTCCTTCATTGATCTCCTTCACACTCTCATCAATGTGTAAATCTAACTTCCCAAAAACTTCAACATTCCACCTTTTAAGACTACCTTTAAGAATTCTAAGCTTCTCTTTCAACACAAAATCCCCTCTACCTTCAATGTGGATATTGAGCCATTCCTTTTCCACAAAGGGAATACAATTCTTATCTCTAAACCATTCGTTATTGACTTTGAACGGTTTTGGTCCCCAATCCGATGAATCCACCATCAACCAAACCGGACAATGATCTGACAAATCTCTCTCACCGATAAATTGGCCCACCACTCCCCACCTCTCGATGGTGGCTTCGGTAAGTAAAAATCTATCGATTCTACTCATAGTCGATCCGTCTCTACTAAACCATGTAAAGTTCTTACCTTTACAAGGGACATCAATCAAATCATTACTAACTATAAAATCTGAGAACTCTTTCATCTCCCTTCTACGTTGACCCGAAGCGCTACCCTTTCTCTCCCTAGAACTAGTGATCGCATTGAAATCCCCTCCGATGCACCAATCACCATCCGAAAAATAGTTCTTTAACTCCCCTAACTTCCTCCAAAGATTTCTTTTCAAATCCAACTCACAAGGAGAATAGACGTTAACAATGTAATAGAAATTGTTCTTCCAACAAATTTTGACACCAACAAAACTATCACCTTTAAAGCTACTCAAAACCTCCACCTTTCCTTCTTTCCAGAGAATAAGAAGCCCTCCAGAGGAACATGTTGAACTAGAAAAGGACCAACCTATGTCCTCCTTAGACCAAAAACTATTAGCAATATCACTGTTAATGGTTTTCAACTTTGTCTCTTGAACCAAGAACATGTCCGCTTTCCCTTTTTTAATTATGCTGCTAATCCCTTTTCTTTTAATCCGACTACCTCCCCCTCTAATATTGAATGATCCTAAAATCATTTGCACAATATTAAATTCGTCTTCCTTCCCTCATTTCTCTCCTTATCATTCCTTTCCATTTCGTTTAATTTAGATTTGTAATCCCTCTTCAAATCGGTCGCCACTACACCGAGCAATGACATAGCCTCCCAAAGTTTGTCTCCAACATTAGGATTCAAATTCTCTCACATTCTCGCATTACATCTAATACTGTCCGACTCCGCCGAATTATTCCTATGATAGGCCGAAGAAAAGGATAAACATAAATCAGTTCCACCTTCCCTGTTATTATTACCGGGATCCTGACCAACATGGTTCAATTTTTATCCCCTCCTCATGTTTTTGAGATGATGTTTCACCCCACTAATTCCATTAGGCCCCACACATATTTTTAAATTTGATTTTCTTTAAAAATCTCCTCCTATTATAATGGCACCCACACTGAGATTTTTCGTTAGTCATTAAAGTGCCAGGGACCCACGTATCAACCGAATCAGAGGGACTAATGACCAAACCAGCCGAACAAATTCCTGTGGGACAAAAAGTTACTTTTGCACATTCAACTGCTTTGTCAAAGGTTCCCACAGGTACCTGCTCCTCTGTGGCTACCTTAACATCTTCAGAACCTAAATAATGGGGTCCACCGAAGCACTTTTCATGACATGTCACAGGACTCGTCTCGATCACCGTCCTATCACTTTCATTAACGTTTACCATCTCCCCATCCTCCCCAACTCCCTTGAACCATCTCCGGAGAAACAATCATCTACCCGGAGCCCAGATTTTTCCTCAGACCAAGCCTCAAAAGAATCAGAAGAGGAAGAACTACATTTCTTATCCGATGGTTCATTCAATGTTAAACGCATCGGGCCAAATGAATCTTCCCGTAACTGAACTACATAAGTCTTACCATCGATACTGACATTAACTCTTTCCGGCAGACATATAGACGATTTTACTTTAACTAGAACCCGAACAATATCCAAGTTAGCCCTCTGCATTGTCGATTCGCCGGAGCAGACATAGGAACCAAAGCAGTTGGCCAGCTTTTCAAAAAAATTGAGGTTCCAACCATGACACGGAACACCAATGACTCTGATCCACATCATCCTTTCTTCATCAATGTCCTCCTCCCTCCACCTCCGTATTTCGCTAAACCACTGTGACCACCAATTTGAACCATCAGAAATTAAATCCTCCAAAGCTCCTTCTTCCAATTCCTCCAATAAACATAGATTGGGCCCCATTGGAGTTACTTTAATATAGAAAATCCCCTCTGTTTCGAAATTTCTCTGGACGTTGAAGGCCATCCCTGAACTGTGAGTGAAACCGACGAACGCCTTACTCAGCCTACATAAATCCTCAGAGCAAGAAGAATACTCAAAACAAACCGAGTCAGAGTCGAAGATCTTTCTCTCTTTGTTGCCAAGCACCTCCGCGAACGATCTGTTTCCGTTTACCAAACACCCAACATTAGAACTCCTCGCCGCTCTCCCTTGAGCCTTGTTGTGAGTGTTCGTGAAAACGTATTTGACTTTCCTCTCCACCTTGCCTGATCTTTTTGCCACCACTCCTCTATCAAATCTAGGAGGGTTTGCATGTATCTTCTTCCCTTCGATCAGAACAATGTCTAATTTGATCCCCAAAAGCTTAACATCCTCAACTTCCCTAAATCTTGCGAAACCGAATCGTTTTCCCAACTTGTTCAATCTCGGCGAAATCGCTACTTCTACCACCTCACCTATGCAACCAAATAGAACAAAGATATCTCTGGCTTTTATGTGACTTGGTATCTCAGAGAAATAGAAAGAAGATAACCCAGTATCCTCCCTACCATTTGCATCGATACCAAAAGGAAATACATCCCATCTACCACCATAAGAGTGCGTCAATCTTTTCCGACCGTCCACTTTTGTCCACGCCATAAAAGCCGAAAATCAACAAAAACAAAAAGAGACAACCCAGAACAATGAACACCTCAACCAAGGCCCCTAACCCTAAAATTAGGAATTTAAGCCGAAAATCTCAGTGTGATTGTCAAAACCAACTCTTTCGTTTTGCAGTTCCGGAGAAAATATGGCAACCGACGACCCTTTGTGTTTCGTTGAAATTATATATTTATTATTAATTTGAAACAAAATTTTCAACTACTTCTACTAAATATACTTTGTTTTATGGTGAAAATAATTTCGGACCTAAGGATAGACTACAAAGGCTACCGTATAGGGCCTCACTTTTCTATTCTATATTTATATATGATTTTATTTAATGATTTTTTTTATAAGAAATATTTTAAATTATGTTATATATTAGTTAAATTATAATATCTATTTAGAATATATAATAATATGTATTGTTTGATTTGTCATTTAAAAATCACACCTATAGATAATATATATTTTTTAATTTTTTAACATAGTGGGAAACTTGATATCTAATTTTTTTAATATTATTTTTCAATTATGATTTTTTAAATATTGAGAAGAGTTTTAATCATAAAGCATCTAAAATGTATCTGTAAATAAATATATTTTTGTAAAATTAAAAATATTTAATTTTAAATTTTCTCTCGTGCCTCGCGTTGTGTTGAGCCGACCCTGGTGAAAAATTATTTGGAGATATATACATGCAAACTTTCTAGCTAATTTAACACATGATACATTATTTTTATTTCATTTGCAGAATTTAAAAGGCTAGAAACTTATACATGAATACTTGTGAATTTGCGGAAATTTTATTTTAGGAAAATGTCTAAGGCTCATACGGATATAAGTGTGGTATCTTCTGCTGGGAAAGTTTTTTGGCGATTAAAGTATTTTCATATTAAGAAATCATAGGAAAATTATGCAAAAATAAAATAAATAAAATAAATCATTATTCATCTCCTTGACCAACTAATATACGGAAGAGGAATTGCAATATCCACTTGCGGTGGCCCCATTTAAAGCAACCCATAGGACCTATTGATTTGAAGGAGATCAATCGAATTGTCTATTTGCATAGGTCTCATTCAATAATTGAACAAAGATATGTAGGGGCTAGTCCAACACACGAAATGTTAGCACCTAACGGTATTCATGTTGGTGTTAGTTGAAAATAAATATTTTGAAGAAATCTTACATTACTCAGTTTTGTAAATAAAGAGGGAGTCCAAACTTATATAAAGGATTCAAGTTTTTCATTATCAAATGCACTAGGCAAAATTATTTTAAATGTGTATTTGACTTATTTTGTTCTCTTATACTCTTGTGTTTGAGTGTTATGAGATGTAACTAAATATTAGTTTTGGGATTTTGATTGTAGTGGGGACCTAGGGTGGTTGAGGAGAAATTATCTGTTGTAACACTTTTCAAGGAATATTGTTCTCTAATTGTCATTTAACAATGATCATGTTTTTTTTTTTCAATTTTGGAGTTTCCATGTTATGTGATTGTGTTGTGATTATGTCTTCTATTTTTCTGTATATCAGTTTTTCCAAACATAAGCATTGATTAGTGGTTAGTACATGAAAGTTGAGAGCTGCAATATCACTCTAATGCAAAATGTGCTGTAAAATTATGTCAGTGGTTGAAGAGTTCCTCAAACATAAAAGTTGGATCATAAGTTTCAACCTACCTTTCGATGTGTATAGTCTTGGATTGGTTTAAGTTCAAGTAAAGAATACTCTTCTAACGATGGGTTATAAAAGTTTTCAACTTTGTTTATCAGTTTAGACAATATAAAAAATCTTGGAGTGGTGTAAGTTAATATACTCTTTATGGGAAGTATGATAATCCTTTCTCCCTATAACTCATAAAAGATGTTATTTAATTTGAACGCGGAAAGCGGAAAAATCCCAGGCCGAAATGGCTTTTCTATAGAATTCTTTAAGGTTCGATGGGATATCATTAAATCTGACTTGTTTGATTGTGTTAGTGAACTTTTCTTGCAGACACATCTTCTTAAAGCAATTTCAGCATCATTCATATCTCTTATTCCAAAATGCCAAAACCCTCATAGTGTGAATGATTAGTGACTGATATGTCTTATTGGTCGCATATATAGGATTATCTCAAAATTGATGGCGGGTAGGTTGAAGGGAGTGGCGGGGAAACTTGTTTCTGGTAATCAATCTTCGCTTTTCCCTAAGAGAGACTTGCTCGATTGTGTATGGTGCTTAATGAGAATGTTGATTAACTTTCAAGCAAGAAGAGGACTTTTTCAAGGGGATCCTCTTTCCCCTTTTCTCTTCATCTTGGCAGATGAAGGGTTAGCAGGCCTAATGAGGAATGCGTGCTCCAACCATTACTTTTAACATTTTGCTCTATATGATAACCTCCATATCAAACTCTTTCAATTTACTGATGATACAATAATAGTGGGTTCTTGGGAGAATATATGAAAGTTAAAAGCTATGGTTCATGGTTTCAAGCTTTGTTCAGATTTATCCTTGTATTTCATTAAAAGTGGGGTCATTGGTTTTAACGTGAAGCATGATTTTTTGTTTGTTGTCTCAGACTGCATATCGTGTGCAGTGAGCCCCTTTTCTTTTAACTTTCTAGGTATCCTAATTGGTTGTAATCATATACGGTGTTCTTCTTGGTCTATTGTTCTTGCGATGGTTAGGAATAGGCTGGCCTCATGGAAAGAAAAACTCTTTGTTAGTCTAGCGTTGTCTAAAACCCTAAAATGAACAACACTTTTGTTTTTATTTATAAGAGCTTCCTAAAGTATAATTTAAGACTATAATTTTCTTAAATAATAAATGCTACCTTATATATATTTTAAGGCAATACTTTTTTAATTCTGAGTGTTGTCTAAAATAAAAGTGTTATCTATATAATTTTTAAAAATTATTAATTTTTTGTAAGCATACAACACCTCTTATATAATAAAGTGATGCTTAATCAGGATATCTTAGCTAACTCTTATTTTTAAAAACGCTGTCTAATGTTCTGTTATGTTTTTTTAGTAAATCTTTTTATAAATAACCTGGTAAAAAAGGTATTGCCTAAAATATTTTTTAGCATAGTGGTTTTTCATTCCTTATTACATATTTGCTTTCACTCATGACATGTTATTGTGTTTTTGAAGTCATTTTTGTTGTTATTATTCTTTATCCTACCTATCTTTATTTTTGTCAAATTCAATACTAAATTTAAATTTCAATGAAAGTTTGGGTGATTGAACCTTTTAATTTCATATTAACATATAAATAGTTTTGTTTTTATCATATTTTTTTTTCATTGTTAAAAAATTCATTACTATATTTTTATAAACTCGTTCAATCAATTGCCATTTTAATTATTAGTATCCAAAAAAATTCCAGCAAGCAAAATAAAAACAATTAAATGTATGAATTTTTAAAAGAATAATACTTACAATTTAAAATATTAAATTTTACATTACTATATTCTAAAAAAACATGTTCAATGTATTTTATTTTATATTTTTAATTTTTCCAAAAAAAAGAATAGGAAAGCAACTGGATGGGAGGAAAGGTCCAAAATCAAATCTCCATTTCCACCCACTCAATATTTTCTTTTATTTTTGTATTAGATTTTGGTCAAAGGTGGCATTTATTAATTTTTATTTTATTCTTCAAAGTGTGGCATTTAGGAATGATTTTTGAAAACAATGACACTGCAATTACAAAGACTAATACTTATCATTTAAAATATAAAATTTTATATTAAATATTCCTTTTTCTTTTTAACACAATAATATTTAAAATATCTCACTTTTACTCTCATCCAAATCTTAATGACATTTTTCAACATTGGAGTAATAAATAAATAAATAAATAAATAAATAAATATGTTTATCAAAACATAAATAAATAAATAAATAAATAAAAATTGCAAGTCATTAGTATTTTGTAATAGCGAACCACGCGTTAAAGTCTTCACGTTTCTTTATTGTCTTTGGTTTTAGTTTTTGCAGGTAGTCATCATTGGCGGATCCAGAAAATTTTGATAGTGGGGCAAAAAACTAATTAATAAATTTACAATTTTATTATTATAAATTACAAAATTTTATTAACAAAATCGGTCAAAATAGTCTATTATATATACAATGGTGTTTCTTTTAAAAATATAATATATTTTAAACTACATTGTGTTTTTAATATTTAAAAGTGGTAAATATTAAAAAATATGTTAAAACTATTATGAATTAACCATATCATATCTATTATCTCATAGTTTTGTTATAAATTGTTTGAATCTTTTTTTTTAATTATTGTATGAAAAAGAAAAATTATAAAGAATATTGTAAAATTATTTTTTATTAATGACATAAAAGATATAAATTAAATTAATTCAAAAAAATAGTATTATAAAAATATAACATAATTTCTTATTATTAATATTATTATTATTATTATTATAAAGAAATATAAAGTGTATTATCTAAATTTTACAATTATGTGAAAAAATATATTTATTTATATAGGCAATCATCATTTCTCCATGGGGACAATAAAAAAAATACAACGCTTTTTAAGATAATTTTCTTTTCTTAAGCCCCCTTAGCTATATACTTGAGTCCATCCCTGGTAGTCAGACTCTCCAATTTTAAAAATCAGTCCCGGTCGCGTTAAGGATTTCTTGATTTTGGTCAATACAAATGTTATTATATTGATTGTGGTTGACACGATGTAAATTAACCATAATTTATATTTTTAACAATAAAAATAATGATAAAAGGATTGATATTTAATATAAGCATCTGCCGATAATGTTTGTTGTACTCGTTTTCGCAGTAGTAAAATCGATTTTTATAACCCTGCTCTCCACCATTGGTAAACTATACTAGTAGTAGATTGCTATATAAATCTTACTAATTTTTTCTTCATTTTTTTAACATAGTTCAATTTATTGAGATAGACCGTGAATGTACAAATTGTAGGTAACTGTGAGGTATCATATTGTACTACGCCTCTGGTATAAAAACCAGCGAACTTTTACTAATGGCACCGCAAATAGACTTAAGAAATTCAAATTACGAGTGAAACATGATAACCAACTGTAACACCCACATATAACATCATACATCAAGGCATATATATTATACGTGAATCCAAGTTTTGGTACTGAAATACCATAAGTTTCTAGTTAACAGATTGTATACATTACATGCCCAAAATACAAAATACAAAAAAAATCTATGGCATAATATATACAAGATGTTCTAATGTACTAAAAACTAGATCAACATAGTGATTTCCAAATAAAACTCCAAAGCGGAAGCCATGCCATCCCAAAAAGCCAAGATATGTAAGGAAAATCAAACGACTTTATCCTTACCCTTCGCGAAACCTGATGCACCTGTAATATAATCAACAACATGGGATGCGATATTAAATCTCAGTGAGTTCCCTATCTTATAGATTCTCTCGGCTTTACATGGTTCAATCACCCTAACTCAAGTCAAAGGGAAGGGAAGTGATCTTAAGTTCACATTCTCACACTATATGGAAACATGTTCGTGAGTTCACCAACTCAAAATATCACTAATCGATAACCTTATCAAGGTATCCTCTTTTCCCATCCGCTTCTACGTCTAGAAGGAGGCCCAAATCATGGATCCTTGTAACTTACTTGGCATACGAAATGGATTCGGGATCATCGGCCTGTTAACCGTGAACCGTCACTTCTCATGGTCTGTTAACCATCGCAAGTCTCTTTACCATATAGGCTTCATTCGTACTACACGCGGGAATCAAACCTACCAAGTAATTATGCATACGTTCCAGAGGAGCCCGAGGCTCATGAAACTGCAACTCAAGGGAAACGGTTACGATTACGTGATCTCACACACAAACGTGATTGTATTCGATAATCACAAGGCCACATTAGCCTTAAGGCCCTTTCGCCTTTTCACCAATACAAGGTTCACACATGTTTCATACTAGTGTTTCACTCTCTTCTAGACCATTACTCGACACGGATGCACCTTTCTACATCGCATGCACAAGCATTGCCATCTATATTATCTATCAATTCCTAGTCAGCTTACTAGGTTCTAATATAGATTCATGGTAAGGTTCCTCGCTCTTCCTATTCCATAATTTTAAACATGTTATCACTCAATTGTTTTCACAATAAAGGGTTAATTGTAACACAATACAATTGTATAGCAAAAATTGCATATAGTAATTCAAATCGTAAAATTAATACATTCTCGGGTTTTCCTCTGATTATTTAATCGGGTAACAAAACCGATATTTTTCACTTTCATTGTGTAGAATATTTCCACAGCTTTCCATCGATACTAACAACGCTTCGATCGAAATTACGGTTCAAAAGTTATGAATTTTCAAAAAGAATATTTTTCATCAACTTACACTGGTAATCAGTTACCCAACATGAGTAACCAGTTACTCAACTGTACTATTCAAAACAGAAGCTAAATGAGAGTTAGAGACACATTTCGTAATCGATTACCCGAATTGGGTAATCGGTTACTCAGTTCAAATTTTGCGCAGATTATTATTTTTCTCACAAGGTAATCGGTTACTCTAATAGGGTAATCGGTTACTCTGTTATAGAACAGAAAAATACTGGTTTTTCATGTTCCAAAATCATCCAATTTCACTCAAAACGCATAGACACTCATAGGAACAATTATCCACTTATCATACAACATAATCACACCAGTATTGATCATATTATGCAATCTATTTCATGTTTTAGCCATAGAAACAACATTAATCCAAATGCACCATTTTCATTCAAAGTTCTAACCTAAGTTTCTACACTTAGTGTTCTAACTAAAACTCACCAACAACAAGATGAAGAAGATGAAGAAGATGTTGGGTTGATTTGATGAAGAAGAGATGATGATCCAAGTTGTTCTTCAACGTCTAGGTTTCTTTCTCTTTTTCTCCTCTTGCTCTTCCTTCTCTCCACTCTTACTATCTTTGCAAAAGTGAGGGAAATAAAATGATATAGAGAAATATCATTAGTTAGTAACACTACTAAATGTCCAAATATCTCCATAGCATCAAATGTTAACACCTTAGAGTCAGATAATATTAATTTAATCTGATCTGAGCTCATCGGTTTCTCAAATTATCTTTGCAGAAAATTTCTCAGAGTACACTGGAACCCAGTTGATCAAAACTAATATTCTCCAGAGCAAAATAAAATACAGGGTATTACACCAATAAAGAACTGAAATTGACTACGCCTCTAGTATAAAAATCAGCGAACTATTATTGTTACAGTGCTCCTAGACCTAATTTCCCAACTTCTAGAGAAAGATTATTGTGTTAGCTATCTAACCAGCTAACGTCGCCTCAAACGGACTTACGAAACTCAAATTACGCATGAAATAACTGCATCAATCCCTTTCTATGTCTATCTTCGATTTTCTGCATTATTCTCCCTATTGAATAGATTTGAAACTAACATATTTCATCTATTTGAGTTTTAACCTCGCTAAACAATACACAAATAAGCAGCATCATTGAAAGTGCACAAAACTAAGGATTATCAACAACATCAACAAGGCATCCACATCAAGATCAAATTGAGGATTGCACACAGATTACTACTCTCGCTTTATCACAAGATACCAACATATGTATCAAATCAAAATACAAGAATGCATACAGATCACTCAATAGAGAACACAAATCATATTATATTACTCTAGAATAAAAGTAAACATTTATCAATCTACCACTTCAAAGGGTTTTTCCCAAACCTTTTTTGGCCATAAAAAAAAATACAAATTAAAGGAAAAGGGAGAAGACATGAGGGTAAGTAACCCTCGTAATCCCTCTGTTTTGCCACCCATGAGTAAAGAGTTTCTCCCCCTTATTTTAAGGTTTAAAGATTGATAAACTTTTCTTAACTTTGAATCCTCTCTTTGTTTCTACCTACTTTCCCAACTTTTGCACGTATGTACAAAAGTTCCTCATATTATATATTTATTTAAACTAAAAAATCTCTTTTACTTCTTTCAGCACTCAATTCTTTTAACACATCCACTAAATCTATTTTCTATTTTATTTTTATTATTCAATTAATTAAATAAAATTCTAAAAGAATTATTTTATTTCAACTCAAAAATATTCTAATTAAATAATTATATAATTATTTAAATAAACTCAATTATCTCAATTAGAATGATATTCTATTATTCTCACTAAACCTCGCCACACCCTTGGCTCTTTACTCAAAACACATCTTTCCCTCTAATTTAAATAAAACTCTATTTTCTCTCAACTTTAAAATATCTCTAATCTATAATTAAATTAAATTAAATAAACTAATATAAATTCAATTAAAATTAGATAACTAAATTTAAGGTGTTACAACTCTCCCCCACTTAAAAGGATTCACCATCGAAAATCTCTTACTAAAACATCTCAAGTTAAGACACTCTGTAGGTTGCTAATTTCGACGCCAAGGAAATTGTCAAAAGCAAAGTGGAAAATTCGACAGGTCAATCCGACAGGTCATTTTGATTAGAAGGTTTTTGATGAGAAAGGCAAGTCGAAGACAAATGGTACTTAGGGAAAGCATTGGCAAATTTTTCTAAGTATGAAGGATAGTTTCGACACAAGAGAAATAGGCCCGTTCGACGGGTGTTTGAAATTCAAATTTCAGGAGGGAGTTTCGCTTTTGAAATTGGACGCGTGGAACGCATCTAGGAGGCGAATGCATGCAGAATGCCATTTGTCGCCATTAGGAGAAATAGCTGTTATGGGTAGTTATTTCGTTTGTATATAAATAGGGGGTCTTAGTGTTAGATTTCCGGGTGTGTTCAGAATTTGTACAAATCACTCAAGAAATACTCAAAGTAACCGTGAGAGAGAAAATAGTAATTACTGAGAAAATGTACGTTTGAAAAACACCAGTTTTCATTCCTTGCATTTAAATAGAAGTTTAAAGTTCTTCATTTACAATTCCTTTTATATTTCTGTCGTTTTCTTACTTGCAAGTTATTTCCATTTCGCCCTTTATCTCAAGAAACAAATTTATCATTTCTGTCGAAAAATACAAAGTTTGATGAAAACTATGATGAATTCAATAAATAAAAGGTTTTCTAACGAAAATTGCCAAAATTGTTAAAGCACATTGTCCTAGGATTTGTTTGATCGGTCATGTAAGTAAACTAATTTTACATAAATTAGGAGATCAGCGATTGTTTGCGAATTTTCCAAGCAAACAAATTGGCACGCCCAGTGGGACCTTGTTCTATTAACATTTGAAAATCTTCATTTTACAGTGTACTCGTAAGAAATTTGCTTCGTCTTGTTGCATGAAATTAAGAAGTAGTAAACTAGCCATAAATAACGAAGAAAGACCTAGAAGAAGACGAGTACCCAGAATGGCAAATCCAAATCCGCCTAACAATCAGAATGTTGCGAACACTGAAATACCACCCCTAATCCTTCGACTGGGGGCAGTATGGCCTCAATATCAGTATCAGAGGCTAATCCATCAACAGCGGGTTCAACGCCTGCACTTTCAATACCTCAGAGTGCGCCTAGTTTTTCAACTATGGGACCCCAAATGTCTCAAATGACTCCCCCTCCCTTAGGAAGTGTGTACAGACCCTTTATGTCTGGGTTTTCGATGCCACTAAATCGAGAGCAACCATATGGAATGCCAACTTCAGTAATGGCAAGTGTGTATAATGCTCCATCAGCATTTACAGACCCAACAATGAACATACCTTCGCCCTTACAAGGGTCCGGTTCTGGTGTGATCAATGTAGGTCAAATTAGCCAGCCTTTAGGAACGGGGTACCAAACTTACATGCCAATCATCACTAATAACTCTATGCAAGTGATCAGGCAACAAATGGATGAGAGTAACCATGATATGGTCCAGATGTTGGCCCAACAAATGGGGGTTATATTTAATCCTTTGATCCAAAACACTACACAAATGAATCAACAATTGGCGGCATATATGACGCGCATTGCTGATTTTTTCGGTGTGCCTCGACCTCCCCCGAGGGGACAGGAAGTTCAGATCCCAAGGGTAGCGGTCGAAGAAGAACCTACTATAAACCAGAGACCAATAAACGTTCCTCAGGCAAACCTACAAGACCAGGGAGTAGTGGTCGAACCACCTCATGTCGAAATGTCTGTCCAGCAAGAACCTGCGAGGGTGATAGTAAATAGGGGTCAAGACGCTGATGATATTGTGCAACGAATACGTTGTAATAACATGCCAGCGGAAAACAATTTAGCAGCCATGGTGGAAAGAATAATGGCTCGAAATGGGGTAAATGTAGGGCTGCAGAGGCCTAGTTATACATCACCATTATCTGAATATATATTGCAGGAAGATTTACCCCCAAGGTGGAAAGTCCCCAAATTCACTAATTTTTCAGGAGACACGAGTGAATCGACGGTCGAACACGTGGCCCGTTACTTGATCGAAGCAGGCGAAATAGCACACAATGAGAACTTGAAGATAAAATATTTTCCTAGCTCTTTGACGAAAAATGCTTTTACTTGGTTCACGTCTTTGCCTGCGGGTTCGATCCATACGTGGACCCAGTTGGAGAGATTGTTCCATGAACAATTTTACATGGGACAGACAAAGATAAGCCTGAAAGAATTGGCTAGCGTAAAGAGAAAGTTTTCAGAACCAATAGATGATTATCTGAATAGGTTTAGATTGCTCAAGGCAAGGTGTTTCACACAAGTGCCAGAGTACGAGTTAGTCGAAATGGCCGCTGGCGGCCTAGACTATTCTATAAGAAATAAATTAACACCCAATATTTTGAGGGATTCATATCTCCCTGCTCATGTTGAGTTATGGGAGGCTCTTGTACTTTTTAGAAAGCCCTCATATGATACAAAACATGTGTGATCATAGTTTGTTTTGAAACTATTTGGATCCCATTGAAAAATCCTCATGAACATTGATGTTCAAGGCTGGTAACTTAGGCAGAGTTAAAACAGGGCCCACCTTATTCCTATAAAGTTTTGGCTCCATCGAATGGAAAAAATCCAGCCGAATCGGAGAAGAACGACAAGTTCCCTAAGAGAACTTATACGTTCGACGTTACAAAATGCGACGAAATATTTGACTTATTGGTTAAGGATGGCCAAATGATAGTACCCCCTGGTACTAAGGTGCCTCCTTTAGAACAACAGAAAAAGAGAGGTTTTTGTAAATATCACAATTTTTTGGGTCATAAAACGTCTCAATGTTTCCTTTTCAGGGATCTAGTCCAGAATGCAATAAGAGATGGAAGGCTCAAATTCGGCGACAAGTTGAAGTCCCAGGCTAAAGCGGATTTAAACTCCTTGCAGGTGGTGGAAGTCCACTATGCTGAGCCATCTGTGGTGAACATGGATGAAGTTGCTGAAAGCTTCGACAATACCTTGGACATGAAGAAAATTGCTGATGGTTTCGACCGCAACATGAGTATGTTGGAGGTTGCTGAAAACCCCGCTGACAAAGTTGACATGGTCGGAGACATGACTGATGGTGTGGACCGGTTAATGATGGTCAAGATTGCTGAAGATCTTGGTTCAAAGAGCATAGAGAACTACATTGCTGAGGCCACTGAGGGCATCAACAATGAAACTACTGAGAGTTTCGAGAAAGTCAACAACGAAACTACTGAGGGTTTCGACAAAGACAACAATGAGACCACTGAGGGTTTCACCAAAATCAATAAAGGATCTATTGAAGGTTCTTATAAACAAGCCGCTGTTGGGATTCTCCGAAGAACCATGGAGGACCCGAAGGACAAAACTGTTGGATTCATCACCCCACAAGTTGCCAGGAGTCCACTCCCAAAGGTTTTGTCGAAGAAAATCTCTGAGGATTTCAATCGAATGAGGAAGGAGCATGAGGTCGATGAGGGTCTCACCTTGAAACTGAAAAAGTTGGGCATGGATGCAGAATCACCGGCCAATATAAACATGGTCGAAGTAACTCAGGACGCTGCAATACAAGTTGACGAAGAACGTCGACGGGAGGAGTACCAGAAAGTGGCTTACCCAAAAGAGGAAGAAAATCTGGCAGATTTTATTCATAGATGCCAGAGGAAGAAGTCTGAGGTGATGTTTTACCCTCGCTGTAGTGCTGTCTTCGACAAAAAGGCAGCACAAAAGTTAGAAGGAATAGAGAGGGCAAGAAAAAGAAGAAATTGGAGGCCTGCTGGAGAAAGGTTCGACCCCAGGAGAGGGAACCAAAATGGAGAGAGGTTAGGTGAAAGACGCCCTAACACGTTCAAACCAACAGCCAAGGCTCCAAATGATAGGTGGGTGAATCCAATCCGACAAGCCTAGGGGCAAGGAAAATGGAAGGATTTTGAAGTGCAGAGGGGATCCTCTATGTCATACAGAAAGGAAATCTAGAAGTCCAAAAGGGTGACTTACCCTTCTGAGAATTATAAAGGTAAGAACCCTGTGACGAAGTCACAATGGAGGAGATACCAACGTGGAAAGAAGGTTGAGAGAGAGGCTGCAGGAAAAGACAAGCCAGAAACTAGCAGCAACGTTCAAACTTTGACCCAGATGGAAGAAGTGAAGCTTGATAATCCACCCACTGCTCCAGTGCAGGAGGCGCCAAAGGAGGAAGTAACCAAGGATGACGAAATGACAAATGATTTTAACTCAGAGTCAGAAGCATCATTCAATGTGACATGTAATGTCGTTTCAGTGCTCCCCAGGGAGTATGATCAAATTATGGAAATCGAAGAGGAAGAGGAAGCTTCGGAGGTCGAAACGGCCAGACACAGGCCCGTTTGCTACTATATCATGAACAACGGATGCGTCGAAGAACATAACGCATTTTTTGAAAGGCCGGATGACTCAATGAAGAACCACCTTAAACCCCTATTTATAAAAGGGAAAGTTGGCAATGTAGGGGTGAATAAGATTCTGGTCGATGGGGGAGCGGCTGTCAACTTGATGCCGCACTTTATGCTGAAGAAAATTGGAAAAGATGATTCCGATACCAAACCTCACAATATGGTATTGTCGAATTATGAAGGGAAAATAGGAACTACCATGGGTGTGATTCAGGTAGACTTAACAGTTGGAACCATTACGAGACCAACTATGTTTATGGTGATTGCGTTGAAAGCAAACTACAACCTTCTCCTTGGTAGAGAGTGGATACACGGTATTGGTGTCGTCCCTTCGTCAACGCACCAGCGAATAACCATCTGGCGCGCAGATGGCATAGTCGAAAATATAGAGGCAGACCAAAGTTATTTTTTGGCCGAAGTAAATCAGGTGGATAGGAGGAGTTTCGACAGGAATCTGGCTCACATGGCTCCTTGTAGCCCAGCCACCTTCGATATGACGCCAACGGATAATGCTTTTTGCTCTTTATACCTTCATCCTACTCACGGGTTTCAGTGGGATAGGGAGGTAGTTCGTGAAGAAAACTACATTTTTGGAACCGCAAACATCCAGCCAACTGGCTGGGGCAGCGAATTCAGTGACAATGAGTGAGTCACTAATTCTTGAAAAGATCGCGGCTTACGTAGCCGAGAACAAACTCAAAGCGGCCTTAGAGGCCGAAGTAAAGTATATGGCTGTCGAAGCCAATCAAATTGAAGCAGATCGACAAGGTCTCGAAAAGGATTCAAATTGGGATCCTCATGATAAAGATCAAGGTGATTTGCAGAATCAGAGGCTTGACGCGATTTATGACAATGAATCGTTGGGCTTCGAAAAGGATCCTTTAGCATCAAATACCAAGATGGTGGCACAGGATCCACTGGAAGAAATCGACTTGGGTTCAGGGGCAGAGAAGCGACCCACTTACATCAGCGCGAAAGTAAGCCCCCAACTCAGGGTCGAAATAGTCCAATTATTGAAAGAATTCAAAGATTGCTTCGCATGGGACTACGACGAAATGCCCGGGCTGGATAGGAGCTTGGTCGAATTAAGGTTGCCAATAAAACCTGGGAGGAAACCTGTGAAGCAGACTCCAAGGAGATTTGCCCCAGAAATCCTCTCGAAAATTAAAGAAGAAGTCAAAAGACTTCTCAGGTGAAAGTTCATTCGTCCAACCAGGTATGCCGAATGGATTGCTAACATAGTTCCTGTAATAAAGAAAAATGGCAAGTTGAGGGTATGCATTGATTTTTGAGACTTGAATTCCGCTACCCCAAAGGATGAATATCCTATGCCAGTGGCGGAAATGCTAGTCGATTCCGCCTCAGGACATGAGTACCTTAGTATGCTTGATGCGTATTCTGGCTATAATCAAATATTTATTGCTGAGGAAGATGTCCCAAAAACGGCATTTCGATGCCCTGGAGCCTTAGGAACTCATGAATGGGTGGTAATGCCTTTTGGTTTAAAGAATGCTGGGGCAACATATCAGCGAGCAATGAATTTAATTTTTCACGATTTCCTTGAGGATTTTATGCAGATTTACATTGACGATATTGTTGTTAAGTCCGTTTCAGAGAACAATCATATAGACCATCTTCGACAATCCTTCGAAAGGATGAGGAAGTTTGGTCTGAAGATGAATCCTCTCAAATGTGTGTTTTGTGTGCAGGCGGGAGACTTCCTTGGCTTTGTGGTCCACAAGAAGGGGATCGAAATCAACCATAACAAGGCCAGGGCAATAATGGAGGCGAAAGCGCCATCTACAAAGAAGGAGTTGCAGTCTTTACTTGGCAAGATCAACTTTCTTAGAAGGTTCATCTCCAACCTTAGTGGGAAGACGCAAGCCTTTTCTCCTCTACTTCGACTAAAGAAAGGAGATTTCGAATGGGGGCAAGAGCAGCAGGATGCTTTCGAAAAGATCAAGGAGTACCTAACGTACCCCCCAATCTTAGTGTCACCTTGTAGAAGTAGAAGTATGAGGTTGTACATATCTGCGTCGGACAAGACTTTAGGGAGCATGTTGGCTCAGGAGGATGAGAATGGTGTCAAAAGAGCCATCTACTACCTCAGTAGGGTCTTGAACGATGCGAAAACTAGATATAGTGTGATTGAAAAGTTGTGTTTATGTGTGTACTTTTCTTGTATGAAATTAAAGCACTATATAAAACCAGTTGATGTTTACGTTTCTTCTCATTTTGACGTTATAAAATATATGTTATCTAAACCAATCTTGCACAGTCGAATTGGAAAATGGGCATTAGCATTGACTGAGTATTCTTTGACATATTTGCCTTTAAAGGCTGTCAAAGGACAAGTAGTGGCTGATTTCATAGTCGTCCACGCTATAAATGAAGAGTCTTTGAATTATATTGAAATGGAACCATGGAAGTTGTACGTCGACGGTTCTAGTCATACAAATGGAACTGGAATCGAGGTTCTTGTTATTTCTCCTGACAAAATTCCAACAAAATTCAAGTACAAAGTCGAAGGACTCTGCTCAAATAATGAGGCAGAATATGAGGCTTTGATAGAAGGACTTGAAATATTGTTGGAATTGAGGGCAACTCGGGTCGAAACAATGGGCGACTTTGAGTTAGTCATAAAGCAGATAACAAAGGAGTACAAATGTGTTAAGGAAAATTTAATCATGTACTTCGTAATAGCTAATCGACTCTTAAAAAGGTTCGATATGGTTACGATTCGACATGTCCCGCGAATAGAGAGTCAGGAAGAAAATGATTTAGCGCAGATAGCTTCAGGGTACAGAGTATCAAAGGAAAAGTTACAGAAAGCCATTGAAGTTAGAGGAAGAGTGGTGTCAGCAAGATTATCCCCGTCAGATTTGGAAATAATAAAGCTTGGATACGCTGACGAAGAAAATTTTGAAATTTTTAACATAGACGACTCAATGGTTGGAGATTGGAGAAAGCCTATAATAGAATACCTGCAAAACCCAACATGACCATTCGAAAGGAAAATCAGATATCGAGCTTTGAGTTATGTGATCTTGGGAAATGAACTATTTAAGAAAACTCTGGAAGGAATACTACTGAAGTGTTTAGGCGAATCAGAGGCGTACATAGCATTGTCGAATGTACACAGTGGGGCATGTGGTGCACATCAGGAAGGCCATAAGATAAAATGGTTATTATTCCGACAGGGAATGTATTGGCCAACTATGTTAAAAGATTGCGTCGAATACGCGAAAGGATGTCAAGAATACCAGGTACACGCAGGGATACCACATGTTCCTGCAAGTGAATTACATTCTATAATAAAGCCTTGGCCTTTTAGAGGTTGGGCTTTGGATCTAATTGGAGAGATTCGACCTGCCTCTTCAAAAAGCCAGAAATTTATTTTGGTGGGAATAGATTATTTTACGAAATGGATTGAAGCCATACCCTTAGTGAACATGGATCAAGAAGCAGTGATCGAATTCATTCGAAAGCATATTATTTACAGGCTTGGTATCCCAAAGACGATAACAACGGATCAAGGATCTGTTTTCACGGGAAAGAATATGCAGGAATTCGCGAAGGAAATGGGTTTCAGACACCTCAAATCAACACCTTACTACACTCAAGCCAATGGTCAAGTCGAAGCTGCAAATAAGGTTATAATTGGCTTAATAAAGAAGCATGTGGGAAGAAAACCAAAGAGTTGGCACAAAACGTTGGACTAAGTTCTATGGGCTTGTCGAATCTCGCCTAAGGAAGCTATAAATACTACGCCTTTTCGATTAACGTTTGGCCATGATGCGGTCTTACCAGTCGAAGTATACTTGTAGTCAATAAGGATACAAAGACATCATGAAATTCCATCAAATACGTATTGGAATATGATGATGGATGAATTAATGGATTTAGATGAAGAAAGATTAACAGCGTTGGAATTACTGAAAAGGCAAAAAGAAAGAGTGGAGAGATTCTACAATAAGAAAGTAAAAAATAAAGCTTTTTCGGTTGGTGATTTGGTGTGGAAGGTGATTCTCCCCCATGGATCGAAAAGACATACTTATGGGAAAATGGTCCCCTAAGTGGGAAGGACCTTTTCAAATCATACGAGTATTTTCCAATGGTGCGGATGAAGTCGAAGAATTGGATAAAGATAAGCGTATATTAAAAATAAACGGGAAGTATTTGAAAAAATATAAGCCCGCATTACAAGAAGTTAAAATAACAGTCGAATAATTATGCAGAAAAAACAAGCAATATGGTGGATAGAGAATCTTTCGCCAAATAATGTAGATCCAATGTCATTACAAAAAAGGCCTTAAAAGTCCAAACAAAAAATATTACAAATATTCAAATAGGAAAATACTCTTTCAGCTTTTCAAATTTCGACTTCTGAATTTGGAGACGACGCTCACAAAGTGCCTTGCCTTTCGAAAGCTCCTCAATTTCCTCACCAACTTTTCGAGCCCTATCAACATGATGCACACCAACTTCCACTTCTTTACAGATTTCCTCTTGGTTGATGTGTTGCAGTTCTTCTTGATGCTTTTCCGCCTGGGAAATTTTGCTTTGAAGAACAGCGATTGGCTTCTTCCACTTGAGGATGTTCTCACCACACAAAGTTGCTTGTTTCTTATTTTGTTCAGACACTTTTTCTAGTTCAGTTACTTTGTTGGACGAATTGGAAGCAGCATCCCACTCAGCAAGTTGGGTTTCTGTCTTATTTTTTAGCCTCTTGGGGTAATCTCGAAGCCTATTAAAGTCAGTCACCACAAGATCTATTAGGGTAGTGAGGTCCAGTACCACATCAGTAACTTCAGGGGGAGCCTCCAGGACATTGATTTTCTTCAAGATCTTCTTTAGATCGAATTGACCAGATGAGTCATTCTCCAGAAGTTGAAATAGGTCAATGTTGAGAATTTTGTGTTGAATATTTGCCAGCGATTCGTCCATGGATTTGGCATCAGAGGTAGTCCCTGAAGTGGTCGAAATACTAATGGTAGTATCAGCAAAATTGTAGCGGGAACTAAGCATGGCCTTTAGGTACTCAAAGGTCTTTACACCTTCAGATTTTCAAGTTCTTCGTGAGAAAGTTGGGTCGAAGTTGTCGCGGTCGAAGAAGTTTTATTTGTTTGACCAAGATCTTCTTTGTCGCTTTCTTTCTCTTCGTCCGTAGAAGCTGTGGGAGTTGGCGGCCTTTCGCTTACTTTTTCTCCCTCCTCTTCGCCGTCAGTTGCAACCTCCTCATCCTTCTCTTCGTCAGCGACTTGTAAGTTGAGGGGAGATTGGTCTTCAGGTTCATTACTTGTGATAAGCGCTGCAGTAGGCATCACAGTATCCCCACCAGTGTCGACTAAGTTGTCAGTCTCAGGACCAGTTTCTTCTTCCACTACGTCTGGAATTCGTTTAGAGATAGCAGTGGGCTGGTTTACTTCAGTAGCTGACTCCTTTTTCGAATCCTTAGGAAAAGGTTTGGAGGCGCTGGTTGGCTTGTAGGTAGGATCACTACTGGTCTTTGGGAGAACTTGGACCATGGGATGCCCGTGAGTATCGACAAGGACCTGAAAGATAAATAAATCAAGAAAGGTAACACAAGTAAACAACCTTTTCAGCGTCGAAAGAAAAAGGAAAAAACCATACCTTGGGAGCTTTAGTCTTCAGGCTAGAGCTTTCGCTTTCTGCTGGAGCAGGGGTAGTTTCCTCGCCTGGATTTTTGAATGGAGTTTTTTCTAAAATTCTGGAAGTAGGAGGTTTTTGTGGTGGAGGTTTGGTTGTTTTCTTTTTCTTCTTGGTAGGCTTTACTTCGTCTGGTGTCTCATCACCATTATCAGTTTCGACAGCTTTGACTTCATGTTCTTTCGCTTTTCTTTTCTTAGGCGTCGATGGCGGTCTTCGACTGCCCTATGGAACAAGAGAAATTTTATTAGTATGTCAAAAAAAAAGAGAAAACACATGGTGACCTAAAAGAGAAGTAAAGTAATACCTTCGCCAAAGGCGTCTTGGTAGTGTCTTTTTGGGGGTCTACGTCTGCAGCATTTGTTGCTTCGCCAGTGGTTGGTTTTTTTGGTCGAAATCTTGATAGCTAGAAAAGAAAAGAAGAAAAGAGTCAATCGTAAAATAACGTATATATGTTTAAGTAAATGAAAAGTGAGGTTGAACTTCTTCCCATTTTTCACACCTTCATATATAGGAGTTTCCACGCGAACGTGTTCTATGCCAATATGAAGGTGGCCTTTGAAATTGTCCAAGGTATACTTAGTCGGAACCACTCGCTTGGCACGTTTCTGGTTTTCTTGGCGAAGAATTTTCATAGAGTCCCCACAAATGAACCAATCTGGAAATGGAGGGCTAAGAGCCACGCCAAATTCAACAGATGGTAGAGGGGGAAATTTTGGGTGATAGAGTTTAAAATCTACCTCATAATGTTGTTCTGGTCGAACATACGCCGGTAGTTTTAACTCATCTAGTTTGTTGGTAAATTTATGTTTCAAAGTCACAGCTGCTTCGCTTATGGTTCGACTAAGTTCATTAGGCCTATAGGCAGTTTCAAAGTATTTCTGGAAAGCTTGGATTTCTTTGACGTGTCGAGAAGTACCTTTCTTTGTCTTGTCCTGCACAAGGGCAAAGGCTCTGGTCAGTTGAATGGTGAAAGAATCCACATTAAAAATTTGAGAATCATAGTAGACCCTCCACCATTCGTCAAACTCTTGAGTGCAAAAGAAGCTGGGTCGAAAGCCCACTGGTTGGATTTTGACCAGATTCGAATACTTCGCCAGCAACTCAGAGCATTCATCTTCAGTATGAGTCATATTATAATGAATCAAAGAGCCTTTTCTGGAAAAGAGGGGTTTTGGTATTATTTGTATCAACCCAAACTGTCGAGAAACCTGATTGGGATGGTAATTGACAACAAGTCTGGAAACTAAAAGTCTAGGAGTAAGAAAAGATTCCCAAACATTGAGAAATTCGTCTTCCAGAGATTTCGACTCAAGGGGAAGTTTTCTGATAAACCATGCAGGTCCAACCTTCCTATCAGCAAAAGGAGCCATGTTGGGAGTAAAATTGTAACGTTTAGCAAACATCATAACATAGCTGGTAAAGGTTTGTTGGAGACTAAGACCTTCGTCATGGGGCGTGAGTTGCACCAAGCGGAGGCCTTCGACTCTTCTGTCCCCTAGGGCAGCTGCATCCACAGTTGACTTATTGGGAAGGGAGGCTTCAAAGGTGGCATTGAGCCACAATTGTAAGATCTAGAAGGGTCCTGATAGCAGCAGAGTTTTCTTCTCCTTAATATTCTTCAGGGTGGTAACTCCTTCGCCAAGAGATTCGTAGAGGTTCGCCAAAATCATCTCGCTAAGACACAGCCGGTGTCCAGCATGAAGCTAATTTGCTATGGTGATGTAGCGTTTCGCCACCTGGAGAGATCTGGAGCAAAAGACACATCTCGACAGCCAAAGGGCCAGGAAGGCTACGTGCTCTTGATCAGATACTTCTTTAGTCTCCTTATCATGATAGTTGGCAATGTAGACTGTAAAAGTGGCTTTGTTGGTGTCGAAGCCTATTGAATCGTCAGATAGCAAGTTTGGATCATAATCGACTCCTAAGGGACTTAAGCCAGTAATGGCAGCTATGTCGAAAAGGGTGGGAGTAATCATCCCACAAGGAATGTGGAAGTTGTTATAAGTGTTATCCCAGAAATAAAGGGAAGCTAGAAGCATGGAAGGACAATATCCTGGCCCTACTTTCGACAGCTGAATGAGATCAAAAATACCCATAGTTTTCCAATCATTACTTTTAACCTTCTCTATTTTTTCCAACCAAGCTAGGTAGTCAGAGGGATCTTTAGACAAAGGCAGGATCTAAAAATACTAAAATTATTCATATACTCTAAGTTTATGACTTCTTCAGAGGGGGTCCCTTGGCCATCTACTTTGGACTTTTCGTCTATAATTTTTTCCTTATCAGTTCTAGGTCTAACCCTGTTTGCTATGGGTTTGTAACGGTGATAAGTTCGGAAAAATTCTTGTACCTTAACCGGGTCTAATTTTAAGTCAGGAAAAGGTCCTAACATGGCATGGGATTTACCAGAAATCAAGATAGGAATGAGTACCTGGGATTGATAAATGCAGCATTTTTCCTCTTCATTGGGAGGTTCTGGAACATATTCTTGATTTCCCACCACCTTGGGACCAAAGATTCTTTCCACTGGCGCTAAGCTGTTGGATTTCCGGGAGTCTTTACTTGCGATTTTTGGAGTAGCAGAAGACGCCATTGTTGATTACAAAGCAATAGAGAAAAATGGAGAAGATGAAGTTTGAAGAGAGTTTTTGTGTTGGAAAGAGGAAACGTAAAAAGGTGAAAAAATGGAGTTTTTAACTTATAAATAGATGAAGGAATGGAAGCGGTTAGTATTCAGAAACTTTAAAGGAAAAATAATGGAAAGATTGTGGGACACATGGAGATTTTGAAGTGGATGATTCAGACGGTGGCAGTTAGGTTTTTGACCCACGATCTGCTAGGGGTTAGAGTAGGGATGATGAAAGATCTCAAAACGTGGGTAGAAAAGACGTTTGAGAAAAGCGTAATGATGATTCTGAAATTTCAAACGTCTAATCATATGAACAGTCACTGGTCGAATTATTGATGGCGTCGAATTGAATTGGCAAAAAATGCTTTTCTCCCTTGGTCGAAAATGCATTTCTTGGGGGGAAATTTGTAGGTTGCTAATTTCGACGCCAAGGAAATTGTTCAAAACCAAAGTGGAAAATTCGACAGGTCATTTCGATTAGAAGGTTTTTGATGAGAAAGGCAAGTCGAAGACAAATGGTACTTAGGGAAAGCATTGACCGATTTTTCTAAGTATGAAGGATAGTTTCGACACAAGAGAAATAGGCCCGTTCGACGGGTGTTTGAATTTCAAATTTCAGGAGGGAGTTTTGCTTTTGAAATTGGACGCGTGGAACGCATCTAGGAGGCGAATGCATGCAGAATGCCATTTGTCGCCATTAGGAGAAATAGCTGTTATGGGTAGTTATTTCATTTGTATATAAATAGGGGGTCTTAGTGTTAGATTTCTGGGTGTGTTCAGAATTTGTACAAATCACTTAAGAAATATCAAAGTAACCGTGAGAGAGAAAAGAGTAATTACTGAGAAAATGTACGTTTGAAAAACACCAGTTTTCATTCCTTGCATTTAAATAGAAGTTTAAAGTTCTTCATTTACAATTCCTTTTACATTTCTGTCGTTTTCTTACTTGCAAGTTATTTCCATTTCGCCCTTTATTTCAAGAAACAAATTTATCATTTTTGTCGAAAAATACAAAGTTTGATGAAAACTATGATGAATTCAATAAATAAAAGGTTTTCTAACGAAAATTGCCAAAATTGTTAAAGCACATTGTCCTAGGATTTGTTTGATCGGTCCTGTAAGTAAACTAATTTTACATAAATTAGTAGATCAGCGGTTGTTTGCGAATTTTCCAAGCAAACACACTCTCAACTGGTTTTCAAACCCACATAATACACCACTCTTAATGGTGATTGCAACAAAAGAGATATCACTATGAAACACATTACTTGAATCCCATCATCAGCTCAAAGAAAAAACGTTTCCACATGATCGAGTTTGTCGTGATTTCTAGCACTAAGTACGCATATGACCTTACTCTCCACAATTGAAACATGTCGCAACTACTCTCTTGTATTCATTAGCACGATGTCCCAGTTTCCCCCATAATAAACACTTCATAGCAGTACATTATGATGCATGATGACCCAACTCTTCATATTTGAAATACTTAATAGGAGTAGGAGGACCTCCCCCATTTGTTACATTCTCATATGTGGTCTTCTGCTGAGACTTTTTATCCTCCTTAGAAACTGGATTTGCTTAAGGTTTTTCCCGATACTTATTTCTTCTTTTCTTTTCATTAGCAATCTTATAGTTAGTAGACCTAGCACAATTGTCTTCATTGTAGATCATACACTTATTAACCAGCACAGAGAACTGACGAATCTCTTGGTACCTAATGAATTGCTTGATTTCTGGATGCAACCCGCTCTAAAACTTGATACACTTACGCCCCTCAACTCCTACCCCATTGCAAGGGAAGAACATAGACAACTCCTCGAATTTAGCAGCATAATTTGCAATAGTTATGTTTCCTTGCTTCAACTCAAGGAACTCGATCTCCTTCTTGCTACGAACATCAGTCGGAAAATACGTACCTCTCAAGGAAATTAATCTTATAGTTCTCCTAGGTGATCTTAGTACCTGCAACCTCTAACCTCTGGCGTGCATTGTCCCACAATACTCTGCTTTCTCATCAACCATATGAGTACCGATTAAGACCTTCTACGCGTCTATGCAATGCAAGCCATTATCATGAATCTCTTTTCAATCTCTTGCAACCAATCCGGAACACCCTATAGATCATACCCCCTTGAAAGTTAGAAGATCATTTATCTAAAACCTACTCAGTCAATGAAAGTCATCACCCTCAGCCTGCTGATTTTGGTTGGCCTGCAAAGCTACGTTTGCATGCGCCATCACATCAGTAGTTCAAAATACAACACTAACCCATTACTCTAAACATATCTGAACTTAAATTCAGCATTAGACATGTTAACATCTCTAAACTCATAACAACTTAACTCCCTTAATTTAATCAACTATAAAACATAACACTAACTCAATTTTGAAAGGGGATGGTTTTTTTCATTTTTGATTTATATTTTGAAAATGTGGAATATTAGGAATAACTTTTATAAAAAATTTATTAAATATTTTTTTTCTGATTTTTGTTTGCATGCTATTTATAATTATGGATAGTCTTTATTATATATAATCCAATTTTAATTTTAAAGATTAAAATATCTCACTTTAACTTTTATCCTAATATTAATGAAATTTTTTTTTATAAATACCAACTTCGACATTAGAGTAATAAATCAACCAAAAATAAAAAGCAAATCAGTATTATAGTGTAATGGCGAACCAAATGCCAAAGTCTTTCTGTTTCTTTGCTCTAATGGCTTTAGTTTTTGCAGGTAATAATACTCTCCACCATTTTCACCACTGTTCTTAAATTATAAATCTTTCTAATTTTTTCTTCATTTTTTCGAACACAGTTCAATTTATTGAGATAGATGGTGAATGCACAAAAGTTGTGGGTAATTGTGCTAAATCAGATTGCACTGATCAATGTAATTCATACGCACGAGGCCGTGCTAATGTTTTAAAAGCATCATGCTCATTCTTAAACTTATGCACTTGTACTTTCGATCGACCACCACCAATAGTAGTACATACACCAACATGCGATATTGGACTGGGAGTTTGCACCAATGCTTGTAACTTTGATTGTTGCCAAGAAATGTGTCAAAGTAAATATCCTAAGACGGGTAGTGGGAGATGTAGGCTAGCCTTTGATCATCATCTTTGCATGTGTTCCTATACCGCTTGAGTTTCTACTTAATTGAAATAAATAAAATAAACTATTATTTTCTCTATTTCTTAAGAAGTGTTTTTTTTTTTTAAGTTTTTTTTACGTTACTTAAAAAATGATAAATTATCAATTATGATGCAGTATTTTTGGTATTTTTGGTTTTTTTTTTTTTTGGTATTTTCTCTATTATTTGTGTATTATTATTGAAATTATACAATAATTGAAAACAAAAAAATTGATTTTTTTTAAAGAAAAACTATCAAAACGGAAGAAATAAGAAATTAAATATTTAATTATTATACATTTTAAAAAATATTTGCCGCACCTGTTAAAATTTTGGGCAAAATCCACCACTGATGATGCTCGACTACTTATAAGCTGATGAGTGTAATTCACTATCATTGTTTATATTATTTTATTTTATATATTTTTATAGTTTTCTTACTTTCAAAGTTGAAATAATCTTTTTCAATAAAGAATATATTCTTTAATAAAAAATATATAACTAATTTTATTATAAAAGAAATTACAAATAAAGAAAAATGAAAAGTTACCCTTAAATAAACAAAAGGTTAATAGTAATATTGCATTCTATCATATGGTCAAGTTTTAAAACATTTTCTGTAAAATAAAAAAATTAGATTCCAACCTTGCAATTTTAAGATTCTTCTATTTTGTCCTCTTACTGGATTTGATCAACAAATTTTGTAACGCGACATTATTTTGTTGATTTTTTTTTTATTTTTCTTATTTATTTTTTGAGAACCACCTACCACTAGGCTAGGTGTTTTTCTTATTTACTTGTTTGCATTAAATATTATATATTACAACATTTCAATTCAGACAATTAAATAATAATTTTAATAAAACTAAAATTATCCTCATTTTTATCATTTAATTTCAATTAATTTTTTATTATTATTTAATTTCAATTCAATATTTTATTTGCTTTAAGTTTAATATTTATTATATTTAAATTTAATATTTTATTTTATTTTTTAAATAATAAATATTAAAATATATTTAATATTTATTTTATAAATATATATATATATATATATATATATATATATATATATATATATATATATATATATATATATATATATATAGTGGTAGATGTATGGTAGCCTTTGATCCAGTGTTTTAAAAACCGGACCGGATCGGCCGGTCGGACCGGTTGGACTGGGAACCGGCCGGGTTCACTTGCTCGATCGGCCATGTCTTCGAACCGGTGCGAACCGGAAAAACCGAGAAAACCGGCGGTTCAACTGCTTATTTTAAAAAAAATAAGTTTTTTTAATTTTTTTTTTTTTAATTTTTTTTAATTTTTTTTTAATTTTTTAAAAAAATTTATTTTTACTCAAATACATAGGAACTTTTCTCCAAGAATAATAATGATCACTCATTTGATTCAAGTGATACACAAATTAAGTTTCGTAATATCCACAAAACTATTTTTACTATTTTGTATTTATATTGATTGAAAAACCATCATACAAATATTTGTATAGAAATTTAAGAACACAGATTAAAAAATAAATATAATATAATTTTAGACTTAACTGATTTCCATTATATATATAGACTTGGAAAATTTATTATTTAGAATAATGTTAATATTTGTATTGTTTTAATTATTAACATTAAAACTGATTTTCTATTAACATTAAAACTATGAATTTAAATTAAACTCTATTTAATTTAGACTCTGTTTAAAATTTACAATTAGACTCTGTTTAAAATTTGAATTTAAATTATGAACCTGTGAATTTATGATATGATATTTTCAAAAAATTAAAGTGCTAGTTATATTTTTTAGAGACTGAATCATCTGGTTCGACCGGTTTTATCGGTTTTATATTAATTATAATGACAGATTTATTCAACCGAGTTATCCGGTTTAATCTAGTTTAATCCGGTTTGGTCATACGGTTCGACCAATGACCCAGTGGTTCGACCGATAAACCAGTGACTCAGTACCCTCACCGGTTTGATGACCGGTCCGGTTTTTAAAACACTGTTTTGATCAGTATCTTTGCATGTGTTCCTATACCCCTAGAGTTTCTAGTTAATTGAAATAAATAAAATAAACTATTATTTTCTCTATTTCTTAAAAAGTGTTTTTTTTTAAGTTTTTTTTTACGTTACTTAAAAAATGATAAATTATCAATTATGATGCAGTATTTTTGGTTTTTTTGGTTTTTTGGTTTTTTTTTGGTTTTTTCTCTATTATTTGTGTATTATAATTGAAATTATACAATAATTAAAAACAAGAAAATTGATTTTTTTTAAAGGAAAAATATCAAAACAGGAGAAATAAGAAATTAAATATTTAATTATTATAAATTTTAAAAAATATTTGCCTCACCTGTTAAAACTTTGGGCAAGATCCACTGATGATGCCTGGCTACTTATAAGTTTTTTTTTGTAAGCAAGGATCAATAAAAACGAGTACTGGGAGTACTCGAACCCTGATACAAAAGGGAAAGCCTCCCAAGGCAAGGAAATTAGAAACCAATTGTAACTTAGGCAAGATAATGCAAAGGCATTTTGCAAAAATCATAAAAATTACAATTGGGATGAGTAATTTTCCCTATAAAATTCCAACGCCAAACCATAATTTTCATACTCCAAACGAGATCATTAACCACGCAATTGTCTCCACCAAACATCATCCCATTCCTCAACCTCCATATATTCCAACAAGTCGCCATCCAAAGACACCCTTCTCTCCCCTTCCTAATCTTCACCCGCCTACAAAAATGGAACCAGGCCATATAATGATGTATAGGATCTGAAATGTTCTGGACAAAATCAACCCCAACCCAAGAAGCTATCTCTTTCCACACCAACTTGGAAACAACACAAGAAATAAACAGGTGGGACAAATCTTCCACTCCAACATTACAAAACACCCAATGGAATTGCGAAGACGAAATTATACCTCTGAAAATGAGTCTGTCCCTAAGCGGAAGCCTGTTGAGAAAAAGCTTCCATCCAAAAGCTTTGACTCGGAAAGCATAGATAATTCCCAAAGAGAAATAAAAGAGTTTGCTGCCACTATGGACACGGAGATGGAATGAAGGTTAGCACATAACTCCGCATACCATTCTGCTGCAGAGTACCCGCCAGAACTAGGAGTTTTCCACACCACCAAGTCCTCCTGCTCGGAATCTAGAACCACCTGCGCAAGCAGAGCCTGCAAATCCTGCAGAGGAACAGATGCAAGCACGCTGCCTGATAAGCCGCAGTCCCCCCAAACCCAACCCTCCTGCTGCGTCGAGCCCATCTGAGAAACGAAGTTCTCCTTCAAAGAACTAGCAGCGTACAACTCAGGAAAGGCAGACGCAAGAGGTTCGCTCCCTAACCACCTGTCAACCCAAAATAGAATGGAGTCTCCGTTTCCGACACAGTGAGAAACATGATCAACAAAAACACTAGGACCTGCTTTTTTGTCAATCGCCATAAGATCCCTCCACCAAACCAAGCTAGATTTGTTGCGAAATAACAAACCCCTGGCTGCAGAACATAAACCGTACCTGGCGAACAAAATTTGTTTCCAAGCCGCTTCCTTATGATTCAAAAGGCGCCACCTCCACTTGAGAAGAATACTAATGTTGAACTTGTGAACTCTTTTGAACTCTAAACCACCTTTATCGAAAGGAAGACAAAGATTCTCCCAGCCGACCCAACGCACTTTGCGTCTCTCGAATAGGCCTCCCCATAGAAACTTATTTTGAATGCTTGTGATTTCCCGACATATCTTCATTGGAGCCCTGTAAAAAGAAAAAACAAAAACAGGAAGGCTACTCCAGATAGATTTCAAAAGAGTGATCCGGCCGCCAAAACTAAAAAATCTAGCTTTCCAATTATACAACCGCGCCACCATCTTCTTAATAAGAAAACTCCACGATGAGATACGCTTAGGATTCATCCCAACCAGAATGCCCAGGAATGTGAACTCTGTACCTTCCAGTTTGCAACCCAAAAAATTCTCAGCCGCGGTGAGGAAATGAAAATTGACATTAATGCCAATTAGCTTACTCTTAAGGAAATTCACTCCCAACCCGGATATAATTTCGAAACCTCTAAGAACTGATTTTAGAGCCCATAAGTGATTCCAAGAAGCTTTGCCTAACAAAAGAGTATCGTCGGCGAATTGGAGAATGTCCGTAAAACAATTGCCAACTCCAAAACCAGCAAACTCCCCATTCGCAACCGATTTCTTAACCAAACGGGAAAGAGGTTTGGTGACGAGGACAAAAAGGAAGGGAAAAGAGGATCCCCTGCCTTAAACCCCTTTCCACTATGATTTCAGCCGTTGGACTACCGTTCACCAAAACAGATACAAAACTGGTGAAAATAGTCGCATCCAACCACTTTCTCCATTTGGCGCCGAACCCCATCCTCCCCAATAAGTATTTCAAGAAGCTCCAGCTAACTTTGTCGTATGCTTTTTCAAAGTAAACTTTATAGAGTAAACAGTTTGACTTTTCCTTAATCACATAATCAACGACTTCGTTAGCAATCAGAACTCCATCCAATAAACTCCTTCCCAGAACAAAAGCGGATTAAGAGCTGGAGACAAGAGTGTTTAAGACGCGTTTCAACCTACCCGTAAGAACCTTAGCTAAAGCTTTGTAAAGACACCCAACGAGGCAAATTGGGCGGTACTCACCAAGCCCGAGAGGGTTATCTTTCTTAGGAATGAGAGCCATAAAAGACGAAGAGATCGCCTTCGAAAGAATTGGGTTACGGTGAAACTCTTGGAAAACCCTAATGAAATCATTCTTCAAAAAGTGCCAACAATTCCTAATGAAGAGGAAATTATAACCATCAGGGCCAGGACTTTTAGAGCCTCCACACGACTAAACTGCCTCCTTAACTTCTTCTTCAGTGAACTCAGCTTCCAAACTATCACGATCGAAGTCCTGAAGAATTGGGAACTCTAAACCATCCGGCGTAGGCCGGTTACCATCTGTTTCCTTAAAAAGATCAGCAAAATACCTCACCACCTCGCGCTTGACTGGATCGACTCCTTCGATAATACCTCCTGCAGAATTAAGAACTCCTATAGCGTTCCTTCTCATTCTCTCCTTCATAACCGTGTGAAAGAATTTACTGTTTTGATCCCCTTCGGAATCCCATCTGATTCTGGATTTTTGGTAGAGCATGTTTTCCTTCTTTTTGATGTCATTCCAAAATCTGAACGTAGCAGCCCCTCTATTAGCAACCGCACCCTCAACGTCGCTATCCCCATAAGCGCATAAGAAATCGTCCATGTCGTTTATAGTTTTGCTGCTATCTTCAATGTTAAGGTCAATTCTGCCAAACACCTCAAGATCCCACTTACGCAGAATCGACTTCAAGAGACGCAATTTCTCTTTTAAAACATAATCACTCCTACCATAAACCACCAATTTCTTCCATTCATCCTCTACAAATGGAATAAAGCCTTTATCATCAGACCAACTATTGTTCACTCTAAAGGGTTTCAGACCCCAATCAGCTTTGTTAACAACCAACCACAAGGGGCAGTGATCAGAAATGTTCCTATCTCCGATAAACTGGCCCTCTACCCCCCATATATCCATCAAAGTATCCGATAAAAGAAACCGATCGATTCTGCTCATGTTTCTACCATTCCCACCGAACCAAGAGAAGCGTTTCCCTTTGCAAGGAGGGTCCACTAAATTGGTTGCAACCAAGAAATCAGAAAATTCACGCAGCTGACTAGTTCTGATGCCTGGAGAGCACCCCTCCCTTTCACTCAAACTGGCAGTATAATTAAAGTCGCCATCGATACACCATTCGTCATCATTGTGTTTAGATTTGAAACCCAACAGCTCCCTCCACATTCTCTTCCTCTAGTTGAACGGGCACGGGGCATAAACATTGACGATATAAATCAACAGATCCTTCCACTTCAATTTAATGCCCAAAAAACCAAGCCCTCTGAAGCTAAACTCCACATCGAACAAACCATCCTTCCACAAAGTTATCATCCCGCTAGACATTCCCAACGAGTTTGAACAAGACCAGCGAATGTTATCATTGCTCCAAAAGCTCTTCACAATGCCTTCATCCACTTCTGCAAGCTTAGATTCTTGAATGAGAAAAATGTCGGCATTACAGTCGGATATGATTTTATTAATACACTTCCTCTTAACGAGACTACAACCCCCACGAATGTTCATTGAACCAATGATCATGTCAAGATATTGGAATTCACCTTCTGACCATGTTTAATATTCGACTCACGCAATTCCAACCCTTCAATTAGCTTGGACATGTTCTTGTCCTCCCCTTTTGAAACGATGCCCAAGTTATGAATAGCTCGCCCAACTTTGTTTTCCACTTCTGAATTCATGTTATCCCAAAATCGATGGTTACAAAACACAACCTGGGAATCGCTAGCCAAACAACAACCTTTAGCCGCCTGACCCTCTACTGAGTTCTCAGAAAAAGAGCAAATAGAATCATTCTGAGAAGAGCCTTCACCCACGTTTATGGACCCAACCCTGCAAGGAAAAAAGTTTGGCCCAACAACACCAATTTGGATAGAATTAGCTTTACGCTTAAAGGGCCTAAACTTATGGCCCAACACAAGCCCACCCAATTCTTTAAGTTTCTTAATCTTTCTCCTAGAGGACAAAGCAGTAGAAGAGGACTCCTTTTTGTCTCTCTCCAAATAACGAAGCTCCTCGGTACACGCTACCTTTGTACCAGAGGAGGAAAAGGAGTTGAGAGAGTCAGTAGCTTTTTCAGAAAAACTCTGCTCACAAGAAACCTTAGCCGAAAAAACTGCAGCGTCAAATGAATTTCCATCATAGTCTTGTCTATTTTCTGGGTCAGACCTGACCTCTCTAACCTGCTCAAAAGATCTAGCCTTTCTGCTAGCCTTGGAATTTTTTAGAGGACTAGACCCTATCACTTCTTTCTTGTGTTCCGACTCTCCGGCAGAAAAACATGACCCATCTTCTTCGGAGTTAACGAAAGTGCCGTCATTCCATTCTCCCTCTGAAATCGAAGCAGGGGATGCACCACCTCCCCCACCGTTGAAACGACTCGAATCCCACCGAAGAGGACCATACATGTCTTCAGATAGTTTTAGTTTGAAAGTGATCCCATCTATGTTGACCTCCAGAAGTTTATCCAAAGAAACGCCTGAAGAGGTTCTAATCAATATCCTCGCTGTAACACCCCATTTTCCCCATTTTGAAAATAAACAAAATATTAAGGATAGATCAGAGTTTTCACCAAAAAGTGGAATTCCACATTAAAATCCAACAAATAAACTCCTTTATTAAATGAAATAGCGGAAATAATTTTATTCATTCAATTCATGGCAACCTGCCCACAACTTAACAAAAAAACCCACATAAAGTCGTGGTTCACCACAATTACAACGAAAACATGATACGTAACAAATGAAAGAATAACAAATAACAGATGGTTTAAAATTCCCAAATAATTTCCGTGTTACGTATCAGAGCACTCCTATGGACTCGATCAGCAACACCAATATCCAAGCTACCTAAGTACCTGGATTATCTGTACTTCCGGAGAAGCACAGACACAACAACAACAAAGGGGTGAGAAATCGCATTCACATATTATAGGTGAGTAAATACATGATAAGCAGGTAGTCATCATACACAAGCATCATCAATCATCAAACACGGCCTACTACTCATTATCAACAATGTATGCAACTCAACACATGCAATGCGGTACCGACTCATTGGTTCATTCAATCGAACCCCAGATAGATCACATACACCTCTACTTGGCAATGATCTATCCCTCACCATTCTCTGTATAGGAGTATGGATGAATCGCATACACTCCTCCTGAACAACGATCCATCCCACCAGTCACCATGAAATGCATGACACCAAATGCATATAAAACACATGTATATTACCACATAGATACATGTTCACGATCCTCCTGATCACACCAGAATTAAACACCAATATTCAACACCATACAATTATGTCACACAACATACATTAACTATTAATTAATTAATTTAAAATTATTAAACTTATTATTTTCATCACCAAATTATTATTCCTCAGCAACTGACTTCTACCCTCAACCTCTCAAACCATTAGAAATCGAAACTGGTGCGAAAACAGGAAAGAAATCGCTAAACGGTAAAATGCTGCACACTGCCAGTCCATACGCGTACTGACCCAGGTCATACGCGTATGACTTATTTCCTCGCTCATCCATACGCGTAAGGCTCAATCTGATACACGTATGCTCACCCTTCCCTACTCTACCCTACGCGTACTACCCACGATCATACGCGTACGAGCAGAGGCTCTTTTTCCAAGAAAATCTCATTTTCAGATCCCCATACGCGTATGGCTACTCCATACGCGTATTGCCCTGCCAAGCATACGCAAACCATACGCGTACGGGCAGAGGGCCATGTAATTCCCTCCTTTCCCACTTCTCTTACGCATAAGGCTCCCTCCTCCTTGGTGTTATACGCGTACAACCTTCTTTGTTACGCGTACGGCCAGATCTCATACACGAACGGCCAGAGAGCTCATCTTCCTGCTCTCTGCTGCGATTTCATCACTTGTTCACTCTCAACCAGTCCTATAATGTCTTCTACTTTGATTTTTGGTTCAATTCTTCTTCTTTCACTTGCATCCTATGATTACTACATCAATTATGGATCCAACACTTCGAACCGTTCTTCCAAAATAGGAACAACACACCACATACCAGATCAGATTCAAGCACCACAGTATTATCAACAAGAAATTCAGAAAATACATATCAACACATGTACGAATTCAGAATTAAATCAAACATACTCTACAATTCGTCACAACACCATCATGGATATGAAACCCTACGGGATTAAGGAATTCCCACTACCCCATCATGAGTAAATCACCAATATTTAACAGTTCCCCCCCCCCCCCCCCCCTTACATCGAATTCTGCAGCAAAATTGACAAATTGGGGAAGATGGTTCAAGCCCTAGCACTTGTTCTTTCTCTTCTCCTTTGTTCTCTCTTTTCGTTAAACATGAAACTGTTCTCTTAATTCCCTAAACCTCTCTTAATCCCTTAATTTCTTATTTTAATTAACTCCCAATAATAATAATAATAATAATAACAATATTTCTATTATTAATAAAATTATGATTATTATTTAATTATGTCTCTATTATTATTAGTCTAAGGTTTTATTCCAATAATCTACCTTCTAAGCCAAGGTCAACAAGTAAACGCACTCAGACACACTCCCAAACCAGGACACGCTTAAGGATTAATACAAGATGACTAAATAATTAAAATGGGTGTTACAACTCTCCCCCACTTAAATTATTTTCGTCCTCAAAAATTGCCTGATGGAAACAAATCTGGATATGACTCTCGCATCCTGCTTTCCAATTCCCAGGTCACACTGCCTCCTGTAGCACCTCCCCAAGCTACTCTCGCCAGAGGTATCTCCTTTCCTCTGAGTTGTTTCATTTTACGATCCTCGATCCTCAACGGCATCATCTCTACGGTAAGATTCTCCCTGATCTGAACCTCGTCTCTCTGAATCACATGAGACGGATCTGAAACATACTTCCAAAGTTGCGACACATGAAACACATCATGCAAGTTCGAAAGCTTCGGTGGCAATGCAACTCTATAAGCAACTGCACCAATTCTCTGCAAGATTTGATACGGTCCTATAAACTTAGGATCCAACTTCTTAGATTTCAGAGCACGACCCACACCGGTTACTGGGTTAACTCTTAGGAATACGTGACCACCTTCACTAAATTCCAACTCCTTCCTTCGATTATCGTGATAACTTTTCTGCCTACTCTGAGACGCCTTCATCTTCTCACGGATCATTTGAATCGTCTCAGTAGTCTGTTGGACAATTTTTGGTCCAAGCACCACATTCTCACCTGTTTCATACCAACACAGAGGTGTCCTACACTTCCGTCCATACAAAGCTTCAAAAGGTGCCATTCTGATGCTAGAATGGTGACTGTTATTATACGTGAACTCGATCAATGGCAAATGAGTATCCCACGCACCACCTTTTTCCAATACACAGGCTCTCAGCAAATCCTCCAACGACTGAATGGTCCTCTCTGACTGACCATCGGTCTGTGGATGATAAGCCGAGCTCTACTTCAACTTAGAACCCAAGGCTTCCTGCAGACTCCTCCAAAATTCTGAAGTAAACCTCGGATCTCTATCTGACACTATGCTCGACGGAACGCCATGCAACTTCACAATTATCCTAATATAAATCTCCGCTAGCTTCGACAACGGAAAACTGATGTTAATTGGTATAAAATGTGCGGACTTCGTAACTCGATCCACCACTACCCAAATAGCATCAAAGCCCCTCGCCGTATTTGGCAAACCAGTCACAAAATCCATAGCAATATTGTCCCATTTCCACTCAGGAATTTCCAACAGTTGCATCAATCTAGAAGGTTTCTGATGCTCCACTTTCGACTTCTGACACGTCAAACAAGCATAGACAAACTGAGCTATGTCCCTCTTCATACCGGACCACCAAAACAATTTCTTCAAATCATGGTACATCTTTGTAGCTCCCGGATGAATACTTAAGCTACTCCGATGACTTTCCTCTAAGATTGCCTTTTTCAATTCCTCATTATCCGGTACACAAATTCTGCTCGGAATCTCAACACACCAATATTATCCACTTTAAAGTCACTGTCAGGATCATCTTCTCCTGCAGGCATCAAGTCCACTAATTTCACATCCAGTTTCTGATTTTCTTTAATTACATCCAAAAAGTCATTATTCACTTTCAGCATACCCAATCTGATACTTCCTGGTGTAGTTTCACAAACCATACTCAAATCTATGAACTGTTCAATCAATTCCATTTCCTTCACCATTAACACAGACATATGAATTGTCTTCCGACTCTGAGCATCTGCCACAACATTAGCCTTTTTCGGATGGTAGCTCAAATTAAAGTCATAGTCCTTCAAGAATTCTAACCATCTCCTCTGCCTCATATTTAATTCCTTCTGGTCGAACAAATATTTCAAACTCTTATGATCACTAAATACTTCAAATCTTGATCCATACAAATAATGTCTCCAAATATTTAACGTGAACACCACTGCAGCTAATTCAAGATCATGAGTAGGATAGTTCCTCTCATGCACCCTTAGCTGTCTTGAAGCATAAGACACAACCTTGCCACCTTGCATCAACACACCGCCTAATCCCATCTTAGACGCATCACAATACACTACGAAAGAATCATTCGGACTTGGTAAAATTAACACTGGTGTTGTAGTCAATTTCTTCTTCAGTTTCTCAAAACTGTCCTCACAGGCAGCATCCCAGACAAAAGCTTGATTCTTCCTGGTCAACTGAGTCAATGGCAACGCCAATTTAGAAAACCCTTCAATGAACCTTCTATAGTAACCTGCCAAACCCAAAAAGCTTCTAATCTCTGTTGCGGTCTTCGGAGTTTCCCACTGAAGTACTGCACTCACTTTAGAGGGATCCACCGCTATACCATCACCAGAAATCACATGACCCAAGAAACTCACGGTCTTCAACTAAAATTCACACTTCGAGAACTTTGCAAATAGTTTATTATCTTTCAACACCTGCAATGCAATTCTCAAGTGACCTGCATGCTCTTCGTCAGACTTAGAATAGATCAGTATATCATCAATAAATACCACAATAAATTGATCCAGATAAGAATGGAAAATACGATTCATATATTCCATAAATACACCCGGCGCATTAGACACTCCGAAAGGCATCACTGCATATTCGTAATGTCCGTAGCGAGTTCTGAAAGCAGTCTTCTGAATATCACCTTCCTTTACTCTAATTTGATGGTAACCCGACCTGAGATCAATTTTGCTGAAAACGCGAGCTCCTACCAGCTGATCCATTAAGTCATCAATCCTCGAAAGTGGATACTTATTCTTAATGGTCACTTTATTCAACTAACGGTAATCAATGCACAGACGCATACTACCATCCTTCTTCTTCACCAACAACACTGGAGCTCCCCACGGCGACACACTTGGTCTTATAAAATTCTTATCGAGCAACTCCCCGACCTGGGATTTCAACTCTGCCAACTCTAATGCAGACATCCTGTACGGTGCCATAGAGATAGGTCTGGTACCCGGTACAAGATCAATAGCAAACTCAACTTCCCTTGTCGGAGGCAATTCTATGATGTCATCTGGAAACACTTCAGGAAATTCATTAACTAATGGCAATTCATTAACGAAAGTCTTGCTTTCAACAAATAACGAGGCAAATACTGCAAACAGCTTTACTTTATCTTCAAACAATGCCCTCAACTCCTTGCTAGATAGCGAATCTGCTAATGCCTCCTCTTCAGGAGTAAGAAACAACAACGTCTTCCTGAAGCAATCAATATACACCCGGTTGAACTCCAACCAGTTTATTCCCAAAATAACGTCAAGATTACCGAGTGGCAAACAAATCAAGTCCACTCTGAAATCTCTACCAAACACGGTCAGCGGACACTTCAAACACACCAAAGAAGTAATCACATAACCAATAGACGGGGTTTCAATCGTCATCCTCTGCTCTAGAGTAGACGACACAATCCCTAATCTCTTCACACAGTCAACAGAAATAAACGAGTGTGTTGCACCCGTGTCAATGATAGAAATCAAAGAAACATCATTAATAAAGCAAGTACCTTTGACGGAACGCTCCTCCTCAGTGGATTGGGTCCCACCAAGGCAAACACCTTCCCACTAGTTTGAGACGCCTGAGACTTCTTCGGCCTCTCACAGTGAGTGCTGATGTGACCCTTCTCTCCACAATTATAACAAGTATGCATAGTGGCTCTGCAATCAGCTATAACATGACCTGCCTTGCCACACTTGAAACACTTCTTCACCTCTTTCTGATAGTCGTTAGCACGGTGACCCACGCCACCACATCTGAAGCACTTAAGAGTATCAACACCTGCTCCCTTCTCCTTTGGCTTCTTCCCCCCATCAGTTTTCTGTTTCCCCTTATCAGCTGGAGCACTGTAAGGAGTGCCTCCGAATCTCTGCTTATTTTTCTTCTCATTCACAACTGTGTAATGAGCAATCCTGGCTCTGTTGTCATTATCATAGATTCTGCTTCTGCTTACCAGCTCTGGATAGTCCCTTATCTTCTGACAAGTAATACTCAATTTGATCTCGGGATGCAACCCGTTCTCAAACTTCAAACACTTCGACGTCATAGCCTCTTCAGTATTGTAATGAGCACAATACTGAACCAACTCCTCAAACTTAGCGGCATACTCAGCCACAGTCTTATCACCCTGTTTCAGCTCCAGAAATTCAACCTCTTTCGCACTACAAATGTCTTCCGGAAAATACTTTTCCAGAAACTCAGCTTGAAACACAGCCCAAGTAATTTCAGTACCTGCAGCTTCCAATCTCTGACGACTGTTGTCCCACCAAGCCTCAGCCTCTCCTTCCAGCATATGAGTACCAAACCGTACCTTTTGAGCATCACCGCATTCCATGGTCCTGAAGATCTTCTCCACAGCCTTCAGCCATTTCTGTGCAGCCTCCGGGTCTAAGATACCTCCCTCATATGTAGGCGGCTTATTGCTCTAAAACTGTACTAAGTCGCGAAACTGAGCACCTCTACCCTGGTTGGCGTTCTCTACAGCTTATGCCATGGCTTGCATAGCAGCAGCAAGAGAAGCATTGTTCCTTCCTGCCATACTGGACAACAATCATCACAAGGCCAGAACGCACAAACAACTTCTATTCTAAGGACATACTCAACTATAAGACCTGGTCGGACGAACCGACCTGCTCTGATACCAATTGTAACACCCCACTTTCCCCATTTTGAAAATAAACAAAATATTAAGGATAGATCAGAGTTTTCACCAAAAAGTGAATGCCACATTAGAATCCAACAAATAGACTCCTTTATTAAATGAAATAGTGGAAATAATTTTATTCATTCAATTCACGGCCACCTGCCAACAACTTAACAAAAAAACCCACATAAAGTCGTGGTTCACCAAAATTACAACGAAAACATGATACGTAACAAATGAAAGAATAACAAATAACAGATTGTTTAAAATTCCCAAATAATTCCCGTGTTACGTATCAGAGCACTCCTATGGACTCGATCAGCAACACCAATATCCAAGCTACCTAAGTACCTGGATTATCTGTACTTCCGGAGAAGCACAGACACAACAACAACAAAGGGGTGAGAAATCGTATTCATATATTATAGGTGAGTAAATACATGATAAGCAGGTAGTCATCATACACAAGCATCATCAATCATCAAACACGGCCTACTGCCCATTATCAACAATGTATGCAACTCAACACATGCAATGCGGTACCGACTCATTGGTTCATTCAATCGAACCCCTAATAGATCACATACACCTCTACTTGGCAATGATCTATCCCTCACCATTCTCCATATAGGAGTACGGATGAATCGCATACACTCCTCCTGAGCAACGATCCATCCCACCAATCACCATGAAATGCATGACACCAAATGCATATAAAACACATGTATATTATCACATAGATACATGTTCACGATCCTCCTGATCACACCAGAATTAAACACCAATATTCAACAACATACAATTACGTCACACAACATACATCAACTATTAATTAATTAATTTAAAATTATTAAACTTATTATTTTCGTCACCAAATTATTATTCCTCAGCAACTGACTTCTACCCTCAACCTCTCAAACCATTAGAAATCGAAATCGGTGCGAAAACGGGAAAGAAATCACTAAACGGTAAAATGCTGCACACTGCCAGTCCATACGCGTACTGACTCAGGTCATACGCGTATGACTCATTTCCTCGCTCATCCATACGCGTAAGGCTCCATCTGATACGCGTATGCTCACCCTTCCCTACTCTACCCTACGCGTACTTCCCACGATCATACGCGTACGAGCAGAGGCTCTTTTTCCAAGAAAATCTAATTTCAGATCCCCATACGCGTATGGCTACTCCATACGCGTATTGCCCTGCCAAGCATACACAAACCATACACGTACGGGCAGAGGGCCGTGTAATTCCCTCCTTTCCCACTTCTCTTACGCGTAAGGCTCCCTCCTCCTTGGTCTCATACGCGTACGACCTCCTTTGTTACGCGTACGGCCAGATCTCATACGCGAACGGCCAGAGAGCTCATCTTCCTGCTCTCTGCTGCGTTTTCATCACTTTTCCACTCTCAACCAGTCCTATAATGTCTTCTACTTTGATTTTAGGTTCAATTATTCTTCTTTCACTTGCATCCTATGATTACTACATCAATTATGGATCCAACACTTCGAATCGTTCTTCCAAAATAGGAACAACACACCACATACCATATCATATTCAAGCACCACAGTATTATCAACAAGAAATTCAGAAAATACATATCAACACATGTACGAATTCAGAATTAAATCAAACATACTCTACAATTCATCACAACACCATCATGGATATGAAACCCTACGGGATTAAGGAATTCCCACTACCCCATCATGAGTAAATCACCAATATTTAACAGTTTCCCCCCCTTACCTCGAATTCTGCAGCAAAATTGACAAATTGGGGAAGATGGTTCAAGCCCTAGCACTTGTTCTTTCTCTTCTCCTTTGTTCTCTCATTTCGTTAAACGTGAAACTGTTCTCTTAATTCCCTAAACCTCTCTTAATCCCTTAATTTCTTATTTTAATTAACTCCCAATAATAATAATAATAATAATAACAATATTTCTATTATTAATAAAATTATGATTATTATTTAATTATGTCTCTATTATTATTAGTCTAAGGTTTTATTCCAGTAATCTACCTTCTAAGCCAAGGTCAACAAGTAAACGCACTCAGACACTCTCCAAAACAAGGACACACTTAAGGATTAATACAAGATGACTAAATAATTAAAATGGGTGTTACACTCGCAACGTCCATATTCACCGCCTTAGAAGTGTATTCATCAACACAAACAAATTTCCCAACATGGTTAGCCACAAGCTCGAAAAACACCACATTCCAAGCGTGACAAGGAATACTATGAACCCTAATCCATGTAACGCTCTCCTTGTAGACATCAGAGATTTTCCAAGGTTGTATATCTAAGAACCATTGAGATCACCAACTCTTCCCATTAAGAACCAATTCAGAGATGGCATGTTCTTTTGTCTCTTCCAACAGACATAAATTAGCTCCTAAAGGTGTGACCTTAATGGACAAATAACCCTCCATCTCGAAAGATATTTGTAAGTTATATGGTAATCCTGGGCTGACGACAACACCGACGAACGCTTTAGCTAGCCGCAGCCTGTCCTCTGAGCTAGATGAGAAGTTGAAAGCCACCCCACCATCATTCGTGACTATTCCATCTTTACGGACGATCGCTGCAAAGGACCTCTGGTCCACCTTACCGGAAGGCCTGCGTTGCCCATGAATAGGAAAACTAGTCTTCAAAACAGAAGCTTGAGAAAACTTCACCTTTCCTTTAAAAGAATGAAACTCCCTCCTACCAAACTGAGGTGCGTTTGCATGGATTTTCTTCCCGCCTATGATGATATTATCAAGCTTCATAGCCAATAATCTTTCATCCGTTACGTCCTTAAATCACTACAAGAGAACACAGTTTTAGCGTCGGCCAAAAAGCCCTCGTTAATACAAAAAAACCGACACTAAAGTGGTTTAGCGTCGGCTTAGAGTGGGTGTCGGGGTGGACTTTCCAAAGCTGGAAGTTAATAATATTTGCGTCGGCATTTTGTGTGACACTCATGTAGCGTCGGCCCAAAGCCCCACTAAACCCCCACTAGTTGCTGACCAAAATTATCTAATTCGTGCGTTAGCGTCAGTTTCCTGGGATGCTAAATACTGGCAGGTGTCCTTTTTTAATTGGGTAGAGAGTCATTAACGTTTTTGCCACGTGCTTTTAGCCAACAAGATATACAATAGTAGCGTCGGCCAGATGGCCGCCACTAATAATATTAGCCAGTGTCTTTTCTGCTGATAGCGTGGGCCACGTGGCCGCCACTAATAATATTAGCCAGCCTATTTTCTGCTGGTAGCGTCGGCTACATGGCCGCCACTAAAAACCTCCGACATCACTTTTTTTGCTTGTAGCGTCGGCCACGAGGCCGCCACTAATACTATTAGACATCGTATTTTTTTCCTTGTAGCGTCTGCATCGTGGCCGCCACTAATCCTATTAGACAGCGTATTTTTTGCTTGTAGCGTCGGCATCGTGGCCGCCAGTAGTAATTAAAATTACCATATTTTGATGGTAGCGTCGGTCGTATGGCCGACACTACTGCTATTATTGTTGGTTTTGTTTAATTTGAAATCGTCACGTTCGCTTTATACCAACGCCACTCAAACCACCTGTTCTGATCAAGACCTGTTTTACAATACCACAATTCAGGTGATCCAAAAAAAATATTACTTACAAATACATAATCTGAATACACCAACATCAATATATTAATGAGTTCCAAAATACATCAACATCAATATATGAATGAGTTCCAAAATACATCAACATCAATATATTAATCAATCCACAATTCAGGTGATCCAAAACAAATTAACTTACAAATACATAATCTGAATACACCAACATCAATATATTAATGAGTTCCAAAATACATCAACATATTAGTGAGTTCCAAAATACTAGTGAGTTCCAAAATACTGATAATCTCCTAAACGATCTACATACTAATCATGATAACCAACATCAACTTCCTCATCATCATCCTCATAATCCTCCTCCTCCTGCAACATCCAAAATAAATAGTCATGAGTCAGACACATAAAAATTCAAGTGATAAAGTCTCAGTAGAGATGACCAAAACAGTATCAAATTGAAGACAGCTCAATAAAGATCCCACTGCATAACATGTGCAGAATTTTGTAGAAAAAAATGTTGCCAAACAGTGACTATATGGCTTATAAGGACTGGTGTGTAGCAGAATTTAGACAAATCACTAATTTCTGCTATCCGCAATCGGCAACAGTGCAATAACTATACTATCTAGAAATGAATGACATAACATCTAGAAATCAAGCATATTTCAACTCAGTCCATAACATCTAAAAATACTAACAATCAAAAATTGCAAGAATTCAGATTCAAAACATGAACTAAATATTCATATCGCATCAATTTTAAACTATAACCGTCAAAAGATGATTAACAATTCACGTTAACTCAAAGAAAAATTGAACGTACCGAATCGTTATAATCAGGATGACCACTCACAGGAGCACTCGAAGGACCCACCTGAAGAGAATGCAACATGTCAAATTTCTTTGACAATTCATCAAATTTCTTTGATAATTCATCTGTCCGCGCATTAGCCCGTGTAGCCTCTTCACGTGCAGCAGCAGCTTCGGCTCTGGCAGCCTCAATGGCCTGGTTATCGGCTTTTCTATGTGGATTTGTAATTGACACCTGAGTCAAAAAGTTTACTCCATATCTTATGTTACGTGCCAATTGTCCAGTGCCATAACATCGCCCCCGTGTTTTACCCCCTGCGGCTTCTTTCCAAATTTGTATTCTTGTTGATCCTTCCACTTCATCACCAACTTGTGTCAAGCTATTGCAGAATTTTTCCTGTACATAGCACACACATTAGATCCTAATGCAACTACCACCTTAAAATAGTGTATGTTTTTCCTCTATCAGTTGCATAAATCAGTTAGAAACTAGTGTTCCAGTATGCATTGATAAATAAAATAACCAAAAAAAAATTTATCAGGAATTGAACATGTAACAGTCATAAATCAGTTTTAAAACAATAGCATAACAATCAATAGTTTGTCAGGCAATTTATATATCCACACACGTGCACTAGATTATGACTGAATGAGCTAAACACAATTGGGTAAACCAGAACAAGCAATAACTGATTAATACATTATCTGATGAAACTGTGTAACTATGAATGTGCAAAAGGAAATGTGAGATTGATTGAACTAGCTTTGCTAGTCCATTGGTCCTCAAGGTCAGTGAAACATGTGCAAGCTTCAAAATATCAAACAATATAGTGATTATGAAAATAAAGCCGCAATCAAAATCACAAATATCAAGTAACGCATATCATGGAAACGTATAATCTGATTTACGATAAGATGAAATACAAAATCAACCGTTAAAAATCAAAACAATCTAGAATGATTCAACATGAAATTAGTGAAACTAGATGTTCCACCAAAATTAGTGAGTGTGTTTGAAGCTGCTACCAATGGCATGTTGAGTTCTTGAGTTAAGTAACTTATTAAGTTACTGTGAAATCCAGCACTTGCAAATCTATCACACGCTTCATTTGCTGCATGTATAGACATAGTCAATCACTTGTAAAATATTCATGTATAACATAGTTTACTAGAACTAAACTAGTTAATTATTGTCGAGTTAAACTAATTCAGTTAATATGGTTAAACTAACTCAGTTAATATTTGTGCAGAGATATTTAACGAGGATTCGAACTCGCGACATCAATTTCTTAAAAAATAGTTTTCTCAATTCTTCTTCTTTTAGAAGTGTAAGTGACAATCATTCATGATATGGGAGGACTTAATCTTTTGTTTATTTGATTTTTATTTCTCAATTTTGATTTGGCTGTATACGGAGCCACTATTCTCAATTTTGATTTGGCTGTATACGAAGCCACTAGCAAATCCACTATTATTTCTTTGTAGATATAATCATTGAATTTACATTTGCGGTGACGAAAACTATAGCTTTATATACTAGATATATTATTTTGAGAGATATCTGGACAAAAGTTACAGAATATTTGCACGTGGATACTGTTGATCAAAAATGCTAATCTCGTTAAAAAAACTATAACCACTGAAAAATTATGAACTTTAGAAGGATCAAATATCCAAAAATGAATTGCAACAGAATTGATATACCAACTAATCCATGCCAATAACATTTTTCTTCAAGTAAAATTATTGAAAAACAATCCAGGATTAATACCTGTCTGACTCTACTGAAGCTATAATAATAAATATAAAAAAAGCAAACATAGTTTTACCAACTAATCCATGCCAATAACATTGTGAGTTTGAGTTACTGGTATGTGTAACTTTTGAGTAGTTCTTTGTTTGATATGGTATAAATATATTTGTTTGATATGGTATAAATATCAAAAAACAGCAAAGTGATAATAAATGCAAAGCGATAAATCAGAAGTTACACAAGGTGAGCAAACTTACATGTGTTGCCGCTGCACGAGCGTCAACCCACTCCCCATTCTTCTTTTTATGGGTGGCAATGAAAATCTCATCTGGATGTGCAGGTCGATTGAGTTTTTTAGCCTATCATTAGAGGTAGTATATACGGTCACAATGTATATCAAATATAATTATATTAACAAATTGTAATTACAAAGTATTTATATAACAATTCTAGTGCAACATCATGGTGAGCTCTACGACCTGTTGTATGGACTGCCCCACCTTTGGTAGATCCACGATTAATCTTATTTTGTTGGGATACAGCTTTGAATTCATCTGTCTTCCACTTGTCTAGAAGATACGTCCATGTATCTACACCCATCCAACCCGGCTTCCGCCCCTTTTCTCTAGCCTTTCATTGTATATCAGACAGTCGTTTTCCACATTTCTGATGAAACAATTCTTCCATATTTGCATCATCACAACTATCCCAACACACAAGCCTCTGACAAAATAAACAAATAATAAATAAAACTCAATAGTATACATCATCATCAAACTACTAAAAAACAAATTTCATGTCTTACTTTAAATTCATTGAACCATTCCTTTCTCACGGCATCTCTTCTGTCACGTTTCAGCTCACCATAATTAACGAAGCTTCCTCAATAATTCTTTTCAATAACTTTTCGAACCATTGCGGCAACAAGATCACTTGGATGTAACCTACATATAAACAGAAATATTATTAGATGATAAATATGGTGAACGCATACAAACGTACTATTCTTCTCCATAACCTACTCACAACCTATCTCTATAGAATTGAATACAACTAAATAGTTTATTGAAGAATCTACAAACATAATTAAGTCTTTGATTGTAAGTTTATTCACTTTAAATGAGTGAGTTTTTAATAATGCAAATGCAACACTCATTGACAGTATGATACCAAAATGGAGGAAGCAAACAAACTATCAAAACACTATCAAAGGAGAATTTAGAGGAATATACTTGAACAAGGAGAATTTAGAGAAATATAAATTGGACTTGTATTACACTTACGCATTAGATTTTTCCACAATATAGATCTTCGGTTTTTGCCCACCGTCGTGTTGTTGCTCTTCATTAGAAAGTGTTTGGGGAGGACTTTGTGACTGAGGCTGCGGCTGCGGCTGAGGCTGAAGCTGAGGCTGAGGCTGAGGCTGAGGCTGAGGCTGAGGCTGAGTATATCCTGGAGTAGGAATGAATATGAACTCCTCAGAAATCGGGTTTTCCAGTTCAGGCTGAGTAGGTGGTGGTGTTGGGTTTGTTAGAATCGGTACTGGAGGCTGAGTAAGTGGCAAAGGTGGTGGAGGCTGAGTAGGTGGTGAAGGCTGAGTAGGTGGTGGAGGTTGAGTATGTGATGGTGTTGGTTTTGCTAGAATCAATGGTGGAGGCTGAGTAGACAATGGTGGGTTTCTCTTAGTACGTGGTGGTGGGGGGTTCATTGAACCAGGTTTGCTATGGACTTTATGAGAATTGTTTATAGCAATAGTCCCAGGTGGAATCTGTCGTTGACGGCATAACCTATCAACAACTCTTTTTTACAAAGAAACCATTAAAAAAATAAGTATAAATCCAAACATTATTATTTGATTAGGACAAAAAAACAAATAGGAGAAAAGGTTTAGTCATCTTACTTAGATGTGCTCGATGGTGCTTTTCTCTTTCCATTTTGTCCGGTCATTTCAATAAAATTGTCTCAAAGCTACCAACACTGAGTAACAATGCACAATTATATTAGCCCAAAGTCATCATCACAACTGAGTAACATATTGAAAAACTACAGGCATATTTACATACAAGCATAGCAATTGAATTGAAAGATTGTGATTATTGTGCAACATTTGTCTTTTTGATAGAGAAATGATAAAAACAGAAAGATGAAGGAAGTAAGATAAATCATAAAATATGAAAGTAATGAACTTCATGATCAACAGATCAAACTGCTAGTACATATACAAATGGATAACTACATAAAGTTAAAGCCAACAACAGATTAACTACTAGTTAACCAATCTGACAAACTGGTAAACAAATTGATAATAAGTTTGACAAAACAAGTGCATAAAAGTCTATAATAAAAACAAGATAAAATGTTCTCTCAATCTTGATTCATTGGGTCAGTTGTCATTGTTATTGGCTCAACCACGTCAATTAACCCTCCATCAGCTAAACCATGTATTTCTTCAACTTCTGTAATAGGCACAACTGGTAACATTTCATCAGATTGATAAGGAATTGCATCCCCGGTGTTGTCTATCTCGACATAACCCCTTGGTTTTGTGGTGATTGCTACACACCATCCACTCATATTCCTACACATTTCTGGATATGGGACATAATAAACTTGTTTTGCTTCTTGTGCAAGAATGAACGGGTCATACTAACGATATCGCTTATTCATCTTAATGTCAACAATGTTGTACTCAATATTAACTTTTGTGCCAGTATTATTTGTAGGATCAAACCAATCACAATAAAATAGGGAAATCTTGTTGCTTAAGCCATGGTATTCCAATTGAAGGATACGTTGGATGACGCCATAAAAATCGTTTTCTCCTCCACTTGTAACACCTTTAACATGTACCCCACAATTAGTAGTCTTTTTACCATGACTCCATTCTTGAGTGTGAAACTTGTACCCATTAACAAAGTATATGTTCCATGATGTTGCCTTCGGATTAAGGTCGAGAGCTAAGGCCTTCAGATATGGACTAGTTGTTCCATTTCTCTCATCATTCACCTAAAAATATATAGCTAACCTTAGAGATTGTTTATTGTCAACCACATAATATAAATTGTGAGAAATATACTAACATAGTCTTTTAGCCATGAAGGAAACTGCTCGTGTATAAGACCGGAAGCATCTTCCTCATTGATAGAATGATATTGCATGAACAATCTGACATCGATCATGAAATTGATGAGTGTATTTATAAAAATTGGTTGAGAACAACGCAGTTGTCTTACAAAAATGTACTTACTCGAGATACGGCTTAATCTCGTCACAATTGATTAGGACGTGCACGTGGGCAGACTTCCATTCCTTATCTATCAACCAATAGAGTCGAGCCTTTCCACTAGGACGACCACATTTACTAAAAACTGAAAGACTTGGTTGGGAATTCTCGTGATCTGATCGAGGATCGTTCCTTAGACTTGTACTTGGCACCAAATTAAAGGTCTTGAAATAGTGAGAGAAAAAATGAGTAGTTTCACTGTGCAAGTAGGCAGTGCATATTGAACCTTCAACCCTTGCTTTATTTTTCACCGAACGCTTGTAGTCTCCCATCAATCTACACATGAAACGATTAAAAAATGTTTTTTCATATGATTAATATACAAAAATTGAACATCAATTACCTTTCAAATGGATACATCCAATGATAATGTACAGGACCACCAAGGATTGCTTCAGCAGGTAGGTGAATCGGGAGATGTTCCATCGAGTCAAAGAAACCTGGTGGAAAAATTCTTTCTAGCTTGCATATGATGATGGGAATGTTTTTTTCCAACCTAACAAGATCTTCCAACTTCAATGTATTACAACACAAGTCTTTAAAAAAACGACTCAACTCAGTTAGCGGCTTCCATATCTCAATGGGCAAGGAACGAAAAGCAATTGGAAGCAAACACTCCATGAATACATGACAGTCATGGCTTTTCATCCCCTTCATCCTACCCTTGGTAGCATCAGCACACCTAGAAAGATTCGTGGAATAACCATCCGGCATTTTTAGTTCCTTAATCCATCTACAGACTAACTTTGCCTATTTTGGTGTCAATGAAAATTTTGCCTTTGGCTTAGCCATCTTTCCATTAGGTAGAGGGCGCATCTCTAAATCCCCACGTGAACAGTTATGAGGTAAATCCAATCTTGCCTTCTCATTGTCCTTTGATTTTGCAGGATCATTCATGACAGTGTAAAACACATTATCAAATACATTCTTCTCTATGTGCATCACATCAAGGTTGTGCCTTAACAAGTTGTCCTTCCAGTATGGAAGATCCCAAAATATACTTCTTTTATTCCAATTATGTTGTTTCCCATACCCTGGAAATTTGATGGCCCAGACATTGTCTGTGACTTTTGGAAAATCACGAATAGCTTCCCAAATATCATGGCCGGTAAACATTGGTGGTGGTCTTTTTTTCACAATCTTGCTTTTTGTAAATCTCTTTTTACTTTTTCTGAAAGGATGATCCATTGGTAAAAACCTACGATGACAATCAAACCAACAACTTTTTCCACCAAATCGTAAGGTGAAAGAATCTGTATTGTCCATGCAATAAGGGCATGCTAATTTACCTTGTGTCCCCCATCCAGACAACATACCATATGCTGGAAAATCATTGATTGTCCACATTAAATGCGCTCTCATAACAAAATTCTGCTGCATAGAGATATCATATGTCACAATACCATCTTTCCACAACAGCTGCAAATCATCAATCAAAGGTTGCAAGTAAACATCTATTTTAACTTTTGGGTTGTACGGTCCAGGTACAAGACAAGTCAAAAACATGTATGGTTTGGTCATGCACATTTCGGGAGGGAGATTGTATGGTGTGACTATTATTGGCCAACATGAATATGGAGAACTAGAGGCTTGAATGTAAGGGGTAAATCCATCACTACATAAACCCAATCTTACATTTCTTGGGTCACTAGCATAATCGGGATAAACTTCATCGAAGTGTTTCCAAGCTTTTCCATCAGATGGGTGACGCAAAACATTTGGATTGCTGGTGTTCTCACGATGCCATCTCATCTGAGCTGCAGATTCCTTTGAAGCATAAAGTCGTTGTAACCTAGGAATGATTGGAAAATAGAACATTCTCTTCACTGCCACATCTTTGTATTTTCCCATTCCACACTTTCGAGGAATATACCTAGCAGCTCCACAAACTCTACACTGAGTTAAGGTATTATCTTCTTTAAAATATAATAAGCACCCATTCACACAACAATCAATTTTCTCAACTTTCAATCCTAACTTAGACACCAACTTCTTCACTTGGTAATAGTTTCCAGGTAAGCATTCTTTAGTTGGACAAACATTAACGAGCATTTGAGAGAAAAAATCCATGGCCTTTTGAGGAACATGCCAACTAGACATGGCAGCCAACAACTTAACTGAAATAGATAGTCTGGATTCAGAAGCTCCCTCATAAATGGGTTGGTTTGCAGAGATTAATTCATCATAAAATCGTTGAGCTTTTTCATTTGGTACCTCACCCTCACTAATTGTTTCGTTTTCCATATTAGCATTCACATTTGGGACATTAACAAATGGCCTGAAAACATCAGAGACCATTTCATTCATTGCATCAAATTGTTCTTCATCACCTAGATTATCCCCACCAGCATTCCCGCCACTACTAGATTGACCATTGAGATCCACATTCTGATTCTCTTCTCCATGATCAGTCCATGTATAATAGTTGGACAAAAAACCATATTTGTACAAGTGGTGTTTGACCTCATTAGGCATTTTCAAGAGAATGCAGACGCAATTTACACAAGGACACCTTATCCCTCCTTCATTTACAAACTGAGGTCGATTCATCGCTTTATTGACAAACTCTTCAACTCCACTAACAAATTCATCTTTCAAACCATACCTATCGGAGTTTACTCTATCATACATCCAACTTCGATCCATTCTCTACATAAAAACAAATATAAGTTTCTAATCTTCATTTGTTCAATTGACTTCTATTGTACCATAAGAAATCAAGTTAAACTTGCAAAGAAGAGACTGCAAACAGAAGCAATTGACGATCTAAGCTCTAAATCCATAAAATTAATTATATGTTGAATCAGTGATATTTTACTTGTTCATCTTTGAAAAAAATACAATTTGGTCATATGAATGTTAAAAGTTAGATGTTTGCAATGCAACAAGTGATATTCAACTAAAGCAACAAATTTTAGGTGGAAATGTTAACTATAGATGTCATTTTCATACAGTAAATATTTATCGATCTATGCTTCATACCTAGTTTGCATGTGAATTCAGTAATAAAAATAAAGGCACGTAACATAACAATATTGGTAGACTATTCACGTATACACTCACTTTTGAAAATGGACATGTTGTAGTATTGTTCATTAAATTTTCACTCACTTTACAAACAATTGTCCTAATAATATTTTTAGCTTATTTTCATTAGCTATCTAGGGTAAAGAAATAGAATACAAACAAGATAAGTTGTTTTTAGATTATAATTTTTGTGTTTTAGCTTATAATTTTCGTGAAGGTTATAAGCTCTTTCTTCTCAATACTTGTGAAACTGATTGTGAGAGTTTATAGAAATAAAATATGACAATTTTAATTGTCCCTAATATGCATACATTATACACCAACATGTTAGCTTTTAGACATGTGGTATGCTACAAAATATCATGGGTCTGTTAACTTTCCCACTCAACTCTGCTGAAGTAACTAAATAAACTAAACTCAACTCTGCTGAAGTAAAAGCAGTAACAGAAACAGGAACATACATCACTTACACATAACTCTTCCAATTAGCATTTGAAATTTTTTACCTCCAAAATCAAAACCAACAACTAAAAGTTATAGATAAAACACTCCAGTTCAGCAATCAATGATGTGTGATAATTCTCTTTCAAATAAGTTCCAGTTAAGTAATAAAACCAACAAAGAAAAACATCTAAAAAACCAGAAAAAAGAAAAAAGAAAAACATCGTAACCATGGTGCTTGAGAGGTTAGGGTATCTTTTTTAATGATCGTATTTCAAAAGTAAAGAATCGTCCTTTCTTATTGGGTTTAAACTCAACATATTGAATTTTTTTGGCTGCTGCCAAGTCTGCAGTTCGTTTGGCTGTCCGTTATTATAGTCCAACATTTTTTGGTCGGGTATTGTACAGCCGTAAAAGATTGGTTTCAGATATTGGATATCACGAAGATGTAACAAAAGTACCAGTGGAAAAATTTTGAGATGGCTAGAAGAGAAAGCTAGTGTGGTTGAACAAAAACTATTTTATGGAATGTTTGAACTTGAATGGAGATGCCTTTTATAAGTTTCTATAATGTTCTTAACAAATCATTTAGATTGTGTGTTTTAGCTTTTAGAGAGGTTTCAAAATTCATCTTAGTAGAAGAAAGAAAAGCACAGTAGGAGTTATTTCTTAACTATTGCCAGAATATTGTTTTTTTAGTTTATGCTTTTAATTTCTCATTGTGAAATGTAAATGTTGAGTTGCAAAAAAATAGTCCTGTTTGCATTTTCTAAGATGCCATTAAGGATGATAGTAATCCTCCATCTCACAAATAGATTCAAGTGTAGGTCTCTTCTCAGGTGCATGAATCTGCAACTCAAGTTGATTGATGATACCACAGACATGAAGACAAGGTTGCAGTTAGCAGACTACTGTTATATAGGAGTTCTGGCTACTGATGAAGACTAGTGTCTTGTTTTTTAGAATGTTAACCTAAATATTAAAAGATTCATCAACAATTCTATGCTTAGTCTTGAAAAATTTGAAAGAGTAAGTGATGTTTAGTAAACTATTGTTTCTAGTATAATGCTTTGTTTTCTACCTCAAATTTCTTCTACATTTTGTACTTGCAGTCTGTTCTATGTTAAGTTCTTTCTGGACAGACATACCTCTGTTATCACAACATTGTACAAAAAGATATCAAACCTTTTAATTTTCAATTTGAATACCACCAAGATGAACCTCCTACAGCTAAGGTATGTGGTATTCATGCACCCAAAACTTGAATTAATAATGTATGATACTATACTTATTCTATTCCAACTATTACATTTTATCAGAATTGTGCAACAGTCTATCAACATATAAACAAGCATGACTAATGAACTATTACAACTTATCAGAATTGTGCAACATATGAAAGAAGCATGACTAATGAACTTAACAGATTTTGCATCAACATATTAATAATTCAAACTAACAGTTAAGTCACTCACAGTTTAACAATTCAAACTCGTTCTCAGCTGTTCCTGCTTTTTTGGTTCGTCTCGGTTTCTCTCTTCAATCGCGGCTCTTTCTGCAGCAGATTTGAAGCTAACTGTCACCAATATCCTAACATCACACCAGTTAACACATTAACATAGAAAGCAACAACATCCTAAAAAAAAGAATCAAAATGTCGAATCGAAGCGGAGAATCCGAACAATGAATCGGTTCGACAAATCGAAACGACGAATCAAAAAGACGAATAAAGGGAGATTCGAACCTGAAAATTGATTTCTTTGATGAAGAGAATCAAAGAGACAAATCCTTGAAGCGATGAGAAGCTAAATCGAGAACCTGAAACAATGAGAAACAGTGAGTATGAGAAGAACTGAAACGAGAATCTGAAACTAAAAATCAAATAACAAACCCTAAGAGATTATTGTGAATGATTTGGGAATGATTTTTGGGTTTGATTTTTAGGTTTGTGACGGGAATGATTTCTGGATTTTTGAGGTTGAAGGAGACGAAAGAAAGAAAGAAAGGAGACGAAAATACTTTATAATTTTTATTTAATAAAAACTTTAGTTCATTAATTTGGTGACTGCAATTTTTTCGCACCAATAGTAGCGTCGGCCACGGCCGACGCAACTGTTAAAACATAAATAATTATTTATAACAATATAGAAAAAGAGGCAAATGAAAATGGGGCGGGGAAATGAAAATTTTTTGCATCAATGATAGCGTCGGTCCTAGCCGACGCTACTATAAAAATATCACAAAAAATAAATAATTATTTAAAACAATATAGAAAAGGAGGCAAATGAAAATGGTGGGGGGAAATGAAATTATTTCGCCCCAATAATAGTTAAAATAATAAAAAAAAATATACTTTCAAGCGACTGTTGACTAACGTCGGCTACAACCGTCGCTACTATTAATGATCTTTTAAAAAAATAAAGCAAAATGAATTTACCCTCGTAGCGTCGGCTTATGGGGACACTTCACCGACACTAATAGCGTAGGAGTCGGGGCCGACGCTATATTTTTTATGCTAAAACGTGATTTTCTTGTAGTGAATCTCACGAAACCGAACCGTTTCCCAATCTTGTTCTTCTTGGCTGGAATGACCACTTCCACGATATCTCCCGAGCTCCCAAATAAATCGTAGATGTCTGAAGCCTTGGTGTTATCTGGTATTTCGGAGAAATAAAAGGAAGTGAGCTTGGATGCCTCCTCCTACTGAAGTCTGCTTCCTTTTGGATATGAATCCCACCTAGGTTGAAGGTTCCTGAAATTACAGCTTCTTGCCATTTGCCACGCCATGATGAACACTAAAGTGAAAAAGAAAAGATTCTAGAGAGAAGGGCTCCTCCTTCTCTCTACTTATAAGCTGATGAGTGTAATTCACTATCATTGTTTATATTATTTTTTTTTATATATTTTTATAGTTTCCTTACTTTCAAAGTTGAAATCATCTTTTTCAATAAAAATTACATTCTTTAATAAAAAATATGTAACTAATTTAATTATAAAAGAAGTTACAAATAAAGAAAAATGAAAAGTTACCCTTAATTAAACAAAAGGTTAATAGTTATTTTGCATTCTGTCATATGGTCAAGTTTTGAAAAAACCCTGTAAAATAAAAAATTTAGAAACCATCTTTACAATTTTTAGATTTCTCTATTTTGTCTCCTTAATAGATTTGATCAACAGAATTTGTGACTTGACAGTATTTTCTTGACTTTTTTTTTATTTTTTATTTTATTTTTTGAGAACCACCTACCACTAAGTTGGGTGTTTTTCTTATTTACTTGTTTGCATTAAATATTATATATTACAGTATTTAAATTCATACAACTAAATAATAATTTTAATAAAACTGAAATTATATTCATTTTTATCATTTAATTTCAATTAATTTATTATTATTATTTATTTCAATTCATTATTTTTATTACTTTATGTTTAATTTTTATTATATTTATATTTAACAATTTAGTTTATTTTTTAAATAATAAATGTTAAAATATATTTAATATTTATTTAATAAATATATATATATATATATTATATATATATATATATATTATATATATATATATATATATATATATATTAACGTTTTATAAATATTATTTTTTAAATAATGAAATTAAAAATATTAATAATTGATTTCAGTTTATTACTAATTTATATTAATAATTTTTATTAATTAATTAATTTCAGTTTATTAATTTATATTAATAATAATTTCAGTTTAATAATTTATTAATAATTAATTTCAGCGTATTATTGTATATATTTTAGTATTAAAATACTAAATGATTTAGGGTTAATAGTGATTTACCCCCTGCAATATAGGCGACTTTTGATTTACCCCCCTTTAAAAAAATAATTTTCGATTACCCCCCTAAAATTTTGGGGTACCCCCCTAAGCGTGTAAAAACCAGGGGGGTAAATCGAAAAAAAATATTTTACAGGGGGTAATTTTTCTACCTGGGGGGCAAAAGACTTAGAATTTTAAAATTTCAGGGGGGTAATCCAAAATTATTTTTTTAAAGGGGGGTAAATCAAAAGTCGCCTATATTGCAGGGGGGTAAATGACTATTAACCCAATAATTTATAATTAATATTTAAAAGCTTAATAATTTAATAAATTTTTTTACTATATTTAATTTGTAATATATTTTTGAATTTTGACATTTAACACCAAAACAATAAAATAATAATCAAGGATGCCACATGGAATTTTAAAAAATAAATAATAATAATAATAATAATAATAATAATAATAATAATAGTAATAATAAAAATGCCAACTAAACCATTCACATAATTAAAAATACTAATAATAAATTTTAAAAAATATTGTAATGTCAAAGATTCTGTTGACTAGATTTCAAGAGGAGTTAAAATAATGGAATCTTGAAATGTTAGGGTGGGAATCTTTTTTTTTTACGGGGTTTTTTCAAAAATCGCCCATATAGCAGAGGAAAAATTAGCTATTAACCCTAAACAAAATGATATTAAATGTCCATAGGGTTAAAATACATAAAAAGATAAATGATATATTAAAGAGTTTAATTTATGAACATTTATGTACCTTATTATTATATACTAGTCAAATGAATAAATTACTTTTTGTTTTGGTAATCTAGATCTAACCTTTACTTTTTTTATAACATTTTTGTTACTTTTGTATCTTATAAAAAAATTGGGATATCATTTGTACTAGTCAAGAAGCGCAGGTGTATGTTGCTCTTACAAGAATATGGATACTCAAATGTCTTAGTAGGTATATAATAAATAACAGTGGTTAGGGGTTGCCCTTGACGGTGAGAAGTCTTGTGGTGATATTTTTAGTACTCTAAAGGACTTTCTCACGTGAGGTGAGAGGCTCTGTAAAATTGTATGTAGTGTTTGATCTATAGTAGTTAAGATATGTCATTTTTCATTTGAGGGAGAGATATTTATACAAGCTTTTTGGGCATAGGATTTAGAAACACCATAGGGGGCGGCAACCGTTCCCCCATGACTAGGGAAGATTGTTGACCCCTTATTCTCAAGGGATTCGTGGTGGACTCCTTATTCTCTGACTAACGAAGACAACGGTATTTTACATGTCATCAGTCTCAAGGGCGAGCACTATTGAAAGTGTTTTTCGGTGAGTATTAGTTTTATCGTCTCCATAGGGATTGGTGTGATATTAACATCTTTATACAATTTAACTGTGTCTTAAGTAAGGGTTTCAATTGGTTTTTTATGGGTAAAAGTAACATTCACAAGTTTTTACAGCAATGATAAAATTTTCAACAGATTATCATTTAAAAGGCATATCAAGACTAGATTTTATCAATCTATTTTATATGTATTCGATTAATCTAGCACGTGAACTTCATTTATAATCAACATAACCATGTATCACTCATATATATTGCTCATGTCTGAGACGATATTGCGATTTTTACCGTATTGTGTAATCGACGATGTCTCAACTTATTAAACAATACAAATAACATTATGATTTGATACAAAGTGAATATCAAATTCCAACTCAATGTCTAGACTTGGTCTTTGATAGATGATAAATGTAACACCCCGATTTTTAACAGCGAGAGTGTATATTTTTTTTTTTGAATGCCATACATAATATTGACAACTGTCTTTTCAGGGAAATAATAAAAATGATTAATCAGAGTACGAGCTTTCGATCTAAGTCTTTTTCATACATAGGACCAGCGTAATGCCCACTGTTATAAATATTTGTCCATACACATACAAATAAGCACTCAGCTTTACCAATAACAACAACAACAACATGGACAACCTCAAAGCATGACCCTAAGCTGATCTTGAATTCCTAGACCCAAGACATCGCATCTTACAAGCCTTCACGACACCTGGATACCTTAACTACCACAACTTCTAAACCTGGGTGGTCGTTAGCCACATCATAATAATAGTAGAGGGTCACAATCTAAAAACAGCATATATGGAAGAATACACACATGCCAGCAGAACATGATATACATAACAACATGAATGAGATGACAATATGATATGCAGAGCAACATAAATGAGGTGACAGTATGATATATTTAACAATCACAATATTTAATTTAACACACAAATGCAATGCACAAACATTTAATTTAACACACAAATGCAATGCACAAACATTTAATTTAACACACAAATGCAATGCACAAACATTTAATTTAACACACACATGCAATACACACACATCCTAAATGCCGACCTATATGAATTTGGTGGTCCCAATTCGTCGGGTACCCTCACCATGCATGAATCCCAGAATTTAACCTCTCCGCAGAGAGTCGTGATACCCCCTTGGGTCCTCACTAACCGTGCTGCCTCGCAGACACAAAAGTGTTGCCCTTGCAAACACTCGGAGTTGCCTCCCTCGCATTCTCCTGACTCAATTTGATCTCAAAGGATCGATGACGGCTCAGTCACATCACCTGGTGCAGTAGAATTCCCTTCGGGATTAGGTGATGATTCAAAACCCATCACCCTGGCCCGTTCAGCGCCAACTACCTACACGCAACTATGGTATGCATGACTCACACATGCAAATGCAACAGTTTATATAAACACAATATGTATAAACACAATCACAATCCACAATTCACAATTCACAATTCACAATTCAGTTCATATATCTATCACAGATCATATGAACAATTCTCAGTACCAACAGGTGGCTCAGACACACCTCGTGTTGTCCTCCTCGACATACACATCAACCGCAATTCATATATTTATCACAAATCATATGAATAATTCTCATTACCAACAGGTGGCTCAGACACACCTCGTGTTGTCCTCCTCGACATACACATCAACCGCAAATCATATAGCCACATATCCCCAACTGGGTACACAATCATGTATATAACCACATATCCCCAACTGGGCACACAATCATCACACATCCCCAAAAGGGCACACAACCATGAATACAGACACACATGCATTCAATCACATATAATATCGTTAGAGAGTGCCCTTACCTGAGCAAGCTTCCAACCCAACCCACTTACGCTACGAAAGATCAATTCGTCCCTCACGATGAAACCTCCTAATCGGATCCCACTGTAAACCTTTATAATACACAAAGGACTTATGTTAAAACCACTCGAATACATCCTACAACAAGGCTGGGTCTTGGTTGCTAACCTACTCAATCAGGTTTTGGGTTACGACACTGGTTTCTAACCGAATCGCTTTATAAAATAAATCTTTTCAAATAAGAAAGAAATTAGTTTTCCTCTCAAAAGAATAAATATCAAACTTCAAAGAAAATTTTCCACAAACTAATTTAAATTCTTTTACTTGAACCCATAATTGCGTCAAATTATTTTTCTCGCACTATGAATAAATTCAGCGAAACCGAAATATATAAATCACCCAAAATAAGATTTTAACCCCAAAATAAAACCACCTAATATCCCATAAATACCAAATAAATAACCAAAATATTTATTTCACCAATATAAAATTTAATGATCTCTTTGTATTAAAATACTTTAATCATACCATAAATAAAATTAATTAAACAAATAAAATACTAAAAAAATATTCCAATTTCAATAATATTCTAAATTAAAATTTAGAATAAATAATAGTTTTCCAATCACAATAAATTATTTTGGATCTAAAAATATTTCGACACAAAACTAGTTAATAGTTTTTTTTCAACGGTACCTAAAATCGGCACCGTTCGTACTTTAAAATACTATTCCGAACGTATCCGGAAAATTCCGAAAAATAAAATAATTATCTAAAAATCTATATATATATAGATAAATAAATATACTTTCAGTTAAAAACAACCGGGATAAAAAATATCAAACGGAATGAAAATTACGAGACCGGAAGTAAAAACAGCGGGACGCCCACCACAGAAAATGGGCAAAACGCTCGTAACACCACAAGTGACTAACGTCACACAAAACCCAAATAAAAGGGATGGGTCCCACCATCCACTCTCTTTTTATTTTTATTTTTCTAAACCAATTTAAATAAATGAATAGTAACACATAATAATAATCCAAATAATATACTCACAAATAAATTAAATCGGTACCAATATTTTTCTCTAAAAAAATAATCCGATAATCGGATAGAAAATATTTTTGTTACCGACAATACTAATTTTTTTAACTCAAAGCAGTAAACCAGAGGGTATTCTATCGGTGTATAATTTACCAAATCTAACCACATAATTTAAAACTAAAATAAAATAAATAATCAACAACTAAAAAAATTAAATAAAGGAACCATAAAACTTACCCTTTGTTTCTTACTGAGCGTGAGTTGTGAGAGAGTTTTCAAAAGAAGAACAATGTAAAAAATTTTCTCCTTTAAATAGATTTTTCAAAGACATCACCACCACCCAAAATCAATGGCCAAGATTTTCCACTCTCTCTCTCTCTCACACGTGATCAATGATCACAAAAGAAAATATCATGATATACAATTTATGCCGCCTTACTATTCTTACTACCCGTTAGTTCGTTCGGTCTCCTCGTTCGCTCACAGACGAGTCGTAAAACACTCCCGAATAACTTTTTCGAAAACAGAAAATTCTACCGTCATCTTTAAAATAAAACACAACATTATTTTCGACAAAATAATTATTCCGAACAAATAAATTTTCTACGCCGCTTAGAAAAATAAAATGGGATTAAATTTTCATTTTCCGGCGGTAAATAAACTCTTATGTAAAATTTCCGACAACACTCGGAGTCCGTGGAAATTAAAACAACGGCTATATTTTTCTCGTTTTCTCAAAACATCAACGGAGTCACATTTTCAGAATTTTCGATACCATAAAAATATCTGAAATCAATTATAATCCTCGCCAATTTAAAAGTCTGATCGATTTCTCAAAAGAAAACATATGGGTCAAACTGATCCACCACCGGAACCCCTAAAAATATCGAGTATAAATAGTTTGCTACCCCAAAGTTTCGTAGAAACACCGATGAATTGATAAAACATCACAAAATAGCACAGACTAAAATATACGGGTCTTACAATAAACTTAGATCAAGACTCAAAAGATGTTTCTCAACAAAGATTCAAATCACAAAAATTAAATAAAAGCAAAGGTTATCATCTACATTGATCATGAATTTGTTCACATAAAAAAGATCAAAAGAAATACATACTAGTTCAGATTGATTACATCTAATCTTGATACAAGGTGTTTAGCTACACATCATTGTAGCTTGCTTCACAAGAAATAAAGAGAGATGACTGAGCATCCGAATTGAATAATCGACAAAGGATGTGAATCCAGCTCCGATAAAATGATTATGACTTCTTTTGCTCTAAAACTAAGTTTCTAGTGTTTTGGTGTTGAAGGAAATGTGAGATGATCCAAGAATGTGGCTAAAATGAACATGGGATCCCTTAAATATCTAATCAAATATGTCTTGTATCGCCCACCGACCTAAGATTTTCCCGACAAAGTTCACTTTTAGGCACCTCACCCAGCGAACATGGTCTCCCCCGGCAAACTCAGGTTCGCCAACCCTTGTTGGGCGACCATGACCTTGTTTTGCATCTGCCTAATCACTATTTGGCCTCGCTTCTTGTTCACCAAAGCTCGCCCGGCGAGCTCGCTTTCTGTTCGCCAACTCTCGCCAGACAAACAAGGTGATTTTTGGCATCTTTGGCTTTTCTCTTAATTCTTGGTTTTGTGCCATTTTTCCTTGGTTTCTTGACCAATTTCCTGCATACTAGAACACATATAAGGGATACCCAAGCCACATACAAATATTATGATATTTCACACAAACTTATGGATTTATATAATCAAAAACGTAAAAGAGTTCGAAAAATGCCCAGTTTTAATGAGAAAATTTACTCAAGATTGGCATTCAACATACTCTCCCCAACTCAAATCTTTGTTTGTCCTCAAGCAAAGTATGCCTCTCATTAAAACAAGAGAATTTACTCAAGCATAAAATTCAACAAGAGAGAAATCAAACAGTTCAAATTCAACAGATGAACGCGTACAAGTAATGCTAAACACTTCCCAGAATCAAATTATGACTGAGAATTAATTTCTAAATTCAAATATCATGTAATGCATTCAAAAGTAACTAAATTCTCACACGTGAATCACTCTAACTTTTCTCTTCATAAAATGGATGAAGACATTTGCATAAATAATTACGCATGGCATTTACTCTCACCTGATAACCTTGCTAACATCCTGATCAATTCATGCATTCATCAAAACAATCATATAGAAAATTATGGAAGCATAGACGACCAAGGGCTTTTCAATTTTGTAGCTTGGCCGGGTTTCACAACAAAGGGAAATTTATGAGGTTTTTAAAACCAAGTTGTTAATCTCAAAAAGAGCATTCACTATACAAGTTCTTTACATTTCACAACTTTATTCACCTCTTTCTTTTGCTTAATTGATCAACCTTTTCAAACTTTCTTTGCACAATTATTTTTCATCTTTTATCTTTTTTTTTTCTTTCAAACAAGCTTATTTCTTGTTCACAATCATATTCACAACATTCTTTGCTAGTTCAAAATTTTTCAAATTTTTTAGCAACCTACCAATTTTCTTTCTTCTCCCCAATTTGAATACAATCAACCCTAAATGAATGCTCCTTGATTTTTATGGCAAGGGACAAAAGTTTAAAACAATTTTCAAGGTTCAAATGTTTCAAGAAAAAAAATTTAGAATCCCACAAAATTCAATAACGAACCAAATTTTATGTACACAATCAAAGTTCATCACCAAAATGGGTCCTAACTTTTAAGGCTCAAACGGGGTTAACAAATTCTCACTACTCACAAGGTGAGTTATTTTTGGTTATGGTGGTGCTCAAAATCAACAAAGTGCCTTGATTATTTCTATACTTTCACAAATTCACAACAATTACAAGATTAAACATGAATTAACCGAGTTAAAACAAAGTCATCAGTCATCCAAAGCAATATAGTGAACAATGGAAAGTTTCTCACAAATTTATGGTTTATACCTAAGCGATTCAAGTATTTGAAACAAATTTGCAAAATGAAGCAAGAATTGACATTTGCATAAAGCACACGTTTCTAAGTCTTTCTAACATTCTTGAAAGTGGTAGCCATGTACCTTTCTTGCGTACATCATATCAAAATTTATATCATCACCATCTAAACTTGAATGTTCATTAGATACTTTTTGAACAAAATAGCAACCAATCTTTGAAGAAAAACATTAACCAATTCATTTTGGAAGCATCCTATAGAAACAATTTAAACAACTATTTGAAACATTCAAAGATAATGTATTCAACCAAATAACCAAGTGTTATGGTGTAAACACCAACACAATTACTCTCCAATGAGTCAAAGGTAAAAGTAGTACAAATCCCAAAAGTTTGAAACTACAACTGAAACAACAACATTATCCATACTAAATCAAAATATAAACTAAAACATAACATAAATAATAATGATAATGACCAAAAAGCTATAAAGATTCTTCACTTTATCGAAAGAAGCCTTTTGGTCATGTCACCCTCCACTCCTCAAAATCTTCAAACTCTGCATCAGTATCGACATCCTCCTCCTCATTATCTCCATGCTCAGCATGTGCAGCTGCCTCCTCCCTATATAATGGCATTCCCTCAAGTCATCTAATATGTTCCATAAACTACTCACGGGTACCAATCAAATGATCAACTGTAGACTCCCTAATTTGAAGTTGCAACTGCTACATTGAGTCATGCATATACATGAAGGACCTTTGGTTCGCCTCCAGCATGTCCCACGTCAAGTTACAAACCTACTTTTGCCTAGGGTCCCAATTCTGGAAATCTAAGTTTCTAGAACTAGAAGAACAACTAGAAGCCTCACCTACAACGTTCTTCTTCTTTGGCACACAGTGCCTAACAACACACAAATCATCAATTGTAACTGTAAGAGTCTCATGAAAATGAGGAGGGTTGAGATTAGCTCGCCCAATAGCACAAATAGCCATTATCAAATAAGGAAAAACTAAAGGACAATTGGCTTTAGCCATTGGTAGTTTGCCACTCTCAGCAACTAGCTTGAACTCATTAGCAATAATCTTGGCCACATCAATCTGCTTGCATGTAAGAATACTGTGGATCAAGTGTACGGTGTCTATGGGAATAGATGATACGTGCATCGTGGCTTAATATTGTGTAAAACAAGAAGTAAGACAATCTGGACCTGAGGCCTCATATCCTCCCTTATGTATCTAACTACAATGCCAGATGCATTATACAACACACTTCTCCCTTCAAGCAAGAGTGAGCTCGAGATCGCCTAGATTTCTTTATGCCTATGGAGCTAGAGGTGGTAGTCATCAATCTCTCATGGTTCCAAAATAATAGGGTGCCTCAAAACTTCACTGATGGCATTCCTATCAAATTTCAACCCTCTTCCTTGCATCATAGTGGTCCAAGTGAAATCCTCTCCTTCATTTGGAAGGGTGTTCGCATAGAACTCCCTTACCACATCATAGTTTATGTGCTCTGGAGGACAAATTAAATCACCTCACTTCTTTCGCCAGAAAATTTGTGCCACTTCTCTAAATGTCCCTTCCCGATTAATGTTTAAGATTTTTTCAAAAAAAAACTTCCTTTTCTCAAGCTCCCGAAACCTCTCAGCCTGTTTAGCCCCCATGAAACGAATCAGATCAAATAACCTATGTTGACGAAAGGAGCTTCCTCCCGTCATCTGCTTCTTTGAGGCCCCGGTATTTCTTGGAGGTGCCATCTGCAAAACAAGAATCAAACAACCAGCAACATAACACATATTTTTTAGGAAGAGGGAAGGCAATAAGAAATTAATATTCAACATGCATCAAACAAAATTTCCCAAATTTCACAAAAACTACCATGCTCGCCCGTCGAACCCGGGGTGAGAGCACGAAAATATACTTCTCCAAATGAGAGGCCCATGCAGCACAACAACAACCAAACCCTCAAAATTAAGCATGCATTATGCTATTTAAGAAATCCCAAAGATAAGATTCATAAAGCATAAAGTATATAAATCAACTATACTACACATTAATCAAACCTAATCAAAGAAACTACCAAATGATTCCTAAGTTCCAAACTTCAAAACCTAGTCAAAGATAATTCCTATTGATTTCCTAGTTTAATTAAAGAGTTAAGAATAGAGATACATACTTTTCTTTGAATGAGCAAGGAAAATACAAATGGGATTATGCAAGAACATATTTTGAGATTTTCTCGAGTTACGGTTACGATGCAAAGTGAGAGTGAGAGGGACACAAATTGATAATGATAATACAAACCACACAAACAAACAAATTCTGATAATGAAATGGGCCCACGCGCATAAAGCCCACAAGAAAATAACATTTTAACTTAAAAGGCATCGTAAAAAAACAAGACTGGTCAGAATTTGCAATGCTCGCCCGACGAAGCAGAGGCGAGCAGAAACCAATTTTTTTCCAGGATTTTTACCACACTTACTTTTGCATACTTCTAACTAACACTTAACATAATAAAAATTTAAACAAAATAGAATACTTACAATATTGAGGTGCCTCCCAATAAGCGCTTGTTTAACATCAATTAGTTTGACAGTTTGGTGGCAAAATTATGGATTGCCAAGAGAAATTGTAGTTCTCCCCTGATCCAATTCACCACCAAGATAGATTCTTCAAACTTTGTCACTTCCTATTCCAAGTTTTTTTAGAAGCAGAATCCTCAAACATGATTTCCTTTTCACGTCCATTATATCTTCATCAGTATCATTCATTCAGAAATCATCTACCTAATCTTTGGAATACTTCATGCCTTCAAAGAATGTGAAACACACCTCTTCATCTTGAACTCTAACCTTCATTATACCATCTTCAACATCAATTATCATTCTAGCGGTCTTCGTGAAAGTTTGACCAAGAATCAATGATGTATCATCATCTTCCTCCATGTCAATGACAACAAAGTCAATAAAAAACAAGAATGTATCCACATTCACTAGAACATCTTCCGCTACTCCCTGAGGATGGGTTTTAGACTTGTTGGCTAATTGTAATGTAATCTTAGTTAATTTCATTTCAATTTTTCCTAGTCGTTGAACAACAAACAATGGAATTAAGTTAATGCTAGAGCCCAGGTTAATCAATGCTTTGCCATTGTATCCATTACCTATGGTTATAGGTAATGCAACGCTTCCCGGATCATCTTCTTTCCACTGGAGATTTCTTTGAATAATTGCACTTCAACTAGCATCAAGAGTGATGGTTTCTTGATCCATGTATCTTTTATTCTTTGTAAGGATGTCCATCATGAACTTTGCTTATGTAGGCATTTTCTCAAGGGCTTCGAAAAATGGAATATTTATTTGTAACCGACTAAATATATCCAAGAACCGAGCATATTGCCTCGCATTGTCCTTCTTCAAAAAATGGAATATCTATTTCTTCCACAACTACCTCCTTCTCAACATCATCACTGATGCCCACGCCTATCTCTCTGCCACTACGAGTTTGAATTGACTTACATTGCTCCTTCAAGTTTTCTTGAGTGATTGCATAAAAAGTTCCTTTGTGTTGATCGGCTAATTTCTTTTACAATTAACCAACTTGCATCTCAAGATTTTTGATGGCCACATCGGTATTTTTTGATTAACCATTGGGTGAGAGTATCTTCCATCTTTGAATTTCCACCATGAGGTTGAGAAGGTTGATTGTAGTTTTGATAAGGATTTTGATGGTTTGACAGTCTGGCTTTTTGTCTCCAACCTTGGCCATTTTGTTGGTTGTTTCCTCTTGTTGATAACCTTGATTGCTTTGATAAGGTACTTGTCTTTGTTTGTATTGATTTTGATTCCCTGTGTAATTCACCTCTTCTTCAACCGGAGGATAATAAACCGATAGGATAATCTCCTTTACACAATTCACAAGAAGCGACTTGTTGATGTTTGTTAGGAAACTCTTATATCTCTTTGATTTGTTGTGGGAGCTTCGACTTTTAATGTGTGAGTAACTCCATTTATTGAGATAACAACTTATTTTGTGCTAGAGTTGCATCATTCGTCCCCAATTTAATAATTCTCGGTTTCTTTTGTGAATTCCCTCTATTGTGTTGAACTTGGTGATCATTGTGCACCATCTTCTCAATAATATCAATTGCCTATTCTGTAATTTTTGACATCAAAGAACCCCCCGCAGTTGCATCCAAAAGAAGTTTTGGTTGTGGTAGAAGTCCATTGCGAAAGATATGGATTTGAGTAAGTTCATCAAAACTATGACCTTGACATTTCCTTAGCATTGACTTGTACCGCTCCCATGCCTCATTAAGGGATTCACTTGCACCTTGAGAAAATACCGCAATTGAAGTCTTTGCTTCCATAAATCTATTGTGTGGAAAGAATCTCTCAAGAAATTTCTCCTTTAACAAATTCCAATCAGTCATTGTTTGAGTAGGTTTATCAAGATACCATTCTTTTGCTTTTCCTACAAAAGAATGAGGGAATAGTCTCTTGAACACGTATTCTCCTTCCACTTCTGCAACTCTGATTGCGCAAGAAACCTCATACAACTTGGTAAGGTGAGTGTATGGGTCTTCATGATCAAGTCCATTGAAAGGATTTGCATACAAAATATGAAGTATTTCAATCTTCATCTCTAAGTTTCTTGAATAGTATGCATTTCACAAAAACTGAGCATTTCTCCTCTGACTCTTCATACAAGGACTGATGGGAGGTGGTGGATCTTCCATGATTGGTATAACAATAGGAGTTATTGAATAAGTACTTCCAGAAGCTTCCTCACGTTGTCTTCTTTCCTTATATAGGTGCCTCCTCCTTCAGGTACACTTCCTCGCATAAACAGGTTTTTGAAACACTAACCACACAAATTAACAAACACAAGGGATAAAAAATAAGATAGCTTAAACATAACAAAATGACTTAAAACAAGACAAACTGTTGCAATGCTTGCAATATCCAAACACCAATCCCCAGCAACGACGCCATTTTGTTGAAAGTTTTTATCAATGAGTATTTGTTTTATCGTCTCCACAGGGATTGGTGTGATATTACTGCTGTTCTACAGTTTAACTATGTCTTAAGCAATGGTTTCAATTGGTTTTTGATTGGTAAAAGTAACATTCACAAGTTTTTGTAGAAATGATAAAAGTTTTGAAAGATTATCATTTAAAAGGCATATCAAGACTAGATTTCATCAACCTATTTCATATGTATTCGATTAATCTAGCATGTGAACTTCATTTATAATCAACATAAACACGTATCTCTCATCTATACCTCTTAGGTCTGAGACGGTCTTGCAATTTTTACCGTATTGTTTAATCGACGATGTCTCAACCTATTAAACAATACAAATAACATTATGATCCGATACAAAGTGAATATCAAATTCCAACTCCATCACTAGACTTGGTCTTTGATAGATGATAAACTTATATCAAGACTCAAAAGATGTTTCTCAACAATGATTCAAGTCATAAATATTAAATAAAAGCAAAGGTTATCATCTACATTGATCATGAATTTGTTCACATACAAAATATCAAAAGAAATACATATTAGTTAAGATTAATTACATCTAATCTTGAAACAAGGTTTTTAGCTACACATCATTGTAGCTCTCTCCACAAGAAATAAAGAGAGATGAATGAGAATCCGAGTTGAATAATCGATAAAGGATGCGACTCCAGCTCCGAATAAATGGTTGTGACTTATTTTGCTCTAAAACTGAGTTTCTATGGATTTGGTGTTGAAGGAAATACGAGATGCTCCAAGAATGTGGCAAAAACGAACATTGGATCCCTTAAATATCTAATCAAATATGTCCTGTCTCTCCCGGTGAATAGGCTTCACCTGGAAAAGTTCACTTTTAGGAACCTCTAACTGCCTGCTGGTCATCAAACCTCCCTTGTGAAAATATCTGATCTCGCCCGACGAACATGGTTTCGCCCTACAAACTCAAGTTTGCCAACCCTCGCAGAGCGACCATTACCTTGTTTTGCTTCTGCCTAATCACTATTTTTCCTCGCTTCTTTTTCACCAAAGCTCGCCCAACAAGCTCGCTTATATTCACTAACTCTCACCATGAGAACAAGGTGATTTTTGGCATCTTTGGCTTTGCTCCCAATCTTTGGTTTTATGCCCTTTTTCCTTGGTTTCTTGACCATTTTCCTGCATACTATCACACATATAAGGGATACCAAAGCAACAAGAAAATATTATGATATTTCACATAAAGTTATGGATTTAAACAATGGGAAACACAAAAGAGTTTGAAAAATGCCAAGTTTTAATGAGAAAATTTAGTCAAGATTGCATTCAACAAGCCCCCTATTCTTTGAAGATGTTTCCTTAGCGTACCGCCCTTAAAAGAGGACAACCAAGCTGCCCTTGTTTAGGTTTTCACATATATAACACTACATAGTCCCTTAAGTAAGATAACTTTGTTAAGTGCGAAGTGTTTTCAAGGCTTCTGCGAGGTACGTTCCTCATATTTGGGAGAGTTCCAAAGTTGATGACAACTTTCTATCAAGAGGCATCACTACAACATTTTGACTCTACGACAACGCCTAATTATTAGAAGATAAAAAAATGTTCTCGTAGAGAGCAATAGACAACGGTTTTTATATTCTGTTGTCAGAGCACCTATAGTTTTTGAAAATTTTAAGCAACAGTCAGAAACCGTTCTTGTAGATACCAAAGAGAACAGGTATTTTTATGTAACATGTAAAAACTGTTGTCATATATTTTTTAATTATTTTAATGATATAGACCGTTCCCTTATATCCTCTTTTCTACTTTTCTAAAAATAATTTTTATATTTTTATTATTTTTTCATTTTTTTAATGATTTTTTATATTAAAATTTTAAAAATCACTTAAATTTTAAATTTAATAAATAATTTCTCATAAGTATTTTAATTATTAATAATAAATATTTATGTTAATAGAGTTTGAATTTTTTTATTTATATAAAAATTAAATTGAATTCTATTATTTTAAAACGTTTACAAAAGTGGTCTTACTTTTATTATTTTATAAAAGGTAAAACAAATTAGATATTCGTTTTTTAAAATATTTGTAGACATTTAATTAATTGTTTATATTTCTATTTATAAAAATACAAAAACGAAGTAAATATAAAAGTTAAATGTAAGTATCTAAGCAGTAACCGCGCGCAAAATGAGTTTGGAAAAAAAGAAAAGAGAAAGGGATAAAGGTTTTTCATTCTAGGGTTCAGAGGGGCATTCTTCTTCTCGAAATTTCAAGAGTTAAGATCGTTGATTCTTCTCCTCATAAGTGGTTCAGCAATTTCATCATTCTCTTGCAAATCCAAGGCACGTAGTATTATTGTTGGGACTCTAGTGAGTGAGTTCCTTTTACTCTTCATTACTCTTCATTACTCGTGATTCATGTTGAACCATTGGGTTTTGTATTTTGAAAAATTCTTCATTTTAATTTTATTAGTTTTGATTTAGATCCCTACTTCCTCTATTAGATTATGCACATTATGTTGCAACAAATCGATGATGGTATTTAAGACGACATGCTTTCTCATTTTCAAGTTTATTATGTAGATCTAGAATCCTTGTTTGCTCTAGATCTGATCATTTTCATTTTCAATCGAGCTTACCATTGTGTTTAGTGTTATATTCACTCATTTGGTGACACAAGCTTGGGTATGCAACACTAACTTGGTGAGGTGTTTGACAATTTTTTAAATCCAAGTCTGTTGTCACAGGGGTTGTTTCAATTAGAAGTTGTAAATCTACTTGAGGAGGTGCATCCACAAGAGGAAAAGGTAAATACTTGTATATGTGGGAAACAGAGTCCTGTATTGCTAGAAATAAACACAAACCGTTCAAACCCACCACTTATTAGGAATGCTGAAAATAAATACTTGTATTATGAATTTTATTCATAGCTAAAATTGTAATTTTTTTATGTATTATAGTCTTTTTTCCTTTTTGGTTGAATGGTTTTAATTTAGGCACACATAGATGATGATCATCTTGTTGTGAATTTCAAGAAACATGACCCTGAGTTGAAATGGTCAGACATCATGGAATCACCGGAATCACTTACTGCTAGATCATCACAACTTTTGAGCAGAACTTCAATTTATATATCTTGTTGGTGATTCAACTGAAATAAACCAGAAAGTGGTTGAAGAGCTTGCTACTAGTCTCAGGTACATTGCTAATTTAGTACACACCACTTATTGTTTAAAGCATATTAGAATTTTTGGAATTCATATCTGCATTATTGTTAAACATTTAATGCCCAATGCTACTATTTTATTTTTCCAACTACTTCCATTCTCATCCTTCACGTCTAATTATTGTTCATTTTTGCACCATAAATTCTATACTTTCTCATCATACCTCATTCAAGGATTTTATTCACTCTTTCTTGTCCATCTGGATAGTTTTCTATAATTTTCTTAGTATTTTTGCTTCATTTTAGTTGTACAAAGGTAAACTAGAGAGTTGATATATCATACGTGATGATAAGATCATTGGCTCTAAGAAGGAAGTTGCCAATACAAAATCTCAAAGCTAGGTTGGATTTACTCTCAAAGCTTCATCATTCAAAATTTGTTAGTCTTTTGGGTCATTGTATTGATGGTAGTGGTAGAGGAATATGTGGTATTAGTCCCCAGAAACTTCATCTTGTATACAAGCATGTCCAAAATGGCGATTATCGTACACATTTGTCAGGTTAGTATCACAATATCATTTTATGAAGGCAATGCAAAAGTTTCACTAGATAAGGCACTGAAATGGTCTGATAAATTAGCAATCTTAATTGGAGTTTGCCAAGGCGAATCATTTTTTACATACTGGTATTGAACCAAGTTATTTTAGAAACTAATTAAAGACAAATAATATTTTACTTGATGAACATTGCTTTTCCAAACTAAGTGACTATGGTATTTCCATAATCGCCGAAGAGATCAAAAACATTAAGGTATTGTTTCTTTCAATACTTTTCAAATTCTTAACTTATGTTCGTTGTTTTTTATCCTACATAGACTGACTCTGTTGCTTTTTATTTATTGTACAGGTAAACGGAGAGAAACCAAAATTAGAGGATGATGTTTACAATTTTGTATTCATATTGTTTGAATCACTTGTTGGACCAATTACAAGTGAGAAAGGAGAAGCATTTTTTCTTACTGAAAGGGTAAAAAAGCTTTTGAAAATCTCCGCCTCGTTTTTCCTTTTTATCAAGGTGCAAATATTTGATTTATTGATGAAATCCATGACTTAGTTTTGTGAACCACAAGCATTGTTTGACAGTCATGCTGGTAGAAAAAGAATTGTACATCCAGTAGTGTTGACAAGTTTTTGTCAAGAGTCTTAATCAATTGTAATATGCATCACAACCAAATGCATTTCTCCACAATCCTTGTCTTGTCCATCTTTTGAAGATGTCCCGTGGAATTTACAATATGCAGCTCAAGTTCAAGCCTCGACAGATGTCACTTCATTGAAATTATAAATGTATAGTTCTTTTATAGTTTCCCTAATTTTTCTGGAGATTTGAATTGAAGGATCTAACTAGGATTCAATATTCAGCTTATGAAGGTTGTTACGTGTGATGCATATGTTGTGTTGTAGAAGGTATGTTATTTTCTTTCATGTTGAAATTGTTACACGTGATACATATGTTAAATCACTTTGCTTAGCATGTTAATTCATCATACAGATTTAATGCATGATGAGTTTTACTGAATATGAATTTTTGAACTACTATAATATTCTTCTCTTCTTAGGTACACACCATTTAGTACACGAGCTACCAAAATCTTATTCCAACTGAACCGTGCATTCATGCAAATTCCATTGCTAATTTTTTATGATTTGCTCTTTCATTGTGTTCTACGACATAACTTTATAGACAAAGACATCGAATTTCTATGTGGTATGTATTGTTATCAACATTATAATATATAATACTATTATAGAACTTTAAGATGAATTGTGTGAGTGCCTCTAGTAATGTCTTACAGGACATTCTATGTTTGTCTCTAATTTTAGGTACTACCTAGTCTAGGTAAAACATTTATTTTAGGTACTACCTGCTGTAGATGCAGCCCATGATGGCAGCTTACTATCCCAACATCGTCACTCCGGCTATTATTCAATAGGTTCTCATTCATCTTCTGTTCAAACGCATTGGATTTTTTTTTGTCTTATATGTGCATGTGACCCCATTTGGCATCTTTTGTTTACTTCATTTAACTTTTTTCTTTTATCTTGTCAATAATTATATAGTTTAATATTGTGAGAGATGTAATGTTCACTTTTGTTTTCTAGATGATCCTTTTTGAACTTTTGTAGTTTGGAAAGTTAATCAAGCCCTTCAAACTGGTGGATGACCAAATGTCTATGATGTGATATTACTAATTGAGTGCAAATAACTGGTTAATAAATATAGATTTTGTTGATGTTGGAATTATAATGGTTATTACTAAAATATAAGTGTTGCTGGAAAATCGGTAACAATGCTTATTTTTTTGTTTAGAAAACTAAAATATATTTTCTCTATTGCAAAATGGACTTGATACTAAGGTAGAAAAAAATCAAAAAAGCAAGTGAAGGAGAGAAAGAATAAAGCTAAGAAGATTCGCAGAATAAAGAAGGTAATTTTGTAGTTGACACAAATATTTTTTTTGTTGATGATTGCTTACATCTTAGGTGATGCTACTTTAGTTGATTTGTTAAATTGAACATTTGTTTTATGTGCAGATTAAAACTTTTGATGCTGCAAAGGTTGAAAAAAATAGAAATGGGTTTTCAGACAAATTGTATTGATTCTATGGTTATTTTTTATTTTTTATTTCCTAATAGTTATTTTATTATCTAATATGATAGGTCTATAGAATGGGATATTTTAGCCTCAGTGTGTTGATTCTTGTTACTTTCGAAGTAGAGAATTTGAGTCCAACATTGAACAATTTTAAAAAATGGTTTCCTTTTCTGTTCTATTTAATATTTTATATATTGTAGATTCTAATTGACAAGTTACTATAAAGATCTACTCAATTCAATACAAATTGATTTAATCAATATGCCTTTTTCATGTAGATTATAAGATGAGAATGTCATTATGATAGATGATACTTATAACTTTATCACAACAGTGAACCTTGAAATATGGGGTAGTTATGTTTGCATTATTATTAAGTTAATGATGAATTTTGTTTTGTTTCAGCTTGTGTATGAGATAGTATATATTGATAAAAAATAAAAAAGAGAGTTTAGACCCTTAACGTGATCAGTAACAAATAAATAAATAATTTTTTTTTTAATTTTGAAAATATATTACCTGCGAAATTACTTGCAAATTGTGAATATATTTGGATTATACGCAGATTTACCTGCGAATTTACCATAAGATCTAGCCGTTCCCTAAAGTATATTAATCACAACGGTTGAAATATGAGAACGGTTAGACCCCGTTGCTGTTGGGAACTCTAAAATCCGTTCTCTAAAGATTACCTAAAACAACGGTTATCTCCAAGGCGTTGTTGTTTGGTACAAAATCCGTTGCAAAATGCTAAGGCAACGCCTCGGTTTGCAACAACCTCAAAACCGTTCTGATAACTTAAGGCAACGGATTTTTCATGTTTTGCAACAGTTTTTTGCCGTTTCTATAGGACGAAAATGTTGTAGTGCATGTCCCTCAGCGTGGGGCGAGTCCCTCAGATAAAGGTAACTTTTCATTAAGAGGAGAGTCACTCAGCTTGGGGTAAGTCTCTCGGCTGAAACAGACATTTCATTACGAAGTGAATCCCTCGATTGAAAGAGAATTCCTCTTAGATAACTAGATGGTAGGCTGATATACCAAATTTCATTTTGATTGGCCTTTGAGATTTCAAAACGTCAATCAACCTTGAAAGCTTGAGTGCTTTAGTGGAAAAGAGAGTGTGGGTGGAATTTAATATGCCTTATGATTGCATTCCTTGGGAAATTCAATTTATCCCCTTTTGTTTACACAAGTCTTTCTGGTGTAGAGACATTTTCGTTTCTCATAGCAGTTACCTTATTGGGTGGATATATGACTTGCACTATTGGATTTTCCATATATTTGTTTCGAGAAAATATTTTTCTTTTCTTCTTTTTTCCTACTTCCGTTTTTCTAGAAAAGCCACTACTACGAAAAACCCATTTAACAACGGTTGGAAATGACATATAATGACGCGGGCGAAGGCGTCATTATGTAGAGTGTTGTTGTATATGTGGTACGTACAATGACGGTCCTGGGACCGTTGTTGTATTCCAGAAAGTGTGCACCATTTCACAACGGTTAGATTACACAACCGTTGTGATATAACTAAAGGTGATCTGGTTTGATTCTCAGCAACAACATTTTTTATTTATATTATTTTGGTCAGCGTTTGACATACAACTACAGTTAGGTTTTATAACTGGTGTCAAAACAGCCTGTTTTAAATATAAAAATTCTCTGGTTATCAAATTCTTCCTATATTTTATCCTGTTAAAATAGCTTCTGTTTCCATCAAACACAATATATGCATCAAACACAATTCTTCCTATATTTTATCCTTATAAATGAATCAAAGAATTTACATGAAAAGCTAACAGCTAACATTGTTTAAATCAAATACAATACGTGCATCAAAAGCCAATATTATTGATTTCATTATGTGCATCAAACACAATATCATGTACATCAAACACAATATGTGCATCAAAAGCCAAAATTATTGTTTACATTATGTGCATCAAAAGCCAAAAATATGTGCATCAAAATATATGCTGAGGAATGTTGCTGATATATTAAACAGCAAGAGGACCCTTAAGCGCATTGTGGATATACGCCCAACGTTTACGAAGATCTAGAAATTATTCAACGGGGAATGGGGTTTGGTCGTTAAACATCTACATAAGAAAGAGCAAAAAATTTAATATCATGCATGATAATAATTCAATAGTCAACTTATATATTAATATATGTAAACATTTTATGACATATATACCTTATCCCATGAATCAACAATGCCGCCTAGGACAATGTTTAACATGTGTTTCATGACATAATACCCACACTCGTAGCTCCCGGGTTGTTACCTCGTCTACAAATTACATGAATATAATAACATTAATATAACCACACATGAATGTAAATGAAAGAAACAGGTAATCGGGCCACTTACTTTAGGAGCAATCCATGCGGGCTTTTTTCTAACATTCCACATTATATTAACTTGCTCCACAAGACTGTACATTAAAAATTGAATTAAACATATTACATGATAAACTAATTAAAATTAATGTCAAAGAAAATGATATTAAACATAGACACTTACGTTAGAATAATATCTTTCAGTGATTTGTGGAGTGGGTCGTACAAGGAAGACAGTAATGTCACCGTATTTGTCGTAAATGATATTATGATCAATTGCCAATGACCATTGAATGAACACGAAAAAAAAAAAAAAATATATATATATATATATATATATATATATATATATATATATATATATATATTAGTTTTTACTAAAATAAAACTAAATATAGAATATATAAATAAATTACAACAATACTTACCTACAGAGGAATGGTGCAAGGTAACATTCTTTTCCTCCATCATTTAGCCGTTCTTTCAAGTACCTTTCCATGATATTTTTTTCATTATATGCCCAACCAATATAACTTGGCTCCAAGATTCCATAAGTACTTGATTTATTAAACTATATACAAACACGGTGAATGTACCTAAATGGTCAAAGAAAATGAATAAATCAAGGGAGAAAATACTAAAAATTATAATGTTCTATAATGACATGTATATTCCACTATATACTTGCGTGTACCAAACTTTCAAAATCGCTATGTCAAGCCACTTAAATTCTGCGAGAAAATCCCTTACATCTTCAGGAGTGTAATACATTACATCCAATTTCGGGAAATGTTCTAGCGGGAGAGGTTGCGCAAGCTTTGTTGTTGCAATGGAAAAGTATAAATTGGTTATCTCATTTGGACTAGGGTCCAATATCCCATTGCGGTTATATAAAGTGGGGGGGGGGGGGGGGGGCTGTACAATTACTTCCTTTTGTAGAAGCGCGATTTACAACACTTTTACTTGGAGTTTGATCATCACCATCAACGTAACGTTGATCTTCATTTGTTCGTTGTTCGAGGTTTTCACTTAATATCTACATCATAACATTCAATTAGAAGATAAAACAAAAATAACCACAATATATATCATACATTTCCAATACAACACTAACATCTCAAGTAAAGCACATACCGAATATAACTCTTGTAACTTTTCCACGTCTTTCTCCCTTTTTTCCCTCTCCTCTTCAAACATCCTCCTTTGTTCTTCCAATTGCTTCTCAACACTCTCAATCTTTTTTCGTTGAGCATGAAATTCAGTGGTTTTGGTGCTTCTTCTTTTAGATCCAAAGTATGACCTCAAGCCGACACCTTCTCTAACACCACGGACACGACCTTCATGCCCAGCTGTTCCGATAGCTTCCACTAATATGTCATGTCGTGCTTCCGGAATAAATGTGCCTTCACGGGCCGCCACAACCAATTTATCCTACACAACATGAGCAACTTACATAAGCAAAACAAAACATATACTTACAATTTTCTCAGCAACTACTCTTGAAGCCTCAAAGGTGTACTCTCCATTAGGTCTTAATCGAGTCCTCTTCCATTTCTCATGTCTTAACGGTGGAGATGGGATGTCACCATCTCCTCCTTCTTGTTGTTTTTCCTGCATGATTCTCTTCTCATGTTTCCTGTAACCCCCACGAGACAATCTGTGGGGGTACATGTTTTTCGCCTTGTTTTGAATTCATACTTCGCTTTTAGCCTGCTATTAACATAGTGAAAAATGTGTATGATTAGTATCTATAATTCATTAGCATAACATTATAGGTTACATAAGACTAGTACTAACCTTAAATTCCTCAGAACGACATTTCTTCGCAAACTTGTGCCACACATTCTTCGATAAAAAACTATACAGAACCCATGGATGTTGAAGACCGCTCTTAGGCTTCGTAATGTAGTCAGCCGTGAGCCGTGACTTTAATCCCCTCCAACGAACACCGGCATAAGTTATCCATTTTTTTTTCAATTTTGAGTCATCGGTAAACTCAAGATTCAACTACATTAAATCAATATATAAGTATGAATTAGAAACTATAGGTAGTGATATCAAATATATGAAAATTATAGTATGTAATACCTTAACGTCTATCCATATGCTGCCTTTGACATTAATATCCACTTCTCTCAAATCATCTATCAGTATACTCACTTTGCTACGTGCAAGGAACACAACATAACTCTTAAAAGTAGAGTAATATGGACAATCCACTAATCTGTAGTGTGAATCAAACTCGATCGGAATTTTTACACCTGATGAGTTGCGGACTGATGTGAATTGGGGCATCATTGTGACACCTCTTTGTGATCTTTCGATTGAGTATCAATCGTTTGAGTTGTATTTGCAAAACACTCAATCGTTTGAGCATCTTCGCTGCTTCCTGTTGTAGAACTCGACAAGGTCGACATCTATGTAAACGATGACTAAGTAAATGATGTTAGTGTTGGTGTTGGTGTTATCTTCCTTCTCGATGGTGTTGTTGTTATCTTCCTTCTCGATGGTGATGATGATGACGACGGTGTTGGTTGGTGCGTAATCTTCCTTCCGTAACGATCGTGATGATGATGACGAAAATGACAACAACACAGTTAATAATGGATACTGATGATGCAAGCTTTAGTTGAAATCATGTATTGTTTCACAATATTGAACGTTAGGGTTTAGGGTTGAAATCGTGTATCGTTTCGTCTAGTTTCTATTTTCAATGGAAAAAAGGATACTGAAGAGACAATGAAACTAGCTAGCTTGGAATATATTGAAAAGCCACTACGACGGTCAACACCATAAACCGTTATGATATATTACGTTCATAATGAAATTTCATATTAAAGCACCAGAGTTATATTTAGAATTAAAAATTAAAAAAACATACAAAATATATCACAACGGTGTAAATAAACAACCGTAGTCATAACTTTTAATTTTTTTATTTAAAAGTAAATAAAAAAGAAAAGGCGCGCCTTAACATAAAAGGAATAATATATATGATGGCGCTGAGGTTCGAACACATGAAAGCTTGATGGTATCACCACGGTTGGATTATCAACCGTTGTTATATACAGATAATTTTTATTCAAAAAACAAATAAAATACAACCGCGCCTTAGTTTAGATATGTCAAAACGGTGTAGGGATGAACCGTTGTGGCCATGGCGTCGTTTTTTACGCTTTTTGTAGTAGTGAGTATACCAGTTTGTGGGTAACAATAAGTAAAGAACTCACTCCTCTTTTAAGGGTAAAACTTCCTACCTCTTGATTTTCTATTCAAGGCAGCAATCTGCAAGAAAACTAAGTTATTTCAAGTTCGAGATATTGTGTCACGGTATTCTATTATTTATAAGATCAACAGGTTTCGTCATGGCATTAGGTTTTCTAGCATAGGACGTGAGGAGGATGTGATAATGGAGTCGTGTTATGGAAGAGAGAGGGCCAACATTGATACCTCCAATGAGTTATATTCTCCCTATTTTTTTTACCTCCAACTACCCATATTCATAAACTAAGGGTTTTAGTTACATTTACTTCTTTCAAAGTAAATTTTTTTTACGCTTGTCAACGTCACCCCTTCTCATATTACCCCAAATATGTGGGGTATAGTCAGGGCTTTTCAAATAGTGCATTGCAACTTAGGTGTGTCCCCCATTGTGGCGATGTTCCTTTTTTCTTTGGCACATAAATTCTTTGAAATAAAGACTAGGTAGCATTGCGCCCTTTTTCAAGTGGATGTCTATTGAAGCCCTTCGCAAAATCCTATATGGATTAGAAAGACAAGTTCGTGCAGGTGAGAGGGCAAGGCGACACTTCTTTCGTCACTATAGGGTGAAAGGCAACCCTCTTTTCCCTATATCTTGGACTTTTTATTCAAAAATTACCCAAAGGGTGGATCCAAGTGTTCTTTGAGATGTTTACGTTCTCTAGATTCTTGCACGCTCAATACTCAGGACCGCGATAACACCAACGGGGTGGAGGCATACTTAGGTATTAAAGAATGCCCATTTTTCCTTGATCTTGTATTTATTAATGTATATGCTCGAACAACATTCTTTTCTCTATAGGGGACATGGAAGAGAACCCTTTTGGCGAGTGAAGAGAGTGCTTGGTTAAGATGCATATGGCGCAACACCGGGAAAGTCTTTCTCTACCCATTCTTCAACATGAAGTTTTTGATGGGGGGCTAGGTAGTGCGATACATGCTGGTTCGGTGACGCTCTCCCTTCCATGACTCCAAAGTGGGAGGAGGACCCTTCTAATCCATCATATAGCCACAATGTAGTCGAAGGGGAGGAGAAAGCAGGAGATGAACGTGTCCCTCCTAAACCCTCTTTGTGGAATAATCTTGCCTTTAGCGTGATGCAGTATTATGATCGTCATTTTTAAGTAATTATTATCAGTCGCTACATGTGATTTCCTCTACTAGGCTATCTGATTTACTAGAAGTCTAACTTTTGAGATACCTCCTAGTGGAGAAATCTCAAAGAGAGAAACATTTATGCATTATCTGAGGACTACAATCCAAGGTGAACTACACAAATATGAATGCTCATAGAGGAAAAAAGATGGTAAGATTGATAAGGGAAAAGTTGAATTTTGTAAAGGCACTTACTATAGAAATGGCTAGTGCGACACTTGCCCAGTTTGAAGAGGCGAGGCGTGTGGAGCAGTCTCTTAAGAGGGCTCATAGAATCCTGGTAAGTCTGGAGGAGAGAGTCTTGTTACACAAAGATGGAGTCATGGCAGTCCCCGTCCATAATTTTGAGAGGGCGAGAAGACAAAGCGCTTTCCTTTTTCCTTATCTGGACTTGAGCCTGATGGATCCTTTTCAGGTGGTTTGGGATGGTTGACAAGTGGACGACAAGAAGTTCCTCGTACTTTAATATTTTTTGTAATATACCATTTTTGTAATATTTAACGACTTCCCCCTTGTTAAATGTCATCACTGCAACCTTATATCTTTTTTTAGGGTGTAATGCCCCTCCCGAGGGTGGATAGGATCCCTAAGTTTTAATCACCTATATGGGAGGAAATAATCCACTTAAGAATCCAACATTTTGATCGCCTCGATGGGCGTCAAGGATATCACCTAAGGATCCATCATTTTGATCACCTTTGCGACAAGGATCATACTTAAGGATCCAACATTTTGATCGCCTTTATGGGTGATAAGGATCTAGCATTTTGATCTACTTTATGGGCGACAAGGATCCAGCTATTTGATCACCTCTATGGGTGGAAAGGATCCTACTTAAGGATCCAACAAATTAATCGCTTCTATGGTCCGTAAGGATCCCAATTAGGGATCCAACATTCTGATCGCCTCTATGGGCGAAAATAATCTCACCTAAGGGTCCAGCGATTTGACCGTCTCTATGGGAGACAAGGATATTTCTTAGGTATCCATCATTATGATCGCCTCTATGGGTGACAACTATCTCATTTAAGGATCCAACAATTTGATCACCTTTATGGGTAGTAAGGATCCCGCTTAAGGATCTAGCGATCTTGATCGCCTCATAGGGAAATATACTCTTGAGCTTTGAGGTTTTCATGTAAAGAAAGAAATAACCTGAAAACACAAATTCTCAAATAATAAAGTGAAGGGCATCATTAAAAACCCTCGCAGCACGAAAGAGCACCCTCAAAATAAACTCATCCTTACAAGAAACAGAGATGTAGTACTTTCCTAGAAAAGTCAATAACCCAATAGCCAAACAGCGATAAGAAAAACCACTACTAAAAAATAAGTATTTAGCGTTGACTGTTTTTCAATGCTATAAGGTAAAAACGGACACTATATTACAATTAGCGTTGACGTAGTGTCAGTGTAGGGGACAGACTGAAACACTATAAGCTATCATTTAGCTTCACCTAAAAGGAGTTGTGTCTAAGGTAGCCTCGGTCAGGCTGAGTATAGACCAAGGCTAGACTGAAGGTAACACTAAAAAATCAAACGTTAAAACTCAATAAAATAAACATAGCATGGGTCGGGCCGAGGCTAGAGTCAAACTTCTAAAGTCAACATAAAGTTTAGCTTCGTCCTAACCGAGACTAAAGTTAAATTAGAAAAGTCAAAAAAATCGATTAGCCTTTTCCAGGCCGAGGCTAAAGTCAAACTTTTAAAGTTAACAAAAAGGTTAGCTTTGGCCTAAACGATGTTAAAGTCAAATTAGAAAAGTCAACAAAATTGATTAGTATCGGTTAGACAAATGCTAAAGTCAAACTTTTATAGTCAACAAAACTTTGGCTTCAGAATAACCGATACTAAAGTCAAATTTAGAAGTCAACAAAATGTTTAACTTTCGCATACCCCCTCTTGGTAGCTAGCTACTCTAGAGGTTGTGGTAGGCCTGCTATTACGCTAACATTGTAGCGTGCGATTTTTGTCGGTGACGCGACCACCTTATCGCACAAATGGTTTTCTCCTCACCTCAATGAGGAGGAGGGGGTGCAACTTTCTGATTTCTTATTTATCCCGTGAAGCTGGAATGGAAAGGGAAGCTATCTAAACTTAACCTTGCACGCGAATGTTTAACTGAATAAATTCTCAAGAGATTGGGGGGTTCGGGTCAGGTTATACAATGGGGAGTTATCAATTACCCATCCTATATGTGGTTATCCACAGGTTGTTAGCAATAGGTTCTACTTTTATACTTGATGGAGTTTATCTATTGATGGGTGGGGAAAGTTTATTATTTAAGAGATATGAGAGAGAGTTTTGATGATTTTGGTGAGGTTTTGAACCTCAATTTTGATTGTATGTGTGAAGGTACTGGACCTAAAGTTTTGATTGGTATGCTCGCTAAGATTTCGCAATCTTATGCCTACGTATTCCCGTTTAAAGAAACGGGGAAATCAGAGCAATCGTAGTTCCTCCAATTCTATGGGAGGAAAAAGATGATGTTTTGGTGTCTTGTTCAAAGCCCAAGATTGAAGCTAAATGGAGTATTTGTGTCTTGTTCAAAGCCCAAGATTGAAGGTAAAGGTTTGACTGAGAGAGAATTTGGCATCTCTAAAGGGAGACATCTTGTCTGTTTATCACAACTGTTGGGTGACTGATTATAAAGGAGAATTACTTTAACTGGGATATATGAATCCAACAATGTCATAATTTCCTTTATAGGGGATTTATCCTGAAGGAGAAAACTTTAACTCAGTGTTGAGCAATGCCATTTTTCCTTAGGAATCTTTCATACTAAGAGAGGGACAGTGGCGTGGATGTAAATAATCCAGAGGCTTGCGACTTACAGCAATTAGATGAAAGAAAGTAAGTTTACCAAGATAAGAGATGGATGACAGCTTGGATATTTGAATAAAAAAGCATGCCACTTACAGCAGTTATTTGGGATTAAGATTTATTTTGAATCTGTTTTGATATGTGATAACACAGTGAAATGACTTCCTGCAGAGAGATTTTGATTTCCTCTAAGGGGATGTTGATTTTTGTGTGCCTTGATCAAAGCCTAAGGTTGAAGCTAAGAGATTGACTGACTTCACAGGGGAAGTCCTTATACAAAGCCTAAGAGGAGGCTGGAAAAGACTGACTCAACAAGAGAGTATTTATATATGTCTTGTACAAAGCCCAAGATTGAGGCTAAGAAGAGACGGACTCTTTGGGGGATATCATTATACAAAGCCTAAGAGGAGGCTAAAAGTTTGTCTTTTTCGGGGAAAATATTCTGTCTATCTTGTACGAAGCCCAAGATTGAGGCTAAAATGGATTTTGATTTCGCTGGGGAGAGTTTGTATGTGTCTTGTACAAAGCCCAAGATTGAGGCTGAAAAGAATACTGACTCTGTGGGAAAGAAATCTTTATCTATCTTGTACAAAGCCCAAGATTGAGGCTAAAATGAGACTGACTCAACTGAGGATTTTTAGGTGTCTTGTACAAAGCCCAAGAATGAGGCTGAAAGAAGTTTAACTCTGCTGGAGAGTATTATCTGTCTTGTACAAAGCCCAAGATTGAGGCTGAAATGAGACTGACTCTGCTTAGGGAAATTTATATGGTGTCTTGTACAAAGCCCAAGACTGAGGCTGAAAAGGGTCCGACTCAACAAGAGAGTGTTGAAAAGGGTGATTGACTCAACAAGAGAGTCTGAAAAGGTTAGCCCAGGTGGGGAAAATCATTGTATAAAGCCCAAGAGGAGGCTGACTATGCTGAGGAAAGGAAGAATCATTATACAAAGCCTAAGAAGAGGCTAGCTTCTGCTGAGGATTATTGAGTTCCAGAGGGAGGTCTAAATGGGGAAATCAACTCTTGCTGAGGGTTTACAGAAGAGTTGAGATATCAGATGCCCTAAGGTTCTGATTTGGGATAATGTTATACTGATGATAAGCTGACCTTGGCTAAGGGAAACTTGAGGTAAGAGTTTTAAGATTGAGTATTGAAAACCTATAGAGGTTTCAACTCTACTGGAGGTTTGGTTGAATGACCAGGGTTTTTTCTTGTGTTTATAGGGAACTTGAGGATGTCTTTGAGACTCAAGAGGGAATTAGACTGTCCAAGTCTACTGGTATGGAAGAGTTTATCTTTGTATGATGCCCAAGAGGAGGCTGGTGTTTTAAGGGATGAAAATTAACCCTAAAATTGGTCTGAGGTTTTGACTCTAGAAAGACTGCTCTAGCAAATGACGAGTAAGTTTTGTCCTATACCTTTAAGAGGTCTTCAAGGTCCTTGTACTACGCCCAAGAGAAGGCATAAGAACTTCTAAGAAGCCGAAGGGTCCTTGTACAAAGCCCAATAGGAGACGAGGATGCTTTTAGGAAGCCTATGGGTCCAAACTTAAGAAGAGTTCAAGAAAAGTTTCACCGGGAATAATCTTTTCTTTAGTGAACTGTTCTAGGGTTTGAAGAAATTCAAGAGAGGTTTCACCGGGAATTAATCCTCTCTGGGGCAATGAACTTCTTTGACAATTTCCTAATAGTGACAGTCTGAGAAAAGTTTCACCAGGAATAATTCCTTTCTCTTTGTTCCATATTTTTTAAGCCCAAGAGAAGGCAAGACAATATCTGGAATTCCTATGGGGAACTAGTTTTGACTGTATTGAAAGAGTGATCAACTGGCTTTACCTAGTTCTAGACCTAGTTGTCGGGAAAAACTCTAAGCAGATATACAAGTATATATACAGTTGGTATATGACAAGTATTTAAAAGGATATAAAATAAGGACTTACAGGTGAGCAAGCTTCTAGTAATACAGTTATATATATGAAAGCATGTAAATGAAAGCTGATAAAAACTTATAGGCAAGCAAGGTTCCATGGTAACAGCTGTATGGTTAGTTGTTCAAGAAATTAAAGAAAGTTTTGATAACAACTATGAATTTGAACCTAAATCAAAAGGGAAGTTGTTTTTGAAAAGATTGTTTGGGCTTATACTAAAGGAGAGGCCCAGATGAAAAACAGTAATCGTACCGTTGTTTTGTAAACTGTATTGGGGCTTATACAATGACTGAGGCCCAAAGAGGTTTTCTGTACAAAGGGATGGGTCTTACAACTCAAGGAGGGGCCCAAAAGTTTTAAAAAAAGAAAATAAATAGGACTTACAACACAAGGGTAGGCCCAGATGGTTTTCGTTTAAAAGGTGACGACCGCGCCGAGATTTTAAAATCGCAGTGGGACTTATACAATGACTGAGGCCTAAAAAGGTATTGATTAAAAAGGGATTGGGTCTTACACTCTATTAGAGGCCCAAAAATGTTTGAAAAGATTTGTTAGGGTGATAATGATTAAAAACCTAAATTTCTTGATTTAATGTATTTTAATTGAATAAAAATTCAATTAAAATAATCAAACACGTGAAAAAAGATTGTGATTTTGGATTTATATTTGAAAAATCATGTTTCATTCATGGGATGATTTAAAAATTATTTGAATTTTGCAAAACCAAGAGAAAGAAATATTTTTTAATGTTTAAAAAACAAATAAAACATTATTCTTTGCAAAAATACTAAATATATGAAATAAATAATATTTTTGTGAAATTTTCATGGAATAAAATATTTTAACATTTTTGTGAATTTTCAAAAAAAGAAGCAATAAAAAATAATTAAAATTGAGAGAGAAATTAATTTTTCAATTAATTAACAAAAACATGAAAATATTAAAAAATAGCAAAAAAGAGAGAGGTAGCAAAAAAGGTCTGGGTGGGATTTGAACCCATGACTTTGTACACAAACACACATGCGTGCTACCACTGGGGTGGTGATACATCTGTGTATTTAAACCACCCCATAAATACATAAGGGGTGCCAAGTTTTCAGGTCTGGCCAAGGCAAGGCAATGCAGGTTTTGGCAATTTACGTGAAGCCTCTAACTTTCTCATTTCTCCATGGATTAAGACAAAATTTAGGTGCATCTGACCTAGAATTTCACAAAGAATCCAATGGTGCTCTTGGGTTTTTCGGATGAGGTCCCTATTTTAAAACCCGATAGTGGTTTTGAAATAGCCCAAAATTTGCATTTTCTATGCTAACACATCATACACACACTAATAGCATGGCCAATTGGTTCAAACACAACATATATAACATGTATGAGACGTTTATGATCACTGGACTTCAAAGCAATGCATAATTCAAAGAGTTCAAGTTGTCATGCACTTACCTCTTGGAGCTTTTTGTGCTACCTGCCAAGTTCCTTGTGCCAGAAGTAATTTGATGCTTTGGACACTCTCTATTGATCCCTTAGAAGCTTTTAGGATGATTAGAACCAGCTGGAATCCTCAGGTACAAGTTTTGGCACTTTCTTGCAAAAGAGGCAAAAGTGACCAATATGGCAACTCTCTCAAATGTTGTTCCAGGTGAGGGGAACCATTTGGGATAGTTTGAGGATGATATTTGGAGTGTGTTTGAGACTTTGTTTGGTTTTGGAAGTGTCTGAATTAAGGCAAGGCTTGGAAAATGCATAAAAGTTAATTTTTGAGGGTTTGGAGGTTGACTTTGTGATTTTGGTGTTTCATGTCACAAGTGAGTGTTTGAACAGCTTAGATATGACATATTGGATGTGTTTGGATCATGAGCTGTGGTGGAATTGCTCTCTAACTCAAAAACTCAGAGTTACCTTGCAAAAGAAGGCATTTTGGCCTAAAGAAAGAGATTTTGAGGAAAGCAATTGTTGTAGTGCTTTGGTGTACTCAAACTGCTCACAATTAAGCTCTATTTATAGTGTGTCAAGTTTGTTTTGGCATCAATAGTGAATGGCAGCTACAGCAGGCCTTTGGCCAATGTTGAGCAAAAAGAATCTCAAGTCTCCTCTAGCCATTGACATGAGGTTAGGGCACAGGCCTATGGTCCATTGTTTCAGAGCTTATCCTTGACTCATTCAGTTAGGAATGTGTCAGTCCATGCCACCTTGGTGCATCCATTGAATGCTTAGAAACAAAATTGGAGTCTTGGCATCTTTTTAGCCTTTTTAGGTTTGTTATGGCTAAGTGTAGATTCTTGGACTTTGGAGGCTTGGGGATCATATCATTCTCCTTTTGTTTTATCCTCAAATGTGTCCAAATGGATGACAAGGCTTGGAGTTGTCCAAATTCTCCAAATCGAACAAATGCTCAAAATCTTCCTTGCTTGGGACAGTTGAAAATGGTGATTTTGAGGGATTCATATCTCCCTGCTCATGTTGAGTTATGGGAGGCTCTTGTACTTTTTAGAAAGCCCTCATATGATACAAAACATGTGTGATCATAGTTTGTTTTGAAACTATTTGGATCCCATTGAAAAATCCTCATGAACATTGATGTTCAAGGCTGGTAACTTAGGCAGAGTTAAAACAGGGCCCACCTTATTCCTATAAAGTTTTGGCTCCATCGAATGGAAAAAATCCAGCCGAATCGGAGAAGAACGACAAGTTCCCTAAGAGAACTTATACGTTCGACGTTACAAAATGCGACGAAATATTTGACTTATTGGTTAAGGATGGCCAAATGATAGTACCTCCTGGTACTAAGGTGCCTCCTTTAGAACAACAGAAAAAGAGAGGTTTTTGTAAATATCACAATTTTTTGGGTCATAAAACGTCTCAATGTTTCCTTTTCAGGGATCTAGTCCAGAATGAAATAAGAGATGGAAGGCTCAAATTCGGCGACAAGTTGAAGTCCCAGGCTAAAGCGGATTTAAACTCCTTGCAGGTGGTGGAAGTCCACTATGCTGAGCCATCTGTGGTGAACATGGATGAAGTTGCTGAAAGCTTCGACAATACCTTGGACATGAAGAAAACTGCTGATGGTTTCGACCGCAACATGAGTATGTTGGAGGTTGCTGAAAACCCCGCTGACAAAGTTGACATGGTCGGAGACATGACTGATGGTGTGGACCGGTCAATGATGGTCAAGATTGCTGAAGATCTTGGTTCAAAGAGCATAGAGAACTACATTGCTGAGGCCACTGAGGGCATCAACAATGAAACTACTGAGAGTTTCGAGAAAGTCAACAACGAAACTACTGAGGGTTTCGACAAAGACAACAATGAGACCACTGAGGGTTTCACCAAAATCAATAAAGGATCTATTGAAGGTTCTTATAAACAAGCCGCTGTTGGGATTCTCCGAAGAACCATGGAGGACCCGAAGGACAAAACTGTTGGATTCATCACCCCACAAGTTGCCAGGAGTCCACTCCCAAAGGTTCTGTCGAAGAAAATCTCTGAGGATTTCAATCGAATGAGGAAGGAGCATGAGGTCGATGAGGGTCTCACCTTGAAACTGAAAAAGTTGGGCATGGATGCAGAATCACCGGCCAATATAAACATGGTCGAAGTAACTCAGGACGCTGCAATACAAGTTGACGAAGAACGTCGACGGGAGGAGTACCAGAAAGTGGCTTACCCAAAAGAGGAAGAAAATCTGGCAGATTTTATTCATAGATGCTAGAGGAAGAAGTCTGAGGTGATGTTGTACCCTCGCTGTAGTGCTGTCTTCGACAAAAAGGCAGCACAAAAGTTAGAAGGAATAGAGAGGGCAAGAAAAAGAAGAAATTGGAGGCCTGCTGGAGAAAGGTTCGACCCCAGGAGAGGGAACCAAAATGGAGAGAGGTTAGGTGAAAGACGCCCTAACACGTTCAAACCAACAGCCAAGGCTCCAAATGATAGGTGGGTGAATCCAATCCGACAAGCCCAGGGGCAAGGAAAATGGAAGGATTTTGAAGTGCAGAGGGGATCCTCTATGTCATACAGAAAGGAAATCTAGAAGTCCAAAAGGGTGACTTACCCTTCTGAGAATTATAAAGGTAAGAACCCTGTGACGAAGTCACAATGGAGGAGATACCAACGTCGAAAGAAGGTTGAGAGAGAGGCTGCAGGAAAAGACAAGCCAGAAACTAGCAGCAACGTTCAAACTTTGACCCAGATGGAAGAAGTGAAGCTTGATAATCCACCCACTGCTCCAGTGCAGGAGGCGCCAAAGGAGGAAGTAACCAAGGATGACGAAATGACAGATGATTTTAACTCAGAGTCAGAAGCATCATTCGATGTGACATGTAATGTCGTTTCAGTGCTCCCCAGGGAGTATGATCAAATTATGGAAATCGAAGAGGAAGAGGAAGCTTCGGAGGTCGAAACGGCCAGACACAGGCCCGTTTGCTACTATATCATGAACAACGGATGCGTCGAAGAACATAACGCATTTTTTGAAAGGCCGGATGACTCAATGAAGAACCACCTTAAACCCCTATTTATAAAAGGGAAAGTTGGCAATGTAGGGGTGAATAAGATTCTGGTCGATGGGGGAGCGGCTGTCAACTTGATGCCGCACTTTATGCTGAAGAAAATTGGAAAAGATGATTCCGATACCAAACCTCACAATATGGTATTGTCGAATTATGAAGGGAAAATAGGAACTACCATGGGTGTGATTCAGGTAGACTTAACAGTTGGAACCATTACGAGACCAACTATGTTTATGGTGATTGCGTTGAAAGCAAACTACAACCTTCTCCTTGGTAGAGAGTGGATACACGGTATTGGTGTCGTCCCTTCGTCAACGCACCAGCGAATAACCATCTGGCGCGCAGATGGCATAGTCGAAAATATAGAGGCAGACCAAAGTTATTTTTTGGCCGAAGTAAATCAGGTGGATAGGAGGAGTTTCGACAGGAATCTGGCTCACATGGCTCCTTGTAGCCCATCCACCTTCGATATGACGCCAACGGATAATGCTTTTTGCTCTTTATACCTTCATCCTACTCACGGGTTTCAGTGGGATAGGGAGGTAGTTCGTGAAGAAAACTACATTTTTGGAACCGCAAACATCCAGCCAACTGGCTGGGGCAGCGAATTCAGTGACAATGAGTGAGTCACTAATTCTTGAAAAGATCGCGGCTTACGTAGCCGAGAACAAACTCAAAGCGGCCTTAGAGGCTGAAGTAAAGTATATGGCTGTCGAAGCCAATCAAATTGAAGCAGATAGACAAGGTCTCAAAAAGGATTCAAATTGGGATCCTCAGGATAAAGATCAAGGTGATTTGCAGAATCAGAGGCTTGACGCGATTTATGACAATGAATCGTTGGGCTTCGAAAAGGATCCTTTAGCATCAAATACCAAGATGGTGGCACAGGATCCACTGGAAGAAATCGACTTGGGTTCAGGGGCAGAGAAGCGACCCACTTACATCAGCGCGAAAGTAAGCCCCCAACTCAGGGTCGAAATAGTCCAATTATTGAAAGAATTCAAAGATTGCTTCGCATGGGACTACGACGAAATGCCCGGGCTGGATAGGAGCTTGGTCGAATTAAGGTTGCCAATAAAACCTGGGAGGAAACCTGTGAAGCAGACTCCAAGGAGATTTGCCCCAGAAATCCTCTCGAAAATTAAAGAAGAAGTCAAAAGACTTCTCAGGTGAAAGTTCATTCGTCCAACCAGGTATGCCGAATGGATTGCTAACATAGTTCCTGTAATAAAGAAAAATGGCAAGTTGAGGGTATGCATTGATTTTTGAGACTTGAATTCCGCTACCCCAAAGGATGAATATCCTATGCCAGTGGCGGAAATGCTAGTCGATTCCGCCTCAGGACATGAGTACCTTAGTATGCTTGATGGGTATTCTGGCTATAATCAAATCTTTATTGCTGAGGAAGATGTCCCAAAAGCGGCATTTCGATGCCCTGGAGCCTTAGGCACTCATGAATGGGTGGTAATGCCTTTTGGTTTAAAGAATGCTGGGGCAACATATCAGCGAGCAATGAATTTAATTTTTCACGATTTCCTTGAGGATTTTATGCAGATTTACATTGACGATATTGTTGTTAAGTCCGTTTCAGAGAACAATCATATAGACCATCTTCGACAATCCTTCGAAAGGATGAGGAAGTTTGGTCTGAAGATGAATCCTCTCAAATGTGTGTTTTGTGTGCAGGCGGGAGACTTCCTTGGCTTTGTGGTCCACAAGAAGGGGATCGAAATCAACCATAACAAGGCCAGGGCAGTAATGGAGGCGAAAGCGCCATCTACAAAGAAGGAGTTGCAGTCTTTACTTGGCAAGATCAACTTTCTTAGAAGGTTCATCTCCAACCTTAGTGGGAAGACGCAAGCCTTTTCTCCTCTACTTCGACTAAAGAAAGGAGATTTCGAATGGGGGCAAGAGCAGCAGGATGCTTTCGAAAAGATCAAGGAGTACCTAACGTACCCCCCAATCTTAGTGTCACCTTGTAGAAGTAGAAGTATGAGGTTGTACATATCTGCGTCGGACAAGACTTTAGGGAGCATGTTGGCTCAGGAGGATGAGAATGGTGTCAAAAGAGCCATCTACTACCTCAGTAGGGTCTTGAACGATGCGAAAACTAGATATAGTGTGATTGAAAAGTTGTGTTTATGTGTGTACTTTTCTTGTATGAAATTAAAGCACTATATAAAACCAGTTGATGTTTACGTTTCTTCTCATTTTGACGTTATAAAATATATGTTATCTAAACCAATCTTGCACAGTCGAATTGGAAAATGGGCATTAGCATTGACTGAGTATTCTTTGACATATTTGCCTTTAAAGGCTGTCAAAGGACAAGTAGTGGCTGATTTCATAGTCGTCCACGCTATAAATGAAGAGTCTTTGAATTATATTGAAATGGAACCATGGAAGTTGTACGTCGACGGTTCTAGTCATACAAATGGAACTGGAATCGAGGTTCTTGTTATTTCTCCTGACAAAATTCCAACAAAATTCAAGTACAAAGTCGAAGGACTCTGCTCAAATAATGAGGCAGAATATGAGGCTTTGATAGAAGGACTTGAAATATTGTTGGAATTGGGGGCAACTCGGGTCAAAACAATGGGCGACTCTGAGTTAGTCATAAAGCAGATAACAAAGGAGTACAAACGTGTTAAGGAAAATTTAATCATGTACTTCGTAATAGCTAATCGACTCTTAAAAAGGTTCGATATGGTTACGATTCGACATGTCCCGCGAATAGAGAGTCAGGAAGAAAATGATTTAGCGCAGATAGCTTCAGGGTATAGAGTATCAAAGGAAAAGTTACAGAAAGCCATTGAAGTTAGAGGAAGAGTGGTGTCAGCAAGATTATCCCCGTCAGATTTGGAAATAATAAAGCTTGGATACGCTGACGAATAAAATTTCAAAATTTTTAACATAGACGACTCAATGGTTGGAGATTGGAGAAAGCCTATAATAGAATACCTGCAAAACCCAACATGACCATTCGAAAGGAAAATCAGATATCGAGCTTTGAGTTATGTGATCTTGGGAAATGAACTATTTAAGAAAACTCTGGAAGGAATACTACTGAAGTGTTTAGGCGAATCAGAGGCGTACATAGCATTGTCGAATGTACACAGTGGGGCATGTGGTGCACATCAGGAAGGCCATAAGATGAAATGGTTATTATTCCGACAGGGAATGTATTGGCCAACTATGTTAAAAGATTGCGTCGAATACGCGAAAGGATGTCAAGAATGCCAGGTACACGCAGGGATACCACATGTTCCTGCAAGTGAATTACATTCTATAATAAAGCCTTGGCCTTTTAGAGGTTGGGCTTTGGATCTAATTGGAGAGATTCGACCTGCCTCTTCAAAAAGCCAGAAATTTATTTTGGTGGGAATAGATTATTTTACGAAATGGATTGAAGCCATACCCTTAGTGAACATGGATCAAGAAGCAGTGATCGAATTCATTCGAAAGCATATTATTTACAGGCTTGGTATCCCAAAGACGATAACAACGGATCAAGGATCTATTTTCACGGGAAAGAATATGCAGGAATTCGCGAAGGAAATGGGTTTCAGACACCTCACATCAACACCTTACTACACTCAAGCCAATGGTCAAGTCGAAGCTGCAAATAAGGTTATAATTGGCTTAATAAAGAAGCATGTGGGAAGAAAACCAAAGAGTTGGCACAAAACGTTGGACCAAGTTCTATGGGCTTGTCGAATCTCGCCTAAGGAAGCTACAAATACTACGCCTTTTCGATTAACGTTTGGCCATGATGCGGTCTTACCAATCGAAGTATACTTGTAGTCAATAAGGATACAAAGACATCATGAAATTCCATCAAATACGTATTGGAATATGATGATGGATGAATTAATGGATTTAGATGAAGAAAGATTAACAGCGTTGGAATTACTGAAAAGGCAAAAAGAAAGAGTGGAGAGATTCTACAATAAGAAAGTAAAAAATAAAGCTTTTTCGGTTGGTGATTTGGTGTGGAAGGTGATTCTCCCCCATGGATCGAAAAGACATACTTATGGGAAAATGGTCCCCTAAGTGGGAAGGACCTTTTCAAATCATACGAGTATTTTCCAATGGTGCGGATGAAGTCGAAGAATTGGATAAAGATAAGCGTATATTAAAAATAAATGGGAAGTATTTGAAAAAATATAAGCCCGCATTACAAGAAGTTAAAATAACAGTCGAATAATTATGCAGAAAAAACAAGCAATATGGTGGATAGAGAATCTTTCGCCAAATAACGTAGATCCAATGTCATTACAAAAAAGGCCTTAAAAGTCCAAACAAAAAATATTACAAATATTCAAATAGGAAAATACTCTTTCAGCTTTTCAAATTTCGACTTCTGAATTTGGAGACGACGCTCACAAAGTGCCTTGCCTTTCGAAAGCTCCTCAATTTCCTCACCAACTTTTCGGGCCCTATCAACATGATGCACACCAACTTCCACTTCTTTACGGATTTCCTCTTGGTTGATGTGTTGCAGTTCTTCTTGATGCTTTTCCGCCTGGGAAATTTTGCTTTGAAGAACAACGATTTGCTTCTTCCACTTGAGGATGTTCTCACCACACAAAGTTGCTTGTTTCTTATTTTGTTCAGACACTTTTTCTAGTTCAGTTACTTTGTTGGACGAATTGGAAGCAGCATCCCACTCAGCAAGTTGGGTTTCTGTCTTATTTTTTAGCCTCTTGGGGTAATCTCGAAGCCTATTAAAGTCAGTCACCACAAGATCTATTAGGGTAGTGAGGTCCAGCACCACATCAGTAACTTCAGGGAGAGCCTCCAGGACATTGATTTGCTTCAAGATCTTCTTTAGATCGAATTGACCAGATGAGTCATTCTCCAGAAGTTGAAATATGTCAATGTTGAGAATTTTGTGTTGAATATTTGCCAGCGATTCGTCCATGGATTTGGCATCAGAGGTAGTCCCTGAAGTGGTCGAAATACTAATGGTAGTATCAGCAAAATTGTAGCGGGAACTAAGCATGGCCTTTAGGTACTCAAAAGGTCTTTACACCTTCAGATTTTCAAGTTCTTCGTGAGAAAGTTGGGTCGAAGTTGTCGCGGTCGAAGAAGTTTTATTTGTTTGACCAAGATCTTCTTTGTCGCTTTCTTTCTCTTCGTTCGTAGAAGCTGTGGGAGTTGGCGGCCTTTCGCTTACTTTTTCTCCCTCCTCTTCGCCGTCAGTTGCAACCTCCTCATCCTTCTCTTCGTCAGCGACTTGTAAGTTGAGGGGAGATTGGTCTTCAGGTTCATTACTTGTGATAAGCGCTGCAGTAGGCATCACAGTATCCCCACCAGTGTCGACTAAGTTGTCAGTCTCAGGACCAGTTTCTTCTTCCACTACGTCTGGAATTCGTTTAGAGATAGCAGTGGGCTGGTTTACTTCAGTAGCTGACTCCTTTGTCGAATCCTTAGGAAAAGGTTTGGAGGCGCTGATTGGCTTGTAGGTAGGATCACTACTGGTCTTTGGGAGAACTTGGACCATGGGATGCCCGTGAGTATCGACAAGGACCTAAAAGATAAATAAATCAAGAAAGGTAACACAAGTAAACAACCTTTTCAGCGTCGAAAGAAAAAGGAAAAAACCATACCTTGGGAGCTTTAGTCTTCAGGCTAGAGCTTTCGCTTTCTGCTGGAGCAGGGGTAGTTTCCTCGCCTGGATTTTTGAATGGAGTTTTTTCTAAAATTCTGGAAGTAGGAGGTTTTTATGGTGGAGGTTTGGTTGTTTTCTTTTTCTTCTTGGTAGGTGTCGCTCCCGGGATTTTCATCCAAGTACAAACGCGAAAGTGGCACCGAAACAGAGTCGCCAGCAATGTGTATTTATCCCAATAGGGGGAAAGGAAACACCGCATAAACCTGAGAGAAAGGAAAAGCATGGTCTTACGACCAAGAGAACTGGGTTCGGGAGTCGGTTACGCGAGAGGAAGGTATTAGCACCCCCACGCGTCCATCGTACCCGATGGGATCCACGCTTGCTTGTCTCGATCAAAGGGTGATAGAAAAGAATACTGGAAAAGGAACGAAAAGAGAACTGGAAAAGGAACGAGAAACAAATGTAGGGAAAATAAAAGAAGTGCTCGCATGGGCCCTACCCCACTGCCTACGTATCTCATCGGGAGCATGAGAATCAGAGCGACGTAGTTCCCCTCACTAGGGATGAATTGTTTGTGTTTTTTAGAGAACGGCTTACGTTCTAGCTCAGGTGTTGCAGGCTCGCTGGTCCGAGTGCGTTACCGTCTTGCAAGAGAACGAGTAGAAGCGCGTTCGTGCGTTGAGAATGAATGAGATGAGAAAAGAATTCCCGAAGGAAAGACGTTATTGTTTGTTTTTGCCTTTTAGAAGTTTTTTTCCATTTATTTGCATATGACAGTGTATCTGAATCTTAGTCATTGGAATGTGTACATTCTCACATTCCAAGATGGAATGGGTAAGAAAGCACACTAAGAGCGAAGAAGACCTCCACACTTAGCTCCAATTGTCAAGGTTCAAACACACTAGCATACTTGTGTTTATTAAGTGTTTTTGTTAATTAAGAAATGAAGAAGTGTTTTTTTATTATTTGCACCTTCAACAAGTATTGCATTTAAGTCCCTCATACAAGATCAAATGTTTAACACATTGACCCAAGATGGGCTATATGCTACACATTCTAAGATTACAAGAGAAGACCCCTTATAATCTTTTCTTTATATGAAAGGCCTAAATGCAATAAATGCCTACCTTTATTATATGTTTGGAATTTTCTTTGAGATGAGAAGATGAAAGACTCAAGAGAGGGTAAAGGTAAAAATCTATATGGACTAAGACTCAATCCTAATTGATTAGTTAAGGGAGTGATCCTAAAGTTTGTGAGGTTTCAACCTAAAGTCTAAAGAAAGAATGAATTAAACAATTCACTTCTAAAGTAGAAGATGAATTGTAATTCACAAGGGGAAAGTGATGAGTTATTAAAAGAAAGCACATAAGTGCTTAACAAAACACAAAATGGAATTGTAAAAGAGAAAGGATAGAAGTTGAATGTGGATTCCTTATCCACACTCAATTGAAACTTACCAAAGCCCCTACATGGTTAGTAAACATGTATAAGAAGTATAAGAAGTAAAAGAACATGTAATGCATCATGAAACTCAAAAGAATGAAATGAGAAAACAAATCCTAGAACCACAACCAGAATGAGCATCATATGGACAACAAGTGAATATCATCATACAAGTGCAAGTGAATAAGCAATAATCATCATCCATTAGCATTTAAACATGTCACAAGAAGAAGGGATAGATGAAAGATGGAAAGAAATGAAGAGGACATGCATAAATGGCACATGTAAATCAACAACCAGAATTGAAACTAAATGGAAAATGGTTTATAAACATCTCAAAAGTATTTATGAATCAACTTCAAGACATTCAAGAAGTAATATAAGAAGAATTGAAATGAAAGTTCAAAAAGAAAGTGCAAACAATACATGTTAATGATGCACAAAGTTCAAATTGAAAGCCAACATGCAAGGATGACATATAATGTGTATCAAAGACCTATAATATCATATGAATGGCTCATAACATATGCCAATGCTCATACAAATATGCACAAAAGAATTCATGTAAACATGCACTAAAGTTGTCATGACATGCCATGGATTATACTTCCAATGTAATGCATCAAACAAAGACCAAATGGATTCATGAAAATTATGCCAGCATATTATTGGAATGCCTAGGTCAGAAATGCATCATACATCAAGATAGCATGTAAAAATTCAGAGCAAAATGACTTCAAACAAAGCAATTAGGTCAAATTGAAACATCATGCAAAGTGGTGCAAATATAGGCATCAAGACATGTGATAAAGTGACCTAAAAAATCAAACAAAAATCATCTAACATGCTTCAATGTATTAGTGAATCAATGCAAAAAGAATCATGTCAAAACAGTTGGTAATGAGCAAGAACAAAATTAAACAAATTCATGTATCATGCTTAGAATGCATCTAAATGGAAATTCAAAGAAAATTATGGACCAGGGGTAAAAAGGTCATAAAATCAAGAAATAAAATCATGGAAAATTTCCTAAATGTTTTAGTGATACTCATGAATTTTTATGGAATTTTATGATGCTATTTGATATTTTTAAAAATTAAAAAGTAAACGTGCATAAAATAAAGAAAATAAAAGGAAATAGAAAACAAGAGTGGGGTGCAAATATAGTAAACCAACAGTTCAAAGTGTTTGGGCTTTTTAAAAAGGAGGTCCGAAAAGCAATCTGTCATAGGTCCAATTACGCGTAGCACACACTAACTACCATGTACACTCAGTCAACAAAATTGACTCGCTCATGGCCATTGGATCAAGTCAAGGTCAAACAATAGTCAAAGTAAACAAATCATGCACATCACACTGCCGGTACACCATAATAACCATGTATGAACACGCACGCAAGCATCAGAGTGATCAGAATGAAACACGTGACATACACCCTCTCCATTAATTCGCTGGCAACGTCGCCACCCTTGGATTAAACAAATCGGACGGCCATGACTTAAAAATGTCCTAAACCCTAACTCAAACCCTCACCGGCCGGAGAAGACCTCCGGTCATCTTCTCCGGCCACCTCCGGTGTCTCAGAAATTTACATATGCCCAGAAATGCGTAAAAAGTGCATCAATAGAAAGAGAAACTTAAGCAGATCATTAAACAATCAAAAAAATACACCGATGCAGCCTGTATAGTGAGAAACGAAGAAGCAAAGTCTGCCCTAAGTTTTGTACTATGCCTCTAGAAGACCTATCAACTAGCCAGAATCAAACTTGTGCTTCTAATAAGCTTCAATCAATGTGCGATGAACTTAAAACTCTCATGAATCGTACATAAAAAGATGATGAATATTTACCTGATGTTGATGGAACTTTTGAACCAAGAAAAACCAGAGAATAAACTTGATACTCTTGATCTTCTATTGGCCAAATAAAGGCTTAAGCACTGAAACTTGAGCAGCGAGAGAGTGAGTAAATCGTGTGAAGAAGAATGGCGATGAAGCTTGAGCAGTGTGAGAATGAGACTCTGAAACTTGGAGAGATGAACCTCTGAACTCGTGACACAAAATGAACAAGTGAAAAACCTCCTTGAGTTATGAGCAATGTGATGTTTATATAGCCAGCCTTAACCATGGTTTAATGAGTGAGTCAAGTGAGTTGGGGGTGGTCAACTGAGTGCACCCTAACTAACTGAGTCAAGTTAGTTAGGGGCGAGTTCCTTTAGGCTTTTGTACGGTATATGGCAGCTCATGGTAAGTTACAATGTTCCTGCTGCAAAACTTCTACCACAAGCTTTTAACCTTTTCCTTTTTCATGTATGACTCGAGCAAAGGTGTAAAGAGTGCAGGCATGTGTTGGTCTTAATGAGGAAGCAAACATAAAAAACCCGTGCCATGTATTTGAGGTGTGCTTGAACCAAAATTATGCAACAAGTCATTATTGTAACAGTGGATGTTTGATGGTAAATATCTCTCATGTTAATGCATGGTTTAATGAGGTTTTGGTGTCAAATGAAAGAGGAGCTATCATGGAACAAAATTGATGTTGAAAACAAGTCAAATGGAAGTGTACAAGATGATGAAAAATTTCCTGAAACAAAAGGAATCAAAACTGGTGTATGGCGTAGTAATGGGGTTGGTTGGCAAGGCAACATGGCGCCTGGGTTTTCAGCATAATCAACATGACTTTGAACCCTTAAAACTATCTCATAACTTGATCAAACCAAAATTTGTCCTACATGAATATTGAAGATGACAATGCAATGAACAACTTTCATGTTGAAAAGTTTTTCATTTGGAGCTTCCCTCTTGGAGAAACATGGGTGAACATTTGGCACACCACTTGTTTGAGAAAATGACTGCGCACGTGCCCTGAAAATCTTGGTCATGACCTAGTTTTGAACCTACTTTGCTCAAACTTTGATCAATCATATCTCACTCAATTTTTATCCAATGGAGATGTTCCACACATGGATTTGAAGCTTAAAACAAGATCTTTTGTTGTGGCCGAGTGGAATTTTCATTTGGTGCTTCAATTTTAAATGGCCTTGGTTCAAACTCTGATGCAAAATGGCCAAAACTTGCTATTTTTAGTAACCCTTCCTCTTCCAAAAATGGCAACTTTCCACCTCTTGATTTTTTCATGATTCCTTTGGATTTTCTTGACCAAATTTTGTACATTGGACATATGTAACATGAATTTCATGATTTTGGGCTCAAAAAGTCAAGAGTTGACTTTTTCCTCTGATTATTTGACTTTGCCCCAATTTCTCTGATTCTTGATCTTTCTTCCAATTGAACCACTTCTAGAACCAATTGAGATGTAATTTTCCACATACATACACTTAGGGACATATGGAATACCATGACATCAAGTTTTGTCCAAAAAATCAGAGATACCCTGATTTAATTGGAAACCCTAATTTCAGCCCCTTCTGGTTAGGAGGAAAAAGTGCAGTCTTCAATTTCAAATTCCTCAGAGCATGTTGTGTACCTTCTTAAAGGATGATGATATATACCTTTTGAGGATGATTTTGGATCAATGAGCTATCTCTTTTGAGGGTTTTCCTTCATTTTTTGAACCTCTTGCATAGTGAAAGATGTAATGCTTCAATCTCCCATTGTATCTCTTATCCTTGAGGTTGTGGATGATCAATTGAGATGGGATGAGACATGAAAGACCTCTTGGCTTGCCTTGAGGGCACTTGATTGACCTTTTGTGCTTTGAATGATCTCTTGATTGCCCACCTTCCACCTGATCACATGCCCTGATGGTAAGAAGGATGCCATGCTTCATTTTTCTATATTAAATGCAATGCAATGCTAATGAGATGGATATGATATGATAAATGATAATGCCATGCTATGATGCCAAAAGGGGAGAGCAAATTTTGGGGTATTACAGCTGCCCCTATTCAAGCGCTGTAGACCTGAATGCCTGCAAGCAATTGCTTTCGGACTTTCAAGGTATATAGTGATTGAATACCAAATATAACCAAAAATTTGCTCTGGATGGTGAGAAAGAAACCCCCCGACATTGTTGGATTGAATCTTCAATGAAACATTGTCGGAGAAATCTGCCTTTTGAATGACGCCAGACGACTACTGGCTTGCCACGCTGCTGGTGGACTTTAATAATGTCTTTTATGCAACTCCAGACGACTACTGGCCTGCCACGCTACTGGTGGACTTTGCAGCTTCGTGCCACCCGAAGACGGACTTTTGCCAATCCACTGTTGGACTTTTGGAATATGCCACCCTTAGATGGACCTTTCGCCAATCCACTGTTGGACTTTTGCCACCCGAAGACGGACTTTTGCCAATCCACTGTTGGACTTTTGCCACCCGAAGACGGACTTTTGCCAATCCACTGTTGGACTTTTGCCACCCGAAGACGGACTTTTGCCAATCCACTGTTGGACTTTTGCCACCCGAAGACGGACTTTTGCCAATCCACTGTTGGACTTTTGCCACCCGAAGACGGACTTTTGCCAATCCACTGTTGGACTTTTGCCACCCGAAGACGGACTTTTGCCAATCCACTGTTGGACTTTTAGCTGCTTTGCCACCCGAAGATGGACTTTTGCCAATCCACTGTTGGACTTTTAGAATATGCCACCCTTAGATGGACCTTTCGCCAATCCACTGTTGGACTTTTAGAATATGCCACCCTTAGATGGACCTTTCGCCAATCCACTGTTGGACTTTTGCCACCCGAAGACGGACTTTTGCCAATCCACTGTTGGGCTTTTAGAATTTGTAAAATTGTATTATTCTCTGCATCTGTGTCAGACACCTCTGCTGACTCTGCTGAGGAGCGAAGACCAATGATTTGACTTTGGAGACTCCTAAAAGGATAACCTCTCCACTGGAGAATGAATGAACAATCCGTCTGCTTCGAATTGTCAAGCTTGCCAAAAATAAATTGGACTTGAAGAATAATAAATCTGCCAGGAATCACTTCATCTGTTAGGGGAATGAATTCTGGTCACAGCGATTCCGATGGGGATGAGAATTTCTTTGTATGGCGTCTTTCTAGGGGAGAGAAATCATAAAAACTCTGCTTGGGGATCTGTCCAAACCGAGACCCTTTGTAGGGGTTATCCACCTTCTGACCCGGCTGGGGAAAGGCTGTACCATCCTCGTTGAGGAATAGATTTTGTCGATCTGATAAACCTCTGCGGGAAGAACAACAACTCAGCTGGGAGTTGCTGGCAAGATTCGATGCTGACCTTTGTGGGGATACCATGACCAGAGATACGATCTTGCTGGGTATCAGGGCTACTCTGCCAGGGATATGCAAATCCTGGTTAGAACATTCCACTGCAACTTGCTAGGAAAGAGTCCTTAGAGATCTGTTGGGGAAACCCAAAGCAAATCCACAGTATTCTGCTGAAGAATATGACTGTCAAGCTTAGGATAAGTACCACAATGCCCCATGTTAGGCGAGCTTCCCTTTAGACAATTCCGTTAGGGATGACGAGTTTATAACAAACTCTGCTGGCGGAAACTGCTTTAAAACGTCTCGTGCTGGGGAATGCCTTTTGAGAGGATTTTATAGAAGACCAACTGTCCTCAAACTCTACTGGGAATGATCAACACTTCATGCTGGGGAAACGAACATGCCCCATGCTTGGACAAAACAATAATTCGTCCCCGAAGAGGATGTCATAAGAGGATTTTACAGAAGATCTAGCCTCTTCAAACTCTTGTGACTTCGCTGGGGATAATGACCATCAGTTTCGGTGTCGACGAGACCCTTCTTTTGGGGAACCTGTGACCGTTACCGACATAGAAAAGCTTGTAGCCGTTGGAAGGACTGAATAAGAGAATCGACTTAATAAGATGCAACGGTACCCAGTTGAACTTAATTCACTGATATCGACCCGTTATGCACAATCGTCGACCGAACGATGAACGCCGATCTCCTTACCCATAATTGCCCCAGTCTTTTGCGTGGGGTGATTTATTGCTGGTCTTGTGCTTAAAATCATCTGCACCTGCTACCTGCAACAAAAGAATATGCCCACATGCCCCGAATATTGCATGGCTAGAATCCACCATCCGGGAGTATTCAACATTCGAAGTAATTTCAAATGTTTGTTCTGCGCATGTTATTGCAAGGCTGCCATGTTTTCAAATGCAATGTTTTATCAAAAATTAGGACGTTTTTGCAAACAAAGCAATAAAACAAAAATAGAAAACTTTTATTGAAATTCAATTTATTGACTGAGAGCCCAGAATAGGCAATTACATCCGGAAGCAATCCCTGGAAAGAGGTGATCGCTAAAAATTGAGAAAAGAAACTATCCTAATGGCAATGTGAAAACGGAATTCCACTGAGTTTCCATTCTGTTATGACCAGTATGTCTTCAAAACTCCCCGACCTTGCCTTCTGAGGAATGATCAGACCGATTCCTATCCTTCAGAACGTCAGTTGTTCAAACGGTAATGGGGGATAGATAACTCAGACCATAGTCATTCGCTTAAATCCCTCTTTTGTGTGGACCGCCCTTTCAGGTTTTCGATCCACCAGGATACCCTTTTTTGCCTAAGTTGCCCTTTCAGGTTTTCAACTTACCGGGTGTACAAATCTTTTTTCAATTATATCCCTAATTTTTGCCCGAACCTTATTCTGTTTTTGGTTCGCCGGGATGCCCTTTTTTGCCTGGATTTTTTTTATTTTTATTATCCAGCGGGTCTATTCATGCGAAGTATTTTTTGACTACGTCCGAGTTGACAGGGGATGAAAAGTCTTCGCCATCCATGGTTGTAAGCAATAAAGCTCCGCCCGAAAAGACCTTTTTAACCACGAATGGACCTTCATAATTAGGAGTCCATTTGCCCCTGTGATCTGTATTGGGAGGAAGGATCCTTTTGAGTACCACATCTCCGACTTTATAAACCCGAGGACGCACCTTCTGGTCAAATGCCCGTTTCATTCTGCGCTGATATAGTTGCCCATGACATACAGCCGCCAATCGCTTTTCCTCAATAAGGCTCAGCTGATCAAATCTGGCTCGTACCCATTCAGCTTCATCTAGCTTAACATCCATCATAACTCTAAGGGACGGAATCTCTACTTCAACCGGTAGCACTGCCTCCATACCATATACAAGTGAGAATGGGGTTGCCCCAGTGGACGTGCGTACTGACGTTCGATACCCATGCAAAGCAAATGGTAACATCTCATGCCAATCTTTGTACGTGACAACCATCTTCTGCACAATCTTCTTGATATTTTTGTTGGCCGCTTCGACCGCGCCATTCATCTTTGGGCGGTACGGAGAAGAATTGTGATGTTCGATTTTGAAGTCTCGGCATAACTCAGCCATCATCTTATTGTTCAAATTAGAACCATTATCAGTAATGATTCTTTCGGGAACTCCATATCGGCAAATGATATCCCGTTTTAAGAAACGAGCGACCACTTGTTTTGTAACATTGGCATAGGATGCGGCTTCAACCCATTTGGTGAAGTAATCAATTGCCACCAAGATGAAACGATGACCATTGGAAGCTGTAGGCTCAATCTTTCCGATCATATCAATGCCCCACATGGCAAACGGCCAAGGCGACGACATGATACTCAACGGATTTGGAGGCACATGCACCTTGTCTGCATAGATCTGGCATTTATGGCATTTGCGGGCATATTTGCAACAATCTGACTCCATAGTCAACCAATAATATCCCGACCTTAACAACTTTTTAGCCATTGCCTGCCCTCCGGCATGGGTACCGAAAGAGCCTTCGTGCACTTCAATCATCAACAAGTCTGCTTCATGTCTATCCACACATCTAAGCAGGACCGTGTCAATATTTCTTTTATACAGCACGCCATCTTTATTCAAGAAGAAACTACCAGCTAACCTTCTCAACGTCTTCCTGTCTTTGGACGATGCCCCGGACGGGTACTCTTGACTTTTCAAGAAACACTTAATGTCATGAAACCATGGCTTGTCATCAGACGTTGCATCTACCGCAAACACAAATGCTGGTCTGTCAAGGCGAGATACCTCAATCTTAGGTACATGGTTCCATCCTTGCACTTTGATCATGGAAGACAAAGTGGCCAAGGCATCAGCGAACCTATTCTCATCTCGAGGAATGTGGTACAGTTTCACTGTTGTGAAAAACGTCAGTAATCTCCTTGTATAATCTCTATACGGCACTAGATTTGCTTGGTGCGTGTACCAACTCCCCTTCACTTGATTGATTACCAAAGCTGAATCACCAAATATATCAAGGGTCTTAATCCGTAGATTAATCGCCTCTTCGATCCCCATTATACAAGCTTCGTACTCTGCTTCATTGTTGGTGCATCCGAAAGTTATTCGGGCAGTGAACGGCATATGAACACCTTCCGGTGTGATAAGAACTGCTCCATCTCCGCACCCATTCATATTGACAGCCCCATCAAACATCAGACTCCATTTGGATTCAGGGTCTGGCCCCTCCTCCGGAAGTGGTTCCTCGCAGTCTTTAGCTTTGAGAAACATGATGTCCTCATCAGGGAAGTCAAACTTCATGGGTTGGTAATCATCAATCGGCTGTTGCGCGAGATAGTCGGACAAGATACTTCCTTTGATGGCCTTTTGTGAAGTGTACTGAATGTCATACTCTGTCAAGACCATTTGCCACCGTGCAACTCTGCCTGTCAATGCTGGCTTCTCGAAAATGTACTTGATAGGATCCATTTTTGAAATCAACAAGGTTGTGTGCCTAACCATATATTGCCTCAATCGCTTAGCGGCCCATGCAAGCGCACAGCATGTCTTTTCAAGCATTGAGTATCGGGACTCACAATCATTGAACTTTTTGCTCAGGTAGTAAATAGCATGCTCCTTCCTACCTGTCTCGTCATGTTGACCGAGAACACAACCCATGGAACCTTCAAGCACTGTCAGATACATTATCAGCGGTCTCCCTTCAACTGGAGGCATTAGAATCGGAGGTTCCTGCAAGTATTCTTTTATCTTATCGAATGCCAATTGGCAATCGTCATTCCACCTGACCGTTTGATCCTTCCTCAACAATTTAAATATTGGTTCACACGTGGCTGTTAGGTGAGATATGAACCTCGCAATGTAGTTCAATCTACCCAAGAAACCACGAATCTCTTTTTCTGTTCTCGGTTCAGGCATTTCTCGTATTGCTTTCACCTTGGCAGGATCAACCTCGATTCCTCTTTCGCTCACAATGAAACCCAGTAACTTTCCAGAACGTACCCCAAACGTGCACTTGTTTGGATTTAATCTCAGACGGAACTTTCTCAACCTTTCAAACAGCTTTTTCAGGTTAATCAGATGTTCCTCTTCGGTTCTCGACTTGGCAATCATATCATCTACATAACATTCGATCTCCTTATGAATCAAGTCATGAAACAATGTCACCATCGCCCGCTGGTACGTTGCCCCTGCGTTTTTCAAACCAAAAGGCATTACTTTATAACAATAAGTACCCCACGGAGTAATGAACGTGGTCTTTTCCATATCTTCAGGTGCCATCTTGATCTGGTTGTACCCGGAGAAACCGTCCATAAATGAGAACACTGAAAACTGAGCTGTATTATCGACCAGCACATCAATATGAGGTAGTGGAAAATCATCTTTCGGGCTAGCTTTATTAAGATCTCGATAATCCACACACATTCTCACTTTTCCATCTTTCTTCGGTACTGGCACGATGTTGGCTACCCATGGAGGATACTTTGTCACAGCAAGAAAACCAGCGTCCCACTGCTTCTGGACTTCCTCCTTAATCTTTAAAGCCATGTCGGGGTGAGTTCGACGAAGTTTCTGCTTGACTGGCGGACATTCTTCTCTCAATGGTAGCCTGTGCACGACAATATCCGTATCCAACCCCGGCATGTCTTGATACGACCAGGCGAAGACGTCAACATACTCGCGCAACATTTCCGTCAAAGTTTGCTTCACATCTGCTTGCAAGCTGGCACCAATCCTGATCTCTTTTTTGGCGTCCTTGGTACCAATATTGATGATGTCTACAGTCTCCTGATGAGGCTGGATGACCCTTTCCTCCTGTTTCAACAATCTGGCCAGTTCTTCAGGGAGTTCGCAATCTTTCTCATCCCCTTCTTCGGCTTGATAAATCGGATTGTCAAAGTCATACATAGCCATATCAAAATCGTTATCAGTGGTATCCGGAGGATCAAGTCTGCATGAACGGGTTCATGCCTTATTTTAGAATTTATTTTTAAGCAAAACAAAAGAAAATGAAACATTGCCATTTTATTTTTATTTTTTGTGCAAAAATAAAAACTGAAAGACAGAGAACAAAATTTGATTGCAAAACGTCCTTTATTAATGATTAAACATTGCAAATGCAACCATGGTGGCCCTACAAATGAATCTATACGCCTTGGGCAGAGCGCAAGATTTTGACATGCATTATGGTTAGAAAAAACAAAGAAAAATTACTCTGTCTGAAGAGTAACCCGGATGACTTCTTCAACGAACCAGTTCTGCACTTGTTGTCCCGGAACATGAGGGCGTACCCAATTGTCCAGGTCACAATCACTGTCAACACTATCCTCTGTGGCTGCACAAGACTGGTCCGTGTAGATAATTCCCCCACTATTGAAAGTAATGGGTCCCCTGCTCCCCGCATCTGAAGTTGTAGAGGGATGATAACCAATACCAAATTTGTCTTCCTTCATTGGGGTCTCTATCAACCTGCCCCAACCTTGGGCGTTGCCTGCCCTGACGACTTCGACAGCTTGTTTGTAAGATGAAATGGAGGTACCAGCCCCAACTGGTACAGAAGAAGACTCAGGTGCATCGTCAATATTGACTGCTTCAAATGATTGGCACAGTATCTCATGAATTTCCCCATCCATTTCAATGTACTTGAACGTAGACAAGTGACTCACAAAGATGTCTTCTTCCCCACACACTGTCACAACCTGCCCTTCAAACTCATACTTCAGTTTTTTATGTAGAGTAGAAGTAACAGCCCCGGCTCCGTGAATCCAAGGGCGTCCCAATAGGCAGCTATATGCAGGTTGTATGTCCATTACATGGAACGTGGATTTGAATACCTGTGGTCCAATTTGTACAGGCAATTCCACCTCACCAAACACAGATCGTCTAGTTCCATCGAATGCTCTGACCACCAATTCACTAGGCCTTAAGATCAAACCGTCAACTTCCAGCTTCATTAATGCCTTCTTGGGCAAGACATTGAGTGATGAACCAGTGTCTACCAGTACATGAGATAACACTGCGCCCTTACACTCCATCGTGATATGCAAAGCCTTATTATGGTTTCTTCCTTCAACAGTCAAATCTCTACTTGTAAAGCCCAAGCCATGGCTAACATTAACATTGGAGATTACGCCCTCGAGCTGATTAACAGTAATTTCTTGTGGCACGTACGCACTCTTCAACACTTTCAACAACGCCTGTCGGTGCGCATCAGAGCACATCAATAGTGACAAGATTGAAATCTTTGAAGGGGTCTGATTCAGTTGGTCCATAATCTTATAATCGCTTTTCTTGATTATCTTCATAAATTCTTCCATTTCCTTATCAAAAGTAATCTTTGTCTCTGCTTCAGGTGTAGGCGCACTTTCAACCACCTGTTTACCCTTAGCCTTTGCTACGGCTTCTGCCTCTTTATCACTTCTCAAGGTTTGGGGAGCGAACAACCTTCCACTCCTTGTAAAGCCCCCTACACCCCCTACGTTATCAATATTTGGGCTGACTGATGACTCAACTTCCTGTTTTTTACCTTCGTAATATACATCTGCCCCATAGTGCCATGGGATAGCTTTCGTAGATGTGAACGGAATTGGTCCTGGCACCGTGATAGTGACAGGACTGGGCCCTTCTGGCGCAACACTCGCCACGGGAACTGCATTGACCGGCATTTGAATCTCAGCGGGAGTGTAATAGATGGTCACGGTTGATATCTCATCAGTGTCTTTCACGACTCTGTCGAACTGTAGACATCCTTCATCGATCAGATTCTGTAAACCCATCTTCAACTTATCACAGCCGTTCTCCTGATTCATACACTCAGAGCAATCTTGATTACAGCCCGGGAACACCTGTCCCTTCAATAAACGATCTTTTACAACCGACAAAGAAGTTTTCACTTGATGAACGTCTAACACCAAATTCAATCTCCTCCCATCTTCAATAGCGTACACATTTGCTGCACTATGATCAGGCATGGGATGCTGAGTAATATTAGGAGCGGGAGAGAAATTGATGGCTTTAGCATCAATCAAATCTTGTACTTTATGATGGAAAGCCCAGCATTTTTCAATGGAGTGCCCCTGAGCACCTGAGTGGAACTCACAACGAGCATTAGCATCGAAGTTAGGTGGCAGGTTTCCAGCAACCGGAGCTTTCATAGTACGGAGTTCTACCAACTTTAACTCGAGTAGCCGGGGCAACAGCGCGGCATAAGTCATAGGGAGAGGATCCATCTTACGATCCCTCTGTCTAGACCTTTGCTGGAAAAAAGGTTGTTGCTGTTGAACTTGTTGTTGGGGTTGTTGTTTCTGAACAGACGGTGTGGGGATTGTTACAGCATCTACCTGATAATAAGCTCGAGAACGCCCTCTGCCTCGTCCTCTAAACACAGCATTCGTATCACCTTCTCTTCTTTTCTGGTTACTAGCAAACGGTTTCTTCGTCCCCGAAGAGCCAGCCCCACTCACATCCTGGATCTTTCCAAGCTTTAACAGACTTTCTATTCTTTCTCCCGCAATCACAATATCAGCAAATCCAGTTGACGGACAAGCAGCTAATCTATCAAGATAAGCCCCTTGCAAGGTGCCCATAAACATATCCGCCATTTCTCTGTCTGACAAGGGAGGTTGAACCTGGGCAGCCATTTCCCTCCACCTCTGTGCATATTCTTTGAAACTCTCCTTGGCATTTTGTGACAACCCCTGCAATTGAGTGCGGTTGGGCGCCATGTCAATATTATACTGGTATTGCTTCAGGAACGCTTCTGCCAGATCTTTCCAACTCTTCACAGCAGCTCTATTCAACTTCATATACCAGGTCAAGGACGCCCCAGCCAGACTGTCCTGAAAATAGTGCATCCATAGCTTCTCGTCATCCGTATGGGCTAAAATCTTCCCAAAGTAAGCTTGAAGATGCGTTTGGGGACACGCATTGCCGTGATACTTATCAAAAGTAGGAGGTTTGAATTTAGGGGGAATTCTGACTCCTGAGACCAGCCCCAAGCTGGTAACATCAATACCCATAGAATTCTTGCATTCTATGGCCCTGATCTTTTCTGCTAACTCCTCATACCTTCGATCACCTTGATTACCCACATCAGCATCTAGTAGAGTAAATTGGTCTTCCAGAGTATCTTCAAGAGTAACACCAGCATGCCTACCATTTCCATTACCCCGATTGTTACCACCAGGAGGAGGGTTGCCACCGGGAGGAGGGTTGCCACCGGGAGGAGGGATGCCGTGTCCCTGTGAATTGTCATGTTGGTCACCTTCGGGCCCATTGTCTGGACGCTCGACCAGAAGCCTCAACCTCTCCTGATTTTGCGCCATGCCAGTCATGAGGGTCATGAACTGGTCCATACGCGCCCTCATTTCGGCCAAATCACTTTGCACTTGATCCATGATTCTTACTTGATTTCTTCGCGTCGAATATCGGTGAATATGATTCTCCGCTATACTGCCTGAAACCAAATAAAGGTTAGAGACCCTGCAACGAGTACCTGAAAAGCAAGTAACAAAAATGCAAAATGATATGCAATGCCATGCAATGCTATGTTTGTCATTTCCTAGGTGCTTTTATACCCTGATTCCAATCCAATCCACAGAAATCTGAAGACCAGAAATCGTGATATAAAGAGACGTGTCGTGGTCATGTGCTTGTGTGCAGCTATCTGATAAGGAATAATTCTGAATAAAACTGCTCATACTCATTCAACGAAATATTCAAGTACATTTAAGAAAGGTTCAACCGCAAATGCAATACAAGGAAAAATGGATCCATCAACAAGCCTGATGGTAACCATTAACAACAAAATATAAGGAAAAGAACATCAGTCTGACAATTCCACATCCTTCAGCTTATCACTTGAGTATTTGATCTCCTCAAAAAGTATACGGGTACGCTGGTGATTCGGCTTTTCAATCATTTCTTTGATCAAGACATCCCTTTTCTCAAGAGCTTCATTTAAAGAACCCATATGCAACATCAGAGCCTCGTCATCACACACTCCTTTGTGTCTCTTTATGCCAGCTTGCGTCTTGAGTATCTCTCTTTCTATCATGGCTTCTTCAAGCTCTTTCTTGGTATTCTTCAACTGGCTTCTAACTTCTTCTAACTGCTCTTGACTTTTATCGAGACCTTCCCGATACTTTCTCCTCTGCTCATGTGCCTTTTTAAGCTCCTCGTCTTTAGTCTTCGACTGATCCTTTAACTCGGCATTTTCAATTCTGACTTCATCCCAAGCTTGACGAAGTTGAGCTAATGAATCCTTGCTTCGGGCTAAAGCCTGTTTTGTAATCTTGTGAGCCTGACTAGTGTCATCTGCTCCCAAAGTAAGTTTCCGAAACTACCGAGCTCGGTCATCAAAATCTTCCTCTTTGTCAGCCAAGGTTTTTTCCGCTTTCAAGGCTCTCTTTTCCAACTCTTTGTTGTCAGCTAGAGCTTTCTGAAGGCATCTGCTCATTCCAGAATTCTCTATCTGCAACTCTCTGACCATTTTCTTCCACTTCTCACATTCTTCAATAGCCACCATAGTGGGTTGTTCTGGCTGTACTGAACATAAAAGAGGTCCCCTTGAAAAGGGTAAAAGCAATTCCTTTACTTTCGTCTCAATCCACCTGTCATATTCAGGATAAGATCTACAATCTCCTTTTCCAAAAACTGCTTTTCCAATTTTGTGCTTATCTTTCCAAGCATTCACTACTTCTACCACCTTCGCATCTTTAGTTCCTGTAAAGAATAAAGATTCTTCCACATCTTGCTCTGTAGGAGGATCCCTGGAAGCATACCCAAACTGTCGGATGGCCAAAACTGGATTATAATTGATCCCTCCTTTTCTGCCAATCAAAGGCACATTTGGAAAATTTCCGCATCTTGTGACAAGCTCTATTCTCAATAACCGGTGGTCAAACCATACAATGTTATCAGCAGTTAAACTCATCAATCGTTTAGACCATTTCGCCACATCTTTGGTTTCCACAAAGGCACCTGTCTGAGGCAGATGTTTGAAAAACCAATGACTCAGCAGTGGAGTACAACAACTAACAGATCCTCCCCTCCTTTTCTCATTCTTATAGTGCACGGAATGATAAAAATCTCCTAACAAAGTAGGGACTGGATTTTTAAGAACGAAAATTCTTGTCGCTTGCATATCCACAAAGTCTTGCTGATTGGGAAAGAAAACTAGGCCATATATGCAGAGAGCCAGAATGGAATTGTAAACCGTCCAATTTTTAGCACTTGCAGCCTCCTGGGCCTGTCCAGACAGAAATTCTAAATGAAATCCGCTAACTCCATTTTTACTGCTCACACCACTCTTTATCACTGCCTGATCCATTTGTAAAGCAGCAGCAATTTCTTTTATGCTGGGAGAACTACCAGAGAAGAATGGTATTGCCGACGTGATCCTGGAATGCGCAAGATGCGCATGCCACGACGTGTCCCAAGATAGCCTCGTCTAGCTGTGAATTTCGTGAACACCCAACGCACTCCAAACGGCACGTAGGTCCCACTACTCTCCACTCTAATTCTAAGTGTATACTCAAGCCTGTGTAATGGGCTTATCTCTCAGAAATCCCGCCCGCCAAACAGAAAACAACCCAGTCCAGTATAGCATAATATATCATATGAAATGAAAATGCTAAAATACGGTAAATACAGTAATGTACAGTAAAGCAGTAAATAACCATACAATAAAACAGTAAATACAACACAACAGTAAACACCCAATGAAAGAAAAACAGACACGCGCTAGGATTGACTCGCTTAGGGATGGACCAGCAATTGCTATGCTTCCCCAGCAGAGTCGCCAGCTGTCGCTCCCGGGATTTTCATCCAAGTACAAACGCGAAAGTGGCACCGAAACAGAGTCGCCAGCAATGTGTATTTATCCCAATAGGGGGAAAGGAAACACCGCATAAACCTGAGAGAAAGGAAAAGCATGGTCTTACGACCAAGAGAACTGGGTTCGGGAGTCGGTTACGCGAGAGGAAGGTATTAGCACCCCCACGCGTCCATCGTACCCGATGGGATCCACGCTTGCTTGTCTCGATCAAAGGGTGATAGAAAAGAATACTGGAAAAGGAACGAAAAGAGAACTGGAAAAGGAACGAGAAACAAATGTAGGGAAAATAAAAGAAGTGCTCGCATGGGCCCTACCCCACTGCCTACGTATCTCATCGGGAGCATGAGAATCAGTGCGACGTAGTTCCCCTCACTAGGGATGAATTGTTTGTGTTTTTTAGAGAACGACTTACGTTCTAGCTCAGGTGTTGCAGGCTCGCTGGTCCGAGTGCGTTACCGTCTTGCAAGAGAACGAGTAGAAGCGCGTTCGTGCGTTGAGAATGAATGAGATGAGAAAAGAATTCCCGAAGGAAAGACGTTATTGTTTGTTTTTGCCTTTTAGAAGTTTTTTTCCATTTATTTGCATATGACAGTGTATCTGAATCTTAGTCATTGGAATGTGTACATTCTCACATTCCAAGATGGAATGGGTAAGAAAGCACACTAAGAGCGAAGAAGACCTCCACACTTAGCTCCAATTGTCAAGGTTCAAACACACTAGCATACTTGTGTTTATTAAGTGTTTTTGTTAATTAAGAAATGAAGAAGTGTTTTTTTATTATTTGCACCTTCAACAAGTATTGCATTTAAGTCCCTCATACAAGATCAAATGTTTAACACATTGACCCAAGATGGGCTATATGCTACACATTCTAAGATTACAAGAGAAGACCCCTTATAATCTTTTCTTTATATGAAAGGCCTAAATGCAATAAATGCCTACCTTTATTATATGTTTGGAATTTTCTTTGAGATGAGAAGATGAAAGACTCAAGAGAGGGTAAAGGTAAAAATCTATATGGACTAAGACTCAATCCTAATTGATTAGTTAAGGGAGTGATCCTAAAGTTTGTGAGGTTTCAACCTAAAGTCTAAAGAAAGAATGAATTAAACAATTCACTTCTAAAGTAGAAGATGAATTGTAATTCACAAGGGGAAAGTGATGAGTTATTAAAAGAAAGCACATAAGTGCTTAACAAAACACAAAATGGAATTGTAAAAGAGAAAGGATAGAAGTTGAATGTGGATTCCTTATCCACACTCAATTGAAACTTACCAAAGCCCCTACATGGTTAGTAAACATGTATAAGAAGTATAAGAAGTAAAAGAACATGTAATGCATCATGAAACTCAAAAGAATTAAATGAGAAAACAAATCCTAGAACCACAACCAGAATGAGCATCATATGGACAACAAGTGAATATCATCATACAAGTGCAAGTGAATAAGCAATAATCATCATCCATTAGCATTTAAACATGTCACAAGAAGAAGGGATAGATGAAAGATGGAAAGAAATGAAGAGGACATGCATAAATGGCACATGTAAATCAACAACCAGAATTGAAACTAAATGGAAAATGGTTTATAAACATCTCAAAAGTATTTATGAATCAACTTCAAGACATTCAAGAAGTAATATAAGAAGAATTGAAATGAAAGTTCAAAAAGAAAGTGCAAACAATACATGTTAATGATGCACAAAGTTCAAATTGAAAGCCAACATGCAAGGATGACATATAATGTGTATCAAAGACCTATAATATCATATGAATGGCTCATAACATATGCCAATGCTCATACAAATATGCACAAAAGAATTCATGTAAACATGCACTAAAGTTGTCATGACATGCCATGGATTATACTTCCAATGTAATGCATCAAACAAAGACCAAATGGATTCATGAAAATTATGCCAGCATATTATTGGAATGCCTAGGTCAGAAATGCATCATACATCAAGATAGCATGTAAAAATTCAGAGCAAAATGACTTCAAACAAAGCAATTAGGTCAAATTGAAACATCATGCAAAGTGGTGCAAATATAGGCATCAAGACATGTGATAAAATGACCTAAAAAATCAAACAAAAATCATCTAACATGCTTCAATGTATTAGTGAATCAATGCAAAAAGAATCATGTCAAAACAGTTGGTAATGAGCAAGAACAAAATTAAACAAATTCATGTATCATGCTTAGAATGCATCTAAATGGAAATTCAAAGAAAATTATGGACCAGGGGTAAAAATGTCATAAAATCAAGAAATAAAATCATGGAAAATTTCCTAAATGTTTTAGTGATACTCATGAATTTTTATGGAATTTTATGATGCTATTTGATATTTTTAAAAATTAAAAAGTAAACGTGCATAAAATAAAGAAAATAAAAGGAAATAGAAAACAAGAGTGGGGTGCAAATATAGTAAACCAACAGTTCAAAGTGTTTGGGCTTTTTAAAAAGGAGGTGCGAAAAGCAATCTGTCATAGGTCCAATTACGCGTAGCACACACTAACTACCATGTACACTCAGTCAACAAAATTGACTCGCTCATGGCCATTGGATCAAGTCAAGGTCAAACAATAGTCAAAGTAAACAAATCATGCACATCACACTGCCGGTACACCATAATAACCATGTATGAACACGCACGCAAGCATCAGAGTGATCAGAATGAAACACGTGACATACACCCTCTCCATTAATTCGCTGGCAACGTCGCCACCCTTGGATTAAACAAATCGGACGGCCATGACTTAAAAATGTCCTAAACCCTAACTCAAACCCTCACCGGCCGGAGAAGACCTCCGGTCATCTTCTCCGGCCACCTCCGGTGTCTCAGAAATTTACATATGCCCAGAAATGCGTAAAAAGTGCATCAATAGAAAGAGAAACTTAAGCAGATCATTAAACAATCAAAAAAATACACCGATGCAGCCTGTATAGTGAGAAACGAAGAAGCAAAGTCTGCCCTAAGTTTTGTACTATGCCTCTAGAAGACCTATCAACTAGCCAGAATCAAACTTGTGCTTCTAATAAGCTTCAATCAATGTGCGATGAACTTAAAACTCTCATGAATCGTACATAAAAAGATGATGAATATTTACCTGATGTTGATGGAACTTTTGAACCAAGAAAAACCAGAGAATAAACTTGATACTCTTGATCTTCTATTGGCCAAATAAAGGCTTAAGCACTGAAACTTGAGCAGCGAGAGAGTGAGTAAATCGTGTGAAGAAGAATGGCGATGAAGCTTGAGCAGTGTGAGAATGAGACTCTGAAACTTGGAGAGATGAACCTCTGAACTCGTGACACAAAATGAACAAGTGAAAAACCTCCTTGAGTTATGAGCAATGTGATGTTTATATAGCCAGCCTTAACCATGGTTTAATGAGTGAGTCAAGTGAGTTGGGGGTGGTCAACTGAGTGCACCCTAACTAACTGAGTCAAGTTAGTTAGGGGCGAGTTCCTTTAGGCTTTTGTATGGTATATGGCAGCTCATGGTAAGTTACAATGTTCCTGCTGCAAAACTTCTACCACAAGCTTTCAACCTTTTCCTTTTTCATGTATGACTCGAGCAAAGGTGTAAAGAGTGCAGGCATGTGTTGGTCTTAATGAGGAAGCAAACATAAAAAACCCGTGCCATGTATTTGAGGTGTGCTTGAACCAAAATTATGCAACAAGTCATTATTGTAACAGTGGATGTTTGATGGTAAATATCTCTCATGTTAATGCATGGTTTAATGAGGTTTTGGTGTCAAATGAAAGAGGACCTATCATGGAACAAAATTGATGTTGAAAACAAGTCAAATGGAAGTGTACAAGATGATGAAAAATTGCCTGAAACAAAAGGAATCAAAACTGGTGTATGGCGTAGTAATGGGGTTGGTTGGCAAGGCAACATGGCGCCTGGGTTTTCAGCATAATCAACATGACTTTGAACCCTTAAAACTATCTCATAACTTGATCAAACCAAAATTTGTCCTACATGAATATTGAAGATGACAATGCAATGAACAACTTTCATGTTGAAAAGTTTTTCATTTGGAGCTTCCCTCTTGGAGAAACATGGGTGAACATTTGGCACACCACTTGTTTGAGAAAATGACTGCGCACGTGCCCTGAAAATCTTGGTCATGACCTAGTTTTGAACCTACTTTGCTCAAACTTTGATCAATCATATCTCACTCAATTTTTATCCAATGGAGATGTTCCACACATGGATTTGAAGCTTAAAACAAGATCTTTTGTTGTGGCCGAGTGGAATTTTCATTTGGTGCTTCAATTTTAAATGGCCTTGGTTCAAACTCTGATGCAAAATGGCCAAAACTTGCTATTTTTAGTAACCCTTCCTCTTCCAAAAATGGCAACTTTCCACCTCTTGATTTTTTCATGATTCCTTTGGATTTTCTTGACCAAATTTTGTACATTGGACATATGTAACATGAATTTCATGATTTTGGGCTCAAAAAGTCAAGAGTTGACTTTTTCCTCTGATTATTTGACTTTGCCCCAATTTCTCTGATTCTTGATCTTTCTTCCAATTGAACCACTTCTAGAACCAATTGAGATGTAATTTTCCACATACATACACTTAGGGACATATGGAATACCATGACATCAAGTTTTGTCCAAAAAATCAGAGATACCCTGATTTAATTGGAAACCCTAATTTCAGCCCCTTCTGGTTAGGAGGAAAAAGTGCAGTCTTCAATTTCAAATTCCTCAGAGCATGTTGTGTACCTTCTTAAAGGATGATGATATATACCTTTTGAGGATGATTTTGGATCAATGAGCTATCTCTTTTGAGGGTTTTCCTTCATTTTTTGAACCTCTTGCATAGTGAAAGATGTAATGCTTCAATCTCCCATTGTATCTCTTATCCTTGAGGTTGTGGATGATCAATTGAGATGGGATGAGACATGAAAGACCTCTTGGCTTGCCTTGAGGGCACTTGATTGACCTTTTGTGCTTTGAATGATCTCTTGATTGCCCACCTTCCACCTGATCACATGCCCTGATGGTAAGAAGGATGCCATGCTTCATTTTTCTATATTAAATGCAATGCAATGCTAATGAGATGGATATGATATGATAAATGATAATGCCATGCTATGATGCCAAAAGGGGAGAGCAAATTTTGGGGTATTACAGTAGGCTTTACTTCGTCTGGTGTCTCGTCACCATTATCAGTTTCGACAGCTTTGACTTCATGTTCTTTCGCTTTTCTTTTCTTAGGCGTCGATGGCGGTCTTCGACTGCCCTATGGAACAAGAGAAATTTTATTAGTATGTCAAAAAAAATGAGAAAACACATGGTGACCTAAAAGAGAAGTAAAGTAATACCTTCGCCAAAGGCGTCTTGGTAGTGTCTTTTTGGGGGTCTACGTCTGCAGCATTTGTTGCTTCGCCAGTGGTTGGTTTTTTTGGTCGAAATCTTGATAGCTAGAAAAGAAAAGAAGAAAAGAGTCAAGCGTAAAATAACGTATATATGTTTAAGTAAATGAAAAGTGAGGTTGAACTTCTTCCCATTTTTCACACCTTCATATATAGGAGTTTCCACGCAAACGTGTTCTATGCCAATATGAAGGTGGCCTTTGAAATTGTCCAAGGTATACTTAGTCGGAACCACTCGCTTGGCACGTTTCTGGTTTTCTTGGCGAAGAATTTTCATAGAGTCCCCACAAATGAACCAATCTGGAAATGGAGGGCTAAGAGCCACGCCAAATTCAGCAGATGGTAGAGGGGGAAATTTTGGGTGATAGAGTTTAAAATCTACCTCATAATGTTGTTCTGGTCGAACATACGCCGGTAGTTTTAACTCATCTAGTTTGTTGGTAAATTTATGTTTCAAAGTCACAGCTGCTTCGCTTATGGTTCGACTAAGTTCATTAGGCCTATAGGCAGTTTCAAAGTATTTCTGGAAAGCTTGGATTTCTTTGACGTGTCGAGAAGTACCTTTCTTTGTCTTGTCCTGCACAAGGGCAAAGGCTCTGGTCAGTTGAATGGTGAAAGAATCCACATTAAAAATTTGAGAATCATAGTAGGCCCTCCACCATTCGTCAAACTCTTGAGTGCAAAAGAAGCTGGGTCGAAAGCCCACTGGTTGGATTTCGACCAGATTCGAATACTTCGCCAGCAACTCAGAGCATTCATCTTCAGTATGAGTCATATTATAATGAATCAAAGAGCCTTTTCTGGAAAAGAGGGGTTTGGGTATTATTTGTATCAACCCAAACTGTCGAGAAACCTGATTGGGATGGTAATTGACAACAAGTCTGGAAACTAAAAGTCTAGGAGTAAGAAAAGATTCCCAAACATTGAGAAATTCGTCTTCCAGAGATTTCGACTCAAGGGGAAGTTTTCTGATAAACCATGCAGGTCCAACCTTCCTATCAGCAAAAGGAGCCATGTTGGGAGTAAAATTGTAACGTTTAGCAAACATCATAACATAGCTGGTAAAGGTTTGTTGGAGACTAAGACCTTCGTCATGGGGCGTGATTTGCACCAAGCGGAGGCCTTCGACTCTTCTGTCCCCTAGGGCAGCTGCATCCACAGTTGACTTATTGGGAAGGGAGGCTTCGAAGGTGGCATTGAGCCACAATTGTAAGATCTAGAAGGGTCCTGATAGCAGCAGAGTTTTCTTCTCCTTAATATTCTTCAGGGTGGTAACTCCTTCGCCAAGAGATTCGTAGAGGTTCGCCAAAATCATCTCGCTAAGACACAGCCGGTGTCCAGCATGAAGCTAATTTGCTATGGTGATGTAGCGTTTCGCCACCTGGAGAGATCTGGAGCAAAAGACACATCTCGACAGCCAAAGGGCCAGGAAGGCTACGTGCTCTTGATCAGATACTTCTTTAGTCTCCTTATCATGATAGTTGGCAATGTAGACTGTAAAAGTGGCTTTGTTGGTGTCGAAGCCTATTGAATCGTCAGATAGCAAGTTTGGATCATAATCGACTCCTAAGGGACTTAAGCCAGTAATGGCAGCTATGTCGAAAAGGGTGGGAGTAATCATCCCACAAGGAATGTGGAAGTTGTTATAAGTGTTATCCCATAAATAAAGGGAAGCTAGAAGCATGGAAGGACAATATCCTGGCCCTACTTTCGACAGTTGAATGAGATCAAAAATACCCATAGTTTTCCAATCATTACTTTTAACCTTCTCTATTTTTTCCAACCAAGCTAGGTAGTCAGAGGGATCTTTAGACAAAGGCAGGATCTAAAAATACTAAAATTATTCATATACTCTAAGTTTATGACTTCTTCAGAGGGGGTCCCTTGGCCATCTACTTTGGACTTTTCGTCTATAATTTTTTCCTTATCAGTTCTAGGTCTAACCCTGTTTGCGATGGGTTTGTAACGGTGATAAGTTCGGAAAAATTCTTGTACCTTAACCGGGTCTAATTTTAAGTCAGGAAAAGGTCCTAACATGGCATGGGATTTACCAGAAATCAAGATAGGAATGAGTACCTGGGATTGATAAATGCAGCATTTTTCCTCTTCATTGGGAGGTTCTGGAACATATTCTTGATTTCCCACCACCTTGGGACCAAAGATTCTTTCCACTGGCGCTAAGCTGTTGGATTTCCGGGAGTCTTTACTTGCGATTTTTGGAGTAGCAGAAGACGCCATTGTTGATTACAAAGCAATAGAGAAAAATGGAGAAGATGAAGTTTGAAGAGAGTTTTTGTGTTGGAAAGAGGAAACGTAAAAAGGTGAAAAAATGGAGTTTTTAACTTATAAATAGATGAAGGAATGGAAGCGGTTAGTATTCAGAAACTTTAAAGGAAAAATAATGGAAAGATTGTGGGACACATGGAGATTTTGAAGTGGATGATTCAGACGGTGGCAGTTAGGTTTTTGACCCACGATCTGCTAGGGGTTAGAGTAGGGATGATGAAAGATCTCAAAACGTGGGTTGAAAAGACGTTTGAGAAAAGCGTAATGATGATTCTGAAATTTCAAACGTCTAATCATATGAACAGTCACTGGTCGAATTATTGATGGCGTCGAATTGAATTGGCAAAAAATGCTTTTCTCCCTTGGTCGAAAATGCATTTCTTGGGGGGAAATTTGTAGGTTGCTAATTTTGACGCCAAGGAAATTGTTCAAAACCAAAGTGGAAAATTCGACAGGTCATTTCGATTAGAAGGTTTTTGATGAGAAAGGCAAGTCGAAGACAAATGGTACTTAGGGAAAGCATTGACCGATTTTTCTAAGTATGAAGGATAGTTTCGACACAAGAGAAATAGGCCCGTTTGACGGGTGTTTGAAATTCAAATTTCAGGAGGGAGTTTTGCTTTTGAAATTGGACGCGTGGAACGCATCTAGGAGGCGAATGCATGCAGAATGCCATTTGTCGCCATTAGGAGAAATAGCTGTTATGGGTAGTTATTTCATTTGTATATAAATAGGGGGTCTTAGTGTTAGATTTCTGGGTGTGTTCAGAATTTGTACAAATCACTTAAGAAATATCAAAGTAACCGTGAGAGAGAAAAGAGTAATTACTGAGAAAATGTACGTTTGAAAAACACCAGTTTTCATTCCTTGCATTTAAATAGAAGTTTAAAGTTCTTCATTTACAATTCCTTTTACATTTCTGTCGTTTTCTTACTTGCAAGTTATTTCCATTTCGCCCTTTATTTCAAGAAACAAATTTATCATTTCTGTCGAAAAATACAAAGTTTGATGAAAACTATGATGAATTCAATAAATAAAAGGTTTTCTAACGAAAATTGCCAAAATTGTTAAAGCACATTGTCCTAGGATTTGTTTGATCGGTCCTGTAAGTAAACTAATTTTACATAAATTAGTAGATCAGCGGTTGTTTGCGAATTTTCCAAGCAAACACACTCTCAACTGGTTTTCAAACCCACATAATACACCACTCTTAATGGTGATTGCAACAAAAGAGATATCACTATGAAACACATTACTTGAATCCCATCATCAGCTCAAAGAAAAAACGTTTCCACATGATCGAGTTTGTCGTGATTTCTAGCACTAAGTACGCATATGACCTTACTCTCCACAATTGAAACATGTCGCAACTACTCTCTTGTATTCATTAGCACGATGTCCCAGTTTCCCCCATATAAAACACTTCATAGCAGTACATTATGATGCATGATGACCCAACTCTTCATATTTGAAATACTTAATAGGAGTAGGAGGACCTCCCCCATTTGTTACATTCTCATATGTGGTCTTCTGCTGAGACTTTTTATCCTCCTTAGAAACTGGATTTGCTTAAGGTTTTTCCCGATACTTATTTCTTCTTTTCTTTTCATTAGCAATCTTATAGTTAGTAGACCTAGCACAATTGTCTTCATTGTAGATCATACACTTATTAACCAACACAGAGAACTGACGAATCTCTTGGTACCTAATGAATTGCTTGATTTCTGGATGCAACCCGCTCTAAAACTTGATATACTTACGCCCCTCAACTCCTACCCCATTGCAAGGGAAGAACATAGACAACTCCTCGAATTTAGCAGCATAATTTGCAATAGTTATGTTTCCTTGCTTCAACTCAAGGAACTCGATCTCCTTCTTGCTACGAACATCAGTCGGAAAATACGTACCTCTCAAGGAAATTAATCTTATAGTTCTCCCAGGTGATCTTAGTACCTACAACCTCTAACCTCTGGCGTGCATTGTCCCACAATACTCTGCTTTCTCATCAACCATATGAGTACCGATTAAGACCTTCTACGCGTCTATGCAATGCAAGCCATTATCATGAATCTCTTTTCAATCTCTTGCAACCAATCCGGAACACCCTATAGATCATACCCCCTTGAAAGTTAGAAGATCATTTATCTAAAACCTACTCAGTCAATGAAAGTCATCACCCTCAGCCTGCTGATTTTGGTTGGCCTGCAAAGCTACGTTTGCATGCGCCATCACATCAGTAGTTCAAAATACAACACTAACCCATTACTCTAAACATATCTGAACTTAAATTCAGCATTAGACATGTTAACATCTCTAAACTCATAACAACTTAACTCCCTTAATTTAATCAACTATAAAACATAACACTAACTCAATTTTAAAAGGGGATGGTTTTTTTCATTTTTGATTTATATTTTGAAAATGTGGAATATTAGGAATAACTTTTATAAAAAATTTATTAAATATTTTTTTTCTGATTTTTGTTTGCATGCTATTTATAATTATGGATAGTCTTTATTATATATAATCCAATTTTAATTTTAAAGATTAAAATATCTCACTTTAACTTTTATCCTAATATTAATGAAATTTTTTTTTATAAATACCAACTTCGACATTAGAGTAATAAATCAACCAAAAATAAAAAGCAAATCAGTATTATAGTGTAATGGCGAACCAAATGCCAAAGTCTTTCTGTTTCTTTGCTCTAATGGCTTTAGTTTTTGCAGGTAATAATACTCGCCACCATTTTCACCACTGTTCTTAAATTATAAATCTTTCTAATTTTTTCTTCATTTTTTCGAACACAGTTCAATTTATTGAGATAGATGGTGAATGCACAAAAGTTGTGGGTAATTGTGCTAAATCAGATTGCACTGATCAATGTAATTCATACGCACGAGGCCGTGCTAATGTTTTAAAAGCATCATGCTCATTCTTAAACTTATGCACTTGCACCAATGCTTGTAACTTTGATTGTTGCCAAGAAATGTGTCAAAGTAAATATCCTAAGACGGGTAGTGGGAGATGTAGGCTAGCCTTTGATCAGCATCTTTGCATGTGTTCCTATACCGCTTGAGTTTCTACTTAATTGAAATAAATAAAATAAACTATTATTTTCTCTATTTCTTAAGAAGTGTTTTTTTTTTTTAAGTTTTTTTTACGTTACTTAAAAAATGATAAATTATCAATTATGATGCAGTATTTTTGGTATTTTTGGTTTTTTTTTTTTGGTATTTTCTCTATTATTTGTGTATTATTATTGAAATTATACAATAATTGAAAACAAAAAAATTGATTTTTTTTAAAGAAAAACTATCAAAACGGAAGAAATAAGAAATTAAATATTTAATTATTATACATTTTAAAAAATATTTGCCGCACCTGTTAAAATTTTGGGCAAAATCCACCACTGATGATGCTCGACTACTTATAAGCTGATGAGTGTAATTCACTATCATTGTTTATATTATTTTATTTTATATATTTTTATAGTTTTCTTACTTTCAAAGTTGAAATAATCTTTTTCAATAAAGAATATATTCTTTAATAAAAAATATATAACTAATTTTATTATAAAAGAAATTACAAATAAAGAAAAATGAAAAGTTACCCTTAAATAAACAAAAGGTTAATAGTAATATTGCATTCTATCATATGGTCAAGTTTTAAAAAATTTTCTGTAAAATAAAAAAATTAGATTCCAACCTTGCAATTTTAAGATTCATCTATTTTGTCCCCTTACTGGATTTGATCAACAAATTTTGTAACGCGACATTATTTTGTTGATTTTTTTTTTTATTTTTCTAATTTATTTTTTGAGAACCACCTACCACTAGGCTAGGTGTTTTTCTTATTTACTTGTTTGCATTAAATATTATATATTACAACATTTCAATTCAGACAATTAAATAATAATTTTAATAAAACTAAAATTATCCTCATTTTTATCATTTAATTTCAATTAATTTTTTATTATTATTTAATTTCAATTCAATATTTTATTTGCTTTAAGTGTAATATTTATTATATTTAAATTTATTATTTTATTTTATTTTTTAAATAATAAATATTAAAATATATTTAATATTTATTTTATAAATATATATATATATATATATATATATATATATATATATATATATATATATATATATATATATATATATATATATATATATATATAGTGGTAGATGTATGGTAGCCTTTGATCCAGTGTTTTAAAAACCGGACCGGATCGGCCGGTCGGACCGGTTGGACCGGGAACCGGCCGGGTTCACTTGCTCGATCGGCCATGTCTTCGAACCGGTGCGAACCGGAAAAACCGAGAAAACCGGCGGTTCAACTGCTTATTTTAAAAAAAATAAGTTTTTTTAATTTTTTTTTTTTTAATTTTTTTTTAATTTTTTTTTTAATTTTTTTTAAAAAATTTTTTTTACTCAAATACATAGGAACTTTTCTCCAAGAATAATAATGATCACTCATTTGATTCAAGTGATACACAAATTAAGTTTCGTAATATCCACAAAACTATTTTTACTATTTTGTATTTATATTGATTGAAAAACCATCATACAAATATTTGTATAGAAATTTAAGAACACAGATTAAAAAACTAAATATAATATAATTTTAGACTTAACTGATTTCCATTATATATATGGACTTGGAAAATTTATTATTTAGAATAATGTTAATATTTGTATTGTTTTAATTATTAACATTAAAACTGATTTTCTATTAACATTAAAACTATGAATTTAAATTAAACTCTATTTAATTTAGACTCTGTTTAAAATTTACAATTAGACTCTGTTTAAAATTTGAATTTAAATTATGAACCTGTGAATTTATGATATGATATTTTCAAAAAATTTAAGTGCTAGTTATATTTTTTAGAGACTGAATCATCTGGTTCGACCGGTTTTATCGGTTTTATATTTATTATAATGACAGGTTTATTCAACCGAGTTATCCGGTTTAATCTGGTTTAATCCGGTTTGGTCATACGGTTCGACCAATGACCCAGTGGTTCGACCGATAAACCAGTGACTCAGTACCCTCACCGGTTTGATGACCGGTCCGGTTTTTAAAACACTGTTTTGATCAGCATCTTTGCATGTGTTCCTATACCCCTAGAGTTTCTAGTTAATTGAAATAAATAAAATAAACTATTATTTTCTCTATTTCTTAAAAAGTGTTTTTTTTTAAGTTTTTTTTTACGTTACTTAAAAAATGATAAATTATCAATTATGATGCAGTATTTTTGGTTTTTTTGGTTTTTTGGTTTTTTTTTGGTTTTTTCTCTATTATTTGTGTATTATAATTGAAATTATACAATAATTAAAAACAAGAAAATTGATTTTTTTTAAAGGAAAAATATCAAAACAGGAGAAATAAGAAATTAAATATTTAATTATTATAAATTTTAAAAAATATTTGCCTCACCTGTTAAAACTTTGGGCAAGATCCACTGATGATGCCTGGCTACTTATAAGTTTTTTTTTTGTAAGCAAGGATCAATAAAAACGAGTACTGGGAGTACTCGAACCCTGATACAAAAGGGAAAGCCTCCCAAGGCAAGGAAATTAGAAACCAATTGTAACTTAGGCAAGATAATGCAAAGGCATTTTGCAAAAATCATAAAAATTACAATTGGGATGAGTAATTTTCCCTATAAAATTCCAACGCCAAACCATAATTTTCATACTCCAAACGAGATCATTAACCACGCAATTGTCTCCACCAAACATCATCCCATTCCTCAACCTCCATATATTCCAACAAGTCGCCATCCAAAGACACCCTTCTCTCCCCTTCCTAATCTTCACCCGCCTACAAAAATGGAACCAGGCCATATAATGATGTATAGGATCTGAAATGTTCTGGACAAAATCAACGCCAACCCAAGAAGCTATCTCTTTCCACACCAACTTGGAAACAACACAAGAAATAAACAGGTGGGACAAATCTTCCACTCCAACATTACAAAACACCCAATGGAATTGCGAAGACGAAATTATACCTCTGAAAATGAGTCTGTCCCTAAGCGGAAGCCTGTTGAGAAAAAGCTTCCATCCAAAAGCTTTGACTCGGAAAGCATAGATAATTCCCAAAGAGAAATAAAAGAGTTTGCTGCCACTGTGGACACGGAGACGGAATGAAGGTTAGCACATAACTCCACATACCATTCTGCTGCAGAGTACCCGCCAGAACTAGGAGTTTTCCACACCACCAAGTCCTCCTGCTCGGAATCTAGAACCACCTGCGCAAGCAGAGCCTGCAAATCCTGCAGAGGAACAGATGCAAGCACGCTGCCTGATAAGCCGCAGTCCCCCCAAACCCAACCCTCCTGCTGCGTCGAGCCCATCTGAGAAACGAAGTTCTCCTTCAAAGAACTAGCAGCGTACAACTCAGGAAAGGCAGACGCAAGAGGTTCGCTCCCTAACCACCTGTCAACCCAAAACAGAATGGAGTCTCCGTTTCCGACACAGTGAAAAACATGATCAACAAAAACACTAGGACCTGCTTTTTTGTCAATCGCCATAAGATCCCTCCACCAAACCAAGCTAGATTTGTTGCGAAATAACAAACCCCTGGCTGCAGAACATAAACCGTACCTGGCGAACAAAATTTGTTTCCAAGCCGCTTCCTTATGATTCAAAAGGCGCCACCTCCACTTGAGAAGAATACTAATGTTGAACTTGTGAACTCTTTTGAACCCTAAACCACCTTTATCGAAAGGAAGACAAAGATTCTCCCAGCCGACCCAACGCACTTTGCGTCTCTCGAATAGGCCTCCCCATAGAAACTTATTTTGAATGCTTGTGATTTCCCGACATATCTTCATTGGAGCCCTGTAAAAAGAAAAAACAAAAACAGGAAGGCTACTCTAGATAGATTTCAAAAGAGTGATCCGGCCGCCAAAACTCAAAAATCTAGCTTTCCAATTATACAACCGCGCCACCATCTTCTTAATAAGAAAACTCCATGATGAGATACGCTTAGGATTCATCCCAACCAGAATGCCCAGGAATGTGAACTCTGTACCTTCCAGTTTGCAACCCAAAAAATTCTCAGCCGCGGTGAGGAAATGAAAATTGACATTAATGCCAATTAGCTTACTCTTAAGGAAATTCACTCCCAACCCGGATATAATTTCGAAACCTCTAAGAACTGATTTTAGAGCCCATAAGTGATTCCAAGAAGCTTTGCCTAACAAAAGAGTATCGTCGGCGAATTGGAAAATGTCCGTAAAACAATTGCCAACTCTAAAACCAGCAAACTCCCCATTCGCAACCGATTTCTTAACCAAACGGGAAAGAGGTTTGGTGACGAGGACAAAAAGGAAGGGGGAAAGAGGATCCCCTGCCTTAAACCCCTTTCCACTATGATTTCAGCCGTTGGACTACCGTTCACCAAAACAGATACAAAACTAGTGAAAATAGTCGCATCCAACCACTTTCTCCATTTGGCGCCGAACCCCATCCTCCCCAATAAGTATTTCAAGAAGCTCCAGCTAACTTTGTCGTATGCTTTTTCAAAGTAAACTTTATAGAGTAAACAGTTTGACTTTTCCTTCCCAGAACTCCATCCAATAAACTCCTTCCCAGAACAAAAGCGGATTAAGAGCTGGAGACAAGAGTGTTTAAGATGCGTTTCAACCTACCCGTAAGAACCTTAGCTAAAGCTTTGTAAAGACACCCAACGAGGCAAATTGGGCGCTACTCACCAAGCCCGAGAGGGTTATCTTTCTTAGGAATGAGAGCCATAAAAGACGAAGAGATCGCCTTCGAAAGAATTGGGTTACGGTGAAACTCTTGGAAAACCCTAATGAAATCATTCTTCAAAAAGTGCCAACAATTCCTAATGAAGAGGAAATTATAACCATCAGGGCCAGGACTTTTAGAGCCTCCACACGACCAAACTGCCTCCTTAACTTCTTCTTCAGTGAACTCAGCTTCCAAACTATCACGATCGAAGTCCTGAAGAATTGGGAACTCTAAACCATCCGGCGTAGGCCGGTTACCATCTGTTTCCTTAAAAAGATCAGCAAAATACCTCACCACCTCGCGCTTGACTGGATCGACTCCTTCGATAATACCTCCTGCAGAATTAAGAACTCCTATAGCGTTCCTTCTCATTCTCTCCTTCATAACCGTGTGAAAGAATTTACTGTTTTGATCCCCTTCGGAATCCCATCTGATTCTGGATTTTTGGTAGAGCATGTTTTCCTTCTTTTTGATGTCATTCCAAAATCTGAACGTAGCAGCCCCTCTATTAGCAACCGCACCCTCAACGTCGCTATCCCCATAAGCGCATAAGAAATCGTCCATGTCGTTTATAGTTTTGCTGCTATCTTCAATGTTAAGGTCAATTCTGCCAAACACCTCAAGATCCCACTTACGCAGAATCGACTTCAAGAGACGCAATTTCTCTTTTAAAACATAATCACTCCTACCATAAACCACCAATTTCTTCCATTCATCCTCTACAAATGGAATAAAGCCTTTATCATCAAACCAACTATTGTTCACTCTAAAGGGTTTCAGACCCCAATCAACTTTGTTAACAACCAACCACAAGGGGCAGTGATCAGAAATGTTCCTATCTCCGATAAACTGGCCCTCTACCCCCCATCTATCCATCAAAGTATCCGATAAAAGAAACCGATCGATTCTGCTCATGTTTCTACCATTCCCACCGAACCAAGAGAAGTGTTTCCCTTTGCAAGGAGGGTCCACTAAATTGGTTGCAACCAAGAAATCAGAAAATTCACGCAGCTGACTAGTTCTGATGCCTGGAGAGCACCCCTCCCTTTCACTCAAACTGGCAGTATAATTAAAGTCGCCAGCGATACACCATTTGCCGTCATTGTGTTTAGATTTGAAACCCAACAGCTCCCTCCACATTCTCTTCCTCTAGTTGAACGGGCACGGGGCATAAACATTGACGATATAAATCAACAGATCCTTCCACTTCAATTTAATGCCCAAAAAACCAAGCCCTCTGAAGCTAAACTCCACATCGAACAAACCATCCTTCCACAAAGTTATCATCCCCCTAGACATTCCCAACGAGTTTGAACAAGACCAGCGAATGTTATCATTGCTCCAAAAGCTCTTCACAATGCCTTCATCCACTTCTGCAAGCTTAGATTCTTGAATGAGAAAAATGTCGGCATTACAGTCGGATATGATTTTATTAATACGCTTCCTCTTAACGAGACTACAACCCCCACGAATGTTCATTGAACCAATGATCATGTCAAGATATTGGAATTCACCTTCTGACCATGTTTAATATTCGACTCACGCAATTCCAGCCCTTCAATTAGCTTGGACATGTTCTTGTCCTCCCCTTTTGAAACGATGCCCAAGTTATGAATAGCTCGCCCAACTTTGTTTCCCACTTCTGAATTCATGTTATCCCAAAACCGATGGTTACAAAACACAACCTGGGAATCGCTAGCCAAACAACAACCTTTAGCCGCCTGACCCTCTACTGAGTTCTCAGAAAAAGAGCAAATAGAATCATTCTGAGAAGAGCCTTCACCCACGTTTATGGACCCAACCCTGCAAGGAAAAAAGTTTGGCCCAACAACACCAATTTGGATAGAATTAGCTTTACGCTTAAAGGGCCTAAACTTATGGCCCAACACAAGCCCACCCAATTCTTTAAGTTTCTTAATCTTTCTCCTAGAGGACAAAGCAGTAGAAGAGGACTCCTTTTTGTCTCTCTCCAAATAACGAAGCTCCTCGGTACACGCTACCTTTGTACCAGAGGAGGAAAAGGAGTTGAGAGAGTCAGTAGCTTTTTCAGAAAAACTCTGCTCACAAGAAACCTTAGCCGAAAAAACTGCAGCGTCAAATGAATTTCCATCATAGTCTTGTCTATTTTCTGGGTCAGACCTGACCTCTCTAACCTGCTCAAAAGATCTAGCCTTTCTGCTAGCCTTGGAATTTTTTAGAGGACTAGACCCTCTCACTTCTTTCTTGTGTTCCGACTCTCCGGCAGAAAAACACGACCCATCTTCTTCGGAGTTAACAAAAGTGCCGTCATTCCATTCTCCCTCTGAAATCGAAGCAGGGGATGCACCACCTCCCCCACCGTTGAAACGACTCGAATCCCACCGAAGAGGACCATACATGTCTTCATATAGTTTTAGTTTGAAAGTGATCCCATCTATGTTGACCTCCAGAAGTTTATCCAAAGAAACGCCTGAAGAGGTTCTAATCAATATCCTCGCTGTAACACCCCACTTTCCCCATTTTGAAAATAAACAAAATATTAAGGATAGATCAGAGTTTTCACCAAAAAGTGGAATTCCACATTAAAATCCAACAAATAAACTCCTTTATTAAATGAAATAGCGGAAATAATTTTATTCATTCAATTCATGGCAACCTGCCCACAACTTAACAAAAAAACCCACATAAAGTCGTGGTTCACCAAAATTACAACGAAAACATGATACGTAACAAATGAAAGAATAACAAATAACAGATGGTTTAAAATTCCCAAATAATTCCCGTGTTACGTATCAGAGCACTCCTATGGACTCGATCAGCAACACCAATATCCAAGCTACCTAAGTACCTGGATTATCTGTACTTCCGGAGAAGCACAGACACAACAACAACAAAGGGGTGAGAAATCGCATTCACATATTATAGGTGAGTAAATACATGATAAGCAGGTAGTCATCATACACAAGCATCATCAATCATCAAACACGGCCTACTGCTCATTATCAACAATGTATGCAACTCAACACATGCAATACGGCACCGACTCATTGGTTCATTCAATCGAACCCCAGATAGATCACATACACCTCTACTTGGCAATGATCTATCCCTCACCATTCTCTGTATAGGAGTATGGATGAATCGCATACACTCCTCCTGAACAACGATTCATCCCACCAGTCACCATGAAATGCATGACACCAAATGCATATAAAACACATGTATATTACCACATAGATACATGTTCACGATCCTCCTGATCACACCAGAATTAAACACCAATATTCAACACCATACAATTATGTCACACAACATACATCAACTATTAATTAATTAATTTAAAATTATTAAACTTATTATTTTCATCACCAAATTATTATTCCTCAGCAACTGACTTCTACCCTCAACCTCTCAAACCATTAGAAATCGAAACTGGTGCGAAAACAGGAAAGAAATCGCTAAACGGTAAAATGCTGCACACTGCCAGTCCATACGCGTACTGACCCAGGTCATACGCGTATGACTCATTTCCTCGCTCATCCATACGCGTAAGGCTCAATCTGATACACGTATGCTCACCCTTCCCTACTCTACCCTACGCGTACTACCCACGATCATACGCGTACGAGCAGAGGCTCTTTTTCCAAGAAAATCTCATTTTCAGATCCCCATACGCGTATGGCTACTCCATACGCGTATTGCCCTGCCAAGCATACGCAAACCATACGCGTACGGGCAGAGGGCCGTGTAATTCCCTCCTTTCCCACTTCTCTTACGCATAAGGCTCCCTCCTCCTTGGTGTCATACGCGTACAACCTTCTTTGTTACGCGTACGGCCAGATCTCATACACGAACGGCCAGAGAGCTCATCTTCCTGCTCTCTGCTGCGATTTCATCACTTGTTCACTCTCAACCAGTCCTATAATGTCTTCTACTTTGATTTTTGGTTCAATTCTTCTTCTTTCACTTGCATCCTATGATTACTACATCAATTATGGATCCAACACTTCGAACCGTTCTTCCAAAATAGGAACAACACACCACATACCAGATCAGATTCAAGCACCACAGTATTATCAACAAGAAATTCAGAAAATACATATCAACACATGTACGAATTCAGAATTAAATCAAACATACTCTACAATTCATCACAACACCATCATGGATATGAAACCCTACGGGATTAAGGAATTCCCACTACCCCATCATGAGTAAATCACCAATATTTAACAGTTCCCCCCCCCCTTAACTCGAATTCTGCAGCAAAATTGACAAATTGGAGAAGATGGTTCAAGCCCTAGCACTTGTTCTTTCTCTTCTCCTTTGTTCTCTCTTTTCGTTAAACATGAAACTGTTCTCTTAATTCCCTAAACCTCTCTTAATCCCTTAATTTCTTATTTTAATTAACTCCCAATAATAATAATAATAATAATAATAATAATAATAATAATAATAACAATATTTCTATTATTAATAAAATTATGATTATTATTTAATTATGTCTCTATTATTATTAGTCTAAGGTTTTATTCCAATAATCTACCTTCTAAGCCAAGGTCAACAAGTAAACGCACTCAGACACACTCCCAAACCAGGACACGCTTAAGGATTAATACAAGATGACTAAATAATTAAAATGGGTGTTACAACTCTCCCCCACTTAAATTATTTTCGTCCTCGAAAATTACCTGATGGAAACAAATCTGGATATGACTCTCGCATCCTGCTTTCCAATTCCCAGGTCACACTGCCTCCTGTAGCACCTCCCCAAGCTACTCTCGCCAGAGGTATCTCCTTTCCTCTGAGTTGTTTCATTTTACGATCCTCGATCCTCAACGGCATCATCTCTACGGTAAGATTCTCCCTGATCTGAACCTCGTCTCTCTGAATCACATGAGACGGATCTGAAACATACTTCCAAAGTTGCGACACATGAAACACATCATGCAAGTTCGAAAGCTCTGGTGGCAATGCAACTCTATAAGCAACTGCACCAATTCTCTGCAAGATTTGATACGGTCCTATAAACTTAGGATCCAACTTCTTAGATTTCAGAGCACGACCCACACCGGTTACTGGGTTAACTCTTAGGAATACGTGACCACCTTCACTAAATTCCAACTCCTTCCTTCGATTATCGTGATAACTTTTCTGCCTACTCTGAGACGCCTTCATCTTCTCACGGATCATTTGAATCGTCTCAGTAGTCTGTTGGACAATTTTTGGTCCAAGCACAACATTCTCACTTGTTTCATACCAACACAGAGGTGTCCTACACTTCCGTCCATACAAAGCTTCAAAAGGTGCCATTCTGATGCTAGAATGGTGACTGTTATTATACGTGAACTCGATCAATGGCAAATGAGTATCCCACGCACCACCTTTTTCCAATACACAGGCTCTCAGCAAATCCTCCAACGACTGAATGGTCCTCTCTGACTGACCATCGGTCTGTGGATGATAAGCCAAGCTCAACTTCAACTTAGAACCCAAGGCTTCCTGCAGACTCCTCCAAAATTCTGAAGTAAACCTCGGATCTCTATCTGACACTATGCTCGACGGAACGCCATGCAACTTCACAATTATCCTAATATAAATCTCCGCTAGCTTCGACAACGGAAAACTGATGTTAATTGGTATAAAATGTGCGGACTTCGTAACTCGATCCACCACTACCCAAATAGCATCAAAGCCCCTCGCCGTATTTGGCAAACCAGTCACAAAATCCATAGCAATACTGTCCCATTTCCACTCAGGAATTTCCAACAGTTGCATCAATCTAGAAGGTTTCTGATGCTCCACTTTCGACTTCTGACACGTCAAACAAGCATAGACAAACTGAGCTATGTCCCTCTTCATACCGGACCACCAAAACAATTTCTTCAAATCATGGTACATCTTTGTAGCTCCCGGATGAATACTTAAGCTACTCCGATGACTTTCCTCTAAGATTTCCTTTTTCAATTCCTCATTATCCGGTACACAAATTCTGCTCGGAATCTCAACACACCAATATTATCCACTTTAAAGTCACTGTCAGGATCATCTTCTCCTGCAGGCATCAAGTCCACTAATTTCACATCCAGTTTCTGATTTTCTTTAATTACATCCAAAAAGTCATTATTAACTTTCAGCATACCCAATCTGATACTTCCTGGTGTAGTTTCACAAACCATACTCAAATCTCTGAACTGTTCAATCAATTCCATTTCCTTCACCATTAACACAGACATATGAATTGTCTTCCGACTCTGAGCATCTGCCACAACATTAGCCTTTTCCGGATGGTAGCTCAAATTAAAGTCATAGTCCTTCAAGAATTCTAACCATCTCCTCTGCCTCATATTTAATTCCTTCTGGTCGAACAAATATTTCAAACTCTTATGATCACTAAATACTTCAAATCTTGATCCATACAAATAATGTCTCCAAATATTTAACGTGAACACCACTGCAGCTAATTCAAGATCATGAGTAGGATAGTTCCTCTCATGCACCCTTAGCTGTCTTGAAGCATAAGACACAACCTTGCCACCTTGCATCAACACACCGCCTAATCCCATCTTAGACGCATCACAATACACTACGAAAGAATCATTCGGAGTTGGTAAAATTAACACTGGTGTTGTAGTCAATTTCTTCTTCAGTTCCTCAAAACTGTCCTCACAGGCAGCATCCCAGACAAAAGCTTGATTCTTCCTGGTCAACTGAGTCAATGGCAACGCCAATTTAGAAAACCCTTCAATGAACCTTCTATAGTAACCTGCCAAACCCAAAAAGCTTCTAATCTCTGTTGCGGTCTTCGGAGTTTCCCACTGAAGTACTGCACTCACTTTAGAGGGATCCACCGCTATACCATCACCAGAAATCACATGACCCAAGAAACTCACGGTCTTCAACTAAAATTCACACTTCGAGAACTTTGCAAATAGTTTATTATCTTTCAACACCTGCAATGCAATTCTCAAGTGACCTTCATGCTCTTCGTCAGACTTAGAATAGATCAGTATATCATCAATAAATACCACAATAAATTGATCCAGATAAGAATGGAAAATACGATTCATATATTCCATAAATACACCCGGCGCATTAGACACTCCGAAAGGCATCACTGCATATTCGTAATGTCCGTAGCGAGTTCTGAAAGCAGTCTTCTGAATATCACCTTCCTTTACTCTAATCTGATGGTAACCTGACCTCAGATCAATTTTGCTGAAAACGCGAGCTCCTACCAGCTGATCCATTAAGTCATCAATCCTCGGAAGTGGATACTTATTCTTAATGGTCACTTTATTCAACTAACGGTAATCAATGCACAGACGCATACTACCATCCTTCTTCTTCACCAACAACACTGGAGCTCCCCACGGCGACACACTTGGTCTTATAAACTTCTTATCGAGCAACTCCCCGACCTGGGATTTCAACTCTGCCAACTCTAATGCAGACATCCTGTACGGTGCCATAGAGATAGGTCTGGTACCCGGTACAAGATCAATAGTAAACTCAACTTCCCTTGTCGGAGGCAATTCTATGATGTCATCTGGAAACACTTCAGGAAATTCATTAACTAATGGCAATTCATTAACGAAAGTCTTGCTTTCAACAAATAACGAGGCAAATACTGCAAACAGCTTTACTTTATCTTCAAACAATGCCCTCAACTCCTTGCTAGATAGCGAATCTGCTAATGCCTCCTCTTCAGGAGTAAGAAACAACAACGTCTTCCTGAAGCAATCAATATACACCCGGTTGAACTCCAACCAGTTTATTCCCAAAATAACGTCAAGATTACCGAGTGGCAAACAAATCAAGTCCACTCTGAAATCTCTACCAAACACGGTCAGCGGACACTTCAAACACACCAAAGAAGTAATCAAATAACCAATAGACGGGGTTTCAATCGTCATCCTCTGCTCTAGAGTAGACGACACAATCCCTAATCTCTTCACACAATCAACAGAAATAAACGAGTGTGTTGCACCCGTGTCAATGATAGAAATCAAAGGAACATCATTAATAAAGCAAGTACCTTTGACGGAACGCTCCTCCTCAGTGGATTGGGTCCCACCAAGGCAAACACCTTCCCACTAGTTTGAGACGCCTGAGACTTCTTCGGCCTCTCACAGTGAGTGCTGATGTGACCCTTCTCTCCACAATTATAACAAGTATGCATAGTGGCTCTGCAATCAGCTATAACATGACCTGCCTTCCCACACTTGAAACACTTCTTCACCTCATTCTGACAGTCGTTAGCACGGTGACCCACGCCACCACATCTGAAGCACTTAAGAGTATCAACACCTGCTCCCTTCTCCTTTGGCTTCTTCCCCCCATCAGTTTTCTGTTTCCCCTTATCAGCTGGAGCACTGTAAGGAGTGCCTCCAAATCTCTGCTTATTTTTCTTCTCATTCACAACTCTGTAATGAGCAATCCTGGCTCTGTTGTCATTATCATAGATTCTGCTTCTGCTTACCAGCTCTGGATAGTCCCTTATCTTCTGACAAGTAATACCCAATTTGATCTCGGGATGCAACCCGTTCTCAAACTTCAAACACTTCGACGTCATAGCCTCTTCAGTATTGTAATGAGCACAATACTGAACCAGCTCCTCAAACTTAGCGGCATACTCAGCCACAGTCTTATCACCCTGTTTCAGCTCCAGAAATTCAACCTCTTTCGCACTACGAATGTCTTCCGGAAAATACTTTTCCAGAAACTCAGCTTGAAACACAGCCCAAGTAATTTCAGTACCTGCAGCTTCCAATCTCTGACGACTGTTGTCCCACCAAGCCTCAGCCTCTCCTTCCAGCATATGAGTACCAAACCATACCTTCTGAGCATCACCGCATTCCATGGTCCTGAAGATCTTCTCCACAGCCTTCAACCATTTTTGTGCAGCCTCCGGGTCTAAGATACCTCCCTCATATGTAGGCGGCTTATTGCTCTAAAACTGTGCTAAGTCGTGAAACTGAGCACCTCTACCCTGGTTGGCATTCTCTACAGCTTGTGCCATGGCTTGCATAGCAGCAGCAAGAGAAGCATTGTTCCTTCCTGCCATACTGGACAACAATCATCACAAGGCCAGAACGCACAAACAACTTCTATTCTAAGGACATACTCAACTATAAGACCTGGTCGGACGAACCGACCTGCTCTGATACCAATTGTAACACCCCACTTTCCCCATTTTGAAAATAAACAAAATATTAAGGATAGATCAGAGTTTTCACCAAAAAGTGAATGCCACATTAGAATCCAACAAATAGACTCCTTTATTAAATGAAATAGTGGAAATAATTTTATTCATTCAATTCACGGCCACCTGCCAACAACTTAACAAAAAAACCCACATAAAGTCGTGGTTCACCAAAATTACAACGAAAACATGATACGTAACAAATGAAAGAATAACAAATAACAGATTGTTTAAAATTCCCAAATAATTCCCGTGTTACGTATCAGAGCACTCCTATGGACTCGATCAGCAACACCAATATCCAAGCTACCTAAGTACCTGGATTATCTGTACTTCCGGAGAAGCACAGACACAACAACAACAAAGGGGTGAGAAATCGCATTCATATATTATAGGTGAGTAAATACATGATAAGCAGGTAGTCATCATACACAAGCATCATCAATCATCAAACACGGCCTACTGCCCATTATCAACAATGTATGCAACTCAACACATGCAATGCGGTACCGACTCATTGGTTCATTCAATCGAACCCCAGATAGATCACATACACCTCTACTTGGCAATGATCTATCCCTCACCATTCTCCATATAGGAGTACGGATGAATCGCATACACTCCTCCTGAGCAACGATCCATCCCACCAATCACCATGAAATGCATGACACCAAATGCATATAAAACACATGTATATTATCACATAGATACATGTTCACGATCCTCCTGATCACACCAGAATTAAACACCAATATTCAACACCATACAATTACGTCACACAACATACATCAACTATTAATTAATTAATTTAAAATTATTAAACTTATTATTTTCGTCACCAAATTATTATTCCTCAGCAACTAACTTCTACCCTCAACCTCTCAAACCATTAGAAATCGAAATCGGTGCGAAAACGGGAAAGAAATCACTAAACGGTAAAATGCTGCACACTGCCAGTCCATACGCGTACTGACTCAGGTCATACGCGTATGACTCATTTCCTCGCTCATCCATACGCGTAAGGCTCCATCTGATACGCGTATGCTCACCCTTCCCTACACTACCCTACGCGTACTTCCCACGATCATACGCGTACGAGCAGAGGCTCTTTTTCCAAGAAAATCTAATTTCAGATCCCCATACGCGTATGGCTACTCCATACGCGTATTGCCCTGCCAAGCATACACAAACCATACGCGTACGGGCAGAGGGTCGTGTAATTCCCTCCTTTCCCACTTCTCTTACGCGTAAGGCTCCCTCCTCCTTGGTCTCATACGCGTACGACCTCCTTTGTTACGCGTACGGCCAGATCTCATACGCGAACGGCCAGAGAGCTCATCTTCCTGCTCTCTGCTGCGTTTTCATCACTTTTCCACTCTCAACCAGTCCTATAATGTCTTCTACTTTGATTTTAGGTTCAATTATTCTTCTTTCACTTGCATCCTATGATTACTACATCAATTATGGATCCAACACTTCGAATCGTTCTTCCAAAATAGGAACAACACACCACATACCATATCATATTCAAGCACCACAGTATTATCAACAAGAAATTCAGAAAATACATATCAACACATGTACGAATTCAGAATTAAATCAAACATACTCTACAATTCATCACAACACCATCATGGATATGAAACCCTACGGGATTAAGGAATTCCCACTACCCCATCATGAGTAAATCACCAATATTTAACAGTTTCCCCCCCTTACCTCAAATTCTGCAGCAAAATTGACAAATTGGGGAAGATGGTTCAAGCCCTAGCACTTGTTCTTTCTCTTCTCCTTTGTTCTCTCATTTCGTTAAACGTGAAACTGTCCTCTTAATTCCCTAAACCTCTCTTAATCCCTTAATTTCTTATTTTAATTAACTCCCAATAATAATAATAATAATAATAACAATATTTCTATTATTAATAAAATTATGATTATTATTTAATTATGTCTCTATTATTATTAGTCTAAGGTTTTATTCCAATAATCTACCTTCTAAGCCAAGGTCAACAAGTAAACGCACTCAGACACTCTCCAAAACAAGGACACACTTAAGGATTAATACAAGATGACTAAATAATTAAAATGGGTGTTACACTCGCAACGTCCATATTCACCGCCTTAGAAGTGTATTCATCAACACAAACAAATTTCCCAACATGGTTAGCCACAAGCTCGAAAAACACCACATTCCAAGCGTGACAAGGAATACCATGAACCCTAATCCATGTAACCCTCTCCTTGTCGACATCAGAGTTTTTCCAAGGTTGTATATCTAAGAACCATTGAGATCACCAACTCTTCCCATTAAGAACCAGTTCAGAGATGGCATGTTCTTTTGTCTCTTCCAACAGACATAAATTAGCTCCTAAAGGTGTGACCTTAATGGACAAATAACCCTCCATCTCGAAAGATATTTGTAAGTTATATGGTAATCCTGGGCTGACGACAACACCGACGAACGCTTTAGCTAGCCGCAGCCTGTCCTCTGAGCTAGATGAGAAGTTGAAAGCCACCCCACCATCATTCGTGACTATTCCATCTTTACGGACGATCGCTGCAAAGGACCTCTGGTCCACCTTACCGGAAGGCCTGCGTTGCCCATGAATAGGAAAACTAGTCTTCAAAACAGAAGCTTGAGAAAACTTCACCTTTCCTTTAAAAGAATGAAACTCCCTCCTACCAAACAGAGGTGCGTTTGCATGGATTTTCTTCCCGCCTATGATGATATTATCAAGCTTCATAGCCAATAATCTTTCATCCGTTACGTCCTTAAATCACTACAAGAGAACACAGTTTTAGCGTCGGCCAAAAAGCCCTCGCTAATACAAAAAAACCGACACTAAAGTGGTTTAGCGTCGGCTTAGAGTGGGTGTCGGGGTGGACTTTCCAAAGCTGGAAGTTAATAATATTTGCGTCGGCATTTTGTGTGACACTCATGTAGCCTCGGCCCAAAGCCTCACTAAACCCCCACTAGTTGCTGACCAAAATTATCTAATTCGTGCGTTAGCGTCAGTTTCCTGGGATGCTAAATACTGGCAGGTGTCCTTTTTTAATTGGGTAGAGAGTCATTAACGTTTTTGCCACGTGCTTTTAGCCAACAAGATATACAATAGTAGCGTCGGCCAGATGGCCGCCACTAATAATATTAGCCAGTGTCTTTTCTGCTGATAGCGTGGGCCACGTGGCCGCCACTAATAATATTAGCCAGCCTATTTTCTGCTGGTAGCGTCGGCTACATGGCCGCCACTAAAAACCTCCGACATCACTTTTTTTGCTTGTAGCGTCGGCCACGAGGCCGCCACTAATACTATTAGACATCGTATTTTTTTCCTTGTAGCGTCTGCATCGTGGCCGCCACTAATCCTATTAGACAGCGTATTTTTTGCTTGTAGCGTCGGCATCGTGGCCGCCAGTAGTAATTAAAATTACCATATTTTGATGGTAGCGTCGGTCGTATGGCCGACACTACTGCTATTATTGTTGGTTTTGTTTAATTTGAAATCGTCACGTTCGCTTTATACCAACGCCACTCAAACCACCTGTTCTGATCAAGACATGTTTTACAATACCACAATTCAGGTGATCCAAAAAAATATTACTTACAAATACATAATCTGAATACACCAACATCAATATATTAATGAGTTCCAAAATACATCAACATCAATATATGAATGAGTTCCAAAATACATCAACATCAATATATTAATCAATCCACAATTCAGGTGATCCAAAACAAATTAACTTACAAATACATAATCTGAATACACCAACATCAATATATTAATGAGTTCCAAAATACATCAACATATTAGTGAGTTCCAAAATACTAGTGAGTTCCAAAATACTGATAATCTCCTAAACGATCTACATACTAATCATGATAACCAACATCAACTTCCTCATCATCATCCTCATAATCCTCCTCCTCCTGCAACATCCAAAATAAATAGTCATGAGTCAGACACATAAAAATTCAAGTGATAAAGTCTCAGTAGAGATGACCAAAACAGTATCAAATTGAAGACAGCTCAATAAAGATCCCACTGCATAACATGTGCAGAATTTTGTAGAAAAAAATGTTGCCAAACAGTGACTATAGGGCTTATAAGGACTGGTGTGTAGCAGAATTTAGACAAATCACTAATTTCCGCTATCCGCAATCGGCAACAGTGCAATAACTATACTATTTAGAAATGAATGACATAACATCTAGAAATCAAGCATATTTCAACTCAGTCCATAACATCTAAAAATACTAACAATCAAAAATTGCAAGAATTCAGATTCAAAACATGAACTAAATATTCATATCGCATCAATTTTAAACTATAACCGTCAAAAGATGATTAACAATTCACATTAACTCAAAGAAAAATTGAATGTACCGAATCGTTATAATCAGGATGACCACTCACAGGAGCACTCGAAGGACCCACCTGAAGAGAATGCAACATGTCAAATTTCTTTGACAATTCATCAAATTTCTTTGATAATTCATCTGTCCGCGCATTAGCCCGTGCAGCCTCTTCACGTGCAGCAGCAGCTTCGGCTCTGGCAGCCTCAATGGCCTGGTTATCGGCTTTTCTATGTGGATTTGTAATTGACACCTGAGTCAAAAAGTTTACTCCATATCTTATGTTACGTGCCAATTGTCCAGTGCCATAACATCGCCCCCGTGTTTTACCCCCTGCGGCTTCTTTCCAAATTTGTATTCTTGTTGATCCTTCCACTTCATCACCAACTTGTGTCAAGCTATTGCAGAATTTTTCCTGTACATAGCACACACATTAGATCCTAATGCAACTACCACCTTAAAACAGTGTATGTTTTTCCTCTATCAGTTGCATAAATCAGTTAGAAACTAGTGTTCCAGTATGCATTGATAAATAAAATAACCAAAAAAACATTTATCAGGAATTGAACATGTAACAGTCATAAATCAGTTTTAAAACAATAGCATAACAATCAACAGTTTGTCAGGCAATTTATATATCCACACACGTGCACTAGATTATGACTGAATGAGCTAAACACAATTGTGTAAACCAGAACAAGCAATAACTGATTAATACATTATCTGATGAAACTGTGTAACTATGAATGTGCAAAAGGAAATGTGAGATTGATTGAACTAGCTTTGCTAGTCCATTGGTCCTCAAGGTCAGTGAAACATGTGCAAGCTTCAAAATATCAAACAATATAGTGATTATGAAAATAAAGCCGCAATCAAAATCACAAATATCAAGTAACGCATATCATGGAAACGTATAATCTGATTTACGATAAGATGAAATACAAAATCAACCGTTAAAAATCAAAACAATCTAGAATGATTCAACATGAAATTAGTGAAACTAGATGTTCCACCAAAATTAGTGAGTGTGTTTGAAGCTGCTACCAATGGCATGTTGAGTTCTTGAGTTAAGTAACTTATTAAGTTACTGTGAAATCCAGCACTTGCAAATCTATCACACGCTTCATTTGCTGCATGTATAGACATAGTCAATCACTTGTAAAATATTCATGTATAACATAGTTTACTAGAACTAAACTAGTTAATTATTGTCGAGTTAAACGAATTCAGTTAATATGGTTAAACTAACTCAGTTAATATTTGTGCAGAGATAGTTAACGAGGATTCGAACTCGCGACATCAATTTCTTAAAAAATAGTTTTCTCAATTCTTCTTCTTTTAGAAGTGTAAGTGACAATCATTCATGATATGGGAGGACTTAATCTTTTGTTTATTTGATTTTTATTTCTCAATTTTGATTTGGCTGTATACGGAGCCACTATTCTCAATTTTGATTTGGCTGTATACGAAGCCACTAGCAAATCCACTATTATTTCTTTGTAGATATAATCATTGAATTTACATTTGCGGTGACGAAAACTATAGCTTTATATACTAGATATATTATTTTGAGAGATATCTGGACAAAAGTTACAGAATATTTGCACGTGGATACTGTTGATCAAAAATGCTAATCTCGTTAAAAAAACTATAACCACTGAAAAATTATGAACTTTAGAAGGATCAAATATCCAAAAATGAATTGCAACAGAATTGATATACCAACTAATCCATGCCAATAACATTTTTCTTCAAGCAAAATTATTGAAAAACAATCCAGGATTAATACCTGTCTGACTCTACTGAAGCTATAATAATAAATATAAAAAAAGCAAACATAGTTTTACCAACTAATCCATGCCAATAACATTGTGAGTTTGAGTTACTGGTATGTGTAACTTTTGAGTAGTTCTTTGTTTGATATGGTATAAATATATTTGTTTGATATGGTATAAATATCAAAAAACAGCAAAGTGATAATAAATGCAAAGCGATAAATCAGAAGTTACACAAGGTGAGCAAACTTACATGTGTTGCCGCTGCACGAGCGTCAACCCACTCCCCATTCTTCTTTTTATGGGTGGCAATGAAAATCTCATCTGGATGTGCAGGTCGATTGAGTTTTTTAGCCTATCATTAGAGGTAGTATATACGGTCACAATGTATATCAAATATAATTATATTAACAAATTGTAATTACAAAGTATTTATATACCAATTCTAGTGCAACATCATGGTGAGCTCTATGACCTGTTGTATGGACTGCCCCACCTTTGGTAAATCCACGATTAATCTTATTTTGTTGGGATACAGCTTTGAATTCATCTGTCTTCCACTTGTCTAGAAGATACGTCCATGTATCTACACCCATCCAACCCGGCTTCCACCCCTTTTCTCTAGCCTTTCGTTGTATATCAGACAGTCGTTTTCCACATTTCTGATGAAACAATTCTTCCATATTTGCATCATCACAACTGTCCCAACACACAAGCCTCTGACAAAATAAACAAATAATAAATAAAACTCAATAGTATACATCATCATCAAACTACTAAAAAACAAATTTCATGTCTTACTTTAAATTCATTGAACCATTCCTTTCTCACGGCATCTCTTCCGTCACGTTTCAGCTCACCATAATTAACGAAGGTTCCTCAATAATTCTTTTCAATAACTTTTCGAACCATTGCGGCAACAAGATCACTTGGATGTAACCTACATATAAACAGAAATATTATTAGATGATAAATATGGTGAACGCATACAAACGTACTATTCTTCTCCATAACCTACTCACAACCTATCTCTATAGAATTGAATACAACTAAATAGTTTATTGAAGAATCTACAAACATAATTAAGTCTTTGATTGTAAGTTTATTCACTTTAAATGAGTGAGTTTTTAATAATGTAAATGCAACACTCATTGACAGTATGATACCAAAATGGAGGAAGCAAACAAACTATCAAAACACTATCAAAGGAGAATTTAGAGGAATATACTTGAACAAGGAGAATTTAGAGAAATATAAATTGGACTTGTATTACACTTACGCGTTAGATTTTTCCACAATATAGATCTTCGGTTTTTGCCCACCGTCGTGTTGTTGCTCTTCATTAGAAAGTGTTTGGGGAGGACTTTGTGACTGAGGCTGCGGCTGCAGCTGAGGCTGAAGCTGAGGCTGAGGCTGAGGCTGAGGCTGAGTATATCCTAGAGTAGGAATGAATATGAACTCCTCAGAAATCGGGTTTTCCAGTTCAGGCTGAGTAGGTGGTGGTGTTGGGTTTGTTAGAATCGGTACTGGAGGCTGAGTAAGTGGCAAAGGTGGTGGAGGCTGAGTAGGTGGTGAAGGCTGAGTAGGTGGTGGAGGTTGAGTATGTGATGGTGTTGGTTTTGCTAGAATCAATGGTGGAGGCTGAGTAGACAATGGTGGGTTTCTCTTAGTACGTGGTGGTGGGGGGTTCATTGTTTATAGCAATAGTCCCAGGTGGAATCTGTCGCTGATGGCATAACCTATCAACAACTTTTTTTTACAAAGAAACCATTAAAAAAATAAGTATAAATCCAAGCATTATTATTTGATTAGGACAAAAAAACAAATAGGAGAAAAGGTTTAGTCATCTTACTTAGATGTGCTCGATGGTGCTTTTCTCTTTCCATTTTGTCCGGTCATTTCAATAAAATTGTCTCAAAGCTACCAACACTGTGTAACAATGCACAATTATATTAGCCCAAAGTCATCATCACAACTAAGTAACATATTGAAAAACTACAGGCATATTTACATACAAGCATAGCAATTGAATTGAAAGATTGTGATTATTGTGCAACATTTGTCTTTTTGATAGAGAAATGATAAAAACAGAAAGATGAAGGAAGTAAGATAAATCATAAAATATGAAAGTAATGAACTTCATGATCAACAGATCAAACTGCTAGTACATATACAAATGGATAACTACATAAAGTTAAAGCCAACAACAGATTAACTACTAGTTAACCAATCTAACAAACTGGTAAACAAATTGATAATAAGTTTGACAAAACAAGTGCATAAAAGTCTATAATAAAAACAAGATAAAATGTTCTCTCAATCTGAGTCATTGGGTCAGTTGTCATTGTTATTCGCTCAACCACGTCAATTAACCCTCCATCAGCTAAACCATGTATTTCTTCAACTTCTGTAATAGGCACAACTGGTAACATTTCATCAGATTGATAAGGAATTGCATCCCCGGTGTTGTCTATCTCGACATATCCCCTTGGTTTTGTGGTGATTGCTACACACCATCCACTCATATTCCTACACATTTCTGGATATGGGACATAATAAACTTGTTTTGCTTCTTGTGCAAGAATGAACGGGTCATACTAACGATATCGCTTATTCATCTTAATGTCAACAATGTTGTACTCAATATTAACTTTTGTGCCAGTATTATTTGTAGGATCAAACCAATCACAATAAAATAGGGAAATCTTGTTGCTTAAGCCATGGTATTCCAATTGAAGGATACGTTGGATGATGCCATAAAAATCATTTTCTCCTCCACTTGTAACACCTTTAACATGTACCCCACAATTAGTAGTCTTTTTACCATGACTCCATTCTTGAGTGTGAAACTTGTACCCATTAACAAAGTATATGTTCCATGATGTTGCCTTCGGATTAGGGTCGAGAGCTAAGACCTTCAGATATGGACTAGTTGTTCCATTTCTCTCATCATTCACCTAAAAATATATAGCTAACCTTAGAGATTGTTTATTATCAACCACATAATATAAATTGTGAGAAATATACTAACATAGTCTTTTAGCCATGAAGGAAACTGCTCGTGTATAAGACCGGAAGCATCTTCCTCATTGATAGAATGATATTGCATGAACAATCTGACATCGATCATAAAATTGATGAGTGTATTTATAAAAATTGGTTGAGAACAATGCAGTTGTCTTACAAAAATGTACTTACTCGAGATACGGCTTAATCTCGTCACAATTGATTAGGACGTGCACGTGGGCAGACTTCCATTCCTTATCTATCAACCAATAGAGTCGAGCCTTTCCACTAGGACGACCACATTTACTAAAAACTGAAAGACTTGGTTGGGAATTCTCGTGATCTGATCGAGGATCGTTCCTTAGACTTGTACTTGGCACCAAATTAAAGGTCTTAAAATAGTGAGAGAAAAAATGAGTAGTTTCACTGTGCAAGTAGGCAGTGCATATTGAACCTTCAACCCTTGCTTTATTTTTCACCGAACGCTTGTAGTCTCCCATCAATCTACACATGAAACGATTAAAAAATGTTTTTTCATTTGATTAATCTACAAAAATTGAACATCAATTACCTTTCAAATGGATACATCCAATGATAATGTACAGGACCACCAAGGATTGCTTCAGCAGGTAGGTGAATCGGGAGATGTTCCATCGAGTCAAAGAAACCTGGTGGAAAAATTCTTTCTAGCTTGCATATGATGATGGGAATGTTTTTTTCCAACCTAACAAGATCTTCCAACTTCAATGTATTACAACATAAGTTTTTAAAAAAATGACTCAACTCAGTTAGCGGCTTCCATATCTCAATGGGCAAGGAACGAAAAGCAATTGGAAGCAAACACTCCATGAATACATGACAGTCATGGCTTTTCATCCCCTTCATCCTACCCTTGGTAGCATCAGCACACCTAGAAAGATTCGAGGAATAACCATCCGGCATATTTAGTTCCTTAATCCATCTACAGACTAACTTTGCCTCTTTTGGTGTCAATGAAAATTTTGCCTTTGGCTTAGCCATCTTTCCATTAGGTAGAGGGCGCATCTCTAAATCCCCACGTGAACAGTTATGAGGTAAATCCAATCTTGCCTTCTCATTGTCCTTTGATTTTGCAGGATCATTCATGACAGTGTAAAACACATTATCAAATACATTCTTCTCTATGTGCATCACATCAAGGTTGTGCCTTAACAAGTTGTTCTTCCAGTATGGAAGATCCCAAAATATACTTCTTTTATTCCAATTATGTTGTGTCCCATACCCTGGAAATTTGATGGCCCAGACATTGTCTGTGACTTTTGGAAAATCACGAATAGCTTCCCAAATATCATGGCCGGTAAACATTGGTGGTGGTCTTTTTTTCACAATCTTGCTTTTTGTAAATCTCTTTTTACTTTTTCTGAAAGGATGATCCATTGGTAAAAACCTACGATGACAATCAAACCAACAACTTTTTCCACCAAATCGTAAGGTGAAAGAATCTGTATTGTCCATGCAATAAGGGCATGCTAATTTACCTTGTGTCCCCCATCCAGACAACATACCATATGCTGGAAAATCATTGATTGTCCACATTAAATGCGCTCTCATAACAAAATTCTGCTGCATAGAGATATCATATGTCACAATACCATCTTTCCACAACAGCTGCAAATCATCAATCAAAGGTTGCAAGTAATCATCTATTTTAACTTTTGGGTTGTACGGTCCAGGTACAAGACAAGTCAAAAACATGTATGGTTTGGTCATGCACATTTCGGGAGGGAGATTGTATGGTGTGACTATTATTGGCCAACATGAATATGGAGAACTAGAGGCTTGAATGTAAGGGGTAAATCCATCACTACATAAACCCAATCTTACATTTCTTGGGTCACTAGCATAATCGGGATAAACTTCATCGAAGTGTTTCCAAGCTTTTCCATCAGATGGGTGACGCAAAACATTTGGATTGCTGGTGTTCTCACGATGCCATCTCATCTGAGCTGCAGATTCCTTTGAAGCATAAAGTCATTGTAACCTAGGAATGATTGGAAAATAGAACATTCTCTTCACTGCCACATCTTTGTATTTTCCCATCCCGCACTTTCGAGGAATATACCTAGCAGCTCCACAAACTCTGCACTGAGTTAAGGTACTATCTTCTTTAAAATATAATAAGAACCCATTCACACAACAATCAATTTTCTCAACTTTCAATCCTAACTTAGACACCAACTTCTTCACTTAGTAATAGTTTCCAGGTAAGCATTCTTTAGTTGGACAAACATCAACGAGCATTTGAGAGAAAAAATCCATGGCCTTTTGAGGAACATGCCAACTAGACATGGCAGCCAACAACTTAACTGAAATAGATAGTCTGGATTCAGAAGCTCCCTCATAAATGGGTTGGTTTGCAGAGATTAATTCATCATAAAATAGTTGAGCTTTTTCATTTGGTACCTCACCCTCACTAATTGTTTCGTTTTCCATATTAGCATTCACATTTGGGACATTAACAAATGGCCTGAAAACATCAGAGACCATTTCATTCATTGCATCAAATTGTTCTTCATCACCTAGATTATCCCCACCAGCATTCCCGCCACTACTAGATTGACCATCGAGATCCACATTCTGATTCTCTTCTCCATGATCAGTCCATGTATAATAGTTGGACAAAAAACCATATTTGTACAAGTGGTGTTTGACCTCATTAGGCATTTTCAAGAGAATGCAGACGCAATTTACACAAGGACACCTTATCCCTCCTTCATTTACAAACTGAGGTCGATTCATCTCTTTATTGACAAACTTTTCAACTCCACTAACAAATTCATCTTTCAAACCATACCTATCGGAGTTTACTCTATCATACATCCAACTTCGATCCATTCTCTACATAAAAACAAATATAAGTTTCTAATCTTCATTTGTTCAATTGACTTCTATTGTACCATAAGAAATCAAGTTAAACTTGTAAAGAAGAGACTGCAAACAGAAGTAATTGACAATCTAAGCTCTAAATCCATAAAATTAATTATATGTTGAATCAGTGATATTTTACTTGTTCATCTTTGAAAAAAATACAATTTGGTCATATGAATGTTAAAAGTTAGATGTTTGCAATGCAACAAGTGATATTCAACTAAAGCAACAAATTTTAGGTGGAAATGTTAACTATAGATGTCATTTTCATACAGTAAATATTTATCGATCTATGCTTCATACCTAGTTTGCATGTGAATTTAGTAATAAAAATAAAGGCACGTAACATAACAATATTGGCAGACTATTCACGTATACACTCACTTTTGAAAATGGACATGTTGTAGTATTGTTCATTAAATTTTCACTCACTTTACAAACAATTGTCCTAATAATATTTTTAGCTTATTTTCATTAGCTATCTAGGGTAAAGAAATAGAATCCAAACAAGATAAGTTGTTTTTAGATTATAATTTTTGTGTTTTAGCTTATAATTTTCGTGAAGGTTATAAGCTCTTTCTTCTCAATACTTGTGAAACTGATTGTGAGAGTTTATAGAAATAAAATATGACAATTTTAATTGTCCCTAATATGCATACATTATACACCAACATGTTAGCTTTTAGACATGTGGTATGCTACAAAATATCGTGGGTCTGTTAACTTTCCCACTCAACTCTGCTGAAGTAACTAAATAAACTAAACTCAACTCTGCTGAAGTAAAAGCAGTAACAGAAACAGGAACATACATCACTTACACATAACTCTTCCAATTAGCATTTGAAATTTTTTACCTCCAAAATCAAAACCAACAACTAAAAGTTATAGATAAAACACTCCAGTTCAGCAATCAATGATGTGTGATAATTCTCTTTCAAATAAGTTCCAGTTAAGTAATAAAACCAACAAAGAAAAACATCTAAAAAACCAGAAAAAAGAAAAAAGAAAAACATCGTAACCATGGTGCTTGAGAGGTTAGGGTATCTTTTTTAATGATCGTATTTCAAAAGTAAAGAATCGTCCTTTCTTATTGGGTTTAAACTCAACATATTGAATTTTTTTGGCTGCTGCCAAGTCTGCAGTTCGTTTGGCTGTCCGTTATTATAGTCCAACATTTTTTGGTCGGGTATTGTACAGCCGTAAAAGATTGGTTTCGGATATTGGATATCACGAAGATGTAACAAAAGTACCAGTGGAAAAATTTTGAGATGGCTAGAAGAGAAAGCTAGTGTGGTTGAACAAAAACTATTTTATGGAATGTTTGTACTTGAATGGAGATGCCTTTTATAAGTTTCTATAATGTTCTTAACAAATCATTTAGATTGTGTGTTTTAGCTTTTAGAGAGGTTTCAAAATTCATTTTAGTAGAAGAAAGAAAAGCACAGTAGGAGTTATTTCTTAACTATTGCCAGAATATTGTTTTTTTAGTTTATGCTTTTAATTTCTCATTGTGCAATGTAAATGTTGAGTTGCAAAAAAATAGTCCTGTTTGCATTTTCTAAGATGCCATTAAGGATGATAGTAATCCTCCATCTCACAAATAGATTCAAGTGTAGGTCTCTTCTCAGGTGCATGAATCTGCAACTCAAGTTGATTTGATGATACCACAGACATGAAGACAAGGTTGTAGTTAGCAGACTACTGTTATATAGGAGTTCTGGCTACTGATGAAGACTAGTGTCTTGTTTTTTAGAATGTTAACCTAAATATTAAAAGATTCATCAACAATTCTATGCTTAGTCTTGAAAATTTTGAAAGAGTAAGTGATGTTTAGTAAACTATTGTTTCTAGTATAATGCTTTGTTTTCTACCTCAAATTTCTTCTACATTTTGTACTTGCAGTCTGTTCTATGTTAAGTTCTTTCTGGACAGACATACCTCTGTTATCACAACATTGTACAAAAAGATATCAAACCTTTTAATTTTCTATTTGAATACCACCAAGATGAACCTCCTACAGCTAAGGTATGTGGTATTCATGCACCCAAAACTTGAATTAATAATGTATGATACTATACTTATTCTATTCCAACTATTACATTTTAGCAGAATTGTGCAACAGTCTATCAACATATAAACAAGCATGACTAATGAACTATTACAACTTATCAGAATTGTGCAACATATGAAAGAAGCATGACTAATGAACTTAACAGATTTTGCATCAACATATTAACAATTCAAACTAACAGTTAAGTCACTCACAGTTTAACAATTCAAACTCGTTCTCAGCTGTTCCTGCTTTTTTGGTTCGTCTCGGTTTCTCTCTTCAATCGCGGCTCTTTCTGCAGCAGATTTGAAGCTAACTGTCACCAATATCCTAACATTCACACCAGTTAACACATTAACATAGAAAGCAACAACATCCTAAAAAAATGAATCAAAACGTCGAATCGAAGCGGAGAATCCGAACAATGAATCGGTTCGACAAATCGAAACGACGAATCAAAAAGACGAATAAAGGGAGATTCGAACCTAAAAATTGATTTCTTTGATGAAGAGAATCAAAGAGACAAATCCTTGAAGCGATGAGAAGCTGAATCGAGAACCTGAAACAATGAGAAACAGTGAGTATGAGAAGAACTGAAACGAGAATCTGAAACTCAAAATCAAATAACAAACCCTAAGAGATTATTGTGAATGATTTGGGAATGATTTTTGGGTTTGATTTTTAGGTTTGTGACGGGAATGATTTCTGGATTTTTGAGGTTGAAGGAGACGAAAGAAAGAAAGAAAGGAGACGAAAATACTTTATAATTTTTATTTAATAAAAACTTTAGTTCATTAATTTGGTGACTGCAATTTTTTCGCACCAATAGTAGCGTCGGCCACGGCCGACGCAACTGTTAAAACATAAATAATTATTTATAACAATATAGAAAAAGAGGCAAATGAAAATGGGGTGGGGAAATGAAATTTTTTTGCATCAATGATAGCGTCGGTCCTAGCCGACGCTACTATAAAAATATCACAAAAAATAAATAATTATTTAAAACAATATAGAAAAGGAGGCAAATGAAAATGGTGGGGGGAAATGAAATTATTTCGCCCCAATAATAGCGTCGGCCCTAGCCGACGCCATGTTTAAAATAATAAAAAAAAATATACTTTCAAGCGACTGTTGACTAACGTCGGCTACAACCGTCGCTACTATTAATGATCTTTTAAAAAAATAAAGCAAAATGAATTTACCCTCGTAGCGTCGGCTTATGGGGACACTTCACCGACACTAATAGCGTAGGAGTCGGGGCCGACGCTATATTTTTTATGCTAAAACGTGATTTTCTTGTAGTGAATCTCACGAAACCGAACCATTTCCCAATCTTGTTCTTCTTGGCTGGAATGACCACTTCCACGATATCTCCCGAGCTCCCAAATAAATCGTAGATGTCTGAAGCCTTGGTGTTATCTGGTATTTCGGAGAAATAAAAGGAAGTGAGCTTGGATGCCTCCTCCTACTGAAGTCTGCTTCCTTTGGGATATGAATCCCACCTAGGTTGGAGGTTCCTGAAATTACAGCTTCTTGCCATTTGCCACGCCATGATGAACACTAAACTGAAAAAGAAAAGATTCTAGAGAGAAGGGCTCCTCCTTCTCTCTACTTATAAGCTGATGAGTGTAATTCACTATCATTGTTTATATTATTTTATTTTATATATTTTTATAGTTTCCTTACTTTCAAAGTTGAAATCATCTTTTTCAATAAAAACTACATTCTTTAATAAAAAATATGTAACTAATTTAATTATAAAAGAAGTTACAAATAAAGAAAAATGAAAAGTTACCCTTAATTAAACAAAAGGTTAATAGTTATTTTGCATTCTGTCATATGGTCAAGTTTTGAAAAAACCCTGTAAAATAAAAAATTTAGAAACCATCTTTACAATTTTTAGATTTCTCTATTTTGTCTCCTTAATAGATTTGATCAACAGAATTTGTGACTTGACAGTATTTTCTTGACTTTTTTTTTATTTTTTATTTTATTTTTTGAGAACCACCTACCACTAAGTTGGGTGTTTTTCTTATTTACTTGTTTGCATTAAATATTATATATTACAGTATTTAAATTCATACAACTAAATAATAATTTTAATAAAACTGAAATTATATTCATTTTTATCATTTAATTTCAATTAATTTATTATTATTATTTATTTCAATTCATTATTTTTATTACTTTATGTTTAATTTTTATTATATTTATATTTAACAATTTAGTTTATTTTTTAAATAATAAATGTTAAAATATATTTAATATTTATTTAATAAATATATATATATATATATATTATATATATATATATATATATATATATATATATATTATATATATATATATTTTATATATATATATATATATATATATATATATTAACGTTTTATAAATATTATTTTTTAAATAATGAAATTAAAAATATTAATAATTGATTTCAGTTTATTACTAATTTATCTTAATAATTTTTATTAATTAATTAATTTCAGTTTATTAATTTATATTAATAATAATTTCAGTTTAATAATTTATTAATAATTAATTTCAGCGTATTATTGTATATATTTTAGTATTAAAATACTAAATAATTTAGGGTTAATAGTCATTTACCCCCCTGCAATATAGGCGACTTTTGATTTACCCTCCTTTAAAAAAATAATTTTGGATTACCCCCCTAAAATTTTGGGGTACCCCCCTAAGCGTGTAAAAACCAGGGGGGTAAATCGAAAAAAAATATTTTACAGGGGGGTAATCCAAAATTATTTTTTTAAAGGGGGGTAAATCAAAAGTCGCCTATATTGCAGGGGGGTAAATGACTATTAATCCAATAATTTATAATTAATATTTAAAAGCTTAATAATTTAATAAATTTTTTTACTATATTTAAATTGTAATATATTTTTGAATTTTGACATTTAACACCAAAACAATAAAATAATAATCAAAGATGCCACATGGAATTTTAAAAAATAAATAATAATAATAATAATAATAATAATAATAATAATAGTAATAATAAAAATGCCAACTAAACCATTCACATAATTAAAAATACTAATAATAAATTTTAAAAAATATTGTAATGTCAAAGATTATGTTGACTAGATTTCAAGAGGAGTTAAAATAATGGAATCTTGAAATGTTAGGGTGGGAATCTTTTTTTTTACAGGGTTTTTTCAAAAATCGCCCATATAGCAGAGGAAAAATTAGCTATTAACCCTAAACAAAATGATATTAAATGTCCATAGGGTTAAAATACATAAAAAGATAAATGATATATTAAAGTGTTTAATTTATGAACATTTATGTACCTTATTATTATATACTAGTCAAATGAACAAATTACTTTTTGTTTTGGTAATCTAGATCTAACCTTTACTTTTTTTATAACATTTTTGTTACTTTTGTATCTTATAAAAAAATTGGGATATCATTTGTACTAGTCAAGAAGCGCAGGTGTATGTTGCTCTTACAAGAATATGGATACTCAAATGTCTTAGTAGGTATATAATAAATAACAGTGGTTAGGGGTTGCCCTTGACGGTGAGAAGTCTTGTGGTGATATTTTTAGTACTCTAAAGGACTTTCTCACGTGAGGTGAGAGGCTCTGTAAAATTGTATGTAGGGTTTGATCTATAGTAGTTAAGATATGTCATTTTTCATTTGAGGGAGAGATATTTATACAAGTTTTTGGGCATAGGATTTAGAAACACCATAGGGGGCGGCAACCGTTCCCCCATGACTAGGGAAGATTGTTGACCCCTTATTCTCAAGGGATTCGTGGTGGACTCCTTATTCTCTGACTAACGAAGACAACGGTATTTTACATGTCATCAGTCTCAAGGGCGAGCTCTATTGAAAGTGTTTTTCGGTGAGTATTAGTTTTATCGTCTCCATAGGGATTGGTGTGATATTAACATCTTTATACAATTTAACTGTGTCTTAAGTAAGGGTTTCAATTGGTTTTTTATGGGTAAAAGTAACATTCACTAGTTTTTACAGCAATGATAAATTTTTTAACAGATTATCATTTAAAAGGCATATCAAGACTAGATTATAATCAACATAACCATGTATCACTCATATATATTGCTCATGTCTGAGACGATATTGCGATTTTTACCGTATTGTGTAATCGACGATGTCTCAACTTATTAAACAATACAAATAACATTATGATTTGATACAAAGTGAATATCAAATTCCAACTCAATGTCTAGACTTGGTCTTTGATAGATGATAAATGTAACACCCCGATTTTTAACAGCGAGAGTGTATATTTTTTTTTTTTGAATGCCATACATAATATTCACAACTGTCTTTTCTGGGAAATAATAAAAATGATTAATCAGAGTACGAGCTTTCGATCTAAGTCTTTTCCATACATAGGACCAGCGTAATGCCCACTGTTATAAATATTTGTCCATACACATATAAATAAGCACTCAGCTTTACCAATAACAACAACAACAACATGGACAACCTCAAAGCATGACCCTAAGCTGATCTTGAATTCCTAGCCCCAAGACATCGCATCTTACAAGCCTTCACGACACCTGGATACCTTAACTACCACAACTTCTAAACCTGGGTGGTCGTTAGCCACATCATAATAATAGTAGAGGGTCACAATCTAAAAACAGCATATATGGAAGAATACACACATGCCAACAGAACATGATATACATAACAACATGAATGAGATGACAATATGATATGCAGAGCAACATAAATGAGGTGACAGTATGATATATGTAACAATCACAATATTTAATTTAACACACAAATGCAATGCGCAAACATTTAATTTAACACACAAATGCAATGCACAAACATTTAATTTAACACACAAATGCAATGCACAAACATTTAATTTAACACACACATGCAATACACACACATCCTAAATGCCGACCTATATGAATTTGGTGGTCCCAATTCGTCGGGTACCCTCACCATGCATGAATCCAGGAATTTAACCTCTCCGCAGAGAGTCGTGATACCCCCTTGGGTCCTCACTAACCGTGCTGCCTCGCATACACAAAAGTGTTGCCCTTGCAAACACCCGGAGTTGCCTCCCTCGCATTCTCCTGACTCAATTTTATCTCAAAGGATCGATGACGGCTCAGTCACATCACCTGGTGCAGTAGAATTCCCTTCGGGATTAGGTGATGATTCAAAACCCATCACCCTGGCCCGTTCGGCGCCAACTACCTACACGCAACTATGGTATGCATGACTCACACATGCAAATGCAACAGTTTATATAAACACAATATGTATAAACACAATCACAATCCACAATTCACAATTCACAATTCACAATTCAGTTCATATATCTATCACAGATCATATGAACAATTCTCAGTACCAACAGGTGGCTCAGACACACCTCGTGTTGTCCTCCTCGACATACACATCAACCGCAATTCATATATTTATCACAAATCATATGAATAATTCTCATTACCAACAGGTGGCTCAGACACACCTCGTGTTGTCCTCCTCGACATACACATCAACCGCAAATCATATAGCCACATATCCCCAACTGGGCACACAATCATGTATATAACCACATATCCCCAACTGGGCACACAATCATCATACATCCCCAAAAGGGCACACAACCATGAATACAGACACACATGCATTCAATCACATATAATATCGTTAGAGAGTGCCCTTACCTGAGCAAGCTTCCAACCCAACCCACTTACGCTACGAAAGATCAATTCGTCCCTCACGATGAAACCTCCTAATCGGATCCCACTGTAAACCTTTATAATACACAAAGGACTTATGTTAAAACCACTCGAATATATCCTACAACAAGGCTGGGTCTTGGTTGCTAACCTACTCAATCAGGTTTTGGGTTACGACACTGGTTTCTAACCGAATCGCTTTATAAAATAAATCTTTTCAGATAAGAAAGAAATTAGTTTTCCTCTCTAAAGAATAAATATCAAACTTCAAAGAAAATTTTCCACAAACTAATTTAAATTCTTTTACTTGAACCCATAATTGCGTCAAATTATTTTTCTCGCACTATGAAAAAATTCAGCGAAACCGAAATATATAAATCACCCAAAATAAGATTTTAACCCCAAAATAAAACCACCTAATATCCCATAAATACCAAATAAATAACCAAAATATTTATTTCACCAATATAAAATTTAATGATCTCCTTGTATTAAAATACTTTAATCTTACCATAAATAAAATTAATTAAACAAATAAAATACTAAAAAAATATTCCAATTTCAATAATATTCTAAATTAAAATTTAGAATAAATAATAGTTTTCCAATCACAATAAATTATTTTGGATCTAAAACTATTTCGACACAAAACTAGTTAACAGTTTTTTTTTCAACGGTACCAAAAATCGGCACCGTTCGTACTTTAAAATACTATTCCGAACGTATCCGGAAAATTCCGAAAAATAAAATAATTATCTAAATATATATATATATATATATATATATATATATATATATATATATGGGTTCATATCCTATGAGAATGCAATTTTTATGTGAGAACATAAGAATGAATCTGAATCATTAGATTTTAAAATAAATGGTGGAGATTATTGTGGGTTTTATTTTTCTCTCTCCTCCATTAATAGAATAAATGATGGAGGAGAGAGAAAAAAAACTAACACATAATCTCCACCATTTATTTTAAAATCTAATGGTTCAGATTCATTCTCACGTTCTTACATAAAAATGTCATTCTCATATGATACGTTCCCTATATATATAGATAAATAAATATACTTTCAGTTAAAAACAACCAGGATAAAAAATATCAAACGGAATGAAAATTACGAGACCGGAAGTAAAAACAGCGGGACGCCCCCCACAGAAAATGGGCAAAACGCCCGTAACACCACAAGTGACTAACGTCACACTAAACCCAAATAAAAGGGGTGGGTCCCACCACCCACTCTCTTATTATTATTATTTTTTCTAAACCAATTTAAATAAATGAATAGTAACACATAATAATAATCCAAATAATATACCCACAGATAAATTAAATCGGTACCAATATTTTTCTCTAAAAAAATAATCCGATAATCGGATAGAAAATATTTTTGTTACCGACAATACTAATTTTTTTAACTCAAAGCAGTAAACCAGAGGGTATTCTATCGGTGTATAATTTACCAAATCTAACCACATAATTTAAAACTAAAATAAAATAAATAATCAACAACTAAAAAAATTAAATAAATGAACCATAAAACTTACCCTTTGTTTCTTACTGAGCGTGAGTTGTGAGAGAGTTTTCAAAAGAAGAACAATGTAACAATTTTTCTCCTTTAAATAGATTATTCAAAGACATCACCACCACCCAAAATCAATGGCCAAGATTTTCCACTCTCTCTCTCACACGTGATCAATGATCACAAAAGAAAATATCATGATATAGAATTTATGCCGCCTTACTATTCTTACTATCCGTTAGTTCGTTCGGTCTCCTCGTTCGCTCACAGGCGAGTCGTAAAACACTCCTGAATAACTTTTTCGAAAACAGAAAAATTCTACCGTCATCTTTAAAATAAAACACAACATTATTTTCGACAAAATAATTATTCCGAACAAATAAATTTTCTACGCCGCTTAGAAAAATAAAATGGGATTAAATTTTCATTTTCCGGCGGTAAATAAACTCCTATGTAAAATTTCCGACAACACTCGGAGTCCGTGGAAATTAAAACAGCGGCTATATTTTTCTCGTTTTCTCAAAACATCAACGGAGTCACATTTTCAGAATTTCCGATACCATAAAAATATCTGAAATCAATTATAATCCTCGCCAATTTAAAAGTCTGATCGATTTCTCAAAAGAAAACATATGGGTCAAACTGATCCACCACCGGAACCCCTAAAAATATCGAGTATAAATAGTTTGCTACCCCAAAGTTTCGTAGAAACACCGATGAATTGATAAAACATCACAAAATAGCACCGACTAAAATATACGGGTCTTACATTACTACCCTCCAAAAAGGAGTTTCGTCCTCGAAACTCGAGGTAAATGTAACAACTTACCAATTTATCACTAACACACTCACTAGAACGACCGCGCACCTATTGCAACCCTCTACAAAGTCACAGTGACTCGGACCCTAGACGCAACGCTAAAACCCCACACTATCTAAGCCGACAAGAATCATTCATTCCATTCAACACAATCTTGTCTACTATCAACAACATATTAAGGATGATCAGTTCCTCAATTTGTCAATAGGTAGGCGACAACCATGATGGTGGAATAAACCATTGTTACCAACTACAATAGTGTTCTCCTCCTCTTGTTCTTAATTTTAGGCAGGACACAAGGGTCCAATAATCACTTCGATGTTTCCTAAATGTTTCCTCCAAATTCCTGTTACTTCACTCTCCAAAGTGAGACACAATTTCCCCAAAACAAGTTACGGTTTCTCTCACGCTCACTAAGCTCGGAACAACCATTGAGTATCCTCCAAAACAGTAACAGCTAAAACCCAAGTACAAATTCAACCTATTTCACTCCAAACGAAGTAGTCATCTAAGTAGAGAACTCCACATTTTTCCCAAGGTCCATAATTCCTTAGTTATTCCTTCCATCTCAATACCATGGCGACCTATATATGTTCCCATCCAAATTCATTCCCCTTACCATCTTAATATTACCATCCCAACGTCCGGTTGGTGATTGAAACCTCCCTAAATTTTCTTTCACGTGCCCACTATGCCATCTACAAAACACACAAACCCTCTACCCCAGACTTAAACTATTGGATCACACTCTAACACAACTACCTTATTTCCAAATCATACTTAGCTTACTCTCGTATGCCTTAACATAAATGATCCTCTTCGTTGGCTATCACCATTCGACACCCCACGTCTTTTGTGTTATCCTACACCTGCCTCCAAAATATATTATGTTTCTTTTTCTCTTCCAATCAAATTCCTTCTTCCTCAAAGAGCTCAACAATCAAACCATTTTTGATTGTTCTCATATCTCATGTTCTATTGTCAAACTGTTCTCGATGTCAACCTCTGATGTCCAATAATTTCTCAATGCATATTTTCCATTATGCTACTCTACTTTTTGTCATAACCAGTTCAATGAATCCAAGTCTTACTAGTCTCCACCAAATATTTCCATTTCATACTTGATTTCGTCCGAATAGGCAAATGTTTAACCCTCTCTACTTCCGAATATGCCCAATGCACCTTATGCGACCCAATCTAGTTGTACCTTCAACTCTTAAGCATATATTTACCATTATCTTTTTCCGCTTTATGGGCGAGGTAATTTCTTGCATGGATCATAAATCGACCTAATTCACATCTCCAACCGTTCCTCTCACACTTTGTCTTAACACCGATTTCCCCATACCAATCTTTTCACTCCACCATTCGTTCATCAACGACATAATGTACTTAACCTCGTCCAGACTTCTCATATCTCATGTGGAATCTCCAACAGGCTTTTCACTTAGTAACTTCATCATCCTAATTCTGAATATGACAACCCATCTAGTCATTAATACACTACCCATTAGCCTTGTGATATCAGATTTTCCAACCGCAGGATTATTCTCTTACCACTTATACCGCTTCTTAAATATCAACTTTACGTCCGAGCGCAACCCCATCATCTATAGCATACACTCTTGAGGAAATGCTTAGTATCCTTCCCATTTCCATTTGGGCCATATCCTTGGTAGTCCTTCCTAAGCAATGAGGTAGTCAACCTTCTTATTACAAATCTGTGTTACCTGAGCACTTTCTTGCTTGCATACAACCTTATTCTTCCTTTGTAACCACCTTTACGATACTGCAACTCCAAAGTCCTTTATACTAGATCCTCTTATAACATATAGGAGTTTCCAACTTCAAACATCTTAGCAACCAAACGCCTATAGTCGTTTCCCAACCTACCATGACCTCTATCTTGGCAACTTCAACCCACATCTTTACTCTCCTTCACCCAATCTAAATATCCTTGTTCCAAATCAATGTTCGTCCTATCCAACCTACTCTTCATTGTTCTATCTATCTTCAATTGCTTATGACTATCCAATGGTCATAATATCCTTTTATAACACAACCCAATCCTCTTTCGCATAAGTTCTTGCTAAACATCAGGACACATCCATTCACTCCTCAGTTTCTTATTCAATCCTAGCTTTTTCTAAGGTAACAACCAACATTATCACCCTACGATCTAACACTCTACAAGAATCATCCTTCCAAAACAGACATATCTTACTCCTCCATTTAGTCACTGAGCACTTATCTCAAATCTTAACGCTTGACTTTTAAAGAGCAACTACCCAATCAAAATTCCTTTGCTAACTTTTCTTTATTCTCAGGTTCGATCCCTAAATCCAAATCTAAACTTTGATCTTCACGAAATCCATATACTTGTTACACCATATAACTCCATTCATTAATTTTTCATACATGGCTCTGTGTCCTTCCAGATATTAACTTTCAGCGTCTTATCACTCTTCTAACAACCCATTGTCTACCCGCGGTATGATATTTCTAGCAAAACCATGTCACCCATACTTGAATTGCTTTAGCACTTCCCTACTCTACTCATATATTTACTTAGATCCCTGGTACTACTTCTACCTTTTCCTCATAGCCACTGTTGTACTCATTCTCTTCCAAACTTCCACTTCTAGTCTTTTGAAGACAACTCCACTGATGGTCACTTCCACTAAAACTTATCCATGTGATACTTGGTTTCCTTCCTTTAACATCACATGATTCATCCTTACGGTATTTAGTTACCTATCTAACCTAGCTTAAGAAACCAAATTAAACCCTCAAGCACCTACCAATCATATAACCTTCCTTCAACTTTCCTAGGTTTCGGCCACTTTCAACGTGCAACCCGCTTTCTTTCTAGAGAAGATGTCCCATTAATCTCCATGTATAGTAATTGTCTCCAAACGACATCTATAACTGCTCTTTGATTCCAAAGAAATATCACCTTCTTCATAGTCCATAAACTTCATCTCATCTCATTCGGAACTCACCAGAATGAACATCCAATCATTTTTCTCTCAAAAGGTCCTCCAAATCAAGTCCTTACTTATAATCCTGTGAAACCTTGACTTCCACTCATCCCTCCTCAACACCTCGGAGTGATAAGGACAAACAAAACCTCTCATCCATAACATTGCTGCAGAAAAACCTTGTAGTTCTTACTCGATTCAATCTCACTACCTCTAGATCACTACCTCTAAAGAAAACAGACACACATGTCGACCAACGTCAACAAATGCTCAAGGGGTTTAACTATGCTTCTTACTGAAGTATTATGGGAGACCTCAGCTTCAGTTAAGAAACAAACGATTACCTCAACACATAACCTACTGGACTCAAGACACAAACCACATAACACATAGGACTCCACACATTTACTCCCACTAAACCCGACACTTGATCAGCTTAGGACACCCGACTCACAACCCCATGAAAATCTTAGACCAAAGCTCTGATACCACTATGTAACACCCCGATTTTTAACAGCGAGAGTGTATATTTTTTTTTTGAATGCCATACATAATATTGACAACTGTCTTTTCAGGGAAATAATAAAAATGATTAATCAGAGTACGAGCTTTCGATCTAAGTCTTTTCCATACATAGGACCAGCGTAATGCCCACTGTTATAAATATTTGTCCATACACATACAAATAAGCACTCAGCTTTACCAATAACAACAACAACAACATGGACAACCTCAAAGCATGACCCTAAGCTGATCTTGAATTCCTAGCCCCAAGACATCGCATCTTACAAGCCTTCACGACACCTGGATACCTTAACTACCACAACTTCTAAACCTGGGTGGTCGTTAGCCACATCATAATAATAGTAGAGGGTCACAATCTAAAAACAGCATATATGGAAGAATACACACATGCCAGCAGAACATGATATACATAACAACATGAATGAGATGACAATATGATATGCATAGCAACATAAATGAGGTGACAATATGATATATGTAACAATCACAATATTTAATTTAACACACAAATGCAATGCACAAACATTTAATTTAACACACAAATGCAATGCACAAACATTTAATTTAACACACAAATGCAAACATTTAATTTAACACACAAATGCAATGCACAAACATTTAATTTAACACACATATGCAATGCACACACATCCTAAATGCAGACCTATATGAATTTGGTGGTCCCAATTCGTCGGGTACATTCACCATGCATGAATCCCGGAATTTAACCTCTCCGCAGAGAGTCGTGACACCCCCTTGGGTCCTCACTAACCGTGCTGCCTCGCAGACACAAAAGTGTTGCCCTTGCAAACACCCGGAGTTGCCTCCCTCGCATTCTCCTGACTCAATTTTATCTCAAAGGATCGATGACGGCTCAGTCACATCACCTGGTGCAGTAGAATTCCCTTCGGGATTAGGTGATGATTCAGAACCCATCACCCTGGCCCGTTCGGCGCCAACTACCTACACGCAACTATGGTATGCATGACTCACACATGCAAATGCAACAGTTTATATAAACACAATATGTATAAACACAATTCACAATCCACAATTCACAATTCACAATTCACAATTCAGTTCATATATCTATCACAGATCATATGAACAATTCTCAGTACCAACAGGTGGCTCAGACACACCTCGTGTTGTCCTCCTCGACATACACATCAACCGCAATTCATATATTTATCACAAATCATATGAATAATTCTCATTACCAACAGGTGGCTCAGACACACCTCGGGTTGTCCTCCTCGACATACACATCAACCGCAAATCATATATTTATCACAAATCATATGAATGCACATCACAAGTTTAGCATCATAGCATAAACACACATCCCCAACTGGGCACACAATCATGTATATAACCACATATCCCCAACTGGGCACACAATCATGTATATAACCACATATCCCCAACTGGGCACACAATCATCACACATCCCCAAAAGGGCACACAACCATGAATACAGACACACATGCATTCAATCACATATAATATCGTTAGAGAGTGCCCTTACCTGAGCAAGCTTCCAACCCAACCCACTTACGCTACGAAAGATCAATTCGTCCCTCACGATGATACCTCCTAATCGGATCCCACTGTAAACCTTTATAATACACAAAGGACTTATGTTAACACCACTCGAATATATCCTACAACAAGGCTGGGTCTTGGTTGCTAACCTACTCAATCAGGTTTTGGGTTACGACACTGGTTTCTAACCGAATCGCTTTATAAAATAAATCTTTTCAGATAAGAAAGAAATTAGTTTTCCTCTCAAAAGAATAAATATCAAACTTCAAAGAAAATTTTCCACAAACTAATTTAAATTCTTTTACTTGAACCCATAATTGCGTCAAATTATTTTTCTCGCACTATGAATAAATTCAGCGAAACCGAAATATATAAATCACCCAAAATAAGATTTTAACCCCAAAATAAAACCACCTAATATCCCATAAATACCAAATAAATAACCAAAATATTTATTTCACCAATATAAAATTTAATGATCTCCTTGTATTAAAATACTTTAATCATACCATAAATAAAATTAATTAAACAAATAAAATACTAAAAAATATTCCAATTTCAATAATATTCTAAATTAAAATTCAGAATAAATAATAGTTTTCCAATCACAATAAATTATTTTGGATCTAAAAATATTTCGACACAAAACTAGTTAACAGTTTTTTTTTCAACGGTACCAAAAATCGGCACCGTTCGTACTTTAAAATACTATTCCGAACGTATCCGGAAAATTCCGAAAAATAAAATAATTATCTAAAAATATATATATATATAGATAAATAAATATACTTTCAGTTAAAAACAACCGGGATAAAAAATATCAAACGGAATGAAAATTACGAGACCGGAAGTAAAAACAGCGGGACGCCCACCACAGAAAATGGGCAAAACGCCTGTAACACCACAAGTGACTAACGTCACACAAAACCCAAATAAAAGGGATGGGTCCCACCACCCACTCTCTTTTTATTATTATTTTTTCTAAACCAATTTAAATAAATGAATAGTAACACATAATAATAATCCAAATAATATAATCACAGATAAATAAAATCGGTACCAATATTTTTCTCTAAAAAAATAATCCGATAATCGGATAGAAAATATTTTTGTTACCGACAATACTAATTTTTTTAACTCAAAGCAGTAAACCAGAGGGTATTCTATCGGTGTATAATTTACCAAATCTAACCACATAATTTAAAACTAAAATAAAATAAATAATCAACAACTAAAAAAATTAAATAAAGGAACCATAAAACTTACCCTTTGTTTCTTACTGAGCGTGAGTTGTGAGAGAGTTTTCAAAAGAAGAACAATGTAACAATTTTTCTCCTTTAAATAGATTTTTCAAAGACATCACCACCACCCAAAATCAATGGCCAAGATTTTCCACACTCTCTCTCTCTCACACGTGATCAATGATCACAAAAGAAAATATCATGATATACAATTTATGCCTCCTTACTATTCTTACTACCCGTTAGTTCGTTCGGTCTCCTCGTTCGCTCACAGACGAGTCGTAAAACACTCCCGAATAACTTTTTCGAAAACAGAAAATTCTACCGTCATCTTTAAAATAAAACACAACATTATTTTCGACAAAATAATTATTCCGAACAAATAAATTTTCTACGCCGCTTAGAAAAATAAAATGGGATTAAATTTTCATTTTCCGGCGGTAAATAAACTCTTATGTAAAATTTCCGACAACACTCAGAGTCCGTGGAAATTAAAACAACGGCTATATTTTTCTCGTTTTCTCAAAACATCAACGGAGTCACATTTTCAGAATTTCCGATACCATAAAAATATCTGAAATCAATTATAATCCTCGCCAATTTAAAAGTCTGATCGATTTCTCAAAAGAAAACATATGGGTCAAACTGATCCACCACCGGAACCCCTAAAAATATCGAGTATAAATAGTTTTCTACCCCAAAGTTTCGTAGAAACACCGATGGATTGATAAAACATCACAAAATAGCACAGACTAAAATATACGGGTCTTACAATAAACTTAGATCAAGACTCAAAAGATGTTTCTCAACAAAGATTCAAATCACAAAAATTAAATAAAAGCAAAGGTTATCATCTACATTGATCATGAATTTGTTCATATAAAAAAGATCAAAAGAAATACATACTAGTTAAGATTGATTACATCTAATCTTGATACAAGGTGTTTAGCTACACATCATTGTAGCTTGCTTCACAAGAAATAAAGAGAGATGACTGAGCATCCGAATTGAATAATCGACAAAGGATGTGAATCCAGCTCCGATAAAATGATTATGACTTCTTTTGCTCTAAAACTAAGTTTCTAGTGTTTTGGTGTTGAAGGAAATGTGAGATGATCCAAGAATGTGGCTAAAATGAACATGGGATCCCTTAAATATCTAATCAAATATGTCTTGTATCGCCCACCGACCTAAGATTTTCCCGACAAAGTTCACTTTTAGGCACCTCACCCAGCGAACATGGTCTCCCCCGGAAAACTCAGGTTCGCCAACCCTTGTTGGGCGACCATGACCTTGTTTTGCATCTGCCTAATCACTATTTGGCCTCGCTTCTTGTTCACCAAAGCTCGCCCGGCGAGCTCGCTTTCTGTTCGCCAACTCTCGCCAGACAAACAAGGTGATTTTTGGCATCTTTGGCTTTTCTCTTAATTCTTGGTTTTGTGCCATTTTTCCTTGGTTTCTTGACCAATTTCCTGCATACTAGAACACATATAAGGGATACCCAAGCCACATACAAATATTATGATATTTCACACAAACTTATGGATTTATATAATCAAAAACGTAAAAGAGTTCGAAAAATGCCCAGTTTTAATGAGAAAATTTACTCAAGATTGGCATTCAACATACTCTCCCCAACTCAAATCTTTGTTTGTCCTCAAGCAAAGTATGCCTCTCATTAAAACAAGAGAATTTACTCAAGCATAAAATTCAACAAGAGAGAAATCAAACAGTTCAAATTCAACAGATGAACGCGTACAAGTAATGCTAAACACTTCCTAGAATCAAATTATGACTGAGAATTAATTTCTAAATTCAAATATCATGTAATGCATTCAAAAGTAACTAAATTCTCACACGTGAATCACTCTAACTTTTCTCTTCATAAAATGGATGAAGACATTTGCATAAATAATTACGCATGGCATTTACTCTCACCTGATAACCTTGCTAACATCCTGATCAATTCATGCATTCATCAAAACAATCATATAGAAAATTATGGAAGCATAGACGACCAAGGGCTTTTCAATTTTGTAGCTTGGCCGGGTTTCACAACAAAGGGACATTTATGAGGTTTTTAAAACCAAGTTGTTAATCTCAAAAAGAGCATTCACTATACAAGTTCTTTACATTTCACAACTTTATTCACCTCTTTCTTTTGCTTAATTGATCAACCTTTTCAAACTTTCTTTCCACAATTATTTTTCATCTTTTATCTTTTTTTTTTTCTTTCAAACAAGCTTATTTCTTGTTCCCAATCATATTCACAACATTCTTTGCTAGTTCAAAATTTTTCAAATTTTTTAGCAACCTACCAATTTTCTTTCTTCTCCCCAATTTGAATACAATCAACCCTAAAAGAATGCTCCTTGATTTTTATGGCAAGGGACAAAAGTTTAAAAAAAAATTCAAGGTTCAAATGTTTCAAGAAAAAAATTTAGAATCCCACAAAATTCAATAACGAACCAAATTTTATGTACACAATCAAAGTTCATCACCAAAATGGGTCCTAACTTTTAAGGCTCAAAGGGGGTTAACAAATTCTCACTACTCACAAGGTGAGTTATTTTTGGTTATGGTTGTGCTCAAAATCAACAAAGTGCCTTGATTATTTCTATACTTTCACAAATTCACAACAATTACAAGATTAAACATGAATTAACCTAGTTAAAACAAAGTCATCAGTCATCCAAAGCAATATAGTGAACAATGGAAAGTTTCTCACAAATTTATGGTTTATACCTAAGCCATTCAAGTATTTGAAACAAATTTGCAAAATGAAGCAAGAATTGACATTTGCATAAAGCACACGTTTCTAAGTCATTCTAACATTCTTGAAAGTGGTAGCCATGTACCTTTCTTGCGTACATCATATCAAAATTTATATCATCACCATCTAAACTTGAATGTTCATTAGATACTTTTTGAAAATAATAGCAACCAATCTTTGAAGAAAAACATTAACCAATTCATTTTGGAAGCATCCTATAGAAACAATTTAAACAACTATTTGAAACATTCAAAGATAATGTATTAAACCAAATAACCAAGTGTTATGGTGTAAACACCAACACAATTACTCTCCAATGAGTCAAAGGTAAAAGTAGTACAAATCCCAAAAGTTTGAAACTACAACTGAAACAACAACATTATCCATACTAAATCAAAATATAAACTAAAACATAACATAAATAATAATGATAATGACCAAAAAGCTATAAAGATTCTTCACTTTGTCGAAAGAAGCCTTTTGGTCATGTCACCCTCCACTCCTCAAAATCTTCAAACTCTGCATCAGTATCGACATCCTCCTCCTCATTATCTCCATGCTCAGCATGTGCAGCTGCCTCCTCCCTATATAATGGCCTTCCCTCAAGTCATCTAATATGTTCCATAAACTACTCACGGGTACCAATCAAATGATCAACTGTAGACTCCCTAATTTGAAGCTGCAACTGCTACATTGAGTCATGCATATACATGAAGGACCTTTGGTTTGCCTCCAGCATGTCCCACGTCAAGTTACAAACCCACTTTTGCCTAGGGTCCCAATTCTGGAAATCTAAGTTTCTAGAACTAGAAGAACAACTAGAAGCCTCACCTACAACGTTCTTCTTCTTTAGCACACAGTGCCTAACAACACACAAATCATCAATTGTAACTGTAAGAGTCTCATGAAAATGAGGAGGGTTGAGATTAGCTCGCCCAATAGCACAAATAGCCATTATCAAATAAGGAAAAACTAAAGGACAATTGGCTTTAGCCATTGGTAGTTTGCCACTCTCAGCAACTAGCTTGAACTCATTAGCAATAATCTTGGCCACATCAATCTGCTTGCATGTAAGAATACTGTGGATCAAGTGTACGGTGTCTATGGGAATAGATGATACGTGCATCGTGGCTTAATATTGTGTAAAACAAGAAGTAAGACAATCTGGACCTGAGGCCTCATATCCTCCCTTATGTATCTAACTACAATGCCAGATGCATTATACAACACACTTCTCCCTTCAAGCAAGAGTGAGCTCGAGATCGCCTAGATTTCTTTATGCCTATGGAGCTAGAGGTGGTAGTCATCAATCTCTCATGGTTCCAAAACAATAGGGTGCCTCAAAACTTCACTGATGGCATTCCTATCAAATTTCAACCCTCTTCCTTGCATCATAGTGGTCCAAGTGAAATCCTCTCCTTCATTTGGAAGGGTGTTCGCATAGAACTCCCTTACCACATCATAGTTTATGTGCTCTGGAGGACAAATTAAATCACCTCACTTCTTTCGCTAGAAAATTTGTGCCACTTCTCTAAATGTCCCTTCCAGATTAATGTTTAAGATTTTTTCAAAAAAAAACTTCCTTTTCTCAAGCTCCCGAAACCTCTCAGCCTGTTTAGCCCCCATGAAACGAATCAGATCAAATAACCTATGTTGACGAAAGGAGCTTCCTCCCGTCATCTGCTTCTTTGAGGCCCCGGTATTTCTTGGAGGTGCCATCTGCAAAACAAGAATCAAACAACCAGCAACATAACACATATTTGTTAGGAAGAGGGAAGGCAATAAGAAATTAATATTCAACATGCATCAAACAAAATTTCACAAATTTCACAAAAACTACCATGCTCGCCCGTCGAACCCGGGGTGAGAGCACGAAAATATACTTCTCAAAATGAGAGGCCCATGCAGCACAACAACAACCAAACCCTCAAAATTAAGCATGCATTATGCTATTTAAGAAATCCCAAAGATAAGATTCATAAAGCATAAAGTATATAAATCAACTATACTACACATTAATCAAACCTAATCAAAGAAACTACCAAATGATTCCTAAGTTCCAAACTTCAAAACCTAGTCAAAGATAATTCCTATTGATTTCCTAGTTTAATTAAAGAGTTAAGAATAGAGATACATACTTTTCTTTGAATGAGCAAGGAAAATACAAATGGGATTATGCAAGAACATATTTTGAGATTTTCTCGAGTTACGGTTACGATGCACAGTGAGAGTGAGAGGGACACAAATTGATAATGATAATACAAAACACACAAAAAAACAAATTCTGATAATGAAATAGGCCCACGCGCATAAAGCCCACAAGAAAATAACATTTTAACTTAAAAGGCATCGTAAAAAAACAAGACTGGTTAGAATTTGCAATGCTCGCCCGACGAAGCAGAGGCGAGCAGAAACCAATTTTTTTCCAGGATTTTTACCACACTTACTTTTGCATACTTCTAACTAACACTTAACATAATAAAAATTTAAACAAAATAGAATACTTACAATATTGAGGTGCCTCCCAATAAGCGCTTGTTTAACATCAATTAGTTTGACAGTTTGGTGGCAAAATTATGGATTGCCAAGAGAAATTGTAGTTGTCCCCTGATCCAATTCACCACCAAGATAGATTCTTCAAACTTTGTCACTTCCTATTCCAAGTTTTTTTAGAAGCCGAATCCTCAAACATGATTTCCTTTTCACGTCCATTATATCTTCATCAGTATCATTCATTCAGAAATCATCTACCTAATCTTTGGAATACTTCATGCCTTCAAAGAATGTGAAACACACATCTTCATCTTGAACTCTAACCTTCATTATACCATCTTCAACATCAATTATCATTCTAGCGGTCTTCATGAAAGTTTGACCAAGAATCAATGATGTATCATCATCTTCCTCCATGTCAATGACAACAAAGTCAATAAAAAACAAGAATGTATCCACATTCACTAGAACATCTTCCGTTACTCCCTGAGGATGGGTTTTAGACTTGTTGGCTAATTGTAATGTAATCTTAGTTGATTTCATTTCAATTTTTCCTAGTCGTTGAACAACAAACAATGGAATTAAGTTAATGCTAGAGCCCAGGTTAATCAATGCTTTGCCATTGTATCCATTACCTATGGTTATAGGTAATGCAACGCTTCCCGGATCATCTTCTTTCCACTGTAGATTTCTTTGAATAATTGCACTTCAACTAGCATCAAGAGTGATGGTTTCTTGATCCATGTATCTTTTATTCTTTGTAAGGATGTCCATCATGAACTTTGCTTATGTAGGCATTTTCTCAAGGGCTTCGAAAAATGGAATATTTATTTGTAACCGACTAAATATATCCAAGAACCGAGCATATTGCCTCGCATTGTCCTTCTTCAAAAAAAGGAATATCTATTTCTTCCACAACTACCTCCTTCTCAACATCATCACTGATGCCCACGCCTATCTCTCTGCCACTACGAGTTTGAATTGACTTACATTGCTCCTTCGAGTTTCTTGAGTGTTTGCATAAAAAGTTCCTTTGTGTTGATCGGCTAATTTCTTTTACAATTAACCAACTTGCATCTCAAGATTTTTGATGGCCACATCGGTATTTTTTTATTAACCATTGACATTTTCATGAATTGGGTGAGAGTATCTTCCATCTTTGAATTTCCACCACGAGGTTGAGAAGGTTGATTGTAGTTTTGATAAGGATTTTGATGGTTTGACGGTCTGGCTTTTTGTCTCCAACCTTGGCCATTTTGTTGGTTGTTTCCTCTTGTTGATAACCTTGATTGCTTTGATAAGGTACTTGTCTTTGTTTGTATTGATTTTGATTCCCTGTGTAATTCACCTCTTCTTCAACCGGAGGATAATAAACCGATAGGATAATCTCCTTTACACAATTCACAAGAAGCGACTTGTTGATGTTTGTTAGGAAACTCTTATATCTCTTTGATTTGTTGTGGGAGCTTTGACATTTAATGTGTGAGTAACTCCATTTATTGAGATAACAACTTATTTTGTGCTAGAGTTGCATCATTCGTCCCCAATTTAATAATTCCCGGTTTCTTTTGTGAATTCCCTCTATTGTGTTGAACTTGGTGATCATTGTGCACCATCTTCTCAATAATATCAATTGCCTATTCTGTAATTTTTGACATCAAAGAACCCCCCGCAGTTGCATCCAAAAGAAGTTTTGGTTGTGGTAGAAGTCCATTGCGAAAGATATGGATTTGAGTAAGTTCATCAAAACTATGACCTTGACATTTCCTTAGCATTGACTTGTACCGCTCCCATGCCTCATTAAGGGATTCACTTGCACCTTGAGAAAATACCGCAATTGAAGTCTTTGCTTCCATAAATCTATTGTGTGGAAAGAATCTCTCAAGAAATTTCTCCTTTAACAAATTCCAATCAGTCATTGTTTGAGTAGGTTTATCAAGATACCATTCTTTTGCTTTTCCTACAAAAGAATGAGGGAATAGTCTCTTGAACACGTATTCTCCTTCCGCTTCTGCAACTCTGATTGCGCAAGAAACCTCCTACAACTTGGTAAGGTGAGTGTATGGGTCTTCATGATCAAGTCCATTGAAAGGATTTGCATACAAAATATGAAGTATTTCAATCTTCATCTCTAAGTTTCTTGAATTGTATGCATTTCACAAAAACTGAGCATTTCTCCTCTGACTCTTCATACAAGGACTGATGGGAGGTGGTGGATCTTCCATGATTGGTATAACAATATGAGTTATTGAATAAGTACTTCCAGAAGCTTCCTCACGTTGTCTTCTTTCCTTATATAGGTGCCTCCTCCTTCAGGTACACTTCCTCGCATAAACAAGTTTTTGAAACACTAACCACACAAATTAACAAACACAAGGGATAAAAAATAAGATAGCTTAAACATAACAAAATGACTTAAAACAAGACAAACTGTTGCAATGCTTGCAATATCCAAACACCAATCCCCAGCAACGACGCCATTTTGTTGAAAGTGTTTATCTGTGAGTATTTGTTTTATCGTCTCCACAGGGATTGGTGTGATATTACTGCTGTTCTACAGTTTAACTATGTCTTAAGCAATGGTTTCAATTGGTTTTTGATTGGTAAAAGTAACATTCACAAGTTTTTGTAGAAATGATAAAAGTTTTGAAAGATTATCATTTAAAAGGCATATCAAGACTAGATTTCATCAACCTATTTCATATGTATTCGATTAATCTAGCATGTGAACTTCATTTATAATCAACATAAACACGTATCTCTCATCTATACCTCTTAGGTCTGAGACGGTCTTGCAATTTTTACCGTATTGTTTAATCGACGATGTCTCAACCTATTAAACAATACAAATAACATTATGATCCGATACAAAGTGAATATCAAATTCCAACTCCATCACTAGACTTGGTCTTTGATAGATGATAAACTTATATCAAGACTCAAAAGATGTTTCTCAACAATGATTCAAGTCATAAATATTAAATAAAAGCAAAGGTTATCATCTACATTGATCATGAATTTGTTCACATACAAAATATCAAAAGAAATACATATTAGTTAAGATTAATTACATCTAATCTTGAAACAAGGTTTTTAGCTACACATCATTGTAGCTCTCTCCACAAGAAATAAAGAGAGATGAATGAGAATCCGAGTTGAATAATCGATAAAGGATGCGACTCCAGCTCCGAATAAATGGTTGTGACTTATTTTGCTCTAAAACTGAGTTTCTATGGATTTGGTGTTGAAGGAAATACGAGATGCTCCAAGAATGTGGCAGAAACGAACATTGGATCCCTTAAATATCTAATCAAATATGTCCTATCTCTCCCGGTGAATAGGCTTCACCTGGAAAAGTTCACTTTTAGGAACCTCTAACTGCCTGCTGGTCATCAAACCTCCCTTGTGAAAATATCTGATCTCGCCCGACGAACATGGTTTCGCCCTACAAACTCAAGTTTGCCAACCCTCGCGGAGCGACCATTACCTTGTTTTGCTTCTGCCTAATCACTATTTTTCCTCGCTTCTTTTTCACCAAAGCTCGCCCAACAAGCTCGCTTATATTCACTAACTCTCACCATGAGAACAAGGTGATTTTTGGCATCTTTGGCTTTGCTCCCAATCTTTGGTTTTATGCCCTTTTTCCTTGGTTTCTTGACCATTTTCCTGCATATTATCACACATATAAGGGATACCAAAGCAACAAGAAAATATTATGATATTTCACATAAAGTTATGGATTTAAACAATGGGAAACACAAAAGAGTTTGAAAAATGCCAAGTTTTAATGAGAAAATTTAGTCAAGATTGCATTCAACAAACCCCCTATTCTTTGAAGATGTTTCCTTAGCGTACCGCCCTTAAAAGAGGACAACCAAGCTGCCCTTGTTTAGGTTTTCACATATATAACACTACATAGTCCCTTAAGTAAGATAACTTTGTTAAGTGCGAAGTGTTTTCAAGGCTTCTGCGAGGTACGTTCCTCATATTTGGGAGAGTTCCAAAGTTGATGACAACTTTCTATCAAGAGGCATGCCCCTCAGCGTGGGGCGAGTCCCTCAGATAAAGGTGACTTTTCATTAAGAGGAGAGTCACTCAGCTTGGGGTAAGTCTCTCGGCTGAAACAGACATTTCATTACGAAGTGAATCCCTCGATTGAAAGAGAATTCCTCTTAGATAACTAGATGGTAGGCTGATATACCAAATTTCATTTTGATTGGCCTTTGAGATTTCAAAACGTCAATCAACCTTGAAAGCTTGAGTGCTTTAGTGGAAAAGAGAGTGTGGGTGGAATTTAATATGCCATATGATTGCATTCCTTGGGAAATTCAATTTATCCCCTTTTGTTTACACAAGTCTTTCTGGTGTAGAGACATTTTCGTTTCTCATAGCAGTTACCTTATTGGGTGGATATATGACTTGCACTATTGGATTTTCCATATATTTGTTTCGAGAAAATATTTTTCTTTTCTTCTTTTTTCCTACTTCCGTTTTTCTAGAAAAACCACTACTACGAAAAACCCATTTAACAACGGTTGGAAATGACATATAATGACGCGGGCGAAGGCGTCATTATGTAGAGTGTTGTTGTATATGTGGTACGTACAATGACGGTCCTGGGACCGTTGTTGTATTCCAGAAAGTGTGCACCATTTCACAACGGTTAGATTACACAACCGTTGTGATATAACTAAAGGTGATCTGGTTTGATTCTCAGCAACAACATTTTTTATTTATATTATTTTGGTCAGCGTTTGACATACAACTACAGTTAGGTTTTATAACTGGTGTCAAAACAGCCTGTTTTAAATATAAAAATTCTCTGGTTATCAAATTCTTCCTATATTTTATCCTGTTAAAATAGCTTTTGTTTCCATCAAACACAATATATGCATCAAACACAATTCTTCCTATATTTTATCCTTATAAATGAATCAAAGAATTTACATGAAAAGCTAACAGCTAACATTGTTTAAATCAAATACAATACGTGCATCAAAAGCCAATATTATTGATTTCATTATGTGCATCAAACACAATATCATGTACATCAAACACAATATGTGCATCAAAAGCCAAAATTATTGTTTACATTATGTGTATCAAAAGTCAAAAATATGTGCATCAAAATATATGCTGAGGAATGTTGCTGATATATTAAACAGCAAGAGGACCCTTAAGCGCATTGTGGATATACGCCCAACGTTTACGAAGATCTAGAAATTATTCAACGGGGAATGGGGTTTGGTCGTTAAACATCTACATAAGAAAGAGCAAAAAATTTAATATCATGCATGATAATAATTCAATAGTCAACTTATATATTAATATATGTAAACATTTTATGACATATATACCTTATCCCATGAATCAACAATGCCGCCTAGGACAATGTTTAACATGTGTTTCATGACATAATACCCACACTCGTAGCTCCCGGGTTGTTACCTCGTCTACAAATTACATGAATATAATAACATTAATATAACCACACATGAATGTAAATGAAAGAAACAGGTAATCGGGCCACTTACTTTAGGAGCAATCCATGCGGGCTTTTTTCTAACATTCCACATTATATTAACTTGCTCCACAAGACTGTACATTAAAAATTGAATTAAACATATTACATGATAAACTAATTAAAATTAATGTCAAAGAAAATGATATTAAACATAGACACTTACGTTAGAATAATATCTTTCAGTGATTTGTGGAGTGGGTCGTACAAGGAAGACAGTAATGTCACCGTATTTGTCTTAAATGATATTATGATCAATTGCCAATGACCATTGAATGAACACGAAAAAAAAAAAAAAAAAAAAAAATATATATATATATATATATATATATATATATATATATATATATATTAGTTTTTACTAAAATAAAACTAAATATAGAATATATAAATAAATTACAACAATACTTACCTACAGAGGAATGGTGCAAGGTAACATTCTTTTCCTCCATCATTTAGCCGTTCTTTCAAGTACCTTTCCATGATATTTTTTTCATTATATGCCCAACCAATATAACTTGGCTCCAAGATTCCATAAGTACTTGATTTATTAAACTATATACAAACACGGTGAATGTACCTAAATGGTCAAAGAAAATGAATAAATCAAGGGAGAAAATACTAAAAATTATAATGTTCTATAATGACATGTATATTCCACTATATACTTGCGTGTACCAAACTTTCAAAATCGCTATGTCAAGCCACTTAAATTCTGCGAGAAAATCCCTTACATCTTCAGGAGTGTAATACATTACATCCAATTTCGGGAAATGTTCTAGCGGGAGAGGTTGCGCAAGGTTTGTTGTTGCAATGGAAAAGTATAAATTGGTTATCTCATTTGGACTAGGGTCCAATATCCCATTGCGGTTATATAAAGTGGGGGGGGGGGGGGGGGGGGCTATACAATTACTTCCTTTTGTAGAAGCGCGATTTACAACACTTTTACTTGGAGTTTGATCATCACCATCAACGTAACGTTGATCTTCATTTGTTCGTTGTTCGAGGTTTTCACTTAATATCTACATCATAACATTCAATTAGAAGATAAAACAAAAATAAGCACAATATATATCATACATTTCCAATAAAACACTAACATCTCAAGTAAAGCACATACCGAATATAACTCTTGTAACTTTTCCACGTCTTTCTCCCTTTTTTCCCTCTCCTCTTCAAACATCCTCCTTTGTTCTTCCAATTGCTTCTCAACACTCTCAATCTTTTTTCGTTGAGCATGAAATTTAGTGGTTTTGGTGCTTCTTCTTTTAGATCCAAAGTATGACCTCAAGCCGACACTTTCTCTAACACCACGGACACGACCTCCATGCCCAACTGTTCCGATAGCTTCCACTAATATGTCATGTCGTGCTTCCGGAATAAATGTGCCTTCACGGGCCGTCACAACCAATTTATCCTACATAACATGAGCAACTTACATAAGCAAAACAAAACATATACTTACAATTTTCTCAGCAACTACTCTTGAAGCCTCAAAGGTGTACTCTCCATTAGGTCTTAATCGAGTCCTCTTCCATTTCTCATGTCTTAGCGGTGGAGATGGGATGTCACCATCTCCTCCTTCTTGTTGTTTTTCCTGCATGATTCTCTTCTCAAGTTTCCTGTAACCCCCACGAGACAATCTGTGGGGGTACATGTTTTTCGCCTTGTTTTGAATTCATACTTCGCTTTTAGCCTGCTATTAACATAGTTAAAAATGTGTATGATTAGTATCTATAATTCATTAGCATAACATTATAGGTTACATAAGACTAGTACTAACCTTAAATTCCTCAGAACGACATTTCTTCGCAAACTTGTGCCACACATTCTTCGATAAAAAACTATACAGAATCCATGGATGTTGAAGACCGCTCTTAGGCTTCGTAATGTAGTCAGCCGTGAGCCGTGACTTTAATCCCCTCCAACGAACACCGGCATAAGTTATCCATTTTTTTTTCAATTTTGAGTCATCGGTAAACTCAAGATTCAACTACATTAAATCAATATATAAGTATGAATTAGAAACTATAGGTAGTGATATCAAATATATGAAAATTATAGTATGTAATACCTTAACGTCTATCCATATGCTGTCTTTGACATTAATATCCACTTCTCTCAAATCATCTATCAGTATACTCACTTTGCTACGTGCAAGGAACACAACATAACTCTTAAAAGTAGAGTAATATGGACAATCCACTAATCTGTAGTGTGAATCAAACTCGATCGGAATTTTTACACCTGATGAGTTGCGGACTGATGTGAATGAGGGCATCATTGTGACACCTCTTTGTGATCTTTCGATTGAGTATCAATCGTTTGAGTTGTATTTGCAAAACACTCAATCGTTTGAGCATCTTCGCTGCTTTCTGTTGTAGAACTCGACAAGGTCGACATCTATGTAAACGATGACTAAGTAAATGATGTTAGTGTTGGTGTTGGTGTTATCTTCCTTCTCGACGGTGTTGTTGTTATCTTCCTTCTCGATGGTGCGTAATCTTCCTTCCGTAACGATCGTGATGATGATGGCGAAAATGACAACAACACAGTTAATAATGGATACTGATGATGCAAGCTTTAGTTGAAATCATGTATTGTTTCACAGTATTGAACGTTAGGGTTTAGGGTTGAAATCGTGTATCGTTTCGTCTAGTTTCTATTTTCAATGGAAAAAAGGATACTGAAGAGACAATGAAACTAGCTAGCTTGGAATATATTGAAAAGCCACTACGACGGTCAACACCATAAACCGTTATGATATATTACGTTCATAATGAAATTTCATATTAAAGCACCAGAGTTATATTTAGAATTAAAAATTAAAAAAACATACAAAATATATCACAACGGTGTAAATAAACAACCGTAGTCATAACTGTTAATTTTTTTATTTAAAAGTAAATAAAAAAGAAAAGGCGCGCCTTAACATAAATGGAATAATATATATGATGGCGCTGAGGTTCGAACACATGAAAGCTTGATGGTATCACCACGGTTGGATTATCAACCGTTGTTATATACAGATAATTTTTATTCAAAAAGCAAATAAAATACAGCCGCGCCTTAGTTTAGATATGTCAAAACGGTGTAGGGATGAACCGTTGTGGCCATGGCGTCGTTGTTTACGCTTTATGTAGTAGTGAGTATACCAGTTTGTGGGTAACAATAAGTAAAGAACTCACTCCTCTTTTAAGGGTAAAACTTCCTACCTCTTGATTTTCTATTCAAGGCAGCAATCTGCAAGAAAACTAAGTTATTTCAAGTTCGAGATATTGTGTCACGGTATTCTATTGTTCATAAGATCAACAGGTTTCGTCATGGCATTAGGTTTTCTAGCATAGGACGTGAGGAGGATGTGATAATGGAGTCGTGTTATGGAAGAGAGAGGGCCAACATTGATACCTCCAATGAGTTATATTCTCCCTATTTTTTTTACCTCCAACTACCCATATTCATAAACTAAGGGTTTTATTTACATTTACTTCTTTCAAAGTAAAATTTTTTTACGCTTGTCAACGTCACCCCTTCTCATATTACCCCAAATATGTGGGGTATAGTCAGGGCTTTTCAAATAGTGCATTGCAACTTAGGTGTGTCCCCCATTGTGGCGATGTTCCTTTTTTCTTTGGCACATAAATTCTTTGAAATAAAGACTAGGTAGCATTGCGCCCTTTTTCAAGTGGATGTCTATTGAAGCCCTTCGCAAAATCCTATATGGATTAGAAAGACAAGTTCGTGCAGGTGAGTGGGCAAGGCGACACTTCTTTCGTCACTATAGGGCGAGAGGCAACCCTCTTTTCCCTATATCTTGGACTTTTTATTCAAAAATTACCCAAAGGGTGGATCCAAGTGTTCTTTGAGATGTTTACATTCTCTAGATTCTTGCACGCTCAATACTCGGGACCGCGATAACACCAACGGGGTGGAGGCATACTTAGGTATTAAAGAATGCCCATTTTTCCCTGATCTTGTATTTATTAATGTATATGCTCGAACAACATTCTTTTCTCTACAGGGGACATGGAAGAGAACCCTTTTGGCGAGTGAAGAGAGTGCTTGGTTAAGATGCATATGGCGCAACACCGGGAAAGTCTTTCTGTACCCATTCTTCAACATGAAGTTTTTGATGGGGGGCTAGGTAGTGCGATACATCCTGGGTCGGTGACGCTCTCCCTTCCATGAATCCAAAGTGGGAGGAGGACCCTTCTAATGCCATCATATAGCCACAATGTAGTCGAAGGGGAGGAGAAAGCAGGAGATGAACGTGTCCCTCCTAAACCCTCTTTGTGGAATAATCTTGCCTTTAGCGTGATGCAGTATTATGATCATTATTTTTAAGTAATTATTATCAGTCGCTACATGTGATTTCCTCTACTAGGCTATCTGATTTACTAGAAGTCTAACTTTTGAGATAGCTCCTAGTGGAGAAATCTCAAAGAGAGAAACATTTATGCATTATCTGAGGACTACAATCCAAGGTGAACTACACAAATATGGCTAGTGCGACACTTGCCCAGTTTGAAGAGGCGAGGCGTGTGGAGCAGTCTCTTAAGAGGGCTCATAGAATCCTGGTAAGTCTGGAGGAGAGAGTCTTGTTACACAAAGATGGAGTCATGGCAGTCCCCGTCCATAATTTTGAGAGGGCGAGAAGACAAAGCACTTTCCTTTTTCCTTATCTGGACTTGAGCCTGATGGATCCTTTTCAGGTGGTTTGGGATGGTTGACAAGTGGACGACAAGAAGTTCCTCGTACTTTAATATTTGTTGTAATATACCATTTTTGTAATATTTAACGACTTCCCCCTTGTTAAATGTCATCACTGCAACCTTATATCTTTTTTTAGGGTGTAATGCCCCTCCCGAGGGTGGATAGGATCCCTAAGTTTTAATCGCCTATATGGGGGGAAATAATCCACTTAAGAATCCAACATTTTGATCGCCTCAATGGGCGTCAAGGATATCACCTAAGGATCCATCATTTTGATCACCTTTGCGACAAGGATCATACTTAAGGATCCAACATTTTGATCGCCTTTATGGGTGATAAGGATCTAGCATTTTGATATACTTTATGGGCGACAAGGATCCAGCTATTTGATCACCTCTATGGGTGGAAAGGATCCTACTTAAGGATCCAACAAATTAATCGCTTCTATGGTCCGTAAGGATCCCAATTAGGGATCCAACATTCTGATCGCCTCTATGGGCGAAAATAATCTCACCTAAGGGTCCAGCGATTTGACCGTCTCTATGGGAGACAAGGATATTTCTTAGGTATACATCATTATGATCGCCTCTATGGGTGACAACTATCTCATTTAAGGATCCAACAATTTGATCACCTTTATGGGTAGTAAGGATCCCGCTTAAGGATCTAGCGATCTTGATCGCCTCATAGGGAAATATACTCTTGAGCTTTGAGGTTTTCATGTAAAGAAAGAAATAACCTGAAAACACAAATTCTCAAATAATAAAGTGAAGGTCATCATTAAAAACCCTCGCAGCACGAAAGAGCACCCTCAAAATAAACTCATCCTTACAAGAAACAGAGATGTAGTACTTTCCTAGAAAAGTCAATAACCCAATAGCCAAACAGCGATAAGAAAAAACCACTACTAAAAAATAAGTATTTAGCGTCGACTATTTTTCAATGCTATAAGGTAAAAACGGACACTATATTACAATTAGCGTTGACGTAGTCTCAGTGTCGGGGACAGACTGAAACACTATAAGCTATCATTTAGCTTCACCTAAAAGGAGTTTGTCTATGGTAGCCTCGGTCAGGCTGAGTATAGACCAAGGCTAGACTGAAGGTAACACTAAAAAATCAAACGTTAAAACTCAATAAAATAAACATAGCATGGGTCGGGCCGAGGCTAGAGTCAAACTTCTAAAGTCAACATAAAGTTTAGCTTCGTCCTAACCGAGACTAAAGTTAAATTAGAAAAGTCAACAAAATCGATTAGCCTTGTCCAGGCCGAGGCTAAAGTCAAACTTTTAAAGTTAACAAAAAGGTTAGCTTTGGCCTAAACGATGTTAAAGTCAAATTAGAAAAGTCAACAAAATTGATTAGTATCGGTTAGACAAAGGCTAAAGTCAAACTTTTATAGTCAACAAAACTTTGGCTTCAGAATAACCGATACTAAAGTCAAATTTAGAAGTCAACAAAATGTTTAACTTTCGCATACCCCCTCTTGGTAGCTAGCTACTCTAGAGGTCGGGGTAGGCCTGCTATTACGCTAACATTGTAGCGTGCGATTTTTGTCGGTGACGCGACCACCTTATCGCACAAATGGTTTTCTCCTCACCTCAATGAGGAGGAGGGGGTGCAACTTTCTGATTTCTTATTTATCCCGTGAAGCTGGAATGGAAAGGGAAGCTATCTAAACTTAACCTTGCACGCGAATGTTTAATTGAATAAACGCTCAAGAGATTCGGGGGTTCGGGTCAGGTTATACAATGGGGAGTTATCAATTACCCATCCTATATGTGGTTATCCATAGGTTGTTAGCAATAGGTTCTACTTTTATACTTGATGGTGTTTATCTATTGATGGGTTGGGAAAGTTTATTATTTAAGAGATATGAGAGAGAGTTTTGATGATTTTGGTGAGGTTTTGAACCTCAATTTTGATTGTATGTGTGAAGGTACTGGACCTAAAGTTTTGATTGGTATGCTCGCTAAGATTTCGCAATCTTATGCCTACGTATTCCCGTTTAAAGAAACGGGGAAATCAGAGCAATCGTAGTTCCTCCTATTCTATGGGAAGAAAAAGATGATGTTTTGGTGTCTTGTTCAAAGCCCAAGATTGAAGCTAAATGGAGTATTTGTGTCTTGTTCAAAGCCCAAGATTGAAGGTAAAGGTTTGACTGAGAGAGAATTTGGCATCTCTAAAGGGAGACATCTTGTCTATTTATCACAACTGTTGGGTGACTGATTATAAAGGAGAATTACTTTAACTGGGATATGTGAATCCAACAATGTCATAATTTCCTTTATAGGGGATTTATCCTGAAGGAGAAAACTTTAACTCAGTGTTGAGCAATGCCATTTTTCCTTAGGAATCTTTCATACTAAGAGAGGGACAGTGGCGTGGATGTAAATAATCCTGAGGCTTGCGACTTACAGCAATTAGATGAAAGAAAGTAAGTTTACCAAGATAAGAGATGGATGACAGCTTGGATATTTGAATCAAAAAGCGTGCCACTTACAACAGTTATTTGGGATTAAGATTTATTTTGAATCTGTTTTGATATGTGATAACACAGTGAAATGACTTCCTGCAGAGAGATTTTGATTTCCTCTAAGGGGTTGTTGATTTTTGTGTGCCTTGATCAAAGCCTAAGGTTGAAGCTAAGAGATTGACTGACTTCACAGGGGAAGTCCTTATACAAAGCCTAAGAGGAGGCTGGAAAAGACTGACTCAACAAGAGAGTATTTATATATGTCTTGTACAAAGCCCAAGATTGAGGCTAAGAAGAGACGGACTCTTTGGGGGATATCATTATACAAAGCCTAAGAGGAGGCTAAAAGTTTGACTTTTTCGGGGAAAATATTCTGTCTGTCTTGTATAAAGCCCAAGATTGAGGCTAAAATGGATTTTGATTTCGCTGGGGAGAGTTTGTATGTGTCTTGTACAAAGCCCAAGATTGAGGCTGAAAAGAATACTGACTCTGTGGGAAAGAAATCTTTATCTATCTTGTACAAAGCCCAATATTGAGGCTAAAATGAGACTGACTCAACTGAGGATTTTTAGGTGTCTTGTACAAAGCCCAAGATTGAGGCTGAAAGAAGTTTAACTCTGCTGGAGAGTATTATCTGTCTTGTACAAAGCCCAAGATTGAGGCTGAAATGAGACTGACTCTGCTTAGGGAAATTTATATGGTGTCTTGTACAAAGCCCAAGACTGAGGCTGAAAAGGGTCCGACTCAACAAGAGAGTGTTGAAAAGGGTGATTGACTCAACAAGAGAGTCTGAAAAGGTTAGCCCAGGTGGGGAAAATCATTGTATAAAGCCCAAGAGGAGGCTGACTATGCTGAGGAAAGGAAGAATCATTATACAAAGCCTAAGAAGAGGCTAGCTTCTGCTGAGGATTATTGAGTTCCAGAGGGAGGTCTAAATGGGGAAATCAACTCTTGCTGAGGGTTTACAGAAGAGTTGAGATATCAGATGCCCTAAGGTTCTGATTTGGGATAATGTTATACTGATGATAAGCTGACCTTGGCTAAGGGAAACTTGAGGTAAGAGTTTTAAGATTGAGTATTGAAAACCTATAGAGGTTTCAACTCTACTGGAGGTTTGGTTGAATGACCAGGGTTTTTTCTTGTGTTTATAGGGAACTTGAGGATGTCTTTGAGACTCAAGAGGGAATTAGACTGTCCAAGTCTACTGGTATGGAAGAGTTTATATTTGTATGATGCCCAAGAGGAGGCTGGTGCTTTAAGGGATGAGAATTAACCCTAAAATTGGTCTGAGGTTTTGACTCTAGAAAGACTGCTCTAGCAAATGACGAGTAAGTTTTGTCCTATACCTTTAAGAGGTCTTCAAGGTCCTTGTACTACGCCCAAGAGAAGGCATAAGAACTTCTAAGAAGCCGAAGGGTCCTTGTATAAAGCCCAATAGGAGACGAGGATGCTTTTAGGAAGCCTATGGGTCCAAACTTAAGAAGAGTTCAAGAAAAGTTTCACCGGGAATAATCTTTTCTTTAGTGAACAGTTCTAGGGTTTGAAGAAATTCAAGAGAGGTTTCACCGGGTATTAATCCTCTCTGGGGCAATGAACTTCTTTGACAATTTCCTAATAGTGACAGTCTGAGAAAAGTTTCACCGGGAATAATGCCTTTCTCTTTGTTCCATATTGTTTAAGCCCAAGAGAAGGCAAGACAATATCTGAAATTCCTATGGGGAACTAGTTTTGACTGTATTGAAAGAGTGATCAACTGGCTTTACCTAGTTCTAGACCTAGTTGTCGGGAAAAACTCTAAGCAGATATACAAGTATATATACAGTTGGTATATGACAAGTATTTAAAAGGATATAAAAGAAGGACTTACAGGTGAGCAAGCTTCTAGTAATACAGTTATATATATGAAAGCATGTAAATGAAAGCTGATAAAAACTTATAGGCAAGCAAGCTTCCATGGTAACAGCTGTATGGTTAGTTGTTCGAGAAATTAAAGAAAGTTTTGATAACAACTATGAATTTGAACCTAAATCAAAAGGGAAGTTGTTTTTGAAAAGATTGTTTGGGCTTATACTAAAGGAGAGGCCCAGATGAAAAACAGTAATCGTACCGTTGTTTTGTAAACTGTATTGGGGCTTATACAATGACTGAGGCCCAAAGAGGTTTTCTGTACAAAGGGATGGGTCTTACAACTCAAGGAGGGGCCCAAAAGTTTTAAAAAAAGAAAATAAATAGGACTTACAACACAAGGGTAGGCCCAGATGGTTTTCGTTTAAAAGGTGACGACCGCGCCGAGATTTTAAAATCGCAGTGGGACTTATACAATGACTGAGGCCTAAAAAGGTATTGATTAAAAAGGGATTGGGTCTTACACTCTATTAGAGGCCCAAAAATGTTTGAAAAGATTTGTTAGGGTGATAATGATTAAAACCCTAAATTTCTTGATTTAATGTATTTTAATTGAATAAAAATTCAATTAAAATAATCAAACACGTGAAAAAAGATTGTGATTTTGGATTTATATTTGAAAAATCATGTTTCATTCATGGGATGATTTAAAAATCATTTGAATTTTGCAAAACCAAGAGAAAGAAATATTTTTTAATGTTTAAAAAACAAATAAAACATTATTCTTTGCAAAAATACTAAATATATGAAATAAATAATATTTTTGTGAAATATTCATGGAATAAAATATTTTAACATTTTTGTGAATTTTCAAAAAAAGAAGCAATAAAAAATAATTAAAATTGAGAGAGAAATTAATTTTTCAATTAATTAACAAAAACATGAAAATATTAAAAAATAGCAAAAAAGAGAGAGGTAGCAAAAAAGGTCTGGGTGGGATTTGAACCCATGACTTTGTACACAAACACACATGCGTGCTACCACTGGGGTGGTGATACATCTGTGTATTTAAACCACCCCATAAATACATAAGGGGTGCCAAGTTTTCAGGTCTGGCTAAGGCAAGGCAATGCAGGTTTTGGCAATTTACGTGAAGCCTCTAACTTTCTCATTTCTCCATGGATTAAGACAAAATTTAGGTGCATCAGACCTAGAATTTCACAAAGAATCCAATGGTGCTCTTGGGTTTTTCAGATGAGGTCCCTATTTTAAAACCCGATAGTGGTTTTGAAATAGCCCAAAATTTGCATTTTCTATGGTAATACATCATACACACACTAATAGCATGGCCAATTGGTTCAAACACAACATATATAACATGTATGAGACGTTTATGATCACTGGACTTCAAAGCAATGCATAATTCAAAGAGTTCAAGTTGTCATGCACTTACCTCTTAGAGCTTTTTGTGCTACCTGCCAAGTTCCTTGTGCCAGAAGTAATTTTATGCTTTGGACACTCTCTATTAATCCCTTAGAAGCTTTTAGGATGATTAGAACCAGCTGGAATCCTCAGGTACAAGTTTTGGCACTTTCTTGCAAAAGAGGCAAAAGTGACCAATATGGAAACTCTCTCAAATGTTGTTCCAGGTGAGGGGAACCATTTGGGATAGTTTGAGGATGATATTTGGAGTGTGTTTGAGACTTTGTTTGGTTTTGGAAGTGTCTGAATTAAGGCAAGGCTTGGAAAATGCATAAAAGTCAATTTTTGAGGTTTTGGAGGTTGACTTTGTGATTTTGGTGTTTCATGTCACAAGTGAGTGTTTGAACAGCTTAGATATGACATATTGGATGTGTTTGGATCATGAGCTATGGTGGAATTGCTCTCTAACTCAAAAACTCAGAGTTACCTTGCAAAAGAAGGCATTTTGGCCTAAAGAAAGAGATTTTGAGGAAAGCAATTGTTGTAGTGCTTTGGTGTACTCAAACTGATCACAATTAAGCTCTATTTATAGTGTGTCAAGTTTGTTTTGGCATCAATAGTGAATGGCAGCTACAGCAGGCCTTTGGCCAATGTTGAACAAAAAGAATCTCAAGTCTCCTCTAGCCATTGACATGAGGTTAGGGCACAGGCCTATGGTCCATTGTTTCAGAGCTTATTCTTGACTCATTCAGTTAGGAATGTGTCAGTCCATGCCACCTTGGTGCATCCATTGAATGCTTAGAAACAAAATTGGAGTCTTGGCATCTTTTTAGCCTTTTTAGGTTTGTTATGGCTAAGTGTAGATTCTTGGACTTTGGAGGCTTGGGGATCATATCATTCTCCTTTTGTTTTATCCTTAGATGTGTCCAAATGGATGACAAGGCTTGGAGTTGTCTAAATTCTCCAAATCGAACAAATGCTCAAAATCTTCCTTGCTTGGGACAGTTGGAAATGGTGATTTTGAGGGATTCATATCTCCCTGCTCATGTTGAGTTATGGGAGGCTCTTGTACTTTTTAGAAAGCCCTCATATGATACAAAACATGTGTGATCATAGTTTGTTTTGAAACTATTTGGATCCCATTGAAAAATCCTCATGAACATTGATGTTCAAGGCTGGTAACTTAGGCAGATTTTCACTAAGTGTTGGAAAAAGTGTCATTTTCATGATTTTGTCATTTTGATCACTTCATAACTCAAAATACCTAAAGGATTGGAGTCTGAGGTAGTTGAAGCTTTTGTGGAGTGTAGCAAGACCTAAAAATCCAGCTTTGGATCACCCAAAATGGTTGCTTGGATCTCAAGTTATGATCCTTGGAAGTTGGTACCAAAACCACTTTTATTCCATAACTCAGAAAAATTTTGGTTTCTCATGGTTGCCCCTTTTGCAAGAAACCTCACTTTTCTTGATTTTTCTTAACGGATCATGATCAATATCATACATTAACATTATTTTTTACTTAGGGGAACCATATTTGAGAAAAATTCCAAAAAGTCAAACTTGATTTTGTGCACAGTTGACTTTTTATCGGATGAAATCCAAACTGTGTGATCCTTTGTGAAATCAAGCCCTTGACCTAAATCAAACCTAATGGGTGGATTCCATAGGTAATATAGGGTGTATTGAATCATGTCCCAAGGATTGGGAGCATGTCCTTGTCAAAAGTCAAAGGTACAATTGACTTTTTCCTCGAAACCCTAATTGTGGTCCAGATGAAATTAAAACTTGTGAATCAAGCTTCTTGGATCAATCCATTGTTGTAAATGGATCAATGTAGTATATTGGAGGCCCTCAAATCATGTCTTGAGGTCTTGGCTAATGCTTTGTCCCAAAAGTCAGCTTAGGGGTGAATTAGGTCAAGAGACCCTAATACCTGATTTTTCTGTGAATGCATCCCCTGAGACTAATTTGACTTGATGATTGGGTCCATGAGGTCCCTTGGAGTATCTTGGGCTGTGCTTTGAAGCATTGGCTCATTCCCATATGAAAATTTCCATCTGGAGGCCCTGGTCAACCAAAACCCTAATTTGGTGTCACTGTCGATCTTGAGGCTTGATCCACTTGGAATGTTGCAACCTTGTGCTTGATTCTTGATGTGGGAGTCCTCTTGATCCCTTATAGGTGTTTGAGAGGTTAGACAAGTTGAAGACCATGTCATTCCTTGATTGATCCTTTGTCTAACTGCTCTGAGAGGGCTCAAAACCCTAATTCTTGATTATGGTGAATGCTTAACCATCTTTGAGGAAATTGATGAGGCATGAAAGTACATCCATATTGTGATGATGATTTGTACAATGATGGGAAATATTGGTGGTCAAACTTTGGGGTATGACAGATGCCCCTATTTAATTTTCTTGGACCCGAAGGTGTGAATGGAGAAGGTATTTGGGCATTCGGGGTACAAGAGGATTAAATATCGGAATACCCGAAATTTTGATGGTGGTTATGAATGGCAGTTTCCTCATCCATCTTCTTTTGCTAAGCATTAATGTTTAGAAAAGGGTGAAACTTTGCCTCGATCCTGGTTTTCAGCCAAGGAACTGGTCTTAGTTTCTGAAATAAACTTCCCCTTGATCCTGGTCTTCAACCAAGGAACTGATCGTAGTCTCTGAAATAAACTTCACCTCGATCCTGGTCTTCAGCGAAGGAACTGGTCTTAGTTTCTTTTATCAATAAACTTCCCCTCGATCATGGTCTTCAGCCACGGAATTGGTCTTAGTTTGTTTTTTCAATAAACTTCCCCTTGGTCCTGGTCTTCAGCCACGGAACTGGTCTCAGTCATTTTTTTTTGTCAATAAACTTCCCCTCGATCCTGGTTTTTAGCCAAGGAAATGATCTCAGTTTTTTTTTGTTTTTTTTTTAGTTCCCTCCTTGACAAGGGACGCTATGTGTAGCGATTTTCATCAAACTTCTCGTCGAGTTTACCGGGGAGATGCCATTTGCTTGAAAAGTTTTGAGGTCAGACTTGCTGGGGGGACCCATTTGTCTGAGTTGTAGAGGTGTGCAAACTTCTCTGTTGGAGATGCCATTTGTTGACTCTACTGGGGTAAAATGAGTCTCCTGAGAGACTGCTTTTCGCTCGGGGATATTACATCATACTTTTCTTCGAGATCTTCTCGGAGAAATGCCATATGACGTTATCCAATTTGGAGGTGCTGATAACTTCATTAACATTGACTTTCTGGAGAGAAAAAACCAATGTATTGCTGAAAGTTTTTAGTTGCGAGGCTTTCTCTAGGGATTTTCCTTAATCCAAAAAAGCGAGAACATCATCTTCAATGGTAAAGAGTGATGTTTGTCGAATGTATTCTTGTTTCTCAGAGGTTCAAGTTTTCAAAGTGGTCAAGGACCGTCTCTAATCCAGAAATAAACTGGGGAGACTGCTCAGACGCTGTGTTTCCTAACAAGTAAAGGACTGACAACTCGATTGAGAAGACTTTATCATTTGGGAACTAGACCGACTAGAGTAATAGTGATGCAATATGAATATGAGTATGAATCAATAATGCATGATGTATGTATGTTTATGCTGACAAAACTGAAGCGACATACAGACTATAAGATGGAAATCAGCCAAGCGCGTGATTCCATAGAGTATTTACAAAGTCAGAAAAGTGTAATTTATGGGAAAAGGGCTACATTGAAACACAACGATTGTTATCCTTCTACCAACTTTGAATTCTAGACATCCTGAGCTTCTGTGGAAGATGACCTTGACTGAAGTTTTCTGACTGATGGTATTACCGCTGGTGATTTAACCTCGTCAGACGTAGTTACTTGCCATTAATCCCTAATTTTTGCCTGGATTGTACTTTGAGATTTCCAATCCACCGGGATTTTTTTTCTTATGTCTCTAATTTTTGCCTGGACCGCCATTTCGGGTTTTCAATCCACCGAGACGTTTTTTTTATATTTAGGTGAAGTATTTCTTGACTACATCACCAGATCGATGGTATCTCTACTTCTATAGGGAGGATTGCTTTCATGCCGTATACTACAGAGAAAGGGGTTGCCCTTATGGAAGTGCGGACAGATGTGCGATAACCATGAAGAGCAAAAGGCAACATTTCGTGACAGTCTTTGTAGGTTACAACCATCTTTTGAACAATCTTCTTGATATTCTTGTTAGCCGCTTCTACCGCTCCATTCATCTTGGGCCGGTAGGGAGATGAGTTATGGTGTTCGATCTTGAACTCATCACATAACTCTTTCCTCATCTTGTTGTTCGGGATAGATCTATTATCAGTAATGATTATGCTCAGAACACCATAACGGCAGATGAGATTATTTTTTATAAAGCGGACCACCACTTGTCGGGTTACATTGGCGTATGATGCTGCTTCGACCTACTTGGTGAAGTAGTCAATGGCTACCAGGATGAACCGATGTCCGTTTGAAGCTCTGGGTTCGATCATGCCAAACATGTCGATTCCCCATATGGAAAAAGGCCATGGGGAAGAGAGAACTTTGAGATACGTTGGTGGTACATGGATTTTGTCTGAGTATATCTGGCACTTGTGACATCTCCTCATGTACTTGTAGCAATCGGATTCCATGGTCAACCAATAGTACCCTGCTCTTATAATTTTTCTCGCCATTGTGTGTCCGTTGGCATGAGTGCCAAATGATCCTTTGTGAATTTCTTTTATCAGCATGTTTGCTTCTGGTCTGTCTACGTATCGGAGCAGGACCATGTCAAAATTTCTCTTATAGAGTGTATCACCGCTTAGGAAGAAACTTCCTTCCAGCCTTCTGAGGGTCTTTTTGTCTTTTCTTGATGCCCCAGGTGGGTACTCTTGTTTCTGAAGGAATAATTTGATATCGTGATACCAAGGTTTATCGTCTATGACTCCTTCGATCGTGATGATGTAAATGGGCCTTTCTAGGCATATTATGTCAGTCTTAGGTATGTCATTCCATTGACCTTCACTAATCATGGAGGAAAGAGTGGCTAATGCATCAGCCATGTGATTCTCTTCATGAGGGATATGGTGAAACTCGATTCTATTGAAGAATGGTAACAATCCTCTCGCGTAATCTTTGTAAGGCATCAGTCCTGATCGGTACATGTTCCAATCTCCTTTGATCTAATTGATAACCAGGGCTGAGTCTCCATACACATCCAAGTTCTTGATCCTTAAGTCGATCGCTTCTTCGAGACCCATGATACATGCTTCGTATTCGACCTCGTTGTTTGTGCACTTGAATGTCAGTCGGGCGGTGAAAGGAATGTGGGTACCATGAGGTGTTATGATGATGCCCCAATTCCGTTTCCGTAATTGTTGACAGCTCCGTCAAAGATTAGTCCCCATTGGGAACTTGGTTCTGGCCCTTCACTGGGTAGCGGTTCATCGCAATCTTTTATTTTCAAGTACATGACATCCTCGTCTGGGAAGTCAAACCCGGCTGATTCTTGATGGTGAATCGGTTGATGAGCTAAATGATCAGTTAAAATACTTCCTTTGACGGCTTTCTGAGCATGGTACTCGATGTCGTATTCTGATAAAAACATCTGCTACCGGGCGATCCTTCCTGTGAGAGCAAGCTTTTCAAAGACGTACTTGATTGGATCCATTTCAGAGATTAACCAAGTAGTGTGACGAATCATGTACTGGCGAAGACGTTTGATGGCCCAAGCCAGAGCACAACATGTTTTCTCAAGCATAATATACCGAGTTTCACAGTCGGTAAGCTTCTTGTTCAAATAGTAGATGGCGGACTCCTTTCTTTTTGTTTCGTCTTGTTGGCCAAGTACACAGCCCATGGAGTCTTCCAAGACTGTTAAATAGATGATCAACTGTCTTCCCTCTACTGGAGGTGATAGAATTGGTGGGTTCAACATGTATTCTTTGATACTGTCGAAGGCGGTTTGGCAGTCTTCTATCCATACGCAATCCTGATTCTTTTTTAGTAATTTGAAGATTGGTGCGCATGTCGCGGTCATGAGGAATATAAATCTGGAAATGTAATTCAAATGTCCCAGGAATCCCCTAACTTGTTTTTTAGTCTTTGGAGAAGGCATTTCTTGAATGGCCTTGACTTTGTCAGGATCAACCTCAATTCCTTTCTGGATGACGATGAGCCCTAGTAGTTTTCCTGAGCGGACACCGAACGTGCATTTGTTTGGATTCAAGCGGAGTTTGTACTTTCTCAGACGCTCGAATAGTTTTGACAGGTGGGTCACATGCTCCTCTTCTGTTTTAGATTTGGCAACCATATCATTGACATATACCTCGATATCTTTATGCATCATGTCATGAAACAGATTAGTCATGGCCCTTTCATAGGTTTCCCCGACGTTCTTCAAACCGAACGACATTACCTTGTAATAAAATGTGCCCCATGGGGTGATGAATGATGTTTTCTCCATGTCTTTCGACGCCATTTTGATTTGATTATAGCCCGAGAATCCATCCATGAAGGAGAAGACTTTGAACTTTGTTGTACTGTCTACCAGCATGTCAATGTGTGGTAGGGGGAAGTCGTCCTTTGGACTTGCTTTGATCAGATCCCTCTAGTCTACACACATTCTGACTTTTACGTCCTTTTTCAGAACTGACACTATGTTGGCTAGCCATTGAGGATATTCTGAGGTGGCGAGGAAACCTGCGTCAATCTATTTCTGTACTTCCTCTTTGAATTTGATGGCCATGTCCGGATGAGTACTTCCTCTTCTAATTTCAACAGTAAATGATGTTCCACGATGCTGGTATCCAACCCTGGCATGTCCTGATATAACCATGCAAATACATCAGGAAACTCTTTGAGAAGTTTTATCAAGTCTTCTTTGACAGTCGGACTGAGCAGTGCCCCAATCTTGACTTTTTTCCTCTCTTCTTCTGAACTTAAGTTGACCGTTTCCAACGGCTCTTTGTGAGGTTCAATGGACCTTTCCTCTTGTCTGAGTAATCGGGAGATCTCTTCTGGAATTTCTTCGTCCTCTTCTTCTTCAGCCTCAAATACCGGGGAATTCAAAGTTAGGAGAAGGCATTGGATCGGATCTTTCAATGGGGTTTAAAACAAGCAATCTGCATGACGTGATGATTTATTTTTTAGAAGAGATAGAGAGAAATTCAAGAGTGTGTGCAGTGTATTTTTTGAAAAAATGCTTGTTTTAATTTTGAGTTATTTTTAAGATTACCATTTTCTGAAAAAGCGAAAAGTGAAAACATCAATAAAATTCAGAAATTACAGAATGACGTTGTTTATTTATGATTTAGTCTATTCTTGAAACTACAGCCCTATAAAACAAAACTCTGTCGCTTTGGGCGAAGTGAAAATGGACATCTACAGAAAAGTGAGCCCTAGAACAACATCCGTTTCACCTGGGCAGGGTGAAAGGTTAAAACAAAGATGGCAATTACTTAGACTTATGGACGACTTTCGGGACATCGACAGCAACCCATTGGTGGTGAACTCTTTGGTGAATCACAAAGTCTGGTACCTTCTTTCTGACTTTGTCCTCAGAAATAACACTGATTTCTGGCGGAACAGGATCGTTGGAATCTTCCTCCCATGCAGAGTTGTTGTAGACGAACTCTTCTGTTGTATCTTGCATAGTGTTCTCATTCTCAGGTGGATCTCCCCATCCAGTTGGCTGGATGTCTTCAAGGCTGATACGAGAGCTTTCAGGAGTGGTGTACTTGACCAAGAAGTCGTACTTGCCACTCGGTTGTCCTAAGGTGTCCCATACTTCTTTGGAACTGGAGTCATCCATCTCAATGACGTTGACCTCAGGAAAAGCATAGTTGATGAACTTTTGTCCTGCAATCTTTGTAGATTCATCATTGTGATGGATATTTTCTGAATGCCCTGAGTAATGATCCCACGATTTGGTGGGGACACAGGTATTCTTCTCAATAATGCTCAGTTGATAAGCGTCGTTGGGCTGACTATTTTGCCCCAAGACTTCTGGGTACGGCTGCCGGATAGGCAAGCCATCCATTGGGTCATAATAGTCATAGTCAAAGTTGTCTTTCATCAGAGTGTCCTCCTCTAATGAGTTTGGTGGAGCACGGCATCCTTCCAGATCATAATCTCCGTACATCATCTTGACATCTGATCTGGGTATATATCTCGGACTCTGCGTGGGAAAGCAAAATGGCGTATGTGCCTCCCCCTGAGACATATAACCGTCCTCGTTGAGATAGGACTTCCACTCTTCATCTGTATCGGAGGAGTCACCCTCATTGATGGTGTGTACTTCTTGAGACACCGGGTGAAGGAAACCTCCACTGTGGAAGAAGTCCTGAAGGGGATGAAAACTTTCATCGTTAGTAGCAGTTTGGGTACAGGTTGAGGAAAATCCAAAACCTTTCTTTGTCTTGTTATCCGTAGGAATTAAAAGCTGTCCCCATCCTTTTGCGTTGTTACTCTCGATCACTTTGAGAGCGTCTTTGTATGAGGAAATTAATGTGCCTTTCTGATCAATTCTCATCACTCACCGAAAGTGCTTGGATCTGGGTTCCAATAGCCTCCTTTAGTTCTAGCTTGTTATTCTTGACGAACTTCAGCTTCTGGTGAAGTGTCGAAGTGACTGCCACAGCTTCGTGTATCCATGGTCTTTCTAATAAACAGATGTATGCTGCCCGAATGTCCATGACCTAGAAACTGACTTGGAAAGTATGAGGACCAATAGTTATGGGAAGATCGACTTCGACGATAACTATTTTTCTGGATCCGTCAAAGGCTTTGACGATGACCTCGCTACCTCTCATCGGGGATCCTTGAAATGATAATCGCATCAGAGTTGATTTTGGCATAACATTTAGAGTTGATCCGATATCTACCAGTACGCTGGCTAAAGCATCATCCTGGCAGTTAAGTGTAATGTTAAGCGCCATGTTGTGATTTTTGCCTTCTTCTGGCAGTTCTTCATCACTGAATCCTAAGTTGTTGCAGGAAGTGATGTTGGATATGATGTTGTCAAATTGTCTTATTGTTACATCTTGTCCCATAAAGGCTTGCTCTAAGACTTTCTGTAGAGCTTCCCTGTGAGCTTCGGAACTGAGTAAGAGAGATAGCACAGAGATTCTCGAAGGAGTTTGCAACAGTTGGTCTATAATGTTGTACTCGCTCTTCTGGATGAGCTTCAGCATTGTAGAGAGCGATTTTAGACGTGGTTCTTAGGCACCGTCGTTCTAGGGTTTCTACAGGTTGATTCATTTTTTATCCTATTGAGATGACTAAGGAAGGGAAATAGATGTCTCCAATTAACCATGCTTGTATACTGAGTTTAAACAACAGTCTGTTAGGTTACGGATGCTATATGGTAATGGGGCCTCTTTCTTCTTACTTTGTTTAGAACGAAACACCAGGAATGTTCATGGGGAATTTTGTTAGGATGATAGGACTAATGCTTTTAGATTGATATGTGAAGGTACGGGATTTGAGATTTTGGATTAGTGTGCTCGCTAAGATTTTTCTTTCAATCTTATGCCTACGTATTCCCGTTTACCGAAACAGGGAAATCAGAGCGATCGTAGTTCCTCCTATTCTATGGGAGGAAATGGTGTTTTGGTGTCTTGTTCAAAGCCCAAGACATGAAGCTGAAAAGGTGGTTTATATCTTGTTCAAAGCCCAAGATGTGAAGCTAAAAAGGTGTTGTCTTTAGAGAGAATTTGTCATCTCAAAAGGGGGTCTGTTTGTCACAACTGTTGGGTGACTGACTATAAAGCAGGATCACTTTAATTGGGATATGTGAATCCTAGCAATGCCATAATTTCCTTTATAGGGGGTTTTAACCTGAAGGAGAAGACTTTAACTCAGTGTAGAGCAATTCTATCTTTCCTTAGGAATTTCTCATGCTAAAAGAGGGACAGTGGCGTGGATGTAAATAATCCAGAGGCTTGCCGCTTACAACAATTAGATGAAAGGAGTTGTTGATGTTTGTATCCTATGAACGAGGCACAGTTTTGATGCTAAAAGGTTGATTGTCTCAACCAGGGTTTTTCTTATACAAAGCCTAAGAGGAGGCTATTGACCCAACAAGAGGATGATTTTGTGTCTCGTACGAAGCCCGAGAGGGAGGCTAAAAGGAGTTGACTCAACAAGAGAGTGTTTTTAGATGTGTCTTGTACGAAGCCCAAGACGGAGGCTAAAGGTTGACTCAACAAGAGAGTCTCTTTGTATCTCGTACGAAGCCTGAGATGAAGGCTAAAAGGTGGTTGACTCAACTAGAGAGTCTTTTTATACTCAACAAGAGAGTGTTTTGTATCTCGTACAAAGCCCTAGATGAAGGCTAAAAAGGATTACTGTTTCAGTTAAGTAACAGGTCCAGTATGTTGGTTAAAAGAGAAAATCAGTTCTTATAAAGAGACTAATTAAAGGCTATGCTTTGGTATTTGATCAGAGGATTAGGGTTATTTCCAGTTCTTCAAGGAAATGGGAAATCCAAAGGGTATTGGAGACTATCCGAGTCTACTGGTGTTTTTCCCTACTTGAGAATGCCTTCGAGACTCAAGGAGATTAGACTGTCCAAGTCTAGAATTTCATCTTTTGTACTATGCTTAAAGAAACAGTAGTAGTACGTTCATGGTAGAAAGATCTAGACTCTTTGAAAGACTGTTCTATTAAGATGACTAATTTCTGTTCCTATACCTCAAGGAGGTCGTTGGGATAATTTGTACGAAGCCCAAGAGGAGGCTCTCTTCCCGAAGGAAGAATCCTTATACGAAGCCTAAGAGGAGGCTGTGAATACTTCTAAGAAGCCGTAGGGTCCTTGTACAACGCCCAAGAGGAGGCGGGGATGCTTTTAGGAAGCCTGTGGGTCCCCAAACCCCGAGAAATTCAAGACAGGCTATTCACATAGAATAGATCAAGCCAGGAAAGTTCGAGAATTTGGAAGAAACTCAAGAGATGCCATTCACGGAGAAAAGATCATCTCTGGGGAGTAGAGTTTCTTTGACAATTTCTAAGGGTGACAGTCTGTGAAAGGGTTCATCAAGAATGCTGCCATTCACGTCTCCATATTGTTTAACCCCAAGAGGAGGGAAGACTGTGTCTTGTAATCCTATGGGGATCTAGTTTTGTTTGTATTTAAGAGTGACCAATAGGGCTTAGTGCTAGACGTAGTTGCCGGGGAAACTCTAAATAGCTATACTAGTATTACACAGTTGATATGAGTTTATGAAAGAAGACTTACAGTGAAACAGCCCCATAATACTGTTATATGTATATGAAGCGGATAAAGAAAGCATATAAACACTTACTCGGTTGTAGAGCTTCCATGTTGTTTGGTTAGTTGTTCAACAAAGAAAGATTGAAAACAACAGTATATTCAAAATTAAAGGAGAAAGTATTTTGAAAAGTTGTTGGGGCTTATAGCTCAAGGAGAGGCCCAGGGTTTTATCAGTGATTGCACTGTTGAATTTGTACAGAGGGACTTATACAAGTGACTGAGGCCCAAGAAAGGTTTTCTGTACAAGGGGATGGGTCTTACACTCGCTCAAGAGGCCCAAAAAGTTTAAAGAAAAGAAATGGGGCTTATAACACGAGGGTAGGCCCAGATGATTTGTTTTTGAATTGGCGATCATGCCGAGGTTTTCTTTTAACGCAGGGGGACTTATACAATGTCTAAGGCCCAAAAAGTTTTAGTTAAAAGGGGATTGGGTCTTACACTCTAATAGAGGCCCAAAAGATTTATTTTTGTACAAGTGGTGGGGGTTATAGCTCAAGGAAAGGCCCAGGGTCATTTGTTTGAAAATGGCGATCGCGCCGAGATTTCTGAAAACGCGGTGGGTCTTATACAATGCGTTGAGGCCCAAAAATGGTTTGGTTTTCAAAGGGGGTTGGGTCTTACACTCTAATAGAGGCCCAAAAGATTTTGAATGGGTCTTATAGCTCGAGGAGAGACCCAAGGTTTGTTTTTCAACGGATGATGATCGCGTCGAACTTTTTGAAATACAACGGGACTTATACAATAAGTGAGGCCCAAAAATAGGTTTGTATTTACAAAGTATTGGGTCTTACACTCTATTAGAGGCCCAAAAGATTTGAAATTGTATGATGAGGGTGAAAATCAAAGAAACCCTAATTTGTTATTCTTTAAAAGTAAATATTTAAAGAAAATCAAATAAAATACCAAATAAATTTGAATAAACCATTTGTGATTTTTGTTTAAGGTTTGAAAAATGAGGGATTAATCACAAAGGATATTAAAACTCACATGGTTTTGATTTTCAAAGTAAATATTCACTTTTAAAATGTTTAAGAAACATTAAAAAGGAGTTTATTCACAAAAATATTATATATATTAAATAAATAATATAAACTTAATTTATTGTGGAATAAAATATTTCAACATTTTTGTGATTTTTTTCAAAAAGAACCAATAAAAAATAATTAAAATTGAAAGAGTTATTAATTTTCCAATTAATTAATAAAACATGAAAATATTGGAAAAAATAGCAAAAATGTAAAAAAACACAAAATGGCATGGGTGGGGTTTGAACCCACGACCTCAAGGTTATAGGGCGTGCGCCTTACCACTAGGGTGGTGATACATCCATTGCTTGAAGTGAAATCACAAATATACAAGGCTTGCCTTGTTTTCTAGGCCTAGCCAACGCAAGTTTTGCCAAGAAACGAGAAGGTCCATAACTTTCTCATTTCTCCATGGTTGGGGACAAAATTTATATGCATCTGGCCTAGAATTTCACAAGGAATCCAATGTGGTATTTTTTTCAGATCATACTCCCTCCTCAAAATCTGATAGTGGTTTTGAAAAAGGCCTATAATTGCATTTTCTATGCTACACTTTGATACAGGCATGAATTACATGATGAATTGGTTCAAACACAACATATATAACATGTATGAGGTGTGTATGATCAGTGGACTTCAAAGCAATGCATATTTTGGAAAGTTTAAGTCATGATGCTTACCTCTTTTTGAGCTTTAGGAAGTTTTTGTGCAATCTGTCAAGCCTCTTGTTCCAGAAATGGTTTGATGCTTTGGACACTCTCAAATGATCCCTTAGAAGCTTTGAGGATGGATGGAATTAGCTGGAACCTGCAAAAACACAAAGTGGCCCTTTCTTGCAAAAGGGGTTAAAATGACCAAAATAGCAACTCTCTCAAATGGTGTTCCAGATGGGGGGAACCATTTGGGACAGTTCAAGGATAATATTTGGAGTGTGTTTGAGGTTTTATCTGGTTTGGAAAGTGATTGAATCAAGACATGGCTTGAAAAATGCACAAAAGGCCTATTTTGAGGTTTTGAGATGTGACTTTGTGATTTTGGTGTTACAGGTCACTTTTGATAGTTTGGATCACCTACATATGATGTTTATGAGGTGTTAGGATCATGAGATGTGATGGAAATGCTCTATAACTCAAAAACTCAAAAACTCAGAGTTACCTTGCTAAAGAAGGCATCTTGGCCTAAAGAAAGGGATTTTGAGGAAAGCATCTGTTTGATGGCTTTGGTGTACTCAAACTGAGCACAAATGAGCTCTATTTATAGTAGAGCAAGTTTGTTTTGGGATCAATAGTGAATGGCAACTGCAGCAGAGGTTTGTCCAATGGTTGCACTTTGGAATCCAAGTCTCCTCTAGCCATTGACTAGAGGTTAGGGAACAGGGCTATGTGTAGCACCCCAAAATTTGCCCTCTTATTTTTCTCAATAATTGGCTTATGCTTTATTCATCTACATCTCCATTAGGTCATATCCATAATCATCCATTTGCATCGAGCTCCTAAGACATGGGATCATGGCATTCTCATGTGGTTCGAATCTTCCGTATTCAAAGGAGTATCAACGTGCATTCAAAGATAAGGGTTTAGCTTCAAGTCAAAGATGATTGTTCAGTTGCGATCCTATTCAGGTGGATGTTTGACCTAATCCTGGCCAAACTACCAAGAGGTTGTTTCAAATTTAGTTTTCCTGTATCAGTGGCCATTTCTCAGGCGGTGTGTATTCAAGGTCAAATTATTATAGGTGGAACTCATCAGGTCAACAAACAGTGGTTCATGTGAGGTATGATCCAGAAGATCAGAAATTCATAAGATAATTCAATCAGAGGGTTGTTATTGCAAGTTGTGCATAAAGGATTATGTGCATTTAATCGTGATCCTGTGAAATGCTTGGAATTGGTGTGATTTGGTTATCCATTTTTAAAACCATTTTTCTTTATCCATTTTGAACCACTTCTATATCCTCTTTAATTTCATCTCATACTTAAACAAATTCAAAATCCAATTGTTCACTCACATATCCATTTCTATTTCCTCTTGTCCATATCCAATATCCATCTTTTAAATCCATTTTTCTAGCCCATATTCAAGAAGTCCATTTCATATCTATTGAAATTCCAAGTTCATTAAATCATTTTTTGTTCATATTTTTAGATTCGAAAAAAACCATCCAAATCCATTTTCAAAATCACTATCCGAATTGAGTTCAATATCCATTTAGCCCATTTCCAATTATTAATAAAAAGGTCTACATCAACATCAAAGTCCAAATTCCAAATAAAATCCAAATTAAACCTCAATTCCAGTTAAAAGGTCACATTTCTCAGAGTCTTGTTGGTCACATTCTCGACGAAATCTCGCAGCTTGGCGATTTGAATTCACTTGATCTTCCATGAATCATCTTGATGAGAGAATTCCTTGGGAATAAACATCTCCAAATTAGGAACCTTTCGCACAACATTGTAAGTGGACCGGCTCATCAAATTATCTTAAAGAATCTCCCAAAGATGAAGAACCACAACTCCTCTTACTATAACTTAACCCTTTTGTGTACCACAGCCACCAACTAATGATAACATCTCATCTACAGCAATTATCCCAACTAGTAACGGTGCGCCTAGAGAAATTATTGGATTTGGGCAGGAAACCGTTTGAAATGGAGAATATTAGGTTTGGCTGGACACTCAGTATTTCTTTAGATTGCCTACCTAATGTGCAGAAAAGAAACCTTAGCACTTCACATCAATTCAAATGGTAGCGATGAAAAATAAGTACATAACAAATTCAAAGAAAATACAAATTCTATAAAGCAAAAGAGAAAAGTACATTGCGGGCGGTATACATCACAGCATATCAGAAGGGAATCCAAAATTACAAGCAGAGGAAATGATACCAGAAAACTAGCAGGGATATCAGAAAAGGGCATTTACAAAAAAAAATTATTATTAACATTACAGCCAAAAAAACATCCCTCCACTCCTAACTTTCACTAACCAATTCTCTGAACCCGTAACAGTTATAACAGAACCATAACTAACTTCTCCAAGGATGGACTCTCTCATTCTATGAATCTCCATCACCTTTCTTCTCTTCAATGAATCTTCTTCAATCTTCACCATAACCAATCTCTAACAACCATAACAGATTGCTAACTTCCATAACAACCTCTCTCAGCAGAAATTCCCTAGCACTCATCATCATCTTCTTGGTTCTGCTCACGGCGCCATCGTCATCAATCGGAAATCGCTTGGAAAAAAACTCAAACCTTCATCATCATCATTTTCTGATTATCAACCTGCAACAACCGAGAATTAGGAGATTCGTGGCATCAACAAATCATCGAAAATCGCTGTGAATCAACATCTCAATCACGCAACTCTCACACCTGCATCGACAGTAAAATTCAAGAACTCGTGCATCAATTTCACACAATCCGATTCGCGATTTCAACGACAGAAGAAAAAGAACGCGAGGCGAAGAATGATTTCAAAGATTCGAGACACGACGATTGCGGAGAATTGAACGCAACAAAGCAAAGGAGAAGTAGAATCTCTATTATCTCACCTCTGGTCTTCTTTTATCGTCGCAGATTCGAAGAGGCGCCGGACTTGTCTCCGGTAGGTACGTAAATCTTGAACCTCTCGTAGTTGCGGCCTCGAATTCATTAGGAGTTCATTGTGGTTTTGATGTTGAATTGATGTTTGAGCACTGTGGTGATTTCTTAACCTCCATTTCTGATAAGGTCGATCCCGCTAATGGAATAAGATTTTGAGAAATCCGTGGTTAGATTCGGAGAGAGGATGCGAGATTAGTTAGGGTTTGTGTTGGACATTTGGTGTTTTGGGGTGGTTGGGTGCCGGAGAAGACGGCGGCGCCGCCGCCGGCCACCGTCGTCTCCGGCGGTTTAGGTTTTTAGGGAAGGAGAAATATCATAGAAAGAGAGAGAGACGGACGTGTGAAAGAGAGAGAAATGTTTGAGGATTTTTCATGCTTGTGATTCTTAAGAGATGGAGAGGATAGGATGATGGTGGTGCGGTCCACTCCGGCGGTGACACTTGTCACCGTCCGGTAGGTTCTAACTTAATCACGTGTGTATGTCTCCATGATAACTACCGTGCACCCTCAGACCACAAGTGTTCTTTGGATTTATCTCCCCTTGTTAATTGCACCCCCTGTATGAGCCCAACTTCACTTTCCAACGTGTTTAGTTACTAAATACACCCTTACTTGTTTTCTTTCATTTTATTTTTTCTTTTATGTACACGTTTCATTTTTAATTTGTGAAATTACAAAACAACATTATAAAATTCTAGAAAAATTCATGAGCCTTCTTAAAACATTTATAAAATTTTTGATGTTTTCATCTCCTGATTTTATGACATTTTTGCCCCTGTTCTACAATTTTCTTTGAATTTCAATTTGTGTGCATGCTTAATGTGATACATAAATTTGTGCATTTTTGTTCTTGATCATTAAAAATTGTTTTGATGCTCTTCTTTTTGCATTGAGTCATTAGCATCTTGAGGTATGTTAAGTGATTTTTATTTGATTTTTTTGGATCATTTTATGGCATGTTTGGTGTTAATTTTTGTGTTACTTTGTATGATGTGTATACTTGACCTAAGTGCATTGTTTGACATCATTTTGCCTTGATTTCTTGCATGTTACTTTGGTATATGATTCACTTCTGATTTGTATATCTTTAAACCATGCTTGTTTAATTTCCATGAGGCCATCTAATTTTTGTTTAATGCATTACCTTTGAAGCATAATAACATGTCATATCATCTTAATATTTGTGCATGTTTACATGATTTCTTTTGTACATACTTGCATGATCATTTGCATATTTGGTGAACCATTCATGTGACATAATAGGTCATTGATACATATTATATGTCATCTTTTCATGTTGATTGTTATTTGAACCTTGTGCACCTTTAACATGTTGTGCTTGCACTTCCTTTCTTTTGAACTTCCATTTCAATTCTACTTCTTCTATCACTTCTTAAATGTTTTGATGTGTTATGCATGAACACTTAGGAGATGTTTGTGAATCATTTTTCATTTCATTTCAATTCTGATCCTTAGATTACATGTTTCATTCATGCATTCTTTTTATTTCTTTTCATCTTTCATTATCCCTTTTCTTATGGTAGCATGTTCTAATGTCATGGATGATGTTTGTTGCCTATCTACTTGGACTTGCATGATAATGATCATTTGTTTTCCATGTGATGTATATTCTGGTTGTGACCAATAGGATTTGATTTCTCATCTAATTCTTTTGAGTTTTATGGTGCATTAAATATTCTTATACTTCTTATACATGTTTACTAACCATGTAGGGGCTTTGGTAAGTTGCAATTGAGTGTGGATAAGGAATCCACATTCAAACTTCTATCCCTTCTCTTTTACATTTCAATTTTGTGTTTTGTTAAGCACTTATGTGCTTCCTTTTAACAACTCACTACTTTCCCTTTTTTGAATTACAATTCATCTTCTACTTTAGAAGTGAATTGTTTAATTCATTCTTTCTTTAGACTTTAGGTTGAAACCTCACAAACCATTAGGATCACTCCCTTTAATCTTCAATTAGGATTGAGTCTTAGATCATATAGATTTTTTACCTTTTCTCCTCTCTTGAGTCTCTCTTCTCACCTCAAAGAAAATTCAAAATATCTAATAAAGGCAAGCATTTATTGCATTTAGGCCTTTCATATAAAGAAAAGATTATAAGGGGTCTTCTCTTGTAATCTTAGAATGTATAGCATATAGCCCATCTTGGGTCAAGGTGTTAAACATTCGATCTTGTGTGAGGGACCTAAATGCAATACTTGTTGAAAATACAAATAAAGAAAAACACTTCTTCATTTCATAATCAACAAAAAACACTTAATAAACACAAGTATGCTAGTGTGTTTGAACCTTGACAATTGGAACTAAGTGTGGGGGTCTTCTTCACTCCTAGTGTACTTTCTTACCCATTCCATCTTGGAATGTGAGAATGTACACATTCCAATGACTAAGATTTAGATACACTATCATATGCAAACAAATCCAAAACACTTCCTTCTAAAAGACAGAAACAAACAATAACGCCTTTCCTTCGGGAATTCTTTTCTCACCTCATTCACTCTTAATGTACGAACGTGCTCCTCCTCGTTCTCTTGCAAGATGGTAACGCACTCGGGCCAGCGAGCCTGCAACACCTGAGCTAGAACGTAAGCCGTTCTCTAAAAAACACAAACAACCCATCCCTAGTTAGGGGAACTACGTCGCTCTGATTCTCATGCTCCCGATGAGATACGTAGGCAGTGGGGTAGGGCCCATGCGAGCACTTCTTTTATTTTCCCTACATTTGTTTCCCGTTCCTTTTCTTTTCTTTCTCCTTTCTTTCTTTCAGTTCCTTTTCCGGTATCCTTTCTTTACACCCTTTGATCGAGACAAGCAAGCGTGGATCCCATCGGGTACGATGGACGCGTGGGGGTGCTAATACCTTCCCCGCGCGTAACCGACTCCCGAACCCAGTTCTCTTGGTCGTAAGACCATGCTTTTCCTTTCTCTCAGGTTTACGCGGTGTTTCCTTTCCCTCTCTTGGGATAAATACACGTTGCTGGCGACTCTGTTTCGGTGCCACTTTCGCGTTTGTACTAGGATGAAAATCCCGGGAGCGACAGCTGGCGACTCTGCTGGGGACTTATCTCAGGACTCTGCTGATGACAATCTACCTTAGCGAGTCAATCCTAGCGCTTGTTTGCTTTTCTTTCATTGGGTGTATTTTGTTTGCGGTATTTACTGTTGTATGGTATTATTATTTACCGTATTGCCGTTTTACTGTACATTACTGTATTTATCGCATTTACTGCATTACATATCATTATTGTGCTGGATCGTGCTGTTGTTTTCTGGTTGGCGGGCAGGGTGTTCTGAGAGATAAGCCCACTACCAAGGCTTGAGTACACACATAGGTATTAGAGTGGATAGTCATGACGCTTGCGTGGTGGTGACCACGTATTGTTGTTCATGAGACCCACAACCAGACGAGGTTCTATCAGGAGCTTTCTGCTACTGCATGTTATGCAGGCCAGTGGTTATTCTCTTGAGGAACTGTCGACTCTGGTGACCATTCCCGAGGACTCAGTTGCGGCACTCCTCCCGAGTTGTGACAGTGGCAGACCACATTCCGTGGCAAACCCATTGCACATTCTCGATCCGAGGACCCAATGCTGGGAACTTGCTATAGGACATCCCTTTTTGAAAGAGAATCAGCAGAGGCACTCCTCGATTGGCGATAGTACTGTACCCTGAGGGATGAATGTAATATTGCTTCTCGACCTCAGTGCCAGAAGCTGAGGACCTTTCGTTTTGGAGAATCAGTTGAGGCATCCTCGATTGATGATGATGCCAAACCAGAAATGGTGAACGTATCATCATTTCTCGACCTGAGAGCCCGGGATACTGAACATCCTAGTACCCACATGTGAGAGGGGCGGTTTGTTTACAGGTTTGCAGGTAACCTTGACCTTCAACATACCCGGTATTCTGGATTTCCTATCAGTGTGGACTCATCAGCCTGGTATTATGGTATTCTGGCATTCTGGCCATCCCGGTATTCTGATTGGGTCGGTGCTCTGATTAGGCCGATATTCTGGTATTCTGGTATTCCGGTATGCTCTTCAGAGCAAACCTGTGAACTTATTCAGTCAACAGCACAGCAGTTATTCAGAATATGTGGAAGCTTTGATCCCATGTCTGCTGCATTCATATTGCATTTGCATTTGCATCTTGCATCATTTTGCATATCTTTCTCCAGGACAGACCAGTGAGCTCATCCATCCTTTATCTGAACTGCAGTTTGATTTCCCGACTGTTGTATTGGACTTGAACCAGCTTCTGGAAGAATCATGAACTCTGGGGAGCAGAATCAGTTTGTGACTAGGGCCGATGTTGAATTAATGAAGCATCAGTTGGACCAACTTATGGAAGCTATGGCCGCCATGACAAGGGGAGATGCCAATATTCAAAGAAATGAGAATGTCATTCTACCTCCGGTGAACAATGTTGCTCAAGCTCAGCCTGTGCAGGTCCCGGTTGAGAATCATGCTATACACGAGCGTACCATCTTCCGAGATGGACATTCTTCTTCTCTTAATGCCACAGATTATCAGAGTTTTGCCTTCTCTATGCCAGATGTCCAAGGGGTAGTTCCGAAGATGAACCCTAATGACCCACGATCTGTTGATGATGAAAGATACCGTGTGTTGGACGAGAAAATTAAAGCCCTGGAGAGGCGTGATACTCTTGATTTGAATGCTTCGAGCATGTGTCTGGTACCTGGCCTTGTGATGCCTCCAAAGTTTAAAATGCCGAAGTTTGAGCAATACAAAGGGGATAGCTGCCCAAAACTACATTTAGTGATGTTCTGCAGAAGAATGACCTCACATGTCGACAATGACAAGCTCATGATCCACTGTTTCCAAGACAGTCTGAGTGGGGCATCTTTGTATTGGTATATGCAGTTGCAGAGTGGTAGCATCCGATCATGGTCAGATCTAGCCAACGCCTTTGTGAAGCAATACGATTATAATCTTGATATGGCTCCCAGCCGGATGCAGTTGCAAGACTTGTCTCAGGCAGATAATGAATCATTCCGAGAGTATGCTCAGAGATGGAGAGAGTTAGCCGCTCGTGTTCAACCACCACTTTCGGATAGAGAATTGGTTGATTTGTTCATGGATACCTTGCAAGGGCCGTACTTGGAAAAGATGATTGTCACTGGGGCAACAAAATTTTCTGACCTGGTGATGGTGGGAGAACGTATCGAGAGCCTGGTTAAGTGTGGAAAGCTCCAAGGCGTCTCGAACTTCCAAGCTAGTGAAAATGAATCAGTTGTTAGTTCTCAGGAAGAATTCGAGGAAGAAAATAGTTCTATGCAGGAATCTTCACCACCTCGTTCTCAGTGTTCAGACATATCAACTGTTCAGAGTCAACAATCTTATGGGTCTTCGTATCTAGGACAATATTCTTCTGCAAATCAGAGACCTCCTCAGAGTCAACGGTCATATCGCCGTCAGTCGCGTCAGCATGCCCGACAAAGGCCAAGGAAGCCAGAGAGGCATTTCGCTCAGTTGCCAATGTCGTACAGTCAGATGTTGCCGGATTTGATTAGAGGTGGATTGATAGTGCCGAAGGAATTGAAGCCAGTGCCTTTTCCGTACCCACCAGGTTTTGATGTCAACGCCCGTTGTGACTACCATGCTGGGGCACAGGGGCATTCAACGGAAGACTGTAAGGTGCTCAGGAGCAAGATTCAGACACTGCTTGACTCTAACATGTTCTCATTCACGCCTCAGGGTATTCAGATCCACGACTCTCCTTCGTCCAGTTATGTGGGTTCATCAGTTCAGGTTATGCAAGAAGTCACTGAGAGTAGTTGTGCAAATGATTATCAGACTGACTTCGATGAGCAATTCTGAAGAGGGCTATCTCATTAGCAAATCAAGCTTGGAAAGACCAGTTTCTCAAAGCTGGCAACCATTTAGATCATGTCATTTCTTTGCATTAGTAGTTTCTTTTTTGTTAAAATGTACAAACTCATTTGTAAAACTTGTTGTTTTCGATTGATAATGATAATGGAATGAATATGCATGTTTTGATTAAATCCAGTCGTGTTCACTCATACTTTTTATCGATATCATATGCTGGTTTAAGCAGGATCCTAGGGAGGATGATGAAATTGAAAGGCACAAAACTTCCGATTGTATGCTTTTGAACAAAAACCCTGTTGATGATGTACAGGCTTTGTTTCAATTCCTAAACACTGGAGATATAAGGAAGATAATCCCTTGTAAACCCCGTTGAGCCTAGTAGTAGGAGTTTCTTTCTAAAAATGAAAAACCCTCAATCTTAACCTGGGGCAGGGTAGGTGTCAGATAATTTGACCGTGCGTTCAAATTTTAAAAGGAGTGTTCCGTTCGAGGATCAATTACATCTGCGGTTATCCCTCACCAACTAAAGAGTGAGACGGTCACAACCCTTTACAAGTCAAGACAAACCTGTGTCACACGATTAGTTCAAAAAATAAAATAAAAAAAGAGAATCAAAAGAGAAAAAGGAAAAAGCCCGCTAAGTCAAAACTTGAAAACAAGTTACTTAGGCAAAAGTTAGGGCATCCCGCTGGACTTCAAAATTGAAAAAAAAATCAAAAAAGGAATCAGTCCAGGCAAGATCAGGGAAATAAAAAAAACAAAAGAACGAAAAGCGAAAAGGATTAAAAAAAAAAAAAAAAAAAAAAAAAAAAAAAAAAAAAAATCCTCGAGCAAAGAACAAGGCGTGTGACCACAGACACCAAAGACAAAAGGGGTGACCGTCACTCCGAAAACCGTATGGGTTCCTTCTATCCTCATACCATTCATTAACCTTTTTGAAAGTTGAGCGTATGTGTCAAGTTAGCTGAATGTAGGATTGGAGAACATCAAGGAGAATGGGTGGGTTAAAACAAAACTTTGAGCCTTATATCCTTTCTTTCTTAAAACCGCGAACCAGGCCACGTTACAACCTTCGAAAGACCTAATTGAAGCAGGGTTGTTTCAAAAGCATACTTCGGTAAAGATCGCGTCGAACCTGACTCCTAAAAGGATCTTCTTACCATTCATGTTGGTATCAATGTGACATTCTACTAAGTGATTTGTTCACCACATGTCATAATATTTTTCCAGTGAACACACTTGGATTTCAAAACTGTCATATGCATTGCATTAAAATTGTCATTTTCCAAACGAACAGTTTTACTTGCGAGTAAGTGCTCGATCAGGAGAGTCTCTACAATGGAAAGATTGATTAATCTAAGGTGCAAAGTGCCCGAGTACTCCGTTGAGCAGGGGCAAGTCATATCAAATGGGTGATCCATTCCAAGATTCAGTTAATCTGGGGCAACTATGTTGAGAATTTGGGGCAATCAAGTCGAGATTCAACAAATCTCTCGAAGTCAGTTAGTCAAAGGTGCTCTTTCATAGATCAGACAGTCAGGGGCACAACTCATTTCAAAGCTGGGGCAGACCACTCCAAAAGCACAAGAAGTTATTCTCTCCGGAGGAAGGTTAATCAAAAGCCATGGGGCAATATATGCCGAATCTTCACGAGACATCCTGAAGACATGTCCATTCACAGGTTCTTTTATGGGTTATACTTCATCCGGACCCCTCCTTTTGTCATGTCACGTCTACAAGGCCCATGTTGATAGCTGACATGGGACGACCCCAGTAGAGTCTCTCTCCCTAGCAGAGATAGCTGAAGTTTTGTCACATTCAGCAGAGCATTGTGAAGATTGTGAATCATTCTCCCCAACAAGAGTTCAGGAGTTCGCTCTCCCCTAGCCAGCTTGGCGAAGTTTATTGCTCTTCAGCAAGAGTTCATATTACCATACAGGATAAGAGTGTTAGGTCTGTGCTTCCCCAGTCTGCGGCAAAGTTGCTTCCGTCTCCCCAACGGAGTAAGGGTAGAAGGTAAATTTCCAACAGAGGAGTAAGTCTGATCTTGTTCCCGAGCAGAGCTGATATCATCAACCATTATCCCCAAGCATATTTTTGGGCGGCGGTTAGCTTCCCCCAGCAAGTCAAAGGTCGATATTCATTGGCACTTTTCTTCCGCAGATTCCGGGGAGGTTTCTCCAGTAGACATTTGTTATTCATATTCCAGTAGGTTCCTGCAGAATAGAGGTTTCGTCGGGATCTCGAGCAGTTATGACCTCGAAGGCGATTCAGTTTGTCATCCCCAGTGGAGTTGGCCTCGTCTCTTCAGCATTTATTTTGCTGGAGTGGTCCTGTTGCATATCATAAACATTGTTGCATAATCATTGTCATTGCATAATCATCAGCATAGCATTGCATGAAGCCTTGTAAAACCAAACAGAAAATCTATAGCCTAACCTTGCTCGGCATCTTGCCACAACCCACTTTGCTGGTATACTTCAAAAACCTGAAATCCTATCCCTATTGGCACTTCATACAAAATCCAATCCCCATTGGTACCCAGAAAGATTTCGCCTTTGAAAAAACAATCACCATCAGGTTTCACCTGTCCTTGCCAGCAAAGTCCAATCGTACTTGGCACACTCTTCTTTTCCCGGTAGCCCGAGCATGCGTCAGCATTTGGCATATAGTGATCATTGCATCCTCAAATCGCGTAGCATTTCCATTTTGTATGGAGCATTACGCCATAGAAAGAAAATTCAAACATATGCATGCGAAGCATAAGCCAGATTTGGTACCTTGCGCGAAAGCCCGAATCAACTCACAATCAAGACGGTGACATATCCCCAGCAGACATTACAATCAACCCAGCCGGTTACCTTTCTTTTGGGTCGTAGATCATACGTCGATTTTACCCTTGACCAATCATTGTCCATCAACCCCTTGATGACGACATTTCGGTCAGGTTTCCTTTCCATCAAACCCTTTTGATGGTGTGTTTCTGCGTATGGTTTTCTTTCTGTCATCCCTATGACAATGTGATCCCTAAGTCAGGTATCCTTTCTGTCTTCCACATGACAATGTGTCTCCATGGGTTTCATTTTCTTTCTGTCATCCCTATGACAATGTGGTCCTTCGGTCGTGTCTTTTTCCCGTCAACCCTTTGACGATGTGTTCCGAGCTCAGGTTTCGTACCTTCGGATGTTTTCAGTTTCTTCCCGTCAACCCTTTGACGATGTGTTCCGAGCTCAGGTTTCGTACCTTCGGATGTTTTCGGTTTCCTTTCTGTCATCCCTATGACAATGTGTTGCATTCGATCGAGTCTTCTTTCCGTCATCCCTATGACGATGTGTTCCTACGGTGGAATTTTCTTTCCGTCATCCCTATGACGATGTGTCTCTTTCGGTCAAGTTCTCTTTCCGTCATCCCTATGACGATGCGTTCCTTTGGTCGAGTTTTTCTTTCTGTCATCCCTATGACAGTGTTTTATCTTCGTTCAGATTTCTTTCTGTCATCCCTATGACAATGTGTTCCCTCAGTTGGGTCATCTTTCTGTCATCCCTATGACAATGTGTTTCTTTGGGCTCAGTCTTCTTTCCATTAATTCTTTGACGATGTGGGTCGGTGCATATCTTTTCTTTCCGTCAACCCCTTGACGATGTTAGATTGTCGCCCCTACAGAGTTGTCTGCTTGGATTTCTCTTTTCCCCAGTAGAGTTGCCTCGCAGAGCTACCTTGTAGTTAATGGTCAAGACTCAGTGAATATCCGAGAGTTTGAAGATGCCAAGTCTTCTGTAAAATCCTTTTGGGACGATTTTTTTCCAGGTCTACTGTGTAATTTGGGGCAAAAGGCAAGTAGTTGACCTTCCCAGGCATGGGGCATCTGAATTTCCCCGGCAGAGAATGTTCCAGATCTATAATCCCCAGTAGAGTTGGAGGACATTTGGTCTTCTGTAAAATCCTCTCAAAAGGCATTCCCCAGCATGAGACGCTTTAGAGCAGTTCTCCCCACAGAGTTCGACATGTTGACAGTAACTTCCCCAGTAGGGTCTAAATAGATAAAGGGAATCTCTTCTTCAACAAAGTGTCAGCATATGATATTACCCAGCCGGTGGTGTAATTCTCAGCCTTGCTCATTTACAACTCAAAGTCCAATTCATTTTGGCAATATAGACAGTTTGTTCATATTATTCCAGCCGGTGAGATAGTATGGTAGATGGTTGTTCCAACCAGTGGGATAATCATTATATACATTTTGTTCATATTATTCCAGCCGGTGGGATAGTATGGCAGATGGTTGTTCCAGCCAGTGGGATAATCATTATATACATTTTGTTCATATTATTCCAGCCGGTGGGATAGTATGGCAGATGGTTGTTCTAGCCAGTGGGATGATCGTCATATACAGTTTGTTCACATTATTCCAGCATGTGGGATAATATTGCAGGTGATTGTTCCAGCAGGTGGGATGATCATTTGGCAAAGCTTCCAAAGCCGGTTTGGTAAGCATCAAAGTCCAAGTTTAATTTGGCAAAGCTGCAAAAGTCCATCTGAGGATGGCAATTTTGAGATTCCAAAGCCTGTTTGGTAATCATTGAAGTCCAACGACAGATTGGCAAAAATCCAGCACGAACTGGTAAAAGTCCATTGTTTAGAATGGCAGAGCAGCTAAAGTCCATCAACAGTATGGCAAGCCAGTAGTCGCCTGGCGTCGTACAAAAGACATTGTTAAAGACCACCCGCAGTGTGGCAAGCCAGTAGTCGCCTGGCGTCGTACAAAAGACATTGTTAAAGACCACCCGCAGTGTGGCAAGCCAGTAGTCATCTGGCGTCGTACAAAAGACATCTCTCTAGTGTTATTCTTTATCACCAAAGTTTTATTCAAGCAGAGTTCATTTGGTTGGGTTTATATCCCTTTTATTCTTCTCCACAGAGTGCAAATTTTGCGGTTCTTTTTGTATTCAATCACCTTGTACTTTGAATGTCTGAAAGCAATTGCTATCATCCTTTCAGGTCCAAGTTGATTGAATAGGGGCAGCTGTAGCACCCCAAAATTTGCCCTCTTATTTTTCTCAATAATTGGCTTATGCTTTATTCATCTACATCTCCATTAGGTCATATCCATAATCATCCATTTGCATCGAGCTCCTAAGACATGGGATCATGGCATTCTCATGTGGTTCGAATCTTCCGTATTCAAAGGAGTATCAACGTGCATTCAAAGATAAGGGTTTAGCTTCAAGTCAAAGATGATTGTTCAGTTGCGATCCTATTCAGGTGGATGTTTGACCTAATCCTGGCCAAACTACCAAGAGGTTGTTTCAAATTTAGTTTTCCTGTATCAGTGGCCATTTCTCAGGCGGTGTGTATTCAAGGTCAAATTATTATAGGTGGAACTCATCAGGTCAACAAACAGTGGTTCATGTGAGGTATGATCCAGAAGATCAGAAATTCATAAGATAATTCAATCAGAGGGTTGTTATTGCAAGTTGTGCATAAAGGATTATGTGCATTTAATCGTGATCCTGTGAAATGCTTGGAATTGGTGTGATTTGGTTATCCATTTTTAAAACCATTTTTCTTTATCCATTTTGAACCACTTCTATATCCTCTTTAATTTCATCTCATACTTAAACAAATTCAAAATCCAATTGTTCACTCACATATCCATTTCTATTTCCTCTTGTCCATATCCAATATCCATCTTTTAAATCCATTTTTCTAGCCCATATTCAAGAAGTCCATTTCATATCTATTGAAATTCCAAGTTCATTAAATCATTTTTTGTTCATATTTTTAGATTCGAAAAAAACCATCCAAATCCATTTTCAAAATCACTATCCGAATTGAGTTCAATATCCATTTAGCCCATTTCCAATTATTAATAAAAAGGTCTACATCAACATCAAAGTCCAAATTCCAAATAAAATCCAAATTAAACCTCAATTCCAGTTAAAAGGTCACATTTCTCAGAGTCTTGTTGGTCACATTCTCGACGAAATCTCGCAGCTTGGCGATTTGAATTCACTTGATCTTCCATGAATCATCTTGATGAGAGAATTCCTTGGGAATAAACATCTCCAAATTAGGAACCTTTCGCACAACATTGTAAGTGGACCGGCTCATCAAATTATCTTAAAAAATCTCCCAAAGATGAAGAACCACAACTCCTCTTACTATAACTTAACCCTTTTGTGTACCACAGCCACCAACTAATGATAACATCTCATCTACAGCAATTATCCCAACTAGTAACGGTGCGCCTAGAGAAATTATTGGATTTGGGCAGGAAACCGTTTGAAATGGAGAATATTAGGTTTGGCTGGACACTCAGTATTTCTTTAGATTGCCTACCTAATGTGCAGAAAAGAAACCTTAGCACTTCACATCAATTCAAATGGTAGCGATGAAAAATAAGTACATAACAAATTCAAAGAAAATACAAATTCTATAAAGCAAAAGAGAAAAGTACATTGCGGGCGGTATACATCACAGCATATCAGAAGGGAATCCAAAATTACAAGCAGAGGAAATGATACCAGAAAACTAGCAGGGATATCAGAAAAGGGCATTTACAAAAAAAAATTATTATTAACATTACAGCCAAAAAAACATCCCTCCACTCCTAACTTTCACTAACCAATTCTCTGAACCCGTAACAGTTATAACAGAACCATAACTAACTTCTCCAAGGATGGACTCTCTCATTCTATGAATCTCCATCACCTTTCTTCTCTTCAATGAATCTTCTTCAATCTTCACCATAACCAATCTCTAACAACCATAACAGATTGCTAACTTCCATAACAACCTCTCTCAGCAGAAATTCCCTAGCACTCATCATCATCTTCTTGGTTCTGCTCACGGCGCCATCGTCATCAATCGGAAATCGTTTGGAAAAAAACTCAAACCTTCATCATCATCATTTTCTGATTATCAACCTGCAACAACCGAGAATTAGGAGATTCGTGGCATCAACAAATCATCGAAAATCGCTGCGAATCAACATCTCAATCACGCAACTCTCACACCTGCATCGACAGTAAAATTCAAGAACTCGTGCATCAATTTCACACAATCCGATTCGCGATTTCAACGACAGAAGAAAAAGAACGCGAGGCGAAGAATGATTTCAAAGATTCGAGACACGACGATTGCGGAGAATTGAACGCAACAAAGCAAAGGAGAAGTAGAATCTCTATTATCTCACCTCTGGTCTTCTTTTATCGTCGCAGATTCGAAGAGGCGCCGGACTTGTCTCCGGTAGGTACGTAAATCTTGAACCTCTCGTAGTTGCGGCCTCGAATTCATTAGGAGTTCATTGTGGTTTTGATGTTGAATTGATGTTTGAGCACTGTGGTGATTTCTTAACCTCCATTTCTGATAAGGTCGATCCCGCTAATGGAATAAGATTTTGAGAAATCCGTGGTTAGATTCGGAGAGAGGATGCGAGATTAGTTAGGGTTTGTGTTGGACATTTGGTGTTTTGGGGTGGTTGGGTGCCGGAGAAGACGGCGGCGCCGCCGCCGGCCACCGTCGTCTCCGGCGGTTTAGGTTTTTAGGGAAGGAGAAATATCATAGAAAGAGAGAGAGACGGACGTGTGAAAGAGAGAGAAATGTTTGAGGATTTTTCATGCTTGTGATTCTTAAGAGATGGAGAGGATAGGATGATGGTGGTGCGGTCCACTCCGGCGGTGACACTTGTCACCGTCCGGTAGGTTCTAACTTAATCACGTGTGTATGTCTCCATGATAACTACCGTGCACCCTCAGACCACAAGTGTTCTTTGGATTTATCTCCCCTTGTTAATTGCACCCCCTGTATGAGCCCAACTTCACTTTCCAACGTGTTTAGTTACTAAATACACCCTTACTTGTTTTCTTTCATTTTATTTTTTCTTTTATGTACACGTTTCATTTTTAATTTGTGAAATTACAAAACAACATTATAAAATTCTAGAAAAATTCATGAGCCTTCTTAAAACATTTATAAAATTTTTGATGTTTTCATCTCCTGATTTTATGACATTTTTGCCCCTGTTCTACAATTTTCTTTGAATTTCAATTTGTGTGCATGCTTAATGTGATACATAAATTTGTGCATTTTTGTTCTTGATCATTAAAAATTGTTTTGATGCTCTTCTTTTTGCATTGAGTCATTAGCATCTTGAGGTATGTTAAGTGATTTTTATTTGATTTTTTTGGATCATTTTATGGCATGTTTGGTGTTAATTTTTGTGTTACTTTGTATGATGTGTATACTTGACCTAAGTGCATTGTTTGACATCATTTTGCCTTGATTTCTTGCATGTTACTTTGGTATATGATTCACTTCTGATTTGTATATCTTTAAACCATGCTTGTTTAATTTCCATGAGGCCATCTAATTTTTGTTTAATGCATTACCTTTGAAGCATAATAACATGTCATATCATCTTAATATTTGTGCATGTTTACATGATTTCTTTTGTACATACTTGCATGATCATTTGCATATTTGGTGAACCATTCATGTGACATAATAGGTCATTGATACATATTATATGTCATCTTTTCATGTTGATTGTTATTTGAACCTTGTGCACCTTTAACATGTTGTGCTTGCACTTCCTTTCTTTTGAACTTCCATTTCAATTCTACTTCTTCTATCACTTCTTAAATGTTTTGATGTGTTATGCATGAACACTTAGGAGATGTTTGTGAATCATTTTTCATTTCATTTCAATTCTGATCCTTAGATTACATGTTTCATTCATGCATTCTTTTTATTTCTTTTCATCTTTCATTATCCCTTTTCTTATGGTAGCATGTTCTAATGTCATGGATGATGTTTGTTGCCTATCTACTTGGACTTGCATGATAATGATCATTTGTTTTCCATGTGATGTATATTCTGGTTGTGACCAATAGGATTTGATTTCTCATCTAATTCTTTTGAGTTTTATGGTGCATTAAATATTCTTATACTTCTTATACATGTTTACTAACCATGTAGGGGCTTTGGTAAGTTGCAATTGAGTGTGGATAAGGAATCCACATTCAAACTTCTATCCCTTCTCTTTTACATTTCAATTTTGTGTTTTGTTAAGCACTTATGTGCTTCCTTTTAACAACTCACTACTTTCCCTTTTTTGAATTACAATTCATCTTCTACTTTAGAAGTGAATTGTTTAATTCATTCTTTCTTTAGACTTTAGGTTGAAACCTCACAAACCATTAGGATCACTCCCTTTAATCTTCAATTAGGATTGAGTCTTAGATCATATAGATTTTTTACCTTTTCTCCTCTCTTGAGTCTCTCTTCTCACCTCAAAGAAAATTCAAAATATCTAATAAAGGCAAGCATTTATTGCATTTAGGCCTTTCATATAAAGAAAAGATTATAAGGGGTCTTCTCTTGTAATCTTAGAATGTATAGCATATAGCCCATCTTGGGTCAAGGTGTTAAACATTCGATCTTGTGTGAGGGACCTAAATGCAATACTTGTTGAAAATACAAATAAAGAAAAACACTTCTTCATTTCATAATCAACAAAAAACACTTAATAAACACAAGTATGCTAGTGTGTTTGAACCTTGACAATTGGAACTAAGTGTGAGGGTCTTCTTCACTCCTAGTGTACTTTCTTACCCATTCCATCTTGGAATGTGAGAATGTACACATTCCAATGACTAAGATTTAGATACACTATCATATGCAAACAAATCCAAAACACTTCCTTCTAAAAGACAGAAACAAACAATAACGCCTTTCCTTCGGGAATTCTTTTCTCACCTCATTCACTCTTAATGTACGAACGTGCTCCTCCTCGTTCTCTTGCAAGATGGTAACGCACTCGGGCCAGCGAGCCTGCAACACTTGAGCTAGAACGTAAGCCGTTCTCTAAAAAACACAAACAACCCATCCCTAGTTAGGGGAACTACGTCGCTCTGATTCTCATGCTCCCGATGAGATACGTAGGCAGTGGGGTAGGGCCCATGCGAGCACTTCTTTTATTTTCCCTACATTTGTTTCCCGTTCCTTTTCTTTTCTTTCTCCTTTCTTTCTTTCAGTTCCTTTTCCGGTATCCTTTCTTTACACCCTTTGATCGAGACAAGCAAGCGTGGATCCCATCGGGTACGATGGACGCGTGGGGGTGCTAATACCTTCCCCGCGCGTAACCGACTCCCGAACCCAGTTCTCTTGGTCGTAAGACCATGCTTTTCCTTTCTCTCAGGTTTACGCGGTGTTTCCTTTCCCTCTCTTGGGATAAATACACGTTGCTGGCGACTCTGTTTCGGTGCCACTTTCGCGTTTGTACTAGGATGAAAATCCCGGGAGCGACACTATGGTTCCCTTGGTCTTAGATAAGTCTTGACTGAATTCAGTTGAAAATGTGTCAGTCCATGCCACCTTGGTGTATGTATTGAATGCTCCAATCTAAAATTGGAGTCTTGTCCCTCTTTTAGGCAATTCTAGGTTTGGCATGTTACTTCTTGTTCCAAGGACTTTGGAGGCTTGGCTCAGTGTTTGTCCCCTTTAGATTTGATCCTCAGATGTGTTCAAGATGATGACAAGGCTTGGAATTAGCTGATTTTGCCAAATCGAGCAAAAATGCAAAATTCTTCCTAGCCTTGGCAGTTTTCAGCAAGGCATATTGCCCTTGTCATATCTCATGGCTCAAGTGGAATTTGGTGATGTTCTTGGTCATTTTGGAAAGCCCTTATATGATACCACAACTGTTTGATCATATTTGGTCTTGGTACCTTTTGGATCCAAGTAAAAAATCCCCCTACATTTGGAAAAAAGTGAAGATAGATTCTGATTTAGTGAAAATTTCACTAAGTGTTGGAAAAAAGTGACATTTTCACTTTTTGTGATTTTGATCATTCCATAACTCAAAATCCATAATGAATTTGGAGGGAGGTCAGTTTTAAGCTTTTGTAGAGGGTAATGAGATCTACAAATCAAGCTTTGGATGGGGAAAAATGGCTTTGTGGTTTAGGAGTTATGTTCCTCCAAAGTTGGTACCCTTGCCACTTTGTTCATAACTTAGAAAATTTTCTAAGTTTTTATGGTTACCCCTTTTACAAGTTATCCCACTTTTCTTGATTTTTCTTGATGAATGATGATTCAAATCATACATTAACATAATTTTAGGGTTAAAAAACCATAATTGTGAAAAATCTCAAAAAGTCAAAGTTGACTTTTGTGCACAGTTGACTTTTTATCAGATGAATTACAAACTGTGCCATCCTTTAGGAAATCATGTCCTTGACCTAAATCAAACTTGATGGACATGTTCCATGGGTGTTATAGGGTATATTGAATCATGTCCTAGGGTTTGGGAGCATGTCCTGGTCAAAAGTCAAAGATACAGTTGACTTTTCTCGCGAAACCCTAATTGTGGCTCTGATGAAATTGAGACTTGTTGCTCAAGCTTCTTAGATCAATCCATTGTTGTAAATGGATCATTGTGGTATGTTGGAGACCCTCAAATCATATCTTGAGGTCTTGGCTGATGATTTGTCCCAAAAGTCAACTTAGGGGTGAATTAGGTCAAGAAACCCTAATTCCTGATTTTTGATGAATACATCCCCTGAGGCTAAATTGACTTTATGATTGGGTTTATGATGTCCCTTGGAGTATCATATGTTATGTCTTGAAGCATTGGCTCATGCCCAGAGGAAAATTTCCATCTGGAGGCCCTGGTCGACCAAAACCCTAATTTGATGACACTGGCGATCTTGAGGCTTAATCCACTTAGAAAGGAGCAGCCTTGTGCTTGACCCTTTAAGTGGGAGTCCTTTTGATCCATTGTGGATGTTTTAGAGGTTAGACAAGTTGAAGATCATGTCATTCCTTGATTGATCATTTCTCTAAGAACTCTGAGAGGGCTTGAAACCCTAAATTTGATTGTAGTAAGTGTTCACCCATCTTTGGGAGACTGATGATTCATCCATATTATGATGATGATTTGCACAATGATGGGAAATCTTAGTGGTCAAAATTTGGGGTATGACAAGCACATCATTGTCATACCCCAAATTTTGACCACTAAGATACCCATCATTTTGTAAATCCTCATCATAATATGGATGTACCTTAATGCCTCATCAGTCTCCCCAGAGATGGTTGAGCATCCACTACAATCAAAATTAGGGTTTCCATTCCTCTCTGAGTGTTTAGACAAAGGATCAATCAAGGAATGACATGATCTTCAACTTGTCTAAACCTCTCAAACATCCACAATGTATCAAGAGGACTCCCACTTCAAGGATTAAGCACAAGGATGCTCCCTTCTAGGTGGATCAAGCCTCAAGATCGCCAGTGTCACCAAATTAGGGTTTTGGTCGACCATGGCCTCCAGATGGAAATTTTCATCTGGGCATAAGCCAAAGATCCAAAACATAACCTAATATGCTCCATGGAACCTCATAAACCCAATCATTAAGTCAATTTTGCCTCAGGGGATGCATTCATCAAAAAAATCAGGAATTAGGGTTTCTTGACCTAATTCACCCCTAAGTTGACTTTTGGGACAAATCATGAACCAAGACCTCAAGACATGATTTGAGGGTCTCTAATATACCATATTGATCCATTTGGGACAAGGGATTGATCCATCAAGCTTGAGTAACAAGTTTCAATTTCATCTGAACCACAATTAGGGTTTCGCGGGAAAAGTCAACTATAACTTTGACTTTTGACCAGGACATGCTCTCAAGTCCTAAGACATGATTCAATACACTCTATACCACCCAGGGAACATATCCATCAAGTTTGATTTAGGTGAAGGACATGATTTCCTAAAGGATTGCACAGTTTGGAATTCATCTGACAAAAAGTCAACTATGCACAAAAGTCAACTTTGACTTTTTGAGATTTTTCACAAAAATGGATTTTTAACCCTAAAATGATGTTAATGTATGATTTGAATCATCAATCATCAAGAAAAATTAAAGAAAATGGGATAACTTGTAAAAGGGGTAACCATAAAAACTTAGAAAATTTTCTAAGTTATGAAAAAAAGTGACAAAGGTACCAACTTTGGAGGATCATAACTCCTAAACCACAAAGCCATTTTTTTCCATCCAAAGCATGATTTATAGATCTCATTGCCCTCTACAAAAGCTTCATACTGACCTATGTCCAAATTCCACATGGATTTTAAGTTATGGAGTGATCAAAATCAAGAAAAGTCACTTTGTTCCAACACTTAGTGAAAATTTCACTATGTCAGATTTTGCCTTACTTATTTCCAAATGTAGGGACATTTTTCACTTGGATCCAAAAAGTATCAAAACCAAATATGATCAAACAGTTATTGTATCATCTAAGAGCATTCCAAAATGGCCAAGAACATCACCAAATTCAACTTGAGCCATGAGATATGACATTGGCAAGTTGCCTTGCTGAAATCTGCCAAGGCAAGGCAGATTTTTGCACTTTTGGTCGATTTGCCAAAATCAGCCAATTCCAAGCCTTGTCATCACCTTGGACACATCTGAGGATTGAATCTAAAGGGGACAATCACTGAGCCAAGCCTCCAAAGTCCTTGGAACAAGAAATAGCATGCTAAACCTAGAATTGCCCAAAATAGGGACAAGACTCCAATTTTGGATTGGTGCGTTCAATGGAAGCATCAAGGTGGCATGGACTGAGCCAATAGCAACTGAATTCAGTCAAAACTTATCCAAGACCAAGGGGACCAGTAGCCTGTGCCCAAACCTCTAGTCAATGGCTAGAGGAGACTTGGATTTTCATTTGCCAACATTGGCCAAACCTACTCAGCAGTTGCCATTCACTATTCCTTGCAAAACAAACTTGCTCTACTATAAATAGAGCTCAATTGTGATCAGTTTAAGTACACCAAAGGCCTACAACACTTGCCTTTCTCAAAATCCACTTCTCACACTCAAAAATGCCTTTCTTAGCAAGTCACTATCGGGTTTTTCATTAGAGAGCAATTCCACTCAAACCAATCACACACACACCTCATATACATCATACGTGAGCTGATCAAACACTTAAACAACATCTGGAACACTGATTTCTCAGAATCACCAGTCAATTGCTCAAGGTTTTAACCAAGTTGCCATTGAGATGCCATGAAGTGATCCAGCCAATTTCCATCAAGTCCAAACATTCAAACACACTCCATAGGGTGTAGGGAAGCTGTTCAGATCATCACAATTCATCTGTAACACCTCCTACTCAGAAATCAATTTGCTCTTGCTGTCACGACCTAGAGGTAAGCCTAAACTTGGTCATCTCTCAATCTATGCATATTTCCTCGCACAATACTTTTGCCAAATGTTCATAATCATGCATGGAATGTTTCCCCTCAAGTAATTGCTTTGTTTGAATCGTGTATCAAAAATCCCAGTCTTCATGCAGAATTTAGGGTTCTTGAGGATTTTTCGTGATTTCTTGTTTTATGCTTAATTTAAATGAAATTAATTGCCATAGACATGATCGTGAGGTTGAAACGAGTTGATTGGTAGGTGGATTGCATGATATGATCAAGTATTCAGTGAGATTGGATAGAAAATGCAAATCTGGGCAAAACTGAAAAACGCGCGTGTTCTTCAGCTGTTCTTGGCGCCATTTGTCTCAAATTCAAATATTTGAATTTTGTGATTTTATTTAATTGATTCAAAAATTAATTTCTCTCTGAGTTTTAATGATTTTGAGTTGATTCTTTTTTTAATAATTCACAAAAATGTTAAACTATTTTATTTTCCCAAAAAAATCCCAAAAAAACTATTTATTTCATATAATTGATATTTTTGCAAAGAATTAATATTTTAATTGTTTTTGACATTTTGAATATTTTTTCCACCTTGATTTTGCAACTTTTAATGCCTTCTAATTATTTTGTAGGTCAATACTTAATTTTTGTAGCATTAATCCAAGATCACAATTTGTTTTCCATATGTTAAACAATTTTGATCATTTTAATTGAATTTTTATTCAATTAAAACACATTTTGAAAACAAATTAGGGTTTTTGATTAATTCAATCCTCATAAATCATTTTCAAAACCTTTTGGGCCTCTTGAGAGAGTGTAAGACCCAAACCCCCTTGTACAAACCATTTTGGGCCTCACTCATTGTATAAGTCCCTCTGTACATTTCCAAATAAACGGCGTGATCGTCGCCTTTTTAAAAAATCAACTGGGCCTCTCCTCGAGCTATAAGACCCATTCAAAAATTTTGGGCCTCTAATAGAGTGTAAGACCCAACCCTTTGTAAATACAACCTATTTTTGGGCCTCACTTATTGTATAAGTCCCGTTGTATTTCAAAAAATTCGACGCGATCATCATCCGTTGAAAAACAAACTTTGGGCCTACCCTCGAGTAATAATACCCATTAAAAAATTTTGGGCCTCTAATAGAGTGTAAGACCTAATCCCCTTTTAACCAAAAACAAATTAGGGCCTCAGATATTGTATAAGCCCCTTCGCGTTAAAAGAAAACTAGGCGCGATCTCCATTTTAAACGAAAAATCATCTGGGCCTACCCTCGTGTTATAAGCCCCACTCTTTTTCTTTAAACCTTTTGGGCCTCTTGAGAGAGTGTAAGACCCATCCCTTTGTACAGAAAACCTTTTTTGGGCCTCAGTCACTTGTATAAGTCCCTCTGTACAAATTCGACAATGCAATCACTGATAAAACCCTGGGCGTCTCTTTGAGTTGTAAGCCCCAAATCTTTCTTTTTCAAAGCACTTTCTCCTTTGATTTTTAAATATACTGTTGTTTTCAATCTTTCTTTGTTGAACAACTAACCAAACAGCATGGAAGCTCTACAACCGAGTAAGTGTTTATACGCTTTCATTTACCGCTTTCATATACATATAACTGTATTGTGGGGCTGTTTCGCTATAAGTCTTCTTTCATAAACTCATATCAACTATGTAATAATAGTATAGATATTTAGAGTTTCCCCGGCAACTACGTCTAGCATTAAGCTCGTTGATCACTCTTAAATAGTCAAAACTAGATCCCCATAGGATTACCAGATACAGTTTTCCCTCCTCTTGGGGTTAAACAATATGGAGATGTGAAAGGCAGATTCTTTTTGAACCCTTTCTCAGACTGTCACTCGTAGAAGTTGTCAAAGAAACTCTACTCCCCAGAGATGATCTCTTCTCCGTGAATTGCATCCCTTGATTTTCTTCCAAATTCTTGAACTTTCCTGGCTTGATCTATTCTTTGTGAATAGCCTGTCTTGAACTTCTCGGGGTTTGGGGACCCACAGGCTTCCTAAAAGCATCCCCGCCTCCTCTTGGGCATTGTACAAGGACCTGTCGGCTTCTTAGAAGTGTTCACAACCTCCTCTTAGGCTTCGTATAAATGATTTCTTCCTCCGGGAATGATAGCCTCCTCTTGGGCTTAGTACAAATTATCCCTCAGCTTCTTAAAAGTTTCCAGCCTCCTCTTGGGTTTCGTACAAATTGTCCTGACGACCTCCTAGAGGTATAGGAACAGAAATCAGTCATCTTAATAGAGCAGTCTTTCCAAGAGTCTACTACTGTTTCTCAAAACATAGTACAAAAATATGAAACTCTAGACTTGGACAGTCTAATTACCTTGAGTCTCAAAAGACATTCTCAAGCTCCTTCTAAAACTAGGAGATGAAACCCGTAGACTCGAACAGTCTCAATACCCTTGGATTTCCCATTTCCTTAAAGAACAGGAAATAACCCTGATCCTCGAAACAAATCCCTGAGTGCAAGCATTACTCATATAAGAACTGATTTTCTCTTTAAATCAGCATATTGGATCTGTCACTTAACTGAAACAGTCACAATAGCCTCCTCTTGGGCTTTGTACAATGATTCTCCCCAGCGGAGTTAAGAATTTTAGACTTCATCTCGGGCTTCGTACGAGAAACAAAAAACTTTCTTGTTGAGTCAAAAAGCCTCCATCTCGGGCTTTATACGAGATACAAAAAGACTCCCTCGTTGAGTCAAAACCTTTTAGCCTCTCTCTCGGGCTTTGTACGAGACACATATCAGCCTCCTCTTAGGCTTTATATAAGAAAACCACTGGTTGATCCAATCAACCTTTTAGCATCAAATTTGTGCCTCGTTCACAGTACACAAACATCAACAACTCCTTCATCTAATCGCTGTAAGCGGCAAGCCTCTAGATTATTTACATCCATGCCACTGTCCCTCCTTTAGCATGAGAAATTCCTAAGGAAAGATGGCATTGCTCTAAACTGAGTTAAAGTCTTCTCCTTCAGGATGGAAATCCCTTATAAAGGAAATTATGGCATTGCCGGATTCACAAATCTCGGTTAAAGTAATTCTCCTTTATAAACAGTTGTGACATACAAACCCCTCTTTAGAGATGACAAATTCTCTCTAAAGTCAAACCCTTTTAGCTTCATATCTCGGGCTTTAAACAAGATACAAACTACCTTTAGCTTCACGTCTTGGGCTTTGAACAAGACACCAAAACAACCATTTCCTCCCATAGAATAGGAGGAACTATGATCGCTCTGATTTCCTTGTTTCGGAAAAAACGGGAATACGTAGGTATAAGATTGAAAGAAAAATCTTAGCGAGCACACTAAACAAAAACCCAAAATCCCATACTTTCATACATCCGTCCTAACATCTCAACCGATAGCCTAAAACACCCCTTTTCAACAAAATAACCTAGGAGAGACCCCGAATCTTTGTAGCATCTATAAACCAACAGTTTTGACTGTTTAACCTCAGTATGCAAGCAGGGTTAGTTGGAGACATCTATTTCCCTTCCTTCATTAGCTTCAATAGGATAAAAAATGAATTAAGCTGTAGTACCAGAGCGATTGTGCTTCGCAACCACATCCAAAAATCACGCTACACTCATCATTGTTCTTTGAAAGGTCAGAATTACTGGATTGACCGACTAGTTGATTTGGAACTTCTGTTTGAGGTTCCTTTTCTCTGATGGGTTCTCCAACCCCTCTGTTGAAGATTCGGCCGCTCCGTGTTACTCAACTGATGTCTGCAATGTTCACGACGGAGGGTAATGGAGTTTCCTTTCCATTCTTGATTGTTGTTGCACTGTATTTGTAAGGGATAGCCTTGTCGGATTCGTACGGTATTGGTCCGGGCAGATAGATAACCACAGAAGCCTTTTGATTTTTCTGACCATCGTAGCCGGCCTCAATCGGTTTGAGGTTGAGAATCTTTCTACTATCAAGAGGAACTCTTGATTCATGGAGTAGAGGGATTATGGCATATACATCTTTGGCCACTTCCTGTTTAGGGATTAAGACAACGTCTTTGCTTTGATCAGGAAGATAGTCTTGCATTACGTTGATCGAATCAGAACTTGAACATGGTCAGATCTCCTTTCGGTCCAACTGATTTTGAAGAGCTGCGCGCACAAGGTAGCATCCTTGGTTGTTCTCTGACCAAACTCTACAACGCTCAAAATTGTCCGATGGCACCCGGCCACGTCCTCTTTGTATGCAGTGCAACTTCACTAGATCTGTTTCCATCGAGTGAACATCCTGACTTTGATGCCTAGTAGGATTCCCGTCAGTCATACTGACTTGTTGTGTGTCTTCATCTAAGTAGATCGGAAGCCACCAATGGTTCAACAAGTGTTGAAGTGTTCTTTGGACAAGTGCACATCCCTGGTCGTCCTTACGACACACTTTACAGCCTTGATAATCATGTGAAGCCAGAAAATTGAGCCTGACTTGCTTAGCGTGTAATTCCACCAGATTGGTATTCCTTAATCGAATATCAAAGATTTGAATCATATTAACTTAATGGATGCTTCTATCACGGTAATCCTGGATCCATCCGAGATCCATCTGACGCTGGAGAGCCTCTTGTACAAAAGAGCATCCCTGATTGTTTATTGAGCAGATCGGACAGGAATTGTAATCGTGCCATGGCAGATCATGATGTTGGCTTTGCCTTGGGTGTGTTGCCACCAAGTTGACATTCATTGCCAGAATGTTAGGGTTTTGGACAATGTTGGGATTTGTGTGGGCCATATTAACCTCACGGATTCGATGATCTTGGATCCATCTGAGATCCATCTGTTCTTGTAGAGCTGATTGCACTACGGAACATCCTTGATTATTCTCTGAGCAGATATCACAATGGCGATAATTATGAGGTGGTACATGATCTTACCCACTCTGTCTGCAATGCATCCTGACCAGATTGGTTCCTAATAGGAGTACATCGTTAATTTGATAACTACGGCTAAATTCTTCCTCTATCAAATTTACTGCAGTCTTCTCATGTTGAGGCAACGGGTTCTTCTAAACATTCAGATTAGTATCTTTGAAAGATAGGACCCCGTTCCTGACAAGCTTCTGTACATCGGACTTGAAGCTGAGACAATTTTCTATGTTATGCCCCGGTCCTCCTTGATGGTAAGGGCAAGTTTGATCCGCTTTGAACCAAAAAAGTTGATTTTCCGGTTCTGTAAGAGGAGACCTGGTTTGGACGTGCCCCTTGACCAGTAGTAGTGGAAACAGTTATGCGTACAACATCGGTATAGGGTCGAACCCTGGTGGTCGTGTTGTACGGTTGTTATTGTTGTACTGAGGACGAGCCTGCTGAAGAGGCTGTTGTGTCCTTTGTTGATACTGTTGTTGATTTGGTTGGCTCTGAGTAACCTGAGGTTGATACATTAGAACAGGCATAGGGTTGGTAGTAGGAGTTACTGCTGCTACCGATTGATACCTTTGCCTTTGCTTTCCGAGAGAGATATTACCAATATCTTGCTCTTTTTTCTTAGGGAAAGCACTACCGTATCTTTTGGTACTGCTTGATGGTCCTGTATCTTTGACCAGACATCTTTCTCAGACTGCTTCTGCAAGGCGTACTCCCATGTTCACCATTTTAGTAAAGTCGCTGGGTGCACTGGCGACCATTCAGTCGTAATAGAATGAGCTTAAGGTTTTCAAAAAGTTCTTCGGCATCTCTTTTTCCACAAGAGAGGGACAAATCTGGGCGGCAATTTCACGCCATCTCTGAGCATATTCCTTAAAGGTTTCCTTGTCCTTCTGTGACATTGCTCTGAGTTGATCTCTGTCTGGTGCCATGTCCAGGTTATATTTATACTACTGAACGAAGGTAGCGCCAAGATCTCTGAAAGTGAAGATTTTGGTGCGGTTTAAACCCATGTACCATTTGAGTGTGACATCGATTAAACTGTCTTGGAAATAATGGATCAGTAGCTTTTGATTCTCTATTCGAGTTGACATCTTTCGAGCGTACATCACCAAATGACTATGAGGGCAAGAGTTTCCCTTGTATTTCTCAAAGTCATGCACCTTAAATTTGTGAGGAATTTTCACATTGGGGACCAAACAATGGTCTGCAACGTCCTTTCTGAATAAATCTTGATCGCGAATGGCATGCAGTTCCTTCTGCATTTCCAGGAATTCCTCCTGGAACTCCTTTATTCTGTCGTACATATCTTGATTTCCACCAGGAATTACTTGTGGAATCTGTCCTTCCGGGACAGTGTGTACCACGGGTTGTGGTATAGTCATTACGGCGGTGACTCTTGGTGCTTCCCTATCCCGAAGTTTGTAACCTTCAGGAGTTGCTGTCATGCCTCTTGCATCTTCGATTTCCCGAAGTTTGTAAGGCCCAGCGGTTCCTGCTGCAGTTTCCGGGTCTTTAGTGACCGGAGGAATATATCCTTCAGGGATAAAGTTGATAGACATGCCCCAGGGACGATCTTTAGGCATGTTGTACCAAGGATCATACGTCTCCACTATGGGCGTAGATGTGATCTCCGAGATCACAGTCCTTTGTTGTTGTATCTGAGCTGCTGCTAGGGATTGCATGTCACTGTGAAATTATTTTAGATCTTCTTTCAGAGCATTGATTTCTTCTCTTAGCTCTCTGTTCTCTTCCTTAAGATCGTCCATTTTCTTTTGTCGGTTGGCCCGGGTATTGTACGAATGAGACAACTTGACTCTCGAATCGTGACGTATACGTGAGATTCGAAGGTAAAAAGAATGGGTTATGTGAGAATGATGAATGATATGCAATGATATATATTAATTTTTTGTTTTTGCTTTAATGAAAAAGAAACTTCAACAATTAGATTGCAAATATCATACAGTGGGGAGACCCCGTTTTATTGAATTTGAAAGATTGCAGAAAGGGAAATACCGTATTTTACAAAGTGTTGTAAAAGAAATGTCTGAACTTATGGATCCTGAGTCCTCTCTAAGGAGAATTCAGATGCCGGTTCTGGTATTTTCCTTTTCTTTGACTGGGGCTCTTCAACTGTTGTCGGGTTGTCATTCCTTTGCCAAGTGAAAGGAGCGAGCAGATTTCTTCGGTCATCTTGACTTTCTACAACATGTTGCTCTAATATCTTAATCAGAGCATCCTTCTCTTTTAATAGTTAATGAATTTTGGTATACTCCACATTGAGAATGCGGTATTTATTCGTCCAAGAGTTCTTTTCCCGTTGAACTTTGTTGAGAGCGACCTGGAGTTTTTCCGCATCAGACAAAAAATAAAGGACAGATTCCTTTATTGGAAGAACTTCTTGACGAGGGTAAGGCATCCTCAGCTTGAGGGCTCTAGTTTGCACCCAGTGGAGATAAGGTTCCACGGAGATACAATCCGGTCTTCCTAGGGACTCTCTTCCTTTCCTGTGAATATGTTTCCAGGCATGCAATATTTCCGTCTTTAGTGCTCTGTCATTTTCTCCTTCCTTGAAGAAAAAACCTTCCAGATGAACATTTTGCGGGACATGCTTCATCGGGTATCCGAGTTGACGGAGAACTAAAATTGGATGATAGTTGATTCCTCCTTTAGTTCCTATGAGGAGTACATTAGGGAAGTTTCCACAACGGTCAATGATCCTTATCCCATCATAGATCCAATTGTACTAATCTAAGTCAGAGTTGGTAAGAGACATGATTCTTTGTGACCAACATAGAGTACTCTTATGATCCCAAAAAGCTGCACACATGGGTAAATGGGAAGTGAACCATTTGTAAAGCAGGGGTACATAACATGTGATCATTCATCCGCTGTACAAATTCCTTAAGTGTACAGAACGATAAGAATATGCGAGCAAGGTCGGTACGGGGTTTCCAATCAAAAATATCTTAATGGCGTTGGTATCGACGAAGTTATTGATGTTGGGAAAAAGGAACAACCCGTATGTGAGTAGAACAAAGATATCTTTGAAAGCAGTAATGTTTCCTATACTGGCAAAGTATAAGGCTTTCTCCACCAAAAACTTGGTCGGTAAACCTTGGATTCCTTCCTTAGTAGTCATGTGAGTCCTGACTTCTGACTCGTCCAAATAGATTGCTCTTGCAATGGTTTGATCCTTTGGAATTTCTTCCAGTTTTGAAAAGGGAGCGTGGTCAGTGATGGATAAATCAATCAGGTGAGAGTATTCCTCTAGTGTTGGTGCTAGCTGATAATCCGGGAATGTGAAACAGTGATAAACCGAATCGTAAAACTAAATCAGCGTAGACATGAGTCATTCAACTACATGGACCCTTAATAGAGACAATAGTCCTCCGTACTTAGCTCTAAAAGCATCAGGGTTGGTGATCATCCTTGCCAACCCCCTTAAATCCTCTAGTTTTGGAGCCTTGAAGGTGTACTTGTGCGTCCTCCTTCTACCGAAATCCATAACACAGTCTTTCTCTCTGATATTTGCAATCATTGTTTTAGTTTAATTTGAAAAAAGAGAGAAGAGAAAAGAAGATTTTTTTTCTTTGTTTAAAAGTTTTCTAAATGAATGCATGAATGCAACACACAAAAACATAGAAAAAACATGCGTTCAAAGGTTCAGTGCCACGAGCATGGAGTCATGGCTCTACCCATCCCCAAAGGTTGTACTATGGTGAATTTTTGTACATGTTCCCAAAATCATTGACCCCCCTAGGGATGACAACAACAGGCTGGTTCACCCAAGCGAGCTGTAGTATCCTAGGGTAATCTCAATTGAGTGTAGTATCGCGTGTCAACTATTTTCGATAGCTACCGCACTACAAAATAGCCACATGGTTACTGTCTATTAAATCCTCAGTTTCACAGATACCACATTGGGACAATCTGCCTTCACAACGGAGTCGTTAAGCATTAAATCCGCAAAGGGTATCTCCATTGATTTGATGGTCTATCGGGACAGCTTATTCGGGATTCACTCCCTGTAAGACCGCCCGTCTATGCCATCACCTATCTTATGTATCACTCAAACTTTCCGCATGAGACATCACTCGCATTCCCATTGACAGAAAAATAAACACGGATATCAAGTAGGAAACGCAGTATATATATATATATATATATATATATATATATATATATATATATATATATATATATATATATATATATTATAATTCCTAAAACTAACATCCTAGACCTCTTAAGAATTCTAATCTTAACCTTAAACAGACAAAATGAGTCCCCAACAGAGTCTCCATTTTCCTGTAGCGTGCATTTTTTGTCGGTGACGCGACCACCTTATCGCACAAATGGATTTCTCCTCACCTCAATGAGGAGGAGGGGGTGCTAATTTTTTATTTCTTATTTATCCCGTGAAGCTGGAAGGGAAAGGGAAGCTATCTAAAACTAACCTTGCACGCGAATGTTTAACTGAACAAACGCTTAAGAGATTGGGGGTCCGGGGTCAGGTTATACAATGAGGAGTTGTCAATTACCCATCCTATATGTTGTTATCCACAGGTTGTTAGGAATAAGTTCTGCTTTTATACTTGATGGTGTTTATCTGTTGATGGGTTGGGAAATTTTCTTGTTTGAGAGATATGAGAGAGTTTTTGATGATTTTGGTGAGGTATTGGACCTCAACTTTGATTGGTATTTGTGAAGGTATTGGACCTAAAGTTTTGATTGGTATGCTCGCTAAGATTTCGCAATCTTATGCCTACATATTCCTGTTTAAAGAAACAGGGAAATCAGAGCAATCATAGTTTCTCCTATTCTATGGGCCGAAAAAGATGATGTTTTGGTGTCTTGTTCAAAGCTCAAGATTGAAGCTAAATGGAGTATTTGTGTCTTGTTCATAGCCCAAGATTGAAGCTAAAAGTTTGACTGAGAGAGAATTTGTCATCTCTAAAGGGAGACATCTTGTCTATTTATCACAACTGTTGGGTGACTGATTATAAAGGAGAATTACTTTAACTGGGATATGTGAATCCAACAATGCCATAATTTCCTTTATTGGGGACTTATCCTGAAGGAGGAAACTTTAACTCATTGTTGAGAAATGCCATTTTTCCTTAGGAATCTTTCATACTAAGAGAGGGACAGTGGTGTGGATGTAAATAATCCAGAGGCTTGCCACTTACAGTAATTAGATGAAAGATAGTAAGTTTACCAGGATAAGAGATGGAAGACAACTTGGATATTTGAATCAACAAGCGTGAAATGATTGTTTTGATATGTGATAACACAGTGAAATGACTTCCTGCAGAGAGATTTTGATTTCCTCTGAGGGGATGTTGATTTTTGTGTGCCTTGATCAAAGCCCAAGGTTGAAGCTAAGAGATTGTCTGACTCCACTGGGGAAGTCCTTATACAAAGCCTAAGAGGAGACTGGAAAAGACTGACTCAACAAGAGAGTGCTTATATATATCTTGTACAAAGCCCAAGATTGAGGCTAAGAAGAGGCGGACTCTTTGGGGGATATCATTACATAAAGCCTAAGAGGAGGCTAAAAGTTTGACTTTTTCGGGGAAAATATTCTTTATGTCTTGTACAAAGCCCAAGATTGAGGCTAAAAGGGATTTTGATTCCGCTGGGGAGAGTTTGTATGGTCTTGTACAAAGCCCAAGATTGAGGCTGAAAAGAAGACTGACTCTATGGGAAAGAAATCTTTATCTGTCTTGTACAAAGCCCAAGATTGAGGCTAAAATGAGACTAACTCAACTGAGGATTTTTAGGTGTCTTGTACAAAGCCCAAGATTGAGGCTAAAATGAGACTAACTCAACTGAGGAGTTTTAGGTATCTTGTACAAAGCCCAAGATTAAGGCTGAAAGAAGTTTGACTCTGCTGGAGAGTATTATATGTCTTGTACAAAGCCCAAGATTGAGGCTGAAATGAGACTGACTCTACTTAGGGAAATTCATATGGTGTCTTATACAAAGTCCAAGATTGAGGCTGAAAAGGGTCTGACTCAACAAGAGAGTGTTGAAAAGGGTGATTGACTCAACAAGAAAGTTTGAAAAGGTTAGCTCAGTTGGGGAAAATCATTGTACAAACCCCAAGAGGAGGCTGACTAAGTTGAGGAAAGGAAGGATCATTATACAAAGCCTAAGAGGGGGCTAGCTTCTGCTGAGGATTATTGAGATTCAGAGGTAACTCCAAATGGGGAAATCAACTCTTGGTGAGGGTTTACAGAAGAGTTTAGATATCAGATGCCCTAAGGTTCTGATTTGGGATAGTGTTATACTGATGATTAGCTGACCCTGGCTAAGGGAAACTTGAGGTAAGAGTTTTAAGATTGAGTTTTGAAAACCTATAGAGGTTTCAACTCTACTGGAGGTTTGGTTGAATGACCAGGGGTTTTTCCTGTGTTTATAGGGAACTTGAGGATGTCTTTGAGACTCAAGAGGGGATTAGACTGTCCAAGTCTACTGGTATGAAAGAGTTTATCTTTGTATGATGCCCAAGAGGAGGCTGGTGCTTTAAGGGATAAGAATCAACCCTAAAATTGGTCTGAGGTTTTGAATCTGGAAAGACTGCTCTAGCAAAGGATGACTAAGTTCTGTCCTATACCTTTAAGAGGTCTTCAAGGTCCTTGTACTAAGCCCAAGAGAAGGCATAAGAACTTCTAAGAAGCCGGAGGGTCCTTGTACAAAGCCCAAGAGGAGGCGGGGGTGCTTTTAGGAAGCCTATGGCTCCAAACTTAAGAAGAGTTCAAGAAAAGTTTCACTAGGAATAATCTTTTCTTTAGTGAACAGTTCTAGGGTTTGAAGAAATTCAAGAGAGGTTTCACCGGGAATTAATCCTCTCTGGGGAAATGAACTTCTATGACAATTTTCTAATAGTGACAGTCTGAGAAACGTTTCACCGGGAATAATGCCTTTCTCTTTGTTCCATATTGTTTAAGCCCAAGACAAGGCAAGACTGTATCTGGAATTCCTATGCGGAACTAGTTTTGACTGTATTGAAAGAGTGACCAACTGGCTTTATCTAGTTCTAGACGTAGTTGCCAGGGAAAACTCTAAGTAGATATACAAGTATATATACAGTTGATATATGACAAGTATTTAAAAGGATATGAAAGAAGGACTTACAGGTGAACAAGTTTCCAGTAATACAGTTATATATATGAAAGCATGTAAATGAAAGCTGATAAAAACTTACAGGCGAGCAAGCTTCCATGGTAACAGCTGTATGGTTAGTTGTTCAAGAAATTAAAGAAAGTTTTGATAACAACTATGAATTTGAACCTAAATTAAAAGGGAAGCTGTTTTTGAAAAGATTATTGGGGCTTATACTCAAGGAGAGGCCCAGATGAAAAGTAGTAATCGTATCGTTGTTTTGTAAACTATACTAGGGCTTATACAATGACTGAGGCCCAAAGAGGTTTTTTGTACAAAAGGATGGGTCTTACAACTCAAGGAGAGACCCAAAAGTTTTAAAAAAAGAAAAGAAATGAGACTTACAACACAAGAGTAGGCCCAGATGGTTTTCGTTTAAAAGGCGACGACCGCGCCAAGATTTTAAAATCGCTGTGGGACTTATACAATGACTGAGGCCCAAAAAGGTTTTAATTAAAAAGGGATTGGGTCTTACACTCTATTAGAGGCCCAAAAATGTTTGAAAAGATTTGTTAGGGTGATAATGATTAAAACCCTAAATTTCTTGATTTAATGTATTTTAATTGAATAAAAATTCAATTAAAATAATCAAACATGTGAAAAAAGATTGTGATCTTGGATTTATATTTGAAAAATCATGTTTGATTCATGGGATGATTTAAAAATCATTTGAATTTTGGAAAACCAAGAGAAAGAAATATTTAGTAATGTTTAAAAAACAAATAAAACATAATTATTTGCAAAATACTGAATATATGAAATAAATATTATTTTTGTGAAATTTTCATGGAATAAAATATTTTAACATTTTTGTGAATTTTCAAAAAAAGAAGCAATAAAAAATACTTAAAAATGAGAGAGAACTTATTTTTTAAATTAATTAACAAACACATGAAAATATTGGAAAATAGCAAAAAAGAAAGAGGTAGCAAAAAAGGTCTGGGTGGGATTTGAACCCATGACCTTGTACACAAACACACATGCGTACTACCACAGGGGTGGTGATACATCTGTGTATCAAAACAACCCCATAAATACATAAGGGGTGCCAAGTTTTCAGGTCTGGCCTCTAACTTTCTCATTTCTCCCTAGATTGGGACAAAATTTAGGTGCATCTGACCTAGAATTTCATAAGGAATCCAATGGTGGCCATGGTTTTTTCAGATGAGACCCTTATTTTAAAACCCGATAGTGGTTTAGAAATAGGCCAAAATTTTCATTTTCTATGCTAACACATCATACACACACTAATAGCATGGCCAATTGGTTCAAACACAACATATATAATATGTATGAGATGTTTATGATCAGTGGACTTCAAAGAAATGCATAATTCAAAGAGTTCAAGTTGTCATGCACTTACCTCTTGGAGCTTTTTGTGCTATCTTTCAAGTTCCTTGTGCCAGAAGTAATTTGATACTTTGGACACTCTCAATTGATCCCTTAGAAGCTTTTAGGATGATTAGAACCATCTGGAAACCTCAGGGACAAGTTTTGGCACTTTCTTGCAAAAGGGGAAAAAGTGACCAATATGGAAACTCTCTCAGATGTTGTTCCAGATGAGGGGAACCACTTGGGACAGTTTGAGGATGATATTTGGAGTGTGTTTGAGGCTTTGTTTGGTTTTGGAAGTGACTGAATCAAGGCATGGCTTGGAAAATGCAGAAAAGTTAATTTTTGAGGTTTTGGAGGTTGACTTTGTGATTTTAGTGTTTCAGGTAACAAATGAGTGTTTCAACAACTTAGATATGACATATTGGATGTGTTTGGATCATGAGCTGTGGTGGAATTGCTCTCTAACTCAAAAACTCAGTTATCTTGCAAAAGAAGGCATTTTGGCCTAAAGAAAGAGATTTTGAGGAAAGCAAGTGTTGTAGTGATTTGGTGTACCCAAACTGATCACAATTGAGCTCTATTTATAGTGTGTCAAGTTTGTTTTGGCATCAATAGTGAATGGCAGCTGCAGCAGGCCTTTGGCCAATGTTGAGTAAAAAGAATCTCAAGTCTCCTCTAGCCATTGACTTGAGGTTAGGGCACAGGCCTATGGTCCTTTGATTCAGAGCTTATTCTTGACTCATTCAGTTAGGAATATATCAGTCCATGCCACCTTGGTGCATCCATTGAATGCTTAGAAACAAAATTGGAGTCTTGGCACCTTTTTAGCCTTTTTAGGTTTGTTATGGCTAAGTGTAGATTCTTAGACTTTGGAGGCTTGGGATCAGATCATTCTCCTTTTGTTTTATCCTCAGATGTGTCCAAATGGATGACAAGGTTTGGAGTTGTCCAAATTCTCCAAATCGAGCAAATACACAAAATATGCCTTGCTTGAGACATTTGGAAATGGTGATTTTGAGGGATTCATATCTCCCTGCTCAGGTTGAGTTATGGGAGGCTCTTGTGCTTTTTAGAAAGCCCTCATATGATACAAAACATGTGTGATCATAGTTTGTTTTGAAACTATTTGGATCCCATTGAAAAATCCTCATGAACATTGATGTTCAAAGCTGGTAACTTAGGCAGATTTTCACTAAGTGTTGGAAAAAGTGTCATTTTCATGTTTTTGTCATTTTGATCACTTCATAACTCAAAATCCATAAAGAATTGGAGTCTGAGGTAGTTGAAGCTTTTGTGGAGTGTAGCAAGACCTAAAAATCCAGCTTTGGATCACCCAAAATGGTTGCTTAGATCTCAAGTTATGATCCTTGGAAGTTGGTACCAAAACCACTTTTATTCCATAACTTAGAAAATTTTTGGATTCTCATGGTTGCCCCTTTTGTAAGAAACCTCACTTTTCTTCATTTTTCTTGTCGGATGATGATCAATATCATACATTAACATTATTTTTGACTTAGGGGAACCATATTTGTGAAAAATTCCAAAAAGTCAAACTTGATTTTGTGCACAGTTGACTTTTTATCGGATGAAATCCAAACTGTGCGATCCTTTGTGAAATCATGTCCTTGACCTAAATCAAACCTAATAGGTGGATTGCATAGTTGATATAGGGTGTATTGAATCATGTCCCAAGATTTGGGAGCATGTCCTGGTCAAAAGTCAAAGGTACAGTTCACTTTTTCCTCGAAACCCTAATTGTGGTCCAGATGAAATTGAAACTTATGAATCAAGCTTCTTGGATCAATCCATTGTTGAAAATGGATCAATGTAATGTATTGGAGGCCCTCAAATCATGTCTCGAGGTCTTGGCTCATGCTTTGTCCCAAAAGTCAGCTTAGGGGTGAATTAGGTCAAGAGACCCTAATTCCTGATTTTTTTTGTGAATGCATCCCCTAAGACTAAATTGACTTGATGATTGGGTCCATGAGGTCCCTTGGAGTATCTTGGGTTGTGATTTGCAGCATTGGCTCATGTCCAGATGAAAATTTCCATCTGGAGGTCCTGGTCGGCCAAAACCCTAATTTGGTGACACTGTCGATCTTGAGGCTTAATCCACTTGGAATGTTGCAACCTTGTGCTTGATTCTTGATGTGGCAGTCCTCTTGATCCCTTATAGGTGTTTGAGAGGTTAGACAAGTTGAAGATTATGTCATTCCTTGATTGATCCTTTGTCTAAGTTCTCTGAGAGGGCTCAAAATCCTAATTCTTGATTGTGGTGAATGCTAAACCATCTTTGAGGAGATTGATGAGGCATGAAAGTACATCCATATTGTGATGATGATTTGCACAGTGATGGGAAATCTTGGTGGTCAAAATTTGGGGGTATGACAAACATCAAACCCAGTTTACACTTGAGGGCATGAGAATGGATATCAACCATTGTCGGGACACGGTCTCTAGACAAGTCTAATGCAATTCAAACATGAAAGTAATGGGAAAAACTTGAACTCAGTAAAAAAAGGTACGAGTCAAATACAAATAAATAAAATTATATATATATATATATATATATATATATATATCTGCTAACGTAGACACACTATTTTTAATGAAGGTCTATTTTAGCAAGCTTTAACTAAACGATCCTTAAATGCACGTTAAGGTGCATGTTACTAAAACACACTTTCATAAAAATAAGTAGGTGTATTATAGCAAACCCTACATGGGTTTGCTATAATACACCCACTTGTTTTTATGAAGGAACGTTTTAGCAAGCTTTAACTAAAAAATGATTAAATGACACACTTTAATATATATATATATATATAACAACAAAGGTTTACATTCGCAGGCCTCCAAAAAACAAAACAACCCATCTTAAAGAATCATCTGCTCATCTTTATTTATCTTGTTAAAATTGACCGAGATAGAGAGACGGTGTTGGTCAAATAAAAATATTCAGCTTGCCGAAGAGAACTTTCAAAAGCATCTCGGCCAAAGAAAAACCTTCCTTCAAGGATTTAAACAACTCCTTACAAAGAAAAAGATTTTTCTCGCTAATAATAAAAAACTTGACAAACCCTAAATAAAAAAGAAAAGAAACTTAAAACCCAACAAATAAAAGAGAAGAAATGACAAACCCTAATGAAAATGGAAAAAATGAGATGCAAAATAAGAGAAATATATGAGTTGAAAGAGAAATAGAAAATTATCTCCTAATGTAAAAGAGAAGTGAATGTTTGGTAGAATTATGATTCCGTAGGTCCTCATAGGTGATCAAAGGGAATGAGAAATGGTAAGAAAACTAAAGGTTGAATGGTGATCGAATTGGAAGTTAAACGATGAATGAAGGGTGAGCCAATAAAATTCCAGTTTGTTGTAGTGGCTCTTGCATAGAATATAAAGCATGAGAGGGAAGAAGGAAAATCGATAATGAAGGAGAAGAAAGAGGCGGTCGGAGCGTTCAAGGATGTACATGTCATTTTAGGTTTCAGCGTAAAAGAGGTGGACATCTTCTTTATACTCAGTTGGTATTGCTATAAAAAATGCGGTTGGTTTATGGCTTATTATATGTTGGAGTTTGTGGAATGTTAGGAATAATGTTTTGTTTAATGATGAGATTTGGAATGAGGACATCATAGTTCACAAGATAGTGATACTAACTTGGAGGTGGATTGGTAAAAAATCTAATTTTACATGTAACTATTACGATTGGATCAAATCGCCGATAGATTTTTTGTAACGGTGATTCTATAGAAAGACTTTTGTAGAAGGGTCCGGATACCCCTTTGTATTCGTCATTGAATATATTTTGCTTATAAAAAAAAAGTTTCAGCGTAAAGTGTTTTACAGTATTTCAGCGTGCGATTTTTCACAATATTTCATCATTGAAGAGATTATTTGTTTAGTGTTTATGTTTTGTGAGTTTTTTTAGTTTTTCTTTTGGAAAGTGTTAATAACTTAATCTAATTTGACATAATTATTTTTTAGCTAACTTGAACAAGATGCTTAATCACTTAATCTAATTTTACATTACTGTATTCTAAAAAAACATGTTCTATGTATTTTATATTATATTTTTAAACTTTCCAAATGAAAAAAAGGAAAGCAGTTGAATGGGTGGAAAGGTCCAAAAACATGTTCCCATTTCCACTCATTGAATACTTTTCATGATGGCCTTAGTTAACTTGGCATTGTAACTCATATGAAATCCATTTTACGTCCGACATGACATGTGTTATTTGTATTAGTTTCAGGGAAAGAGAGGGCCAACATTGATACCTCTAACGAGCTATCTCCTCCCTATTTTTACCTCCCCCCTCCCATATTCACGAACTAAGGGTTTAAGTTCCATTAACTTATTTCAAAGTAAAGTTTTTTACGCTTATCAATGTCACCCATTCACAAAGCCCTATCAGGATTAGAAAGACAAGTTCGTCTGAGTGAGAGGGCGAGGGGTAACCTTTTTTCCCACTATCTTGGACTTCATATCCTCGGATTACCCAAAGGGTGGATCTAAGTGCTCTTTGAGATGCTTATGTTCTCTAGATTCTTGCATGCTTAATACTCAAGACCACGATAACAACAATGGGGTGAAGGTGTACTTAAGTATAGAAGAATAATTTTTTTTCCTTGATATTGTATTTATTACTTTATCTGTTTGAACAAAATTTTTTTCTCTATAGGAGACACGACATAGAACCCACTTGGCGAGTGAACAAAGCTCTTGGTTAAGATGCAGGTGGCACAGCACCGTACAAGTTTTTCACTGCCCCTTCTTTAGCGCGAAGTTTCTAGTGGGGATGAGGCAGTACGAAACATCTCATGTCGGTGACGGTCGCCCTATCATGATTCCACGGTGGGAGGAGGGCCACTCGGAGCCATTAGGGAGCCACGAGGTAGTAGAAAGGGGAGGAGAAAACATGAGATGAACTTCTCCCTCCTGAACCCCCTTTGCGGAATAATCTTGCCTTTAATGCGGTGTAATATTCTGATCTCCATTTTTCCATCTCGAAGAATTTTCCAAGTGATTATTATTAGTTGCTCTTTGGAATTTCCTTCACTAGGCTATCATATTTACTGGAAGTATTTCTTTTGAGATACCTCCTAGTGTCGAAAGGTCAAAGAGAGAAACATTCCCGCATGAGGACTACAATCCAAGGTGAAACACACAAATAGGAATGCTCATGGAGGTGAAAAGACGCTAATTTTAATGAGGAAAAAGTGGGATGTTGTAAAGGAACTTACTATAGGAATGGCCAATGGGGGTTCTTGCCCTGTTTAAAGAGGCAAGGCGTTGCCATGACGCAAAAAATACCTGAGCGTAACGAACGCTCGAAATAATAACAGATTCTCCACCGAAGTTTATTTATTACAAAAGGAAAAGGAATATGTCAATAAAAACCTTAAAGTAAAAGGAAATTGTCATCGCAACCAAATTTGAGTTCGAGAGTCAGTTATGCGAGGGAAATGTATTATCACCCCTCACACCCGTTGTACTCAATAAGAAATATTTAGTTATTTTTGCGAAAGAGTGGCAGCGCGATGTTATTTGCTTTCTTCTAGATGTCAAAAGTTTGAAAGAAAAAGGACTAAAAATAAGTTTTTTATTAGGGTGCTTGACAAGATTGTGAGTCTTGCTCCTACGTAGCTTCACGTGCAATGAGGAATTCAAAGCTACATAGTTTTTAGCAAGAAAAATATATTTTTGGACTTTTTATTATAGTTCTTAACGAGACATTAAATCTCGCTCCTACGTATCTGTAGCGCGCGATTTTTGTCGGTGACGCGACCACCTTATCGCGGAATTATGGGTTTTCACCTCAATGAAGAATAATGGGGTGCTACTTTCTGATTTCTTATTTATCCCGTGAAGCTGGAAGGGAAAGGGAAGCAATCTAAAACTAACCTTGCACGCGAATGTTTAACTGAACAAACGCTTAAAGAGATTCGGGGAGTTCGGGGTCAGGTTATACAATGGGGAGTTGTCAATTACCCATCCAATATGTGGTTATCCACAGGTTGTTAGCTTTAGGTTCTGCTTTTTACTTAATGGTGTTTATTCGTTGATGAGTTAAGAAAGTTTTTTGGGAAATATGAGAGAGAGAGAGAGAGAGAGAGTGAGTTTTTGTTGATTTTCGGGTTTTCCGATGTTTTTGGTAAGGTACTGGACCTAAGTTTTGATTGATATGAAGGTACTGGACCTAGAGTTTTTGTTTGGTATGCTCGATAAGATTTTGCAATCTTATGCATACGTATTCCCGTTTAAACGAAACAGGGAAATCAGAGCAATCGTAGTTCCTCCTATTCTAAGGGAGGAAAAAAGATATTTTGGTGTCTTGTTCAAAGCCCAAGATTAAAGCTAAATGGTTGAGTATTTGTGTCTTGTTCAAAGCCCAAGATTGAAGCTAAAAGGTTTATTTGTGTCTTGTTCGAAGCCCAAGATTGAAGTTAGAGGGTTTGACTGGGAGAGAACTTGTCATCTCTAAAGGGAGACATTTCGTCTATTTATCACAACTGTTGGGTGACTGTTTATAAAGGAGAATTACTTTAACTGGGATATGTGAATCCAACAATGCCATAATTTCCTTTATAGGGGATTTGTCCTAAAGGGGGAAACTTTAACTCAGTGTAGAGCAATGCCATTTTTCTTTAGGAATCTTTCATGCTAAGAGAGGGACGGTGGCGTGGATGTAAATAATCCAGAGGCTTGCCACTTACAGAAATTATATGAAAGAGGAAGTTTGCCAAGATAAGGGATGGATGACAGCTTGGATATTTGAATCAACAAGTGTGCCACTTACAGCAGTTATCTGGGATTAGGATTGTTTTGAATGTCTGTTTTGATGTGTGATGTACAGAGAAATGTTTTCCTACAGAGAGATTTTGATTTCCTCTGAGGGGATGTTGATTTTTGTGTGCCTTGATCAAAGCCCAAGGTTGAAGCTAAAATATTGATTGACTCCACTGGGGAAGTCCTTATACAAAGCCCAAGAGGAGGTTGGAAAAAGACTGACTCAACAAGAGAGTGTTTATCTGTCTTATACAACGCCCAAGATTGAGGCTAAAAGAGACTGACTCTTTTGGGGATATCATTATACAAAGCCTAAGAGGAGACTAAAAGTTTGACTTTTCTCGGGAAAGGTATTTTGTCCGTCTTGTACGAAGTCCAAGATTGATGCTAAAAAGGATTTTGACTCCGTTAGGGAGGGTTTGTATGTGTCTTGTACAAAGCCCAAGATTGAGGCTGGAAAGATGACTGACTCGGTGGGAAAGAAATCTTTATCTGTCTTGTACAAAGACCATGATTGAGGCTAAAAGAGACTTTACTGACTCGGCTGAGGATATTTTAGGTGTCTTGTACAAAGCCCAAGATTGAGGCTGAAATAAGTTTGACTCTGTTGGAGAGTATTATCTGTCTTGTACAAAGCCCAAGATTAAGGCTAAAAACGGGATTGACTCTACTTAGAAAATGTATATGATGTCTTGTACAAAGCCCAAGATTGTGGCTGGAAAGGGTTTGCCTCAACAAGGGAGTGCTTTTATCTTTCCTGTACAAAGCCCAAGATTGTGGCTGAACAAGCTGGAGAAATCATTATACAAAGCCTAAGAAGAGGCTGACTTATGCTAGGGGAAATCTTTATACCCAGCCTAAGAGGAGGCTGGAAAAGATTATCTCAACAAGAGAATGGTTTTATCTGTCTTGTACAAAGCCCAAGATTGAGGCTAAAAGGGTTGACTCAACAAGAGAGTGCTGAAACGTGATTGACTCAACAAGAGAGTCTGAAAATGTGATTGACTCAACAAGAGAGTCTAAAAAGGTTAACTCTGCTGGGAAGAATCATTGTACAAAGCCCAAGAGGAGGCTGACTATGCTGAGGAATAGAAGGATCATTATACCAAGCCTAAGAGGAGGCTAACTTCTGCTGGGGATTATTGAGATCTCAGAGCAGGTCCAAACAGGGAATTAACTCTTGCTGAGGGTTACCGAAGAGTTGAGATATTAGAGACCTTGAGGCTCTGATTTGGGATAGTGCTATACTGATGACAAGCTGACCCTGGCTAGGGATTTTTAGGAGAGAGACTGGGTTTTAGAACCCATGGGTTTTAACTCTGTTGGAGATCGATCCAGAATGACCAGGGTTTCTCCTATGTTTGTAGGGAACTTGAGAATGTCTTTGAGATCCGAGAGGGGATTATACTGTCCAAGTCTACTGGTATGGAAGAGTTTATCTTTGTACGATGCCTAAAAAGAATCAACTCAAAATCATTAAAATTCAGAGAGAAATTAATCTTTGAATCAATTAAATAAAATGACAAAATTCAAATATTCAAAAATTTAAAAAATGGCACCAAGAACACACCAAGAACACACGTGTTTTCTGATTTTTGCAGATTTGTAAAATTCATGATTTCTCACGGATTACTTGGTGAAATCACATGATCCAAATATCAAACTTGCTCGTTTTTGACTCACGATCATGACTATGGTACTTAATTTCATTTATTTTTAGTGTGGAGTGAGATAATCGTGATGAACACAGATAAACCCTAATTTGCACAAACTAATATAAAATTCCATGCACGATTGATTCATGATAATTGATTGAGGGTTATTACTCTATATACATGCAGTTTGAGAGTGTCAGACTTACCTCTTGCAGCTGATGATCGAATTTTGAGTTGGAGGCATTGTAAGTTGGTTCCAATGATTTGGATAGCTTCCTTAGGTACCAAGGGTTGTGTCTGAATGCTTGGAGTGGTTTGAAATGAGCTGGAACTTGAGATGGTACCTCAACTTCAACTCTGTCAAGAACTTGAGCAGTTGGTCGGTGATTTTGTGAAATTGGTGTTCCAGATGTTATGTAAGAGTTTGGATCACCTCTATATGTTATATGTGAGGTGTGTGAACCATTGGTTTTGTTGGAATCACTCTCAAATGCAAAACCCGATAGTGACTTGCAAGAGAAGGTGTTTTTGGAGTGAAAGTGGTGATTTTGAGAAAGGCATTTGTTTAGGACCTTTGGTGTACTCAAACTGATCACAATTGAGGCCTATTTATAGTGTGTCAAGTTTGTTTTGCAAGCAACAGTGTGTGGCAACTGCAGCAGGCCTCTGGCCAATGTGGATCAAATGGAATCTCAAGTCTCCTTTAGCCATTGACTTAAGATTAGAGCATAGGCCTGTGGTCCTCTACTGTATGAGCTTATCTTGACTCATTTGGTTAATTATGGACTGATACATGCAAACTCTATGCATCCATTGAATGTCTCAAAACAAAATTGGAGTCTTGAGGCTTCATTAGCTTTTAGGGATGGCACACCTACATGTATCTCCAAAGACTTAGAAGGATTATAGATCAGTGTTTGTTCCTCCTTGGTCTCCCCCTGAGGTGTGCAGATGGATAAACATGTCTTTGATGACTCATAATATGCAAATTCGACCAAATGCACAATTCTGACTTAGTGAAAAATCATATTTTGGAGCTAACTTCCCATGGATGTATCTCTCAGCTCAAAATGTTCTAGAGAGACTTCTTGTACTTTATGAAAAGTTTGAATGACGTAATAAAACATTGAAGTTTGAAGATTTCATTGATTCATCTTGGATCAATGTGAAAAATGCCTTGGAAGTTTGATGTTTCATGCTGAAATTACAAGGCAGAACTTTCACTAAGTGTTTTATGACATATTTTGGTTTTTTCACCACTTTGATCCACTACTAACTAAAAATCCATGAATTGGAACTTGATGTAGTTGAAGCTTTTGTAGAGTATAACAAGGCCTACAAATCCAGCTTTGGACCGCCCAAAGTGGTTGCTTGGATCTCAAGTTATGGTCCTTGGAAGTTGGTACCCTAGCCACTTTGTTTTATAACTTAGAAAAATTCTAAGTTTTTTTATGGTTACCCTTTTAGCAAGTTAACTCACTTTCTTTGATTTTTCATGATGAATGATGATTCAAATCACATTTTAACAATTTTTTAGGGTTAAGGAACCTTGGTTGACCAAAAATCCAAAAAGTCAAACTTGGACTTTTGTATAGTTGACTTTTTCATCAGATGAAATTTTGACTTTGTGATCCTTTTGTGAAATCAATCCTTGGGTTCAATTAAACTTCATGCATGCCCTCCAAGGGTATTTAGGAATGTCTTGGACCCATCCCCAAGGTTTGAGACCAAGGGTAGGCCAACAGTCAAGGATAGGGTTTGACTTTTTCCATTAGAAACCCTAATTTGTGATCAGATGGTTTTGAGCTCTTGTGGCTTATGATTTTAGCTCTTTGAGTAAATCAAGTCTTGTAAACATGTCAATATGATGTATTTGAGGTCTTTGAAGTTCATTTTGGAGCTTCAAGCTATGCCTCACTTCACAAGTTAATTCAAGGGTTGAATTAGGTCAAAATCCTAATTCCTGATTCTTTGATAGATGGACCTTCAAGGTTATTTTGCCATTGTAGGCGGGCTCTTGAGATCCTTTTGAGCTTATAGGACCACATATTGAGGCATTGTCTCATGTCCAGATGGAAATTCTCATCTGGAGGCCTCAGTCGACCAAAACCCTAATTTGGGGACACAGGCGATCTTGAGGCTTGATCTACTTGGAATGTTGTAACCTTGTGCTTGATTCTTGATGTGGGAGTCCTCTTGATCCTTCATGGATGCTTGAGAGGTTAGACAAGTTGAAGATCATGTCATTTCTTGATTGATCCTTTGTCTAAGTGCTCTGAGAGGGCCTAAAACCCTAATCCTTGATTGTGGTGGATGCTCAACCATCTTTCAGGAGATTGATGAGGCATGGAGGTACATCCATATTGTGATGATGTCTTGCACAATGATGGGAAATCTTGGTGGTCAAAATTTGGGGTATGACAGATGCCCCTATTTAATTTTCTTGGACCTGAAGGTGTGAATGGCAAAGGTATTCGGGCATTCGTGGTGCAATAGGATTAAATATCGAAATACGTGAAATTTTGATGGTGGTTATGAATGGTTGTTTCCTCATCCATATTCTTTTGCGAAGCAATGATGCTTAGAAAAGGTAAAAACTTCCCCTCGATCCTGGTCTTCAGCAATGGAACTGGTCTAAGTTTCTGAAATAAACTTCCCCTCGATCCTTGTCTTCAACCAAGGAACTGGTCTCAATTTCTGATGTAAACTTCCCCTCGATCCTGGTCTTCAGCCAGGGAACTGGTCTCAGTTTCTGATGTAAACTTCCCCTCGATCCTGGTCTTCAGCCAGGGAACTGATCTCAGTTTCTGATGTAAACTTCCCCTCGATCCTGGTCTTCAGCCAGGGAACTGGATTCAGTTTCTTTTGTCAATAAACTTCCTTGACAAGGGATGTTATTTGTAGCGGTTTTCATCAAACTTCTCGCCGAGTTTACTGGGGAGATGCCATTTGACGAAAAAAGTTTTGATGTCAGACTTGCTAGGGAACCCATTCGTCTGAGTTGTAGAGGTGTTCAAACTTCTCTGTTAGAGACGCCATTTGTTGACTCTACTGGGGAAAACTAGTCTCTTGAGAGATGGTTTCCAGCTTGGTATATTACATCATACTTTTCCTTGAGATCTTCTCTGAGAAATTCCATGTGATGTAATCCAATTTTGAGGTGCTGATGACTTCATTAACAATGACTTTCTGGAGAGAAAAACCAATGTGTTGCTGAGAGTCTTTAGTTGCGAGGCTTTCTCTGGGGATTTCGTTAATCCGGGAAATCGAAGATATCATCTTCAATGGAGAAGAGTGACGTTTGTCGAATGTCTTCTTGCCTTTCAAGTTATCAAAATGGTCGGGGACAGTCTCCAATCCAAAAATAAACTGGGGAGAAATTGTTCAGACAAAACATTTCCTGATGAGGAAAGAACTGACAACTCGATTGATAAGAGGACTTTTATCACTTGGGGATAAGACTGACCAGAGTGATTGTGATGCAATATGAATATAAGTATGAATTAATAATGCATGATGTATGTATATTTATGCTGACAAAATTGACACGACATACAGACTAGTGGATGAACATGACTGGATACTCGGCCACTACAAGGGATGAAAAGTATCACTGGTTCAAGATAGTAATTCTGCCTTGCTTAGGAAAAAATAGTTCCCGCGGGGAAAAATGTTGGTCGGACTTAGGAGGTAAGAACTTTGTCGGGGATATCAGTTGGGAAAATCACATCTGATACAGTTGATCCTTCATTCAGGGGTACTGGTTTTAGAAGGAGTACTTTGATTCTTTACTTTGAGGTTCAACCATCTTCGGAGAAGCAATAGATATTCTTTCGATGTTCAACAGTCAAAAGAATTGCCATCTTTATTTTAAAAGCAGAAAAATTTTGACAAGTAAATTCATTTTTGTTTTATTTCAAGAATCGTTGATCATATCAAAAACATCATTTTGTAAAGCTAAAACAAATAAGAATTGCAAACAAAAGCACTAGGGCTCAAATTTTATTGATAGGATGGAAACCTGCCAAAGCGCGTGATCCCATATAATATTTACAAAGTTAAGAAAATGGTAATTTAAGGGAAAAGCGCTACATTGAAATATAACGACCGTTATCCTTCTACCAACATTGAATTCTAGACATCCTGAGCTTCTATCGAAGATGACCTCGTGTGGAATTTTTCTCTGATGGATGGTATTATTGCCGAGGAGTTGAACTGATCAGACGTAGTTACTTGCCTATTAATCCCTAACTTTTTCCTGGATTGTACTTTGAGATTTCCAATCCATCGGGATGATTTTTTTTTTGCTTATGTCTCTAATTTTTGCCTGGACCGTGTAACACCCCCAATCTATACCCCTAAATAATAAAAGCGATAAAAATTTCATCAGAGTATAATTAAACATTCATGCCATAGACGAAGGCGTCACATCAATTGAGACAAAACACAATTAAACCTGCTCATAAAGATATGCAACATTCAGGTAGCAATTAACAGAGGAACTTAGTTCCTACTACCCACAAATCAGATACAGAATAAAAGCGGAAAATCTATAACTGAATCTCATATATATATCACATAAAGAGTTTGTATGTCATACAGAAATTCATACATATACAATCCAAAATGCATATATACATATACACATAAATCACAACAATCTCCCCGACTACCCGGTGCTACATATCAGAGCCAACCGACAAAAGAATGAAGACCTAAGCTTCACAAAAGACCTCCAGCATCTAATCTGCAATGCCTCATAGAGCATTCAAAACAGCAGAAGGGTGAGAAACATAATCATAATATAATTGCATACAATTATATAATAACACCAAAATACACATGTAATATTCTCACCACAACTTATACCAGAATTTAAACACAAAACAACACAATGCATATCATCATATATCCATCACCAAGGCATATATAATCAAATAAATACATTTATCAATAACACACACACATATATATATATATATATATATATATCTCAGCTCATCAATTCCATTCACAATTCCACACAAAATCAATCCATTCATGATTTATGCAAATGCAAAGAGATCGACACAATGACTCTATGCAAATGCGGTACCATCCATTCGTCAATCTCAACACTAGTTCACTCAGGAACTATTGGAACCATCGCTTGTTACTTAGTGTAACTCCCCGTCGGGCAAACGATGTTCCCCGTCGCTTTAGGTCCTCTTGGTATAAGGCTCACGACGTTTATGGATTGCTTTAGGTCCTCTTTGTATAAGGCTCACAATCCGATCGCTTTAGGTCCTCTTTGTATAAGGCGCACGATCGTCTATAATCATCGCTTTAGGTCCTCTCGGTATAAGGCTCACGATGTTATAGTGGATTCCCTCTGGAATCGATTCGTCGCTCACACCCCACAAGGGTACACGACATCACAAGAATGCATATCATGATGCTTGGCATACAATGACTCGTGATATTCAAATGCACACATATACACATCCATAATCATGCATATATCATCAAATACAACACATTGCATTTTCTTACCCTTAGGCCACAAACCATCATTACAACATTTTGTCACTTGCATTTTTAACACACAACAGCACACAAGTCATACAATATCCATATTAACAGCACATTGCATGATACACCTCAATTACACACAATTACAACGACAAAAGTCGACAAAAAAAAACTATTCCAAATTCCTGACATAATTAAATCGGCCAACAATCTCAAAACCATTTTATTAAGAAAGTACATTTTATTATCTTTCCAACGATACCAAGAATGTTCAAAACGGATAATCGGAAAACAAGTTACGGACGTAAACGGAAAAGACATCGCGAAAAAACAACATTTTGCACTCCTGCTGGCCATACGCGTATTGCCCTGAGCCATACGCGTATTGCCCAAAATCTTACGTGTACCATTACGCGTTTCAGTAGATGGCCGAGAAAAATTAAATTCATTACGCATATTTCCCTCAAATGCACCTCCCATACGCGTATTGCCCTAGCCAATACGCGTATGGACATGCCTGATACGCGTAACGGCAGTGGAAACCCATAATTTTTCTGCAGAATTTTTTCTATGAAACCATCCAAAACCCACTCCCATTTTTCACCTAAACACCAGAAAATTTCCAATAGATAGCACAACAACATGTATCTAACATGTATCAACAATAAGGGACCTGAAAACATGATTTCCGACACAATTTAATCGAATTCTAACAATTTCAACATAATATGGTTTTTGTTCTACATTCAATTTCAACTCAAAAACAACCAAATACAAACGTACATAATCATACACAAGTATAACATAATCGAGTTTCGCACCCTTACCCGATTTAATCGTGTTCGAAAAGTCGGTTGATCGATTTTCTTCTATTCCAAGTTTTTTCTCTCTTTTCTCCTTTCTCTTCTCTTTTCTTTCTCTTTTCCTTCTTCTCTTTTTCTTTCTCTCTAATTTTCTATCTTTCTAATTCTATACTTACTAACTTAAGAAAAATAAAGTGAAATGACCAAAATACCCCTACACTCAAATATCTCGCAAACGTTCCCAAAACGCGATAAAACATATTCACGACGGAAAATAATATATTATCAAATAAAAGTCAAAAATAAAATAATATAATAATAAAATAATCAAATCGACTCGATTAAATAAAACTAACTAAAACTGGGGCGTTACAACTCTCCCCCACTTAGAAATTTTCGTCCTCGAAAATATTACCTGAGACGAACAACTCCGGATACGACTCCCGCATCCGACTCTCCAACTCCCAAGTTAAATTTCCCTCAGCAGCACCTCCTTACGCTACTTTCACAAGCGCTATATCCTTGCCTCTTAATCGGTTCAACTCGCGATCCAAAATTCTCACTGGTAATGCCTCCACCGTAAGGTTCTCCCTTACCTCAACCTCATCCATCGGAATCACATGCGACGGATCCGGAACATACTTCCAAAGCTGTGAATTATGGAACACATCGTGCAAATTCGAAAGACTCGGCGGCAACGCCACCCGATAAGCCACAGCACCCACTCTCGCGGATATCTGTTAAGGACCAATAAACCGAGAATTAAGCTTCTTCGACTTCAATGCACGACCAACACCCATCACCGATGTAACTATGAAAAATACATGATCGCCCTCTTGTAACTCAAGATCTTTCCTCCTTCAATCATGATAACTCTTTTGCCTACTCTGAGAAGCCTTCATTTTCTCACGAATAAGTTTCACCTTGTCTGTAGTCTGGTGAATCAATTCGGGTCCAACCACCGTACTCTCACCAGATTCATGCCAACACAACGGTGTTCGACATCTTCTTCCATACAACGCTTCAAAAGGTGCCATTCCAATACTCGAATGGAAACTGTTGTTATACGTGAATTCAATCAATGCAAGATAACTATCCCAAGCACCACCTTGCTCAAGAACATAAGCCCGCAACAAATCTTCCAACGACTGAATAGTTCTCTCGGTCTGACCATCCGTCTGCGAATGATAAGTAGAATTCAATCTCAACTTGGAACCTAAGGCCTTTGGCAAACTTTCCCAAAATCTGGAAGTAAACCTTGGATCTCGATCTGAAACAATACTCAACGGAACACCATGTAATTTCACAATCACACTGATATAAATCTCAGCCAACCTCTCCAAAGAAAAACTGATGTCAATCGGAATGAAATGCGCCGATTTAGTCAGCCTATTCACAACTAACCAAATGGCATTATGTCCCCTCTGTGTGTTCGGCAACCCTATTACAAAATCCATAGAAATGATGTCCCATTTCCACTCGAGAATATCCAACGGTTGGAACAATCCACTAGGCTTTTGATGTTCTACCTTAGACTTCTGACACGTCAAACACGCATAAACAAACTGAGCCACATCCCTCTTCAATCCAGACCACCAAAAGATCTTCTTCGAATCTTGATACATTTTATTAGCTCCCGGATGTATACTCAAATTACTCCGGTGTCCTTCCTCTAAAATCATCTTTTTCAAGTCCGAATCATCAGGAATACAAATTCTACCACGAAATCTCAAAACACCCTTATCATCCACTTTAAAGTCACCATTCACACTTTGATCTCCAACTGTCATCAAATCCACAAATTTCACATCCAACTTCTGTTTCTCGCTAACGGTTAACAGAAAATCATTAGTGACCTTTAACATACCAAGCCTCACGCTGCCAGATGCCAATTCACACACCAAACTCAAATCTCTAAATGCTTCCAAAAGTTCTCACTCTTTAACCATCAAAGCGGACATATGCAAAGACTTCCTGCTTAATGCATCGGCTACCACATTAGCTTTACCAGGATGGTAATTCAAGCTAAATTCGTAGTCCTTCAAAAATTCCAACCATCTCCGTTGCCTCATATTCAACTCTTTTTGATCAAACAAGTATTTCAAATTTTTATGATCACTAAAGACTTCGAATCTTGCACCATAGAGATAATGCCTCCAAATTTTCAATACAAAAACCACGGCCGCTAATTCCGAATCATGAGTAGGGTAATTCTTCTCATGAATTCTCAATTGCCTCGAAGCATAAGCCAATCAAAGACGCATCAACACTAAAACTTCTTGCATCAACACTCCACCTAAACCAATCAAAGACGTATCACAATACACCACAAACGGTTCACTAGGATTTGGTAAGATCAAAATCAGAGCTATAATCAATCTTCTCTTCAGCTCACTAAAACTTTCCTCACACTGAATAACCCAAAGGAAGTGCTAACTTAGAAAAGCCTTCAATGAACCTCCGATAATAACCAGTTAAACCCAAAAAGCTTCTAATTTCAGTAACAGATCTAAGAGCCTCCCATTGTAGAACTGCATCTACTTTAGATGGATCCACAGCAATACCATTACCTGAAATCACATGCCCAAGAAAACTCACTTCTGACAACCAGAACTCACACTTGGACGACTTGGCAAAAAGTTTCCTTTCCTTCAAAATTTGCAACACAACACGCAAATGTTCCGCATGTTCCTCCCGGGACATAAAATAAATCAAAATGTCATCAATAAACACAACAACTAATCAATCCAAACGCTCATGGAAAATACGATTCATATACTCCATAAACACACCCGGCGCATTAGAAACCCCGAACGGCATCACAGAATATTCGTAATGACCATATCGTGTCCTAAAAGGCGTCTTCTGAATATCTTCCTCTTTCACTCTAATCTGATGATAACCTAATCTCAAATCAATCTTACTAAACACACAAGCACCTACCAACTGGTCCATTAAATCATCAATTCTTGGAAGAGGATACTTATTCTTAATCATCACCTTATTCAGCTGGCGATAATCAATACACAATCGCATACTTCCATCCTTCTTTTTTACCAATAAAACTGGAGCACCCCAAGGAGACACACTTGGTCTCACAAACCTCTTCTCTAACAATTCATTCAACTGCTTCTTTAACTCAACCAACTCAGATGCCGACATACGATAAGGTGCCATAGATACAGGTCTAGTGCCAGGAATTAGATCTATAGAAAACTCCACCTCTCTCTCTGGTGGCACATCTGAAATATCCTCAGGAAACACCTCTGGAAATTCACACACAACAGGAAACACATCAAGTGCAACTTGACTATCCACTGTCAACGATGCAAACAACCCAAACAACTGAGCTTCCTCCGCCAAAAGTTTCTTCAACTCTTTGGTAGATAAGAAACTCGACTCTTCGCCTTCTTCAATAGAAGGAAATCTCACCAACTTATGATAACAAACAATATGAACTCGATTGAACTGCAACCAATTCATACCCAGAACCACATCTAAACCCTCTAATGGCAAACACCCCAAATCCATCTCAAAATATTTACCATAAATGGTCAAAGGACAACTTAGTCAAACCAAAGAAGTAGTTACTGACCCCATTGCTGGAGTATCAATAACCATCTCTCCACCCATCGAAGACAACACAAGATTCAAACGCTTCATGCACTCAGACGAAATAAATGAATGAGTCGCTCCAGTATCAACAATAGCAACTAAAGGCATACTATTAATAAAACAAGTACCTCTGATCAGACGGTCTGCACTAGTAGTCTAAGTTCCTGCCAAGGAAAAAACTTTCCCACCAGTTGGAGCTTGCTTCGGTTTCGGACACTTCGTACTAATATGACCAGGTTCACCACAGTTGAAACACTTAACAACATTCTTCCTCTTGCACTCAGCTGTTTCATGTCCTATAACTCCACAATTAGAACACTTCCTCATATCTTTCCTACAATCGAACTGACGATGTCCTAAGTCACCACACCTAAAACATCTCGGAGAATTAGACATTCCTCCCCCACTTGGCCTTTTCTCAAAACTACCTCTTTGTTTACCCTTATCAGCTGGTGTCACATAAGGACCACCACAAAACGTTTTCTTCCCTTTCCTTTCGTTCACACTCTTATAGTGCGTAGAACGAGCTTTGCTATCTTCCTCATAAATCCTACAACAATCCACCAAGTTTGAAAACCTTCAAATTCTCTGATAACCAATTGCCTGCTTAATCTCAGGACGCAACCCGCTCTCAAACTTCACACACTTAGAAAACTCCGCAGTCGCTTCGGCATAATGTGGATAAAACTGCACAAGCTCCACAAACTTAGCAGTATAATCAACAACAGACATATTACCTTGTTTCAACTCCAAGAACTCTATCTCCTTCTTTCCCCTTATGTACTCAGGAAAATACTTTCTCAGAAACTCAATACTAAACAAAGCCCAAGTGACTTCTTCCTCTGCAGCTTCCAACACCTGACGAGTACTAACCCACCAGTCATCAACTTCCTCCTGCAACATGTGAGTACCCAGTCTCACCTTCTGATCCTCAGCACAATCCATCACTCAGAAAATCCTTTCAATCTCCTTCAGCCAAATCTGAGCACCATCAGGATCATGCCTCCCATTGAAGACAGGCGGTTTGTTTTCCTAAACTCATCATTCCCAACAGCATTAGGTACACCCTGCACAGCCCGAGCCATAACTTCAATAGCAGCAGCCAAAGCAGCGTTATTCCTACTAGCCATATTCTGTTCATTTCCAATAACAGCAACTATGGTTAAACAAACAGCTCAGCCAAACACAACGACCAACAAGGACTGACACAAACTGACACGGACTGGCTCTGATACCACTTAATGTAACACCCACAATCTATACCCCTAAATAATAAAAGCGATAAAACTTTCATCAGAGTATAATTAAACATTCATGGCATAGACGAAGGCATCACATCAATTGAGACAAAACACAATTAAACCTGCTCATAAAGATATGCAACATTCATGTTGCAATTAACAGAGGAACTTACTTCCTACTACCCATAAATCAGATACAGAATAAAAGCGGAAAATCTGCAACTGAATCTCATATATAAATCACATAAAGAGTTTGTCTGTCATACACAGATTCAAACATATACAATCCAAAATGCATATATACATATACACATAAATCACAACGATCTCCCCGACTACCCGGTGCTACATATCAGAGCCGACTGACAAAAGAATGAAGACCTAAGCTTCACAAAAGACCTCCAGCATCTAATATGCAATGCCTCATAAAGCATTCAAAACAGCAGAAGGGTGAGAAACACAATCATAATATAATTGCATACAATTATATAATAACACCAAAATACACATGTAATATTCTCACCACAACTTATACCAGAATTTAAACACAAAACAACACAATGCATATCATCATATATCCATCACCAAGGCATATATAATCAAATTAATGCATTTATCAACAATATATATATATATATATATATATCTCAGCTCATCAATTCCATTCACAATTCCACACAAAATCAATCCATTCATGATTTATGCAAATGCAAAGAGACCGACACAATGACTCTATGCAAATGCGGTACCATCCGTCCGTCAATCTCAACACTAGTTCACTCAGGAACTATTGGAACCATCGCTTGTTACTTAGTGTAACTCCCTGTCGAGAAAACGATGTTCCCTATCGCTTTAGGTCCTCTTGGTATAAGGCTCACGACGTTTATGGATTGCTTTAGGTCCTCTTTGTATAAGGCTCACAATCCGATCGCTTTAGGTCCTCTTTGTATAAGGCGCACGATCGTCTATAATCATCGCTTTAGGTCCTCTCGGTATAAGGCTCACGATGTTATAGCAGATTCCCTCTGGAATCGATTCGTCGCTCACACCCCACAAGGGCACACGACATCACAAGAATTCATATCATGATGCTTGGCATACAATGACTCATAACATTCAAATGCACACATATACACATCCATAATCATGCATATATCATCAAATACAACACATTGGATTTTCTTGCCCTTAGGCCACAAACCATCATTACAACATTTTATCACATGCATTTTCATCACACAACAGCACACAAGTCATACAATATCCATATTAACAGCGCATTGCATGATACACCTCAATTACACACAATTACAACAACAAAAGTCGACAAAATGAAACTATTCCAAATTCCCAACATAATTAAATCGGCCGACAATCTCAAAACCATTTTAATAAGAAATTACATTTTATTAGCTTTTCAACGATACCAAGAATGTTCAAAACGGATAATCGGAACACAAGTTACGGACGTAAACTGAAAAGACATCGCGAAAAAACAACATTTTGCACTCCTGCTGGCCATACGCGTATTGCCCTGAGCCATACGTGTATTGCCCAAAATCTTACGTGTACCATTACGCGTTTCAGCAGATGGCCGAGAAAAATGAAATTCATTACGCGTATAGCCCTTAAATGCACCTCCCATACGCGTATTGCCCTAGCCAATACGCGTATGGACATGCCTGATACGCGTAACGACAATGGAAACCCAGAATTTTTCTGCAGAATTTTTTCTGCGAAACCATCCAAAACCCACTCACATTTTTCATCTAAACACCAGAAAATTGCCAATAGATAGCACAACAACATATATCTAACATGTATCAACAATAAGGGACCTGAAAACATGATTTCCGACACAATTTAATCGAATTCTAACAATTTCAACATAATATGGTTTTTGTTCTACATTCAATTTCAACTCAAAAACAACCAAATACAAACATACATAATCATACACAAGTGTAACATAATCGAGTTTCGCACCCTTACCCGATTTAATCGTGTTCGAAAAGTCGGTTGATCCATTTTCATCTTTTCCAAGTTTTTTCTCTATTTTCTCCTTTCTCTTCTCTTTTATTTCCATTTTCCTTCTTCTCTTTTTCTTTCTCTCTAATATTTCGCAAAGTGAAATGACCAAAATACCCCTTCCTCTCTTAAAGTGAAATGACCAAAATACCCCTACACTCAAATATCTCGCAAACGTTCCCAAAACGCGATAAAACATATTCACGAAGAAAAATAATATATTATCAAATAATAGTCAAAAATAAAATAAAATAATAATAAAATAATCAAATCGACTCGATTAAATAAAACTAACTAAAACTCGTTACAGACCGCCCTTTCGGGTTTTCAATCCACCGAGACGTTTTTTTATTTTTATTTAGGCGAAGTATTTCTTGACTACACCAACATTCGTGGTGTAGGTAAACTCCTTTCCATCCATGGTTGCGAGTCTCAAGGCACCGCCTGAGAAAGCTTTATTGACCACATATGGGCCATCGTAATTCAGAGTCCATTTGCCCCGGGAATCAATGAGAAATGCTTGTATCTTTTTTAGCACAAGGTCTCCTTTCCTAAAGACACGGGGTCAAACTTTTTTGTCAAACGCCTCCTTCATTCTTTGCTGATACAACTGACAATGGCACAAAGTTGCCATTCGCTTTTCTTCGATTAGGTTAAGTTCGTCGTGTTGACTTTGACACCATTAAGCTTATGTTAGCTTAGCTTCCATCAACACCCGGATTGATGGGATCTCTACTTCTATGGGGAGCACTGCTTCCATGCCATATACTAGAGAGAAAGAGGTTGCCCCTGTTGAAGTGCAGACAGATGTGCGATAACCGTGAATGGCAAAGGGTAGCATCTCGTGCCAGTCTTTGCAGGTTACAACAATCTTTTGAACGATCTTTTTGATGTTCTTGTTAGCTGCTTCTACAGCTCTATTCATCTTAGGTCGGTAGGGAAATGAATTATGGTGTTCGATCTTGAACTCAGCGCACAACTCTTTCATCATCTTGTTGTTCAAGTTAGATCCATTATTAGTAATGATCTGGCTTGGAACACCATAACAGCAAACGAGATTGTTCTTGATAAAGCTGACTACCACTTGTCGGGTTACATTGGTGTATGATACTGCTTCGACCCACTTGGTGAAGTAGTAAATGGCTACCAGGATGAACCAATGCCCGTTTGAAACCTTGGGTTCGATCATGCCAATCATGTCGATTCCCGATATGGAAAAAGGCCATGGGGAAGAGAGAACCTTGAGATGTGTTGGCGGTACATGGATTTTGTCTGAGTATATCTGACACTTGTGACATCTCTTCATGTACTTGTAGCAATCAGATTCCATGGTCAACCAATAATACCCTGCTCTTAGAATTTTTCTCGCCATTGTGTGTCTGTTGGCATGAGTGCCGAAGGATCCTTCGTGAATTTCTTTCATCAGCATGTTTGCTTCTGGTCTGTCTACGCATCATAGCAAGACCATGTCGAAATTCCTCTTATAGAGTGTATCACGGCTCAGGAAGAAAATGCCAGCCAGCCTTCTGAGGGTTTTCTGTCTTTTCTGGATGCCCCAGGTGGGTATTCTTGTTTCTGAAGGAAGCATTTGATATCGTGACACAATGGTCTGTTGTCTATGATTGCTTCAATTATGAAGATGTAGTCAAGCCTCTCAAGGCGCATTACGTCAATCTTAGGTATGTCATTCCATTGACCTACACTAATCATGGAAAAGAGACTGGCTAATGCATCAGCCATGTGATTATCTTCACGAGGGATGTGATGAAACTCGATTCTGTTGAAGAATAGTAACAACCTTCTCGCGTAATATTTGTAAGGAATTAGTCCTGATTGGTATGTGTTCCAATCTCCTTTGATCTGATTGATAACTAGGGTTGAGTCTCCATAAACATCCAAGTTCTTAATTCTTAAGTCATTTGCTTCTTCGAGACCCATGATACAAGCTTCGTATTAGGCCTCGTTGTTTATACACTTGAATGTTAGTCGGGCAGTGAAAGGAATGTGGGTACCCTGAGGTGTTGTGATGATTGCCCCAATTCCGTTTCCATAATGATTAACGGCTTCATCAAAAATTAATCCCCAGTGGGAACCTAGTTCTGGCCCTTCACTGGGTAGCGGTTCATCGTAATTTTTCATTTTCAAGTACATGACATCTTCGTCTAGGAAGTCAAATCCGAATGATTCCTGATCGTCAATCGGTTGATGAACCAAATGATCGGCTAAAATACTTCCTTTGACGGCTTTGTGAGCGTGGTATTCAATGTCGTATTCTGATAACAACATCTGTCAACGTGCAATCCTTCCTGTGAGAGCAGGCTTTTCATAGACGTACTTGATTGGATCCATTTCGGAGATTAACCAAGTAGTGTGACAAATCATATACTAGCGAAGACGTTTGGCTACCCAAGCCAGAGCACAGTAAGTTTTCTCAAGCATAGTGTACCGAGTTTCACAGTCGGTAAATTTCTTGCTCAAATAGTAAATGGCAGACTCTTTCCTTTTGGTTTCGTCTTGTTGGCCAAGTACACAACCCATTGAGTCTTCCAAGACTGTTAGGTAGATGATCAGTGGTCTTCCTTCCACCGGAGGTTATAGAATCAGTGGATTGAACAGGTATTTCTTGACATTGTCGAATGCGGTTTGGCAATCTTCTGTGCATACGTATTCCTGATTCTTTTTGAGTAATTTGAATATCGGAGCGCATGTCGCGGTCATGAGGAATATAAATCTGGAAATGTAATTCAAATGTCCCAGGAATCCCCTGACTTGTTTTTCAGTCTTTAGAGAAGGCATTTTTTGAATGGCCTTGACTTTGTCAGGATCAACCTCAATTCCTTTCTGGCTGACGATGAATCCTAGCAGTTTTCCTGAGCGAACACCGAATGTGCATTTGTTAGGATTCAAGCGGAGTTTGTAATTTCTCAGACGCTCGAATAGTTTTGATAGGTGGGTCACATACTCCTCTTCTATCTTAGATTTGGCAATCATATCATCAACATATACTTCTATTTCTTTGTGTATCATGTCGTGAAACTGAGTAGTCATGGCCCTTTGATAGGTTGCCCCGGCGTTCTTCAAACCGAACGACATTACCTTGTAACAAAAGGTGCCCCATAGGGTGATGAATGAAGTTTTCTCCATGTCTTTCGGCGTTATTTTTATCTAGTTATAGCCCGAGAATCCATCCATGAAGGAGAATACTTTGAACTTTATTGTAGTGTCTAACAGCATGTCAATGTGTGGTAAGGGAAATTCATCCTTTGGACTGGCCTTGTTCAGATCCCTGTACTCTATGCACATTCTGACCTTTCCGTCCTTTTTCGGAACTGGTACTATGTTGCCTAACCATTGAGGATATTCTGATGTGGCAAGGAAACCCGAGTCAATCTGTTTCTGTACTTCCTCTTTGATTTTGATAGCCATGTCTGGATGAGTCCGTCTTAGTCTTTGTTTTACCGGCGAACATTTTGATCTTAAAGGTAGATGATGTTCCACGATGCTGGTATCGAATCTTGGCATATCCTGATAGGACCAAGCGAATACATCGGGAATTTCTTTAAGAAGCTTTATCAAACCTTCTTTGACCGTCGGACTGACCAGTGCCCCAATCTTGACTTCTTTTCTCTTTTCTTCTGAACCCAAGTTGACCGTTTCTAACGGCTCTTTGTGAGGTTCAATGGATTTTTCCTCTTGTCTGAGTAATCGGGAGATCTCTTCTGGAATTTCTTCGTCATTTTCTTCTTCAGCCTCAAATACCGGGAATTCAAAGTTGGGAGAAGGCATTGGATCGTATGTTTCAATGGGGTTTAAAACAAGCAATCTGCATGACGTGATGATTTTTTTTTAGAAGAGATAGAGAGAATGAAAGGGTGTGTGCAATGTATTTTCTAAAAAATTCTTGTTTTTGTTATTTGAGTGGTTTTTAGGATTACCATTTTCCGAAAAAGCGAAAAGAGAAAACAACAATAAAATGCGGAAATTACATAACGACATTATTTTATTTATGATTTGGTCGATTCCTGAAACTACAACCCTATAAAACAAAACTCTACCGCCTTGGGCAAAGCAAAGAGGGACATTTACAGAAAGTGAGCCCTATCAAAACATCTGTTTCACCTGGGCAGGGTGAAAGGTTAAAACAAAGACGACAATTACTTTGACTGATGGGCGACTTTCGGAACATTAACAGCAACCCATTGGCGGCGAACTCCTCGGCGAATCACAAAGTCTGGTACCTTCGTTCTTGATTTGTCTTCAGAGTTGTTGTTGGAGTCTGTCTCCCAGGCAGAGTTGTCGTAGACGAACTCTTCTGTTGTATCTTGCACATTATTTTTACTTTCAGGCAGATCTCTCCATACAGTTGGCTGGATGTCTTCGAGCCTGATATGAGAGCTTTCAGGAGCGGTGTACTTGACCAAGAAGTCATACTTGCAACTCGGTTGTCCTAAGGTGTCCCACACTTCTTTGGGACTGGAGGAGTCATCCCTTTCGATGACGTTGACCTTAGGAAAAGCGTACTTGTTGAACTCTTGTCCCGCACTCTTTGCAAATTCATCGTCGTGATGGATATTTTCTGAATGCTTTGAGTAATGATCCCATGATTCGGTGGGGACACATATATTCTTTTCAATGATGCTCAGCTGATATGCATCGTTGGACTCACTCTCTTGCCCCAAGTCTCCTGGGTACGGCTGCCAGATATGCAGGCCATCCATTGGGCCATAATAGTCGTAGTCAAAGTTGTTTTTCATCAGAGTGTCCTCCTCTAATGAGTTTGGTGGAGCACGACATCCTTCCGGATCACAATCTCCGTATATCATTTTGACGTCTGATCTTGGTATACATCTCAGACTCTGTGCAGGATAGCAAAATGGCGTAGGCGCCTCTCCTTGAGACATATAACTGTCTTCATTAAGATATGACTTCCATTCTTCATCTGTATCGGAGGAATCACCCTCGTTGATGGTATGTACTTCTTGAGATATTGGGTGAAGGAAACCTCCACTGTGGAAGAAGTTCTGAATGGGATGAAAACTTTCATCTTTAGTAGCAGTTTGGGTACAGGTTGAGGAAAAACCAAGACCTTTCTTTGTCTTATTGTCAGTAGGAATGACAAGTTGTCCCCATCCTTTTGCATTATTACTTTTGATCACTTTGAGAGTATCTTTGAACGAGGAAATCAATGTTCCTTTTTCTGATTGGTTGTCATTACTCACCGAAAGTGCTTGGAACTGGGTTCCAACAACCTCCTCTGGTTCTATCCGCAGACTGTGACTAGTTGGTCATTCTTGACAAACTTCAGCTTCTGGTGAAGTGTCAAAGTGACTGCCCAGCCTCGTGTATCTAAGGTCTTCCTAATAAACAGATATACGCTGCCCAGATGCCCATGACCTGGAAAGTGACTTGGAAAGTGTGAGGACCGATACTTATGGGAAGGTTGACTTCGCCGATAACTATTTTTTTGAACCCGTCAAATGCTTTGACGATGACCTCACTACCCCTCATCGGAGATCCTTAAAATGATAGTCGCATTAGAGTAGATTTCGGCATAACATTCAGAGCTGATCCGGTGTCTACCAGTACGCTGGCTAATGCATCGTCCTGGCAGTTGACTGTAATGTTAAGTGCCATGTTGTGATGTTTGCCTTCTTCGGGCAGTTCCTCATCATTGAATCCTAAGTTGTTGCAGGAAGTGATGTTTGGAGATGATGCTATCGAATTGTCTTATTGTCACATCTTGTTCCACAAAGGCCTGCTCTAAGACTTTCTGTAGAGCTTCCCTGTGAGCTTCGGAACTGAGTAAAAGAGATAGCACGGAGATTTTTGAAGGAGTTTGCAACAGTTGATCAACAATGTTGTACTCACTCTTCTGGATGAGCTTCAGCATCTCATCGTTGTTCTTTGAAAGGTCAGGATCACTGGATTAACCGACTGGTTGATTAGGAACTTCTGTCTGAGGTTCCTTTTCTCTGGTAGGTTCTCCAACTCCTCTGTTGAAGATCCGACCGCTCCGTGGTACTCGACTGATGTCTGAAATATTCACGACGGAGGGTAATGGAGTTTCCTTTCCATTCTCAATTGTTGTTGCACCGTACTTGAAAGGGATAACCTTATAGGATTTTTACGGTACTGGTCCCGGTAGATAGATAACTACAGGACCTTTTTGATTTTTCTGACCATCATAGCCGGCCTCAATTGGTTCAAGGTTGAGAATCTTTCCACTATCAAGAGGAACTCTTGATTCATGGAGTAGAGGGATTATGGCGCATACATCTTTTGCCACTTCTCGTTTAGGGATTAAGACAACTTCTTTGCCTCGATTGGGAATATAGTCTGACATTATGTTAGTCGAACTAGAGCTTGAACATGGTTGAACCTTTTTGTGGTCCAACTGACTTTGAAGGGCTGCTCGCATGAGGTAGCATCCTTGGTTATCCTTTGAGCAAACTCTGCAACACTCATAGTTGTGTGGTGGCACCCGGCCACATCCACTTTTTATGCAGTGTAACCTTACTAGATTTGTTTCCATTTATCGAACATCCTGACTTTGATGCCTAGTAGGGTTCCCATCAGTCATACTGATCTGCTGTGTAGCTTCGTCCATATAGATCAGAAGCCACCAGGGTTTCAACAAGTGTTGAATCATTCTTTGAATAAGTGCACATCCTTGGTCATCTCCAAGATACACTTTATAGTTCTGATAATCATGTGAAGTTAGAAAACCGAGTTGGACCTGCTTAGCGTGTAATTCCACCAGAATGGTATTCATCAAACGAATATAAAAAATTTGAATCATATTAACTTGATAATGACTTCTATCACGGTAATCCTGAATCCATCCAAGATCCATCTGACGCTGGAGGGCCTCTTGTATAAAAGAACATCCCTGATTATTTACCGAGCAGATCAGACAGGAATCGTAGTCGTGTCGTGTTGTGTCGACATTCATCGCGCGGATTTCGTGGTTTTGAATGATGTTGGAATTTGTATAAGTCATGTTGACCTCACAGATTCGGTGATCTTGGATCCATCCGAGATCCATCTGTTCTTGTAGAGCTGATTGCACTACGAAACATCCTTGATTATTCTTAGAGTAGATATCACACCGGTGATAATTATGAGACGACACATGACCATATCCGCTCTGTCTGCAATGCATCTTGACCAGGTTGGTTCCCAATAAGAGTACATCATGAATTTGATAGTTGTGGTTAGACTCTTCCTCTATCAAATTTACTGCAGCTTTCTTATGTTGAGACAACGGGTTCGTCTGAACATTTGGATTTGTATCCTTGAAGGATAGGACCCCACTCCTGACAAGCTTCTGCACATCGGATTTGAAGCTGAGACAATTTTCTATGTTATGCCTGGTCCTCCTTGATGGTAATAGCAAGTTTGATCTGCTTTAAACCAAAAAGGCGGATTCTCCGGTATTGTAAGAGGAGACCTGGTTTGGACGTGCCCCTTGACCAGTAGTAGTGGAAATAGTTCTGCGTACAACATTGGTATAGGGTCAAACCCTGGTGGTCACGTTGTACGATTGTTATTGTTGTACGGTGGACGAGCCTGCTGAAGAGGTTGTTGTGTCCTTTACTGATATTGTTGTTGATTCGGTTGGCTCTGAGAAACCTGAGGTTGATACGTCGGAATAGGTGCAGGGTTGATTACAGGAGTTATAGCTGCTACAGGTTGGTACCGTCGCCTTTGCTTTCTGAGAGAGATATTACCAATATCTTGCTTTTTTTTCTTAGGGAAAGCACTACCGTATCTTTTGGTACTGCTTGATGGTATGGTATCTTTGACCAGACGTCCTTCTCAGGCTGCTTCTTCAAGACGAACTCCCATGCTCACCATCTCAGTGAAGTCGCTGGGCGCACTGGCGACCATTCGATCGTAATAGAATGACCTCAAGGTTTTCAAAAAGATCTTTGTCATCTCTTTTTCCTCAAGAGGTGGACAAATCTGGGCGGCAATTTTAGGCCATAACCGAGCATATTCCTTATAGGTTTCCTTGTCCTTCTGCGACATGGATCTGAGTTGATCTCTGTCTGGTACCATGTCCTGGTTATATTTATATTGCTTAACGAAGGCAGCACCAAGATCTCTGAAAGTGACGATCTTAGGGCTGTTTAAACCCATGTACCATTTGAGTGCGGCACCGGTTAAGCTATCTTGAAAATAATGGATCAGTAGCTGTTGGTTCTCTGTCTGAGTTGACATCTTTCGAGCGTACATCACCAAATGACTTTGAGGGCAAGAGTTGCCCCTGTATTTCTCAAATTCGGGCACCTTGAACTTGTGCGGAATTTTCACATTGGGGACCAAACAAAGGTCTGCGGCATCCTTTTCGAATAAATCCTGACCGCGATTGGCATGTAGTTCCTTCTGCATCTCCAGGAGTTGTGCCTAGAACTCATTTAATATGTCGTACATACTTTCATTTCCACCAGAAGGTATCTGTGGAATCTGTCCTTCCGGGACAGTGTGTACCACGGGTGGCGGTATAGTCATTACGGCAATGACTCTTGGTGCTTCCCTATCCCGAAGTTTGTAACCTTCAGGAGTTTCTGTCATGCCCCTGGCATCTTCGCTTTCCCGAAATTTGTAACCTTCAGGCCCAGGGGTTCCTGCTGCAGTTTACGGATCTTACGTGATCGGTGGAATATATCCTTCAGGGATATAGTTGAGTGGCATGCCCCAGGGACGATCTTTAGGCATGTTGTACCGAGGATCATACATCTCCATTATGGGCGTAGATGTGATCTCTGAGATCACAGTCCATTGTTGTTGTTTCTGAGCTGCTTCCAGAGATTGCATGTCACTGTGAAGTTTTCTCAGATCTTCTTTCAGAGCGTCGATTTCTTCTCTCAACTCTCTGTTCTCTTCCTCGAGATCATCCATTTTCTTTTGTCGATTGACCCGAGTATTGTACGAATGAGACAATTTGACTCTAGAATCGAGACACAGATGTGAGATTCGTAGGTAAGAAGAACTTGTTATGTGAGAATGATGAATGATATGCAATAATTATTAATTTTGTTATTTTAATCAAAAGAAACTTCAACAATTGGATTGCAAATATCATACAGTGGGGAGAGCCCATTTTATTGAATTCAAAGAATGCGGAAATCGAAATACAGTAATTAACAAAGTGTTGTAAAAGGAAATGTCTAGACTTATGGATCCTGAGTCCTCTCTGAGGAGAGCTCAGGTGCTGGTTCTAGTATTTTCCTTTTCTTTGACCGGGGCTCTTGAGTCATTATCGGGTTGTCATTCCTTTGCCAAGTGAAAGGAGCGAGAAAATTCCTTTGGTCCTCTTGACTTTCTACAACATGTTGTTCTAAAATCTCGATCAGAGCATCTTTTTCTTTTAACAGTTGCTGAATTTTGGTACACTCCACATTGAGAATGCGGTACTTGTTCTTCCAAGATTTCTTCTCCCGTTGAACTTTGTTGAGAGCGACCTGGAGTTTTTCCGTATCAGACAAAAAATAATGGACAGATTCCTTTAACGGAAGAACTTCTTGACACGGGTAAGGCATCCTCAGCTTGAGAGCTCTAGTTTTTACCCAGTGGAGTTAAGGTTCCACAGAGACACAATCTGGTTTTCCTAGAGACTTTCTTCCTTTCCTGTGAACATATTTCCAGGCATGCACTATTTCTGTCTTTAGTGCCCTGTCATTTTCTCCTTCCTTGAAGAAAAAACCTTCCAGATGAACATTACGCGGGATATGTCTCATCGGGTATCCGAATTGACGATGAACTAAAACTGGATGATAATTGATTCCTCCTTTAGTTCTTATGAGGGGTATATTAGGGAAGTTTTCACGATGGTCAATGATTCTTATCCCTTCATAGATCCGATTGTACCAGTTGATGTCAAAGTTGGTAAGAGACATGATTCTCTGTGACCAACGTAGAGTACTCTTATGATGCCAGAAAGCAGCCGACTTTGGTAAATGGGAAGTGAACCATTTGTATAGCAGGGGTACACAACATGTGATCATTCCTCCGCTATATAAATTCCTTAAGTGTACCGAATGATAGGCGTCTGCGAGCAAGGTCGGTACAGGTTTTCCAATCAGAAATATCTTAATGGCATTGATATCAATGAAGTTATCAATGTGAGGAAACAGGAACAACCCGTAGGTGAGTAGAACAAAGATATCTTCGAAAGCAGTAACGTTTCCTATACTGGCAAAGTACAGGGCTTTCTCTATCAAAAACTTGGTCGATAAACCTGGGATTCCATCCTTAGCGGTCATGTGAGTCCTGACTTCTGATTCGTCCAAATGGATTGCTCTTGCAATCGTTTGATCCTTTGGAATTTCTTCCAGTCCAGAAAATGGAGCTTGGTCAGTAATGGGTAAATCAGTCAGGTGAGAGTACGCCTCCAACGTCGGTGCTAGCTGATAATCCAGGAATGTGAAACAGTGATAAACCGGATCATAGAACTGAATCAGCGTAGACAAGATTCCTTCAATTACATGGACCCTTAACAGAGACAGTAGTCCTCCGTACTTAGATCTGAAAGCATCAGGGTTGGTGATCATCCTTGCCAACCCTCTTAAATCCTCTAGTTTTGAAACCTTGAAGGTGTACTTGTGAGTCTTCCTTCTACCAAAATCCATAACGCGGTCTTTCTCTCTAATATTTGCAATCATTATCTTAGTTTAATTTGAAAAAAGAGAAGGACTAGAAAAGAAGATTTTTTTGTTTAAAGTTTTTTAAATGAATGCATGAATGCATCACATAAAAACATAGGAAAAACATGGGTTCAAAGGTTCAGCGTCACGAGCATGGAGTCATGGCTCGACCCATTCCCAAAGGTTGTACTATGGTGAATTTTGTACCTGTCCTTAAAATCATTGACCCCCCTTGGGATAACAACATCAGGCTGGTTCACCCGAGCGAGCTGTAGTATCTTAGGGTAATCTCAAATGAGAGTAGTATCGCGTGACAACTATTTCCGATAGTTTCCGCACTACAAAATAGTCACATGGTCTCAGGCTACTAAATTCTCAGTTTCATGGATACCACAATCGAACAATCTGCTTTTGCAACCGAAGTCACTAGACATTGAATCCACAAAGGGTATCTCCACCGATTCGATGGTCTACCGGGATCGCTTATTCGGGAATCACTCCCTGTAAGACCACCCGTCTATGCCATCACTTATCTTAGGTATCACTCAAACTTTCCACATCTGGCATCACCCACATTCCCATTAGCAGAAAAATAAACACGGATATCAATTAGGAAAAGCGATATATATATTTATTCCTAAAACTAACATCCTAGACCTCTTAAGAGCTATAATCCTAGTCCTAGACAGATCAAAGACGTCCCCAACAGAGTCACCATTTTTCTGTTGGAAAATGGGGACGATGCCCCAAAGATCATTCTAAGGACTCCCCAGCAGAGTCGCCATTTTCCTGTTGAAAAATGGGGACGATGCCCCAAAGATCATTCTAAGGACTCTCCAGCAGAGTCACCATTTTTCTGTAGAGCACGATTTTTGTCGGTGACGCGACCACCTTATCGAGGAATTGTGAGTTTTCTTCTCAATGAAGAGGAGGGGGGTGCTACTTTCTGATTTCTTATTTATCCCGTGAAGTTGGAAAGGAAAGGGAAGCTATCTAAAACTAACCATGTACGCAAATGTTTAACTGAACAAATGCTTAAAGAGATTCGGGGAGTTCGGGGTCCGGTTATACAATTGGGAGTTGTCAATTACCCATCCTATATGTGGTTATCCACAGGTTGTTAGCTTTAGGTTCTGCTTTGTACTTGATGGTGTTTATCCGTTGATGGGTTGGGAAATTTTTTTAGGAAATATGAGAGAGGGTGAGTTTTTGTTGATTTTCGGGTTTTCCGATGTTTTTGGTAAGGTACTGGACCTAAGTTTTGATTGATATGAAGGTACTGGTCCTAGAGATTTTGTTTGGTATGCTCGCTAAGATTTCTCTATCTTATGCCTACGTATTCCCGTTTAAACGAAACATGGAAATCAGAGCAATCGTAGGTCCTCCTATTCTAAGGGAGGAAAAAAAGATATTTTGGTGTCTTGTTCAAAGCCCAAGATTGAAGCTAAAAGGTTGAGTATTTGTGTCTTGTTCAAAGCCCAAGATTAAAGCTAAAAGGTTTGTTTATGTCTTGTTCAAAGCCTAAGATTGAAGCTAGAGGGTTTGACTGGGAGAGAACTTGTCATCTCTAAAGGGAGACATTTCGTCTGTTTATCACAATTGTTGGGTGACAGTATATAAAGGAGAATTAATTTAACTGGGATATGTGAATCCAGCAATGCCATAATTTCCTTCATAGGGGATTTGTCCTAAAGGGGAAAACGTTAACTCAGTGTAGAGCAATGCCATTTTTCCTAAGGAATCTTTCATGCTAAGAGAGGGACAGTGTCGTGGATGTAAATAACCCATAGGCTTGCCACTTACAGCAATTATATGAAAGAGGAAGTTTGCCAAGATAAGGGATGGACGACAGCTTGGATATTTGAATCAACAAGTGTGCCACTTACAGCAGTTATCTGGGATTAGGATTATTTTGAATGTCTATTTTGATGTGTGATGTATAGAGAAATGTTTTCCTATAGAGAGATTTTGATTTCCTCTGAGGGGATGTTGATTTTTGTGTGCCTTGATCAAAGCCCAAGGTTGAAGCTAAAAGATTGATTGACTCCACTGGGTAAGTCCTTATACAAAGCCTAAGAGGAGGCTGGAAAAAGACTGACTCAACAAGATAGTGTTTATCTGTCTTGTACAATGCCCGAGATTGAGGCTAAAAGAGACTGACTCTTTTGGGGATATCATTATACAAAGCCTAAGAGGAGACTAAAAGTTTGACTTTTCTGGGGAAAGGTATTTTGTCTGTCTTGTACAAAGCCCAAGATTGAGGCTAAAAAGGATTTTGAGTCCGTTGGGGAGGGTTTGTATGTGTCTTGTACAAAGCCCAAGATTGAGGCTGAAAAGAAGACTGACTCGGTGGGAAAGAAATCTTTATCTGTCTTGTACAAAGCCCAAGATTGAGGCTAAAAGAGACATTACTGACTCGGCTGAGGATATTTTAGGTGTCTTGTACAAAGCCCAAGATTGCGGCTGAAATGAGTTTGACTCTGCTGGAGAGTATTATCTGTCTTGTATAAGGCCCAAGATTGAGGCTGAAAAGGGGATTGACTTTGCTTAGGAAATTTATATGGTGTCTTGTACAAAGCCCAAGATTGAGGCTGGAAAGGGTTTAACTCAACAAGAGAGTGCTTTTATCTGTCCTGTACAAAGCCCAGGATTGTGGCTGAACAAGCTGGAGATCATTATACAAAGCCTAAGAGGAGGCTGACTTCTGCTAGGGGAAATCTTTATACCCGACCTAAGAGGAGGCTGGAAAAGATTATCTCAATAAGATAATGGTTTTATCTGTCTTGTACAAAGCCCAAGATTGAGGCTAAAAGGGTTGACTCAACAAGAGAGTGCTGAAACGTGATTGACTCAACAAGAGAGTCTGAAAAATGTGATTGACTCAACAAGATAGTCTGAAAAGGTTCGCTCCACTGGGGAGAATCATTGTACAAAGCCAAAGAGGAGGCAGACTATACTGAGGAATGGGAGGATCATTATACCAAGCCTAAGAGGAGGCTAACTTCTGTTGGGGATTATTGAGATCCCGGAGCAGGTCCAAACGGGAAATCAACTCTTGCTGAGGGTTACAGAAGAGTTGAGATATCAGAGACCTTGAGGTTCTGATTTGGGATAATGCTATACTGATGACAAGCTGACCTTGGCTAGGGATTTTTAGGAGAGAGACTGGGTTTTAACTCTGTTGGAGATTGATCCAGAATGACCAGGGTTTCTCCTATGTTTGTAGGGAACTTGAGAATGTCTTTGAGATCCGAGAGGGGATTAGACTGTCTAAGTCTACTGGTATGGAAGAGTTTATCTTTGTACGATGCCCAAGAGGAGGCAGGTGTTTTAAGGGATGAGAATCAACCCTTAATTTGTCTGAGATTTGACACTGGAAAGAATGCTCTAGCAAAGGATGACTAAGTTTTGTCTTATACCTTTAAGAGGTCATCGAGTCCTTGTATTAAGCCCAAGAGAAGGCATGAAAACTTATAAGAAGTCAGAGGGTCCTTGTACAAAGCCCAAGAGGAGGAGGAGATGCTTTTAGGAAGCCCGTGGGTCCAAACTTAAGAATAGTTCAAGAAAAGTTTCACCGGGAATAAGCTTTTCTTTAGTGAACAGTTCTAGGGTTTGAAGAAATTCAAGAGAAGTTTCACCGGGAATTAATCCTCTATGGGGAAACTGAATTGCTATGACAAGTTCTAATAGTGACAGTCTGAGAAAAGGTTCACCGAGAATACTGCGCCTTTCTCTTTGTTCCATATTGTTTAAGCCCAAGAGAAGGCAAGACTGTATCTGGAAATCCTATGGGGATCTAGTTTTGACTGTATCAAAGAGTGACCAACTGGCTTTACCTAGTTCTAGACCTAGTTGTCAGGGAAAACTCTAAATAGATATACTAGTATATATATAGTTGATATATGACAAGTATTTAAAAGGATATAAAAGAAGGACTTGCAAGGGAGCAGCTTCCCATAATACAGTTATATATATATATATATATATATATATATATATATATATATATATATATATATATATATATATATATATATATATATATATATATATATGAAAGCAAGTAAATAAAAGCTGATAAAAACTTACAGGTGAGCAAGCTTCCATGCTGTATTGTTAGTTGTTCAAAAAAATTAAAGAAATTTTTGATAACAACTGTATATTTGAACCTAGATCAAAAGAGAAGTTGTTTTTGAAAAGATTATTGGGGCTTGTACTCAAGGAGAGGCCCAGATGAACAAAACAGTAATCTTACCGTTGTTTTAAAAATTGTACTGGGACTTATACAATGATTTAGGCCCAAAGAGGTTTTCTGTACAAAGGGATGGGTCTTACAACTCAAGGAGAGGCCCAAAGAGTTTGAAAAAAAGAAAATAAATGGGACTTACAACACAAGGATAGGCACAGGTTATTTTGTTTTGAACTGGGGATCGCGCCGGGATTTTCTAAAACACAGTGGGACTTATACGATGACTGAGGCCCAAAAATCATTTATGTACAAAGGGGGTTGGGTCTTACACTCTTTTAGAGACCCAAAGATTTATTTTTGTATAAGTGATGGGGCTTACAACTCACGGAGAGGCCCATGGCTAAACAGTGATAACACCGTTGTTTTGAAAATTGTACTGGGACTCATACAATGATTGAGGCCCAAATTATTTGTATTTACAAAGGGGTTGGGTCTTACAGTCTATTAGAGGCCCAAAAGTTTGAAAATAGTAATGGTGAGGGTGGAAATGATGAAAACCCTAATTTGCTTAAAAAAGGAATTAATTTTGATTAAAAATTAATAAAATTATGGAAGATTTAATCAAACATATGAAAAAAATGAATTGTAATCTTGGATTAATGTTTGAAAAATCATGTTTTTATCCATAGAATGATTAAACATCATTAAAATTTGGAAAGTCAAGAGAGAGAAATATTTTAAATATACAAAAACAAATAAAAATTAATTCTTTGCAGAAATATCAAATATTTGAAATAAATAATATTTTTGGGAAATTCTTGTAAAATAAAATATTATAATGTTTTTATGAATTTTGAAAAAAAGAATCAACTCGAAATCATTAAAATTCAGAGAGAAATTAATTTTTTAATCAATTAAATAAAATGATAAAATTCAAATATTCAAAAATTTAAAAAATGGCGCCAAGAACACGCGCGTGTCTTGATTTTTGCAGATTTGCAAAATTCATGATTTCTCACTGATTACTTGATGAAATCACATGATCCAAATATCAAACTTGCTCGTTTTTTACTCACGATCATGACTATGGTACTTAATTTCATTTATTTTCAGTGTGGAGTGAGATAATCGTGATGAACACAGATGAACCCTAATTTGCACAAACCAATATGAAATTCCATGCACGATTGATTCATGCACTACTACGAAAACCCCATTTAACGACGCCAAGTTTACCACGGTTTCGTATCCCACCATTGTAACAGGATTAAAAATTTATAACGCCATATTTAACGACAGTTGTATTACATAACCGTTGTAATACAAGCTGTGTAACAAGCTTCGATTCCCAGCTACTATATTTTTTTCCATATTTTTATATTTTAACACGCTTGTATTAGAAGACTGTTGTACTACACGTATCACGCTTCGATTCACAGCAATGTATTTTTTGTCATATTTTTAGATTTTAAACATGTATTAATTTTTTAAACATGTCTAACGCCATGTAATGTATGATGTATATTCCCAGTAATGTATTCTTTAGTATTTTTAAGTGCAATAGAGTATATATATATATATATATATATATATATATATATATATATATAACTTTAAAAATAAAACTATAAGAGATGAACATATATAGAGATAATTTTATTTTAATATTCCATTGAGAGTACATTGATAAACATATTACATATCAAGATCGTTGTCAGAGCACATAGCATAAAATGCATCTTCATAATCTAGACATCTTTCCTCACTCCCCTCATCGGAATCATAATATACAGGTCTCCTTTTCTTATTTATCTTCTTCTTCTTCAGCTTCTTCTTCTTCTTCTTCTTCTTCTTCTTCTTATCCTTCTTTACCCTTAAGGCATCCCTGAAGTTGGCAGTTGCTGGTTGGACGACCTCCTGGATTGGCGCCTGACGTTCCTCATTGAAGTTTCTAGGATTCTCATTTGTTGAACTCATTGTTACGAAGAATATATTATTTAGATATGTAAAATTGTCTATTTATAGATGAGGTTGAAGATGAAAAGACTGATAGTTTAATGCTTGTAATGATGACAACTAGTAAACCATTCATATTCTGGAACGATATTTTCTTGTAAATCGTTCATATGTTGGGAAGTGCAACGGTTAATAATATCACGACGGTTATAAGTAATGACCGTAGCGATATCACTTATAATCCAGGCGTAATTTTAGGAAAATGTTGTTGCATGGTGTCGAACCTTGTACCACGTATAAGGGGTATCGCTACGGCTATTATAACTAACCGTTGTGACATTATTAAATTAATATATAATCTATCATAACGGTTATTTAAGAAAACTGTTGTGAAAAATTTACCTATATAAGGGAATTAACTTTCCCTTTTTGACAGTCGCGCCGTTTCCTTCACAACGAAACCCTAGCCCCCAAACTTCATCTTTTTTTAGAATTTGCGAGAAGAAATACAAGAAGTATGAAGCTTTTGATTTAAGCTTCTTCCTCCTTGTAGTTCTTCTTGCAGAATCTAAAACTAGATGAACATGGTGATGATGCTGGCGGTAGCAAGCGTGATGTACATATTGTTTATGGAAAATAAGGTAGTCTTCTACTTCAATCTTTTTGTTAAATAGTTCCCATTATCTCGTTTGCTTCATGTTGTTTTTGTTGATTGTTCTCATTTTGTGCAGATTCAACTTCAATGCTTCACAAGCAAGGTGAACTTCATTGTAATGGTACAGTCCATCTTCTTAGGGTTTTGTTTCAACTTTTGGTTGTTTTGTTTTGAATACTAACTAATTTTCTTCATTGCTTCCCACTTCTTAGGGTTTGTTTCACATGGTGATGATGATAGTGGTACATATATATATGAATTCATTCTGATAAGGTACATATATATGAATTCATTCTTATATTGTATATGAAATTTAGTTTATTGTATACTATGTACATTGTTTGTTTCACTATCCTTTTATTGAAAATGTAATCAGTTAAATTGATATAGAACATTAGTTTATTATATATATACTATGTATATTGTATATAGTTCAATTTAATACTAACTAATTTTCGTCATTGCTTCCCACTTCTTAGGATTTGTTTCACATGGTGATGATGATGGTGGTACCTATATATGAATTCATTCTGATAAGGTACATATATATGAATTCATTCTGATATTGTATATGAAATTTAGTTTATTATATACTATGTATATCGTTTGTTTCACTATCCTTTTATTGAAAATGCAATCAGTTAAATTGCTATAGAACATTATAATCTGAAAATTAAGATGTATTTGAAAATCAACCTTTATCATGTCAATGTTTTCCAAATTGCATCCATTTCATTCAGTACATTTAATGTTCCATAACATAAAATTTTTGGTCCAATGGTCCGTTTGCTTCAATTCATCGATATCTTTTATTATAGTTTACCTCATCATCGTCACTAATCGCCGTGGTTGTTAAGATCATGATCATTGTTATGATGATAAAATCGTGGTGATTTTTGGCGATGATGAGGTAAACTATAATAAAAGATATCAATGGATTGAAGGAAACCGACCATCGAACCATAAATTTTATGTTAAGGAACATAAAATGTGCGGAATGAAATGAATGCAATTCGGAAAACAGTGGTGTGTTTAAGTTGGCTTTCAAGAACAGTTTAATTTTCAGATTATATAGTTCTTTACCAATTTTAATGGTTGTATTTCTTTAATTAGGTGGATGGTAAAACAAGCAATATACATTTGTATTTAATAAACTAAGGGTACATTCCACAACGGTTGAGACAAATAACCGTTGTGATAGTTAACATATATGACAACGGTTCATACTAATAACCGTTGTGATAGTTAATATATATTACAACGGTTGAAATACCTAACCGTTGCAATATATCGCACGCTTCCAGAATACAACAACGGTTTCCAGACCGTTGTAGAAACGACGAACTTACAACAACAATCTACATAACAACGCCTTCGCCCGCGTCATTATATGTCATTCCCAACCGTTGCTAAATGGGATTTTCGTAGTAGTGATGGCAATTGATTGAGGGATATTACTCTATATACATGCAAAAACAAGATGGTAACTCAAAAATTCATTTATGATGTGTGGATCATGGAGTTTGAGAGTGTCAGACTTACCTCTTGCAGCTGATGATTGAATTCTGAGTTGGAGGTGTTGTAAGTTGGTTCCAATGATCTGGATAGCTTCCTTAGGTACCAAGGGTTGTGTCTGAATGCTTGGAGTGGTTTGAAATGAGCTGGAACTTGAGATGGTAGCTCAACTGCAACTCTGTCAATAACTTGAGCAGTTGGCTGGTGATTTTGTGAAATTGGTGTTCTAGATGTTATGTAAGAGTTTGGATCACCTCTATATGTTATATGTGAGGTGTGTGAACCATTGGTTTGGTTGGAATCACTCTCAAATGCAAAACCCGATAACGACTTGCAAGAGAAGGTGTTTTTGGAGTGAAAGTGGTGATTTTGAGAAATGCATCTGTTTAGGACCTTTGGTGTACTCAAACTGATCACAATTGAGGCCTATTTAAAATGTGTCAAGTTTGTTTTGCAAGCAACAGTGTGTGCCAACTGCAGCAGGCCTTGGCCAATGTGGATCAAATGGAATCTCAAGTCTCCTCTAGCCATTGACTTGAGATTATAGCACAGGCCTATGGTCCTCTGTTGTATGAGCTTATCTTGACTCATTTGGTTGATCATGGACTGATACATGTCAGCTCTATGCATCCATTGAATGTCTCAAAACAAAATTAGAGTCTTGAGGCATCTTTAGCTTTTAGGGATGGCACACCTACATGTAGTTCCAAAGACTTGGAAGGCTTATGGATCAGTGTTTGTTCGTCCTTGGTCTCCCCCTTGAGGTGTGCAGATGGATAAACATGTCTTTGATGACTCATAATATGCATATTCGACCAAATGCACACTTCTGACTTAGTGAAAAATCAAATTTTGGAGCTAACTTCCCATAGATGCACTACAAAAAAAAAGGTCATCCGCCACAGATAGAAAACCGCGGTTATATGTAAAATAACCGTGGTTGAAAGCTTTCGCCACGGTTTGGCCACGAATAAGCAACTATGGGATATGCAGCCGTGGCCTAAAGAATAAGCCGCGGTTTTCGTGTTTGTGCCACGTTTTATATACATTCGTGGCTTGAATAGGCCACGGTTTATGTATCTAGGTTAAGGCCGCAGTTTATCATGCGCCGCGCTTCTTAACAGTGGCCGAATCTAGCCACGGTTCTTATTTAATGTATAGGGTTTTAAGTTATGGCCACTAATTAAAACCGCGGCTACATTTTGCTCATGGTTTTACACCATTTAAGTAGGCCACGGTTTCTTTTTGTGCCGCATAGTTGTAACTATGTTGTTCTTCATGACATGGCATAAAGAACCATTTTAGATCAATATAATGTATAAACAACCTACCAATTTTGTACGAATCCTTGCAAAGCTTATTGGTCCCATACAATGCATTTGCAATTATTTGGATCTATGAGTATCCGTTTTATTGTTTATGTCCATACACTTTAAAAACAAAAAAAAATGTTTTTACAAGTGAAATCAGTAGTCATTACATAGTTCTCATGGCCTAAAGAAACTTTGAATTAAGATCATAAGTTTGTACATAAGCTCCATTACGATCATGTGCAAGTTCCTTCGCCCTATCCATCAAGCCATCATCCATAATTCGTCTTCACGCCACGGCCAAGAATTCACCAAGTCCTCTACCTACAAATAACAAGTGCATAAAGATCAAATCAGTAAAAAAAAAGAGTGATATCAAGAGGTGTTTTAATGTCGAAATCTTGACACATGAATTGAGTTGGAATTGTTGCTAATAAGTTGAAAAGCTGCCCTAAATATCTTGATGTATTTCTTGATCTCCTGTTGTGCAACATTAGCTGCGATAAGTATTCCTTGAATCTTCAAGAGGTGTTTTAATGTCGAAATCTTGACACATGAATTGAGTTGGAATTGTTGCTAATAAGTTGAAAAGCTGCCCTAAATATCTTGATGTATTTCTTGATCTCCTGTTGTGCAACATTAGCTGCGATAAGTATTCCTTGAAGAATTCAAGACCCTCGGGTTTATCTATCGATCTGAACAAGAGCAGCAGTAAGAATAGTAGAAATGACATCAATAATAGCAGCAAGAATGAAAACTTTACAATGAGGTGACCAATTTCTGTTGCAAAGATACTAAATAGCTTTAAAGCTGGATAAGTCAATCTTCAAATTCAACAAAGAATAAACCAAAAAAGGCATATAGATTAGCATATCATGATTCTCAATATTAGCAGACTAGGTAACCATTTCTACAAACACAATTCAGCTTTGTAGAGTTTCTGATTATATCCATTTTATGGAAATAGGTTGTGATATTCTTGAGAATCCTCTGCAAGAATCAGAACCAACTTCCACGCATCAATCTCTTCATTCTTTCTCTCTGATTTTTCTCTCTCGATTCAATTTCGTACAACTCCATCAACCTCGCACAAAGTCGTTAACCTGCAGAAACTTCACTCATACTTTCTGCAGCATCAACACGCATCAATCCATCAGACCTGCATACAACGTCACACATCATCATCATCAATAAGCTTCAATCATTCTCCATCATCTTCAATACCTGAAAATCACAAATCGCAACATCAATCATAACCATCTCATGAACATTCGCAGAAAGAAGAAGTAGAGCTTTCAAATAACCAAAGGGGAGATCGGAACGAGCTTCATACCTGAGTCGTTTCAGTGTTCTTCCATCTGCAATTCGGTAATCTTCTATTGAACTTCTTCTTGGTGATTCTTGTTTGCGATACGTGTTCTGGTTTTCAATTTACCCTTTAGAGTCATATTCAAGAATCTCTCTAGCATCGTCATTCACATAGCAGTTGATGGAAACATTAAACAAAAATTTTACATGGAAACATACATTCGGTAATCTTCTATTGAACCAAAATTGAGAGAATATAAGTAGTGTACATGGAAACATACATTCGGTAATCTTCTATTGAACCAAAATTTTACATTCTCATTCACATTCTCATTACTTTCTTAAAACCTATTAACATAACATATAATAGATCATAATGAAAATAATTTCTATTTTTACTAACAATGCAATACACGCCTCATGAACACATAGCAGTTTTCAAACTAATCAATCAGGGTATAGTCATATTCAAGCTATCAATATTGGACTAACCAAGTTTTCTAATTTCTAACCTAACTTGCACAGGCAACTTGCCAACTTTTGCTAACATCCACATTAACAACTTTTGGCAAAGTATCACAACTCTAACTGGGTTTCATAACCAAGGAACCACTAACTGTAACGAATAACGGAATTGCAAAACTCACTCACACATTAACAAACTCACAACACGCTGACTGCAACATAATTAATTCATATTTCATAAACTAACTTTTACAACAGAATTTTAAATTTTAAATTTACAGCGAAGTTGAAACTACTTACCTGAGATTGTTCTGGTTATGCGTCCATCATCATCTTTTTCTCTGTCGCCGACAAATTTCTGCCTCGAAGGTACCTTTGATCTCGTTTATTTTGCTGGAGATTCTGTTATCACGATGTAACTCGTGGTATAGGGAGCCAAACCTCCATGGTTTGAGCTCCAAGTCGCTAGGCAGTGGCGTTATATTGCAGATTCGTATCTTAGGGTTCATAAAATATAGTTTCAATTTGTGCATTTGGTTAAGGTTTAGATGAAATTGATGGTAGATTCAGGCTGAGGAGGTTGAAACGATTCCAAAGATGTAGGTAATATGTGATTTCGTTCTCCACTGTCGCGGGTGGTGAGCTCCGGCGCGGCGGACATTATGTTTTCCGGCAAGGTCTTTTGGAGAGGGAGCACGTGATGAACTCTGAAGGGTGAGTTTGACTTTGTTGTTCGTGCGAATCAAATTAGAGGTAGATTTAGTTGGTTAGAGGAGATGTTGAGAACGAGCGTAGTTCTGGCATTGAAGAGGAAGGATGTGGAGTGGAAGCCGGAGGAGAAGGAGAGAGTATGAAGGTTATGGAGGAAGGGTGAACGGAGAAGAGGATGGATGAGGGAAAAGTAGAAGAAGTCGCGGCGCAGTAGGTTGGGTGAGATGGAAACACTGAGAGAAAGAGGAATTTTAGGGTTTCTTGTGTCATCAACCTAGTCTGGACCGAATTTTAATTCCACACGCTTTCATTTTCACACGCCCAAATTGCCTTTCCGCTACCCCTGGTTTTGTTAGGATTCATTTTTGAATGGGTTTTTTATTAGATTTTGAATTTTAATGCTAATAGATTTTAGTTTTGGTTTGAAATTCTAATTTTAATTGTTGTTAAAGTTTGGTTTGACATTGGAATTTGAGATAATCAGAATTTAATTTTGAATTAGATTTTAAATGTAAATTGAAGCAAAATTAGATTTTAGAAATTAACCTTGATTTTAACCTTGACTTTTAGGGTTGATTAGTTGTTGATTAATTGTAGCTTAATTATGTTTAGGTTTTGTTTTAGATTTTGATTAATTGCTAATCAGGAGTAGATTTTTAATCCTAGTTTAATCGATTTGAAGTTTTGGATAATCTTGCGGAAATTTTGTAGTGAATATTTTTCATAACCTGTTTAATCTAAAAAAATTAGAAAAAAAAATAATTAACGAGAGGGAAACTAAAAAACGAGAGAGAAATTCTGGCGGGGTATATTTTTTTGGTCTTGGGCCACAGTTTGAAGTGAAAACTATAATTCCGCGGTTTTTCTTTGTGGCTTAAAATATCTACAGTTTTCTGAGTGTGGCTTAAATATAAGTGTGATTTTGTAACCGTGGCAATTGAAAAAAAGGCCACAGTTTCACACTCCGGATTCAATGTTTCTAAATATATGTCTACGATTTGAAAACCCTGGCCAAAGCTTGTATGTGGCCACAGTTTTTGAGTTGTGGACAAATTTAGCGTGGCCGTAGGCCATTTTTCTTGTAGTGATGTATCCCTCGGCCCAAAATGAATTAGAGAGACTTCATGTACTTTTTGAAAAGCTTGAATGATGTACTAAAACATTGAAGTTTGAAGATTTCATTGATTCATCTTGGATCAATGTGAAAAATGCCTTGGAAGTTTGATGTTTCATGCTGAAATTACAAGGCAGAATTTTCACTAAGTGTTTTTTGACATATTTTGGTTTTTTCACCACTTTGATCCACTACTAACTAAAAATCCATGAAGAATTGGAACTTGATGTAGTTGAAGCTTTTGTAGAGTTTAGCAAGACCTACAAATCCAGCTTTGGACCATCCAAAATGGTTGCTTGGATCTCAAGTTATGGTCCTTGGAAGTTGGTACCCTAGCCACTTTGTTCCATAACTTCGAAAAATTCTATGTTTTTTTATGGTTACCCTTTTAGCAAGTTAACTCACTTTCTTTGATTTTTCTTGATGAATGATGATTCAAATCACATATTAACATTATTTTAGGGTTAAGGAACCTTGGTTGACCAAAAATCCAAAAAGTCAAACTTGGACTTTTGTACAGTTACTTTTTCATCAGATGAAATTTTGACTTTGTGATCCTTTTGTGAAATCAATCCTTGGGTTCAATTAAACTTCATGGATGGCCTCCAAGGGTATTTAGGAATGTCTTGGAGCCCTCCCCAAGGTTTGAGACCAAGGGTAGGCCAACAGTCAAGGATATGGTTTGACTTTTTCCATCAGAAACCCTAATTTGTGATCAGATGGTTTTGAGCTCTTGTGGCTTATGATTTGAGCTCTTTGAGTCAATAAAATCTTGTAAACATGTCAATATGATGTATTTGAGGTCTTTGAAGTTCATTTTGGAGCTTCAAGCCATGCCTCACTTCACAAGTTAACTCAAGGGTTGAATTAGGTCAAAACCCTAATTCTTGATTCTTTGATAGATGGACCTTCAAGGTGATTTTGCCATTGTGGGTGGGCTATTGAGATTATTTTGAGCTTATAGGAAAACATATTGAGGCATTAGCTCATGTCCAGATGGAAATTCTCATCTGGAGGCCTCAGTCAACCAAAACCCTAATTTTGGGACACATGCGATCTTGAGGCTTGATCCATTTGGAATGCTGCAACCTTGTGCTTGATTCTTGATGTGGGAGTCCTCTTGATCCTTCATGGATGTTTGAGAGGTTATACAAGTTGAAGATCATATCATTTCTTGATTGATCCTTTGTCTAAGTGCTCTGAGAGGGCCTAAAACCCTAATCCTTGATTGTGGTGGATGCTCAACCATCTTTGAGGAGATTGATGAGGCATGGAGGTACATCCATATTGTGATGATGTCTTGCACAATGATGGGAAATCTTGGTGGTCAAAATTTGGGGTATGACAGTATCCTCTAGTCCAATGAGGAATTCAAAGTTATGTAGTTATGTGTAGAAAATGTTTGTGTGTTGGTCAATTTTAGCGAAATATGTTTAAGTCACATTTGAGAGGTAAAACATCACTTGCTACCCATGCGTGGGAGTAGGGAACGTTGTTTGTGCTTTGCGTTGGAACAGATCATGCTTTGATCGTGTTTCTACTCACGCATGGGAGCAATGAAACGTTAGTTTGTGCTTCGCATCATAATGGATAAAACATCATTTGTTTGGGAAAAGGTTTTATGTCGTGCTAAGGCAGAAAAAGAGGTTTTATTGGTTGGATTGTTTTTAGGTGGAAGACGAGAATCTGAACGGGAATGCTATTACGGCTTGTATCCAAATACTCGAGACTAGGATTGGATATTTTACCCAACTAATCATTTATAATCAATCCATTTAATTGCGAAAGTTTTGAAACACGTTCGATGGATTTTAAGCGGAAGACAAATACTCGAGCAGAAAAGCTATTATGGCTTGTGCCTAGGTATTCGAGACTAGAATTAGATATTACGTCCAACTAATATGTTTTAATCCATTTTATTATGCTAAGACTAGTTATAAATGCTTCAACCGATGACTAAAGTGATCAAAACCCCATGACATTAACACACAAACACGTCAAACACGACCCAAAATGGAAAATTATTGACTTACCCTTATCTTGGTAGCTCTGTACTCTAGAGGTCGTGGTAGGTCCATTATTATATCAACCTCAAACCAAGTTTACACCAGAGTGCATGGGAATGAATATCAACCCTTGTCGAGACACGGTCTCTAGACACGTCTGATGCAATCTGAGCATGGAAGTAATGGAAAAGATTGGAACTCAATTGGCAAAAATGCAAGTTAAATACAAATTTATATATATATATATATATATATAGTGAAGATATACATTCATATGCCTCCAAAATCAAAACTATTCATCTTAAAGAATCACTTGCCCGTCTTCAATTATCTGGTTAAAATTAACTGAGATAGAGAGATATGTGGCCGGTTAAATAAAAATATTCAGCCTGCCGAAGAGAAATTTCAAAAGTGTCCCGACCACATAAAAACCTTCCTTACAAAGGGAAAGATTTTCCACGCTAATAATAAAAAAATTTCACAAACCCTAGAGAATAAAAAAAGAAACTTAAAATCTAACAGATGAAAAAGAAGAAATGACAAACCCTAATGATAATGGGAAAAATGAGATGCAAGATAAGAGAAATAATTGAGTTGAAAGAGAAAATAGAAAATTATCAACTAATGTAAAATAGAAGTGAACGTTAGGTAGAATTACTATTTAGTAAGTCTTCATAGGTGAGAAAAGGGAAGGGGAAATAGTAAGAAAACTGAAGGTTGAATGGTGATCGAATTGGAAGTTTAACAGTGAATTAAGGGTGAGCCAATAATTAAAATTCCAGTTTGTTGTAATGGCTATTGCAGAATCTAAAGCATGAGAGGGAAGAAAGAAAAACGATAATGAAGGAGAAGAAGGACGTGGTCGGAGCATTCAAGGATGTGTGGGTCATTTTAGGTTTCAACGTGCGATGTTTTACAGTATTATAGCGTGCAATTTTTCACTGTATTTCATCATTCAGGAGAGTATTTGTTTAATGTTTATGTTTTGTGATTTTTTTAGTTTTTCTTTTTGAAGTGTAAAAAATATTAAATATGGGAGATAAATTTGCAAAAACGCTTTAGCTTAGGTGATTAATCATCTTGTCTAGGCGTCGAAGAAGAAGAATTTTATAAAATTATAATTAGTTAAATTTAATGATTTTTTTACCCAAATACCCAACTTTTTAAATTTTAATCCCAAACTACCCTACCTTTCAAATTAATTCTCAATATACCCCACTTTCAAGTTACTTGCGGACTTATCTGCAGATTTTACATTACTTGCGAATTTACCTACGGATTTATTAAATATCTGCAGGAAAATCCGCAGGTAACTTGGGAAATTAAGAAAAATATAGGTAAAGGGAAAAATTAAGAACAATATAAGCTTATTACCTGCGAATTTACTTATGAATTTACCTTCGAATACAGATAAATCCGCAAGTAAATCCGCAGGCAATATCAAATCTGCAGGTAAATCTGCAAGTAAATGAAAAGTGGGGTATATTGAGAATTAATTTGAAAGGTAGGGTAATTTGGGATTAAAATTGAAAAAGTTGGTTATTTGGGTAAAAAATTCAAATTTTTAAGTTTCTAACATGTATAATAAGACAACACTTTGTTGGTCCAGCTTTGCCTAAAACGTTATATATACACAACGCTTTTGTTTTTCTATAAGCGCTTTCTAGTGTATCATTTAAGGCAACAATTTTCTTAAATAATAAATGCTACCTAATATATAACTTAAGGCATCACTTTTAAATTTTGAGCATTGTCTAAAATAAAAGCGTTATCTAATATAATAATTTTTTTTGTTAAACATACAACACCGCTTTATATAAAGCGATGCTTTATGGAGATACCTTAACCAACTCTTATTTTCAAAAACGATGTCTAATATATCTCTTTGTATTTTTTAATAGATCTTTTCACAAATAAGCGCTGTTAAAAAGGGTGTTGCCGAAACTATTTTTTAGCAGTGTTTTTTCCTTTCTTGTTGCATATTTGCTTTCACTAATGAGATATTATTGTGTTTGCTTGAAGTCATTTTTATTGTTATATTTCCTTATCCTACACATCTTTACTTATGTCAAGTTCAATATTGAATTTAAATTTCAACAAAAGTAAAGGGTATTTGAACCACTACTAGAAATACTCTGTTTTCCTGCGAATTTTGAGAAAATTTCCGCAGGAAACATGTTACCTGCGATTCTTCCAGCTAAATTATGTTCCCAGCTAAAACATTCGTGGGTAATTAACTTAGCAGGTAAAGTCGCAGGAAAAAATTGTAGGAAAAAGTCGCAAGAAAAAATCGCAGGTAAATCCGCTATTTCGCAGATAAGACAGCAGGTAACTGAAATTTTCACATAAAAAGTTGCAGAAAATTTTAAAGTCGCAGGTAAATTCGCAGGTAATTTCTCTCTCAGGTATTTAGTTTTTATTATTAATTGTGTTTAATTCATATTTAAAATATTACAATTAATGTTAAATATCAAAGTAACAATAATATAAAAATAAAAATCTAATTTGAGTAAGCCAACGCAACCTTAAGCACATTCAAATTTTTAATGCAACAGTAAGCCAATGTAACAAGTACTTCTAGCGTTACATTACTAAAAATGACACAATTAAGTTACTAATAATCACTTGTCCAACCAAATTAATAAGAAAAAACAATGCAAATTTCAAACTAGTTAACAAGAAAAAACAATCCAAATCAAAATTCACTACTAATGTGTTCACTAATGTCTTCAACTAATTCAACAACATCAGTTTCATTATTGGCTTGAGGTGGATGAGAAGAAGATGCAGCAAATCCTAAATGATTCATTAACAATGAGAATTTAGTGTTCGTTTCAATCATCTCTTTTTCTTTCCGTTGCAATTGTTGCTTCATCTCCAACTTCTCTTGTTCTTGTCTTTGCAATGATGCATTGAGAGCATGAACTTGACTTCTCAAATCATCAACCTCTTGAGAGTTACTCGAAAGACTTGGTTGAGTTGATAATGGAACAAGAGTCTTGGCAATGGTTCCAAGACCAAATACCCTCCTTTCTTCTTTCCAAATGACTCCACCCATATATCAAAATTAGGAGCATTTCAACAGTAGGTTGACTATCAGCTTCATCCTCTTCTGAAAAAGTTGAATTTTGAGAAGAAATCTCCAACTTTTTCCATTCAAATTCACCCTAAAAGAAAATTTAAAAAACATAACAAGGAATTAATACTTTACAGACATAACAATAAATTTCATCTCATATAAATCAAAAAACAACTATAAACACACAAAAACTACTTGCTTTTATCCGAAAAATATTTACTTGCATTGAATGAGTTTCCGATGAATTATTTTTTTTCATTCAGAATACGTAACAAAGTCAATTGAAGATCAAAAATTAAAGTCAAAGGCTCAAAATGAAGGAACTCATGGAATTGCAAAAGGGATACAAAATATTACTCAACAAAAGCATAAACACTCAATATTGAGATGGGAGATTCTTTTCTAACAAACCACCTGAAACAATATATGTCCCAAATTAGTATGACCATGTTTTGGATTTTGACTCCCACTGTCCAAAATAAAAATGTTTTGCCTATTATGTTCAAACAACTAAATTACACGACTATGAATGCATGGAGAATAATCTGACCCTCATAGAATCCATGTCATATCTTTGACATGTCATAATAGGTGCATATAGGGTGACAGGACAGGGCATTAAAGAAATTTGACCACCACAAAACAAAAAGAAACAGTACCGTAACTTCACATACATGGCCTTAACCGTCAAAGCTGCCGCCACATATACTTCATTCAGATTTGTCGACTAATTTCATCTTGCTAGAATTGAAAAACCAACCTAGGTATGTTGCTTAATACATATTGTCACGTAACATTTATCGTTTTCTAATTGTCTATTTCTATCAATTAATAGAGGTATTTCAAATCCTGCATACATTTATTGATGGTAAAGTTTCTTCTACTAATGACCATGACATTTTCTGACATTTTTGTTACTCGAGGAAATATGACATTACTAACTGTCTAAATGATTTAATGAACAAAATTATGCAATTTAGCTAGACTATATCTAATGGTCTGTTTTATGACACAACATTACAACAACGGTTAAATCCTCTCGCGGTCGACCTAGAAAATTATTGGGAGTTCCACATCTAGCAATGAATCTAACTCAAAATGTGCCACAAAACCACCTATAGACAGAGAAGGAGACGACTTCCATGCAATCTGGATGCTCGTCATAACTTAGGTACAATTCAATTTTAGTGTGATGATTCCATTGTTTTCTTTTGTATTAGAAGCTTGCTACACTGCTTCTAACTTTTATGGTTCACACTTTCTAAGATTCATTCTTTAAGAAATTGAATCGGAATACTTAAATATTCAGATTCAGCGTGAACACCCACCCAACATTGATCCTTTTTTTGATGGGTGCGAAAATAAAACTCAGTCAATGATAGATCAACACCCTTTTCCTTTTTCTATCAATTACAAAATAATAGTGTCATTTATTATAAATACTAATTTATGAAATATAAAGAAAAATTATAATACCATTATTTTCCAATGCAAACGATGAGGAATAGATCCTCCAGTGTGAAGAGATGCACCATCCATAGAACAACGATTTCTTTTATTTGTTGGAGATACATTTTTGAACTCGGAGGAATTCCAATGTACCGTTAATTCCAATATAGAGAATGATTTTGAGGTTGAGGTTGATTGTGTTGGGGTTGAGTTCGTAAAGGGTGAGATTGGGTGGACTGAGGACGAGGTTGATTAGGTTGAGGTTGAGAAAGTTGAGGGCAAGATTGGGTGGGTTTAGGTTGTGATCGAGGTTGAGGTTGATTGTGTTAGGGTTGAGAATGATGGGGTTGAGGTTGAGTTTGATATTGAGTGAGTTGAGGTTGAATGAGATGAGGAATAGGATGGGGTTGAGATTGAGTGAGTTGAGGTTGAGTAAGTTGAGGTTGAATTAGATGAGGAATATGTTAGGGTTGGATGACTTCATGATGAGTAGATACATAACCTTTTCCACAGTTCTTTTTGGACTTTTTAAGTGACTTCATCTTGCAAGAATTTAAAAGAATGTAAAACCTAAAAAAATAAGAGTGCAAAATCAATATAATATTAGTAACAAAAAATGACAGCAGTAACACAATAGCACAAATTATATCTTGAAGAATCTATGTAATAAAACCAACTTCAGTCCAACATGGTGACACAAAAAATGACAACAATAGTAGGAGTACTTCATAATATATCCATACATTTTCTAGTGCAGTACTGTGGATAAATAGTGTAGTAACTACAACTCCGGTTTAAAACTATGCAATAAACAACTTTAAATTCCTATATTAAAGGAAGGAGGGAAGTTTATTGCAAAGATATTTAGAGGAATGGACACAAGCCTTCTATACTGTCAGGTATTTGAAGCTTCTCTTTGCCATTAAGATTTTAGGAATTGGAGACAAAAACATTGTAGCATGTCTTTGTCTAGTTGGAACTTAGAACCTACTCGTTACTATCTAAAATTTTCACTGTACTTCTGAAACTTTTTTGTTGGTCTGCCTTCTGCTAAAATAAGTCATAATAAGTGGGAAGTGCCATAGTCTCTGAATACAAAAGTCATATTTCCATATACTAAGTAGCACTTAATTCCATATACTAAGTAGCTTTTTTTGCTTGCAGCTAAAATTATTTTTTCCAGTGGTGACTTTTGCAAAACCAAAAAGTAGCCGTAATTCCAGCATAGGTATGAAATTTAGTTTCCAGCTTTGTTACAATTTTGACATGCATATTTTTTCATCTCTTTTACCAATTTCTAACTCACTAGCACAATTAAACTCACAACCATCACATGAATAAGTCTCAAGTTGCATTCAACAATTAACAAAGTGCATACAAGAGATTACACGTGAAAATAACTTGACATTAGCAGTTCAACAAGGGGTTAGCTAACTGTTTTTTCTTCCAACTGAATTGCAAAACTAGCTAAACTTAACTCTTCTTTTCATTAAAATGATCTTAACTAATTTGCAAGTTCACCTTCATAATTAACTAAAAATCGACCCTACAAAATAGGACCAGGACCTTCATGATCTATGAGAGCATTCTCTATATCCAGAACATCCACTGTTTTAATAAATTCAACATGATTGTTCCTTGCTTCTGATCGACAAACGAGTAGCAAATTTAAATTTAAGTGTACCTTGTGTATACATAATAAGTAAGATATTTTCTTCTCTAGGTTCTTTGCATCATGGATTCCATGTCTTCTTTTCATTATCTTTCCATAGATAGAGTTAAAAAGAAACACGCTTTGCATGTTTTTGATTCTCACACGTTATAGTTATAACATCATAAGATCTCATATATCATCAAAGACCAAGAAAATAACCAAACAAGAATGTTGCAGAGAGCAGCAAGCAATGCATATTCTATTAGAAATAGAAATAATTTATATTTTAATTAATATTCACAAACTTGGTGACCAAGTTTGTTAGAGGGTATTTTAGTATTTTATTGTTGCTTTTGTAGCCCTAGTTTTAGCTTATAAATAGACTAGTGGTAGTGAGTATTTTAAGTAATCCTTTTGTAATCCTTGTAGCCGTCATTCTCTATAATATATTCTTCTCCTTTTCACCATTATTTTCACCTTGTACACCAACAATTGGTATCTAGAGCTCGGTTCGGATCATTGGGAAACACGGGAAACACGAGTGAAACGTGAGGATTTCCTTGTGTGATTGATTTTGGTTCTTGATTCTTGTTGAATCTTGAACAAAATCTGATCAGAATCATAATTTTTTGTGATTTTGTGGGTTGGGAAACACTGTGTCCGGTAGCAGCAGATGCGACGGAGGAGCAGAAGAACATGCGGAAGGATACAAGGAAGAAAGATCAGAAAGCATTGTTCTACATCCATCAGTGTGTGGAAGCGAATGTGTTTGAGAAGATTGCAGATTCAACGACGGCAAAGGCGGCGTGGGACACACTGGTCAGATGTTACGGTGGTGACGCATCAGTAAAGAAGGTGAAGCTTCAGTCTCTACGTAAGCAGTACGAGAATCAGAACATGAAGAACAATGAGAAAGTTTCTGAGTACATCTCCAGAGTGATTCTGATCACTAATGAGATGAAGGCGTGTGGAGAAACTCTTTCTGAACAAGTAATCATTGAGAAGGTATTGAGATCCCTTACTCCTCAATTTGATTACATTGTGGTAGCAATAGAACATTCTAAAGATCTGAGCACCATGAGAATTGAAGAGCTGCAAAGCAGTCTAGAAGCGCAAGAGTTGCGTCTGACTGAGAGAACTTCTGAAAGGGAAGTAGAGCAGCAGGCTCTGAAAGCAGTTTTTGATAAGAAGCATCAGAAACAGTCGTGGTCAGAAGCCAGGAGAAGATCTGATGGTGGTCAGAAGTCAGAAACTTCATCTTCTGATAGGCAAAAGAATGCTCAGAAAGGAAAAGAGAAGTATGACAAGAAGAAGATCCAATGTTACTGTTGCAAGAAGTTTGGTCACTTTGCTAGAGATTGTTGGTCAAACAAAGAAAGGAAGTCAGAAGAAGCAAATATAGCCAGAAGTTCTGATGATGAATCTGTGCTACTGATGGCTTCTGAATCTGATGATACGAATTTTACAGACTGGTGGTATATGGACACTGGCTGCTCAAATCATCTTACTGGAAATAAGAAATGGCTGGTTGATTTTGATTCTGAGAAGAGGACAAAGATCAGATGTGCTGATGACAAATATCTTAACGCTGAAGGTATGGGAGATGTCAGAGTTGTTCTGAACAATGGGAAAACAGCATTGATTCAGAAAGTGTGGTATGTACCTGGCATAAAAAGCAATCTGATGACCGTGGGACAATTAATTGAGAAAGGTTTTTCAGTTACCATGAAGGACAATCTTCTGAAGCTGTATGACTGTAATCAGAAGCTGATTATGGAGTCAGAACAGGGAAGGAATAGAACATTCAAGGTGAATGTCAGAACTTCTGACTCTGAATGTCTTAGTGCAACAAGTGTTGTGAAAGAAAGTGAGCTGTGGCACAAAAGATTTGGTCATCTGAATTTCAGAAGCTTAGAACATCTGAATTAGAAGAAGCTGGTACATGGAATTCCTACAATTAAGAAGCCTGAGAAGTCATGCAAAGTGTGCATGGAAGGAAAGCAACCAAGATTGCCATTTGCGTCAGAAGTTGCTCCAAGAGCAAAACATGCCTTGGGAGTAGTACATTCTGATGTGTGTGGTCCATTTCCAGTAGAATCGTTCGGAGGGAATAAATACTTCGTGTCATTTGTTGATGAATTCACGAGAATGATATGGGTATCCCTTATTAAGTTCAAACACGAGGTGTTTGCTGAATTCAAGAAGTTCCGAATGAAGGTTCAGAATCAGAGTGGTCAGACTCTGAAGATTCTCAGAACCGTTGGTGGGGGTGAGTATAACTCCAAAGAGTTTCAGAAGTTCTGTGAGGAGAATGGAATTGAGCATGAGGTTACTGCTCCTTACACTCCTCAACACAATAGTCTTGCTAAAAGAAGAAATCGTACTTTGCTTGATATGGTGAGAAGCATGCTGAAGGAGAAGAAGCTCCCTCAGAACTTCTGGGGAGAAGCTGTTGCCACCGCAACATATGTGCTCAACAGATGTCCAACGAAGAAGCTGAAGGAAATAGTTCCTATTCAGAAGTGGACGGGAGAAAAACAAAGTGTTAGTCATCTGAAGGTTTTTGGTTCTGTGTGTTACAAACATGTTCCAGAAGCTAGAAGACAGAAGTTGGATGATAGAAGCAAAATAATGTTACTGGTGGGGTACCACAGTACGGGTGCGTACAAGCTTTATTGTCCAGAAACTAATAAAGTTGAGTTCAGCAGAGACGTTATTCTAAAGGAATCAGAAGTTTGGAATTGGGATAAGTCTCAATCTGATTCTGATGTGAGAACTTCTGAAGAAAGGTCAGAAATAAGAATTTCTGAAACTGATGGTGATTCTGACTCTGAAGGTGATTCTGAAGATGAAGGTGACTCTGATGATCCAGATTCTGATGATGATCAAGATTCTGGTGGTGATTCAGACTCTAGGAATATGCCAGACTCTGAAGGTGGTCAAGGTTCTGGAGGAAGTCAACCTTCTAGAGCAAGAGCTTCTGAAGGAGAAACTTCTGAGGACAGAACTTCTGAGGTTCAAGCATCCGGAGAAAGTTCTGAACGAGGTCAGAGGCCACAGAGAATCAAAAACATTCCAAGAAGATTTGAAGAGTTTGACATGTTGCAAGACACTGAAGTAGATTCTGAAGGAGAAATTATTCAGTATGCCATGTTAGTAGACTCTGAACCCGTAAGTATGGAAGAGGCTCTCAAGCAAAAGTTCTGGCTAAAGGCCATGAAAGAAGAATTTGAGGCCATAGAAAGAAACAAGACTTGGAAGCTGACAGAACTTCCAAAGGACAAGAAAGCCATCAGCGTCAGATGGGTTTTCAAGCAGAAGCTAAAGCCAGATGGATCAATTGGCAAATACAAAGCGAGGTTGGTAGCAAGAGGATTTCTGCAGAAACCTGGGCTGGATTATTCTGAAGTGTTTGCACCTGTAGCGAGACATGAAACAATCAGATTGGTGATTGCAATAGTTGCTAACAGGAATTGGCCTCTGATGCATTTAGATGTGAAATCTGCATTTCTGAACGGTCTATTAGAAGAAGAAGTTTATGTGTCACAACCTCCTGGATTTGTGAAAGAGAATAAGGAAGGGATGGTGTACAGATTACATAAAGCTTTGTATGGATTGAAGCAAGCGCCCAGAGCTTGGAATCAGAAGATTGATTCATTTTTCAAGAAGCAGGGTTTTCAGAAATGTGAGATGGAATACGGCGTTTATGTTCAGCATATTTCTGAAGGCAATATGATTCTGGTGTGTTTGTACGTTGATGACATATTGCTGACCGGAAGTTCTGAACAAGAATTAGCTAAGTTCAAGAAGGTGCTGATGAATGAGTTTGAAATGACTGATCTCGGGAAAATGACATACTTTCTAGGGATGGAGTTCAGATATTCTGAGAAAGGTATCATTTTGCATCAGCTGAAGTATGAACGAGAACTTCTGAAGAGATTTAAGCTGCAGAATTGTAAGGCTGCTATCACACCTACATATACAAATCAGAAACTAGATTCTGATTCTGATGGTGAGGATGTGGATGCTACAACCTTCAAACAGTTGGTTGGTTCTTTGAGGTATTTGTGTAATACCAGACCTGATATTTCTTATGTAGTTGGAATGGTTAATAGGTTTATGAGTAAACCCAAGTGGTCCCATTACCAAGCTGCTGTCAGGATTCTGAGGTATATCAAGGGAACTCTGAAGTATGGAGTCCTGTTCCCTTCTGGAAGAAAGACTGAATCAGAACTTCTGAGTTATTCAGATTCTGATTGGTGTGGAGACAGAGTTGATAGAAGAAGTACTTCTGGATACTTGTTTAAGTTTCTAGGAGGCCCTATTTCCTGGTGTTCCAAGAAACAACCGGTTGTTGCGCTATCAACCTGTGAAGCTGAATATATTGCAGGTGCTGTTACTGCTTGCCAAGCTGTGTGGATTCTGAACTTGCTGCAGGATCTGAAGATCAAAGTTGACAAACCTCTGAAGCTGATGATTGATAACAAGTCTGCAATCAATCTTGCCAGAAACCCAGTGTTGCATGGGAGAAGCAAGCATATTGAGACCAAGTATCACTATCTTAGAAGTCAAGTTCAGAATGGAGTGTTAGAAGTTCTGCACTGTAGCACCCAGAAGCAGTTGGCAGATGTTCTGACGAAGGCTATCAAGACTGATCAATTCCTTCGCTTAAGGGATGGAATTGGAGTTGTTAGTTTTGAGGAAATATAAATTAACGGATGGTATTAGAAATAGAAATAATTTATATTTTAATTAATATTCACAAACTTGGTGACCAAGTTTGTTAGAGGGTATTTTAGTATTTTATTATTTCTTTTGTAGACCTAGTTTTAACTTATAAATAGACTAGTGGTAGTGAGTATTTTAAGTAATCCTTTTGTAATCCTTGTAGCCGTCATTCTCTATAATATATTCTTCTCCTTTTCAGCATTATTTTCACCTTGTACACCAACATATTCATGGTGGTGGGCTAGTCACATCAGAACAAAACAATCAAAATGGATGGAGAAAAACATTCAAGGTTCATTCTCTTTTTCTTCTTATTATAAAATTGCATCTTCATACTTTGGTTTTAACGTTATATAATCAAATTTAGTATATTCTTATTATGACTGAAGAGGTTTAAGGAATTAGATATATAGATATAGATATAGATATAGATATAGATATAGTCAATAGGTTTAATTGTTTTATATATAAAATGCAGATTAGGAGGAAAAGGTACAACATGCTATAAAACTCATAGAGGAAGATGGAGACTCGTTTGCAAATAGAGCTGAAATGTATTACAAATAGAGACAGAAGCTGATAAGTTTTGTCGCAAGGCTTACCGAGCTTTAGCGGAACGATATGATCATATATCGACAGAGTTGCAGAATGCGAATAACACCATTGCTTTTGTTTTTCTGAATAGAGTCCCGTTTATGGATGAAGATGAGGACAATGGAACGCCGAGGACTCTGAAATAAACGACGGCGGAAGGGTATAAAACAAATGTTTATATGCCTCCTCTTAGAGTTTTGAAAAGCGTCGTAACAACAGCAACAACGACACTTTCCATGTGAATTTTTGTAGGTTTCATGTGGAATTGAGTTGGTGATTTTATTGTTTTTGGTTTGGATACACCATAAGTATCCTGATGAATTATTTTTTGACTATTAAAAAAAAAACAGCAACAGCGGCCACGAAGAAGCTTAATTCGAAAAATAATATGACGCCGTCGGTTGATTCTAAAGTTCCGAAATCTGGATTAGGCAGAAAGGAGACGCTTGAGGAGGTTAACAAGCTGCAGAAATAGATTCTATCCAAAGCAACCTGGTGTACCCACCAACTCTATCCCTGCATAACACTGTGTCTGTTCAGTGTCACAATTAACTGTCATAAATTGGTGATTAAAATTACATTGAGTTTAATACTCACTTGTTACGATAAGCCAGTTCTGTAAACAGTTTGTGAATACATCGTCTCCTCGCACGAAACTAGCAGCACGCCTTGCAGCACATACAGATCCCTAAAAGTTTATTGTGTAAACCATAGGTCAATCCAAATAGTCGAGCTAGATAAATTGATGAAATGGTTATCATCCTATTAAGTATATGTTATAGGCTAAAAATAAATGTCCACGTTAACTGATTATACTGACAAACACATTAACACGGGCAACAATCAACCATAGTCTTACGGGAGTTCCCTAATTGTTTTTGTTTAGTTGAGTGAGTTCTCTGTTGGCAAAATGAATGAGCAAACAAATAACATTCCGGTGGAAAAATTTCAAAGCTAACAATTTAGATCCATACAAAAACAACCAAGTCTTATTCCATCACTTCTTGATTTAAACATCCACAACTTTGACAGTTAAAAAAAAACACTTTGACCCTCCACCAGGCCTTATTTCATACATTCCTATTAAAAACACACAGAAACATTTCATCGAACATTTAAAGTGCAATAAAGGAATTCCATAAAAAATATTAAAAACACACATAAATATTTTATCAAATATTTAGAGTGCGATAAAGGGATTCCAGAAAACATATTAAAAACATAATAAGATGTTTCATCAAACATTTAAAGTACATCAAAGTAAAAGGCTTCAATTCAATTAATAAGAAATACAACAAAGTCAGTAACATGTAACTATAATCATTTTCTTATGAATAGATATCAAAGACACCAACACGACACCGACACTGACATATAGTCATCGGTAAAAATTAAAAATAAATAAATAAATTGAACATAATTACAAGAATTACCAGCGTTAGTATCAGCATACGAAGAAGAAGACGACGAAGTAGCCGATGAGGAAGAACCATGTGAAGATTCAAGATCCAAAACAGAGGACAAAATCTTCCCAGCACCAAAGCAATGAAACGAGTAGGAGAGATAACGAAATGCGAAAGCCCTTGAGGTTGAGGTTGATGCTGATGTTGAGTCAGTGATAGAACGGGTCGAGTGTACGGGTGGTAGATTCCATTATGAGATACATGGGTTGGATACCACCACCTAAATTTTACTCTGTTTTTATTTTTCAAAATTTTTATTAATTTTATTTTTCAAAATTTTAATACCTTTTTTAAAATTAAAAATAAAAATTAAAAATAAAATTAATATTAATCTTATATTTTTACTCAATATAATTTTGCTTAATATATTTATATTTTTGTGAAATTTTTACTTAATACCTAAATATTATTTTTACTTAATATATTTATATTTTTGTGAAATTTTAATAACAAAATATTTTTGAATTAAAAATATATAAGATTATATTTTTAATTTCACAAAAACAAAAAATAAATATATTAAGTAAAATAATATTTTCTTTAATAAATTTAGATTAAAATTAAAATTGAAATTAAAAACTTACACAATTCACATTAAAAATAATTAATAAAATAAAACAAGTAGGGATTAAAAAGATCATTCTAATTATAATTATTCCCATTATGTATAGAGAATGTCGTCATTTCAAATAACAAGTTTTAAGTACAATTTGTATATTTTCTACTCTTTCACATGTTGACTTGAACGTCGAAGCGTCGGAGTGATATCATAAAATAGTTTAAGAAAAATAATAATAAAAATAAAATAATTTTAATAGTTATTAAATTTTCTTTCTACTAAAATGTAAAATTAATTGGTATTGATTACATTCATTGTCTAAATGGCATCCATATAGTTACACAAGTTTCTAACGATTATAAAGCACAGTGTGAACATAATGCAGATGTCAACGTAAATCCAACAAAATATGAACAACTGTAGCGAAAACATAAGCCAAAATATCAAGTTCTTCAAAGTCTTCAAGTCTTTCCTTTAACTTTATCTTTTCTCGAACTACCTAAAATACTAGACATGGGGTGAGATACAACTTATCTAAGTGGAGGTCATCCCCGTATTCTTGGAAATGTACACCTTGGAGACTTACGTACCTAATCATATTTCACCCTTTAAAATAATAATTTTTCTAATTTTTACAACAATAGAAAATGGCAAAATATCATTTTTGTTCCCTTAACTATACCTCGGGGTTCATTTTGATCTCTTAACTTTAAAAAGGTCCATATTGATCCCTTAACTCTTCAAAACATTTTAAATTAATCTTTTTTTTCTAATTAGCGACGAATTTCGCGACTGATTTTTGAATTTTTGCGTTGCTAATACGACTAATTTGAAACGTTTTGAAAAGTTAAGAGACCAATATGAATTTTTTTAAAGTTAAAGGACCAAAATAAACCTTAAGGTATAGTTAAGGAACCAAAAAAAAGTATTTTACCATAAATAAAAGTATTAAATAAATAAATTTTCTTTAAAAAATAACTAAAAAACTCAATTAATATAGTAAAACTTTTATAAAAAAAATATAAGATTTAATAAAAAAGTAAAAAATGTCTCAAAAACATATCTGTAGTATATAATTTTATTTATTAAGAGTAAAAATATAACTAATTTAAAATAAATAAATAAACTAGAATTAAAAATCCGCAGCAAATATCGCAGTAAAGTTCCAAGCAAATTCTGCAGCAAACTTCCCAGGAATTCCTGGGAACTTTCATAGGATTTTGAGGTTTCAAAGGTTAACCAATTCCTGCCAATGAAATCACAGTTAAATCCGTAGAAAACGTGGTATATTACTATAAAATCATAAAGCGCAGGTAAGGTCTCAGGAACTCATGCGATGTTTGCTGCAACTCATTTTATGAAGGAAATAATGTTTCACAACATAAAGTCGCAGGTATACCTGCGGATTTTTTCCACAGGAAAATCTCCAGGTTATTCGTATATTGTAGTGCACCTTTTTATTTCATATGAATATATGAATAATTTTGTTTTCCTCATATTTAATTTTTTTAGTTTTCATTGTTACAAAAATTCATTCCTATATTCTTAATAACTCTCAATCAATTAGCATTTTAATTAGTATTATCCAATGTCTCAATGAGATTAAAAAAATTTCCAGCAGGTAAAATAAAAACAATTCAATGTACGACTTTTTAAAAGATTAATACTTATAATTTAAAATATAAAATTTTACATGACTATAATTTAAAAAACGTGTTCAATGTATTTTATTTTAGATTTTTAATTTTTGAAAAAGAAAAAAAAGGAAAGCAAATGGACGGGGAAAATTCTAAAATCAAATCTCAATTTCTATCTATTGAATATTTTCATCCATTTTTGTATTATATTTTAGCTAAAAGGTGGCATTTATTAATTATTTTTTATTTTTGAAAGTGTGGTATTTAAGAATGATTTTTATTTTAAGTAGTTAGTAGTTGGAGTTCATCTTTTTAAAAGATTTTTACTTATATTTTAAAATATAAAAATTTAACATTACTATATTCTGAAAAACATTTTCAATGTATTTTATTTTATATTTTAAATTTTTAACAAAAGAAAAAAAGTAAAGCAATTGAAGGGGAAAAAGGTCTAAAATCAAATCTCAAATTCCATTCATTGACTATTTTAATTCATTTTTGTACTATATTTGCATTTATTAATATTTTATATTAAGTAGTCTAATTTCTGGAGTTCATTATTAATGAATAAATAAAATATCGCGGATTCGATCACACATCCTTATTAGCTAAGGACAAATGTAGCAATGATTTTTAAAAAGAATGACAATGCAATTACAAAATATAATACTTATCATTTAAAATTCAAAATTTAATATTAAATAATCCTTTTTTTAATGATATTTTTATAAAAAAAATATATAACTTTGACTTTTATCCAAATCTTAATGACATTTTTTCTTATAAATACCCACTTCCACATTTGGAGTAATAAATAAAAAAAAAAATTACAAGTCAGTAGTATTGTGTAATGGCGAACCAAACATCAAAGTCTTCCTTTTTCTTTGCGGTCTTGGTTTTAGTTTTTTCAGGTAATAATACTCTCCAATTTTAAAAAATAGTTGCAGCCGCATTAAAGTTTTCACGATTTCTATCGATATTATCGTTATCGTTTTACTGTAAATTAATCTTAATCTATTCTTTAACAATATGATATTGGCAGCCGCCGATCTTGTTTGTCATGGCCGTTTTTGCGGTTACAAATTGATATTAAATTATACAAGTAGTGTATTGCAGTATAAATCTAACTAATTTTTTCTTCATTTTGTTTACCACAGTTCAATTTATTGAGATAAATGGTGAATGCTCAAAAGTTGTGGGTAACTGTGAGACATCAAACTGTAATGCTCTGTGTAATTCATATGCAAAAGGTGTTCGTGTTTTAAAAGCAGAGTGTTCATCCTTACACTTATGCACTTGTAGTTTGGAAGGGCCACCACCCGGAGCACCAACACCTCCTTGCGATGTTGCGTTGGGAGTTTGCACTAATGACTGTAACTATGAATGTTGCGACAAAAAGTGTAAAGCTAGTTTTCCTAATACGGGTAGTGGGACATGTATACTTGCCTTTGATCGGGATCTTTGCATGTGTTCCTATAGCCGCTGAGTCTATACTTGATTGTAATAAATAAAATAAAATATTATTTTCTTTGTTTTTTTTTGGAATAAAGAATTATTTTCTTTGTTTGTTATAAAGTGTTTTCTTTATCTTAAAATATTTGTCTCTTTAAAATACTAATACACTATTTATTATTATTTTATCACTATTATATTTTTATTTATTCTATTAATTATAATTAATAAAGATATTTTAATATAAAATTAATTTTAAATTAAAATTAACACATCTAATTATATAAAAAAAACATACATTGTTCATGATACTTTTTATGAGACGGAAGACTTCATTTATATATTTTTATTTATTAATTTTTTTACTTAATTATTCATCCAAGAGCATTAGGCACGGAGGTTATCATTTTTGGATTAATTGATTTGCTTCATCTATATCTATATTTCTATATTAGATATTATTTATATAATTATATATAAAAGGAAAACATAGCTTTTGCTATAGTCTATTTTTTTTTCAACAATATTCTTTTTAGTTTTTGTTTCAATTCTCAACTTTTTTTTTAATTAGTTTTTGTTTTAAAATCTAATTTTTCTTTTATTAACCGCTATATGGTGGTTTGAATATCTTTTTTCACTCTATTATTTTTTTATTATTTTATAAAGGATTTAATTAAAATAAAAATAAAGATACAAAAAATACAATTTATATTTTGACACATCTATACATTAATAAAAATGGATAGACGAACACGAGAATTCCCGTCTGGACGCTAGTGTATAAATAATTGGGGTACTATTAAAAAAATAATATATTTAGACCAGATGCCACACCTCCACCGTATATAATACACTTTCAATTTTTTATTATTGAATTCTCTTTTTTGTATTCAAATCAAGACAAGTTTATTTGAATATATATATATATATATATATATATATATATATATATATATATATATATATATATATATATATATATATATATATATATATATATATGATAATAATAATAATAATAATACTTACTTTATATTTGAATATATATATATATATATATATATATATATTATATATATATATTATTATATTATAATTATTATTATTATTATTATATAAATATATATATATATATATATATATATTTATTATTATATTATATTATAGTTATTATTACTATTATATAAATATATATATATATATTATATTATAGTTATTATTATTATTATTATTATATATTATTATTATATATATTATATATATATATACATATATATATATATATATATATATATATATATATATATATATATATATATATATATATTATTATAGTTATAAATTTTGTTTTTGAAAATGTAAATATTATTTTTATTATTATATTTTAAAATTAAGGAATATCAATATTAAAATGTTTTATTAACCAACTTTATAATTTCATAAACCAACATTTTATATTTTGTTAAACAACTTTGTTTTATTGTTAAAAATTATTTTTAATATATGAACGTCTATTAACCAACTTTTTACATTTTATTAATCAAATTATTTCACTATTAAATATTATTTTTTATATTTGCGTGTTTATTAACCAACTTAATAATTTATTAACCAACTTTTTATATTTTATTAAACAACTTTATTTCACTAGTTAAAATCACTACTTACAAATATTATTCACATGCCAATGTTTATGTACTATTCATATCATTATTCATAAATATTTTTTTATTAAAAATAATACAGTTCACCCTATAAATACAGTAAATTATGTATATGGTATAAATATTTGGTGTATAAATGAGTCTAAAAATAACAATGCTCTTAATATTAATATTATCATTATTTTTCTTTTGGTGTTAATAGTGGTTTTGCCATATTTGTCTCCAATGAAAAATTTGGATTAATAGTAATTTGAAAATTTTATAGGTTTCGACATTATGAAGATGATGAATATTTAATTTTTAATGCGGTCACTAAATATTTTAGTAGCCGATTATTGACTTAATTTTTGAATTTTTTTCAATTGTTTTATGTTTTAAATTGATATTTGGTCTTGAATTATTCAATGCGAAAGAATTAACTATATTAAATTGGATGTGAAATGAAAATTTAAAATTTTATTTGGTAGTTCTCAAAAAAAAAAAAAAAAAGGTTTTAAGGATAAACTCAAGACGATCGATTTTTTTTTGTTTTAAATTTTTTTTAATATTTATTTTCTAGATTTTTAGGCAGAAGAATTTTTTTAAGGTATTAAAAAATGTCTTTTAAAAATTAATTTATTAAAGATATTATATTTTATGGTTTGTTATTATGAAAAAAATGAAACACAATAATAAATAGCAAGTTAGTGCTCCACATAATCAGATTGTCGAATAACTAATATATCTAAAAAGAGAGAATATTTATATTTCAATGATAGAACACTACAAGAATAATGCATTCCGAGGTATTTGTGCCTGAAGAAAAACAACTAAAAAAAATTATATTTGCGGAGGTAGAGATATTTCTCACAAGAATATGATAAAATGGGTGATGCACTAACAGTGTAAATTAATTTTACATTATCAATCAATGACGATCATGTATCTTTCTAAGTCAGATTGAAAATTTTAAGTTATTTATATGCCATGACAAAATGAAATATTTCTAAACGATAACATTGTAAAATTTTATGCTGTCAGTGCATTACCAATATATATATATATATATATATATATATATATATATATATATATATATATATATATATATATATATATATATATATATATATTGAGGAGAGAAAGAGGCGATAAGGAAATTAAAATTGATATTATTGAAAGAATAAAACTGAATTACAAAGTGTCTATTTATATACACTTAAGTGACTTGACAACTAAGTAAAATAACAAACTAAAAAACAAATCCTAAGCCCTAATTAACTTTGGGCTTGGGCCACACGACTCAACTTGGATTATATCTAATATCACAACATACCCCTTACAATCCAAGTTGTCGAAACACGTTAATCATTGACGATCTGAACTATTCCTAATTTCTTTCTCAACGTTACGAACCTGTTGATCTTCAATCCTTTGGTAAAAATGTCGGCCAATTGTGCTTCACTTGAGAAATGTCTTACTTCAATTTCACCTATTTTCATCTCCTCCCTTAAGAAGTGAAATCTAGCTTCGATGTGCTTACTTCTTCCATGCAAAACTGGATTCTTCGTCAGGTTTATGTCTGACTTGTTGTCGATTTGTAGTACCAAAGGTTTCTTCACTTTGACCTCCATTTCTTCAAGCACATACCTGATCCAAATTGCTTGACACGCAACATAGGATCCTGCTATATATTCAGCCTCACATGATGAAAATACCACCACAGGTTGCTTTCTAGAGCACCACAAGATCGGGGAACCAAATACTTGAAAGAAATATCTAGTAGTGCTTCTTCGATCTTCCATATCTCCACACCAATCAGCATCTGGATAACAAGTAACCATAGGTTCTTTGCTTTTAGAGTCTCGTCGAAATAAAATTCTATAGTTTGTCGATCCTTTTAATTATCTCTGAATTCTTCTTGCAACCTTCATGTGTGACACCATTGGTTCACTCATATATCTGCTCACTAATCTGACTGAGAAACATATATTAGGTCCACTGTTGCACACATATCTCAGAGATCCGTTGAACAAAGTCACATCAACTTTATCTTCCTCTCCATTCTTCTCCAACTTCAAATTTGGTTTGATAGACGAAGATGCAGGAGTCGAAGCATCCATTCTGAATCTCTTGAGTATCTCTTTGACTTACTTTCTTTGATGTATCACAATACCTTGCTTCGACTTTTGAAATTCCATGCCTAGGAAGTACGACAACTTTCCCAGATCCGACATTTCAAATTCCTTTTTTATCAGCTCTTTGAACTTAGACAAGTTCTCCAAGCTACTTCCAGTTACTAACAAGTCATCGACATATAAGCAAATGATTATTATATCTTGTGCCACAACCTAAATACAGACACCATACTCAGACTTGCATTTGACGAATCCCAATTCGAACAAGTATTAGTTGATCTTCTTGTTCCATGCCCGCTTGAGACCACAGAGTGCTTTGTGCAACTTGTATACTTTCCTTGCTTTCTCTTGAATCACAAACCCAGGAGTTTGTCTGATATACACCTTTTCATCTAAAGGTCCATTCAAAAATGCCGATTTCAGATCTAAGTGAAATGTTGACCAATCTTGATTGCATGCCAAGGCTACAACTAGCCGAGTAGTTTCCAATCTTGTGACATGTGCAAATACTTCAGAGTAGTCGAGTCCTGCGCTCTGAAGAAATCCTCGTGCTACCAATCTCTCCTTATGTCTTGCTATCAACCAATCACTATTATGCCTCAACTTGAACACCCACTTCAATTTGATAGCTTTTGTATGTGTTGGCAATTCGACCAACTCCCATGTGTTATTTCTTTCGATTTCTTGTAACTCTTCGACAATAGCAGACTTTCATTGTATATATTTGAAGGCTTAGTTATAGTCGGTTGGTTCAGTACCTGCAAGTAAAGTAAAATGGACTAGGTCTCCATTTATTGTGACTTCATCATCACCAACCACTTCATAGCCTTCAAGTCTTGCTGGACAAGCTCTAGTTCTTTGAGGTTTATGGCTTGTTCCAGCCATATCCTCATAGACTTTGACTGGTTAGGGTATGTCATCAACAACTTCGACTTCAACTTGAATATCGACAATATCTTCGACTTCGACATCATTACTTGCTTCATCGAAATCATAGCTCATCAATGGCTTGTAAATTGCATTACTATAATTCCAATCCCAGATAAAATTTTCATTAATCACAATATCTTGACTCATCACAATCTTTTGATTAATTAGATTGAACATCATGTATGCTCCATTCTTATGATATCCTACAAGAATCATAGGTTCACTCTTGTCATCAAGCTTCCTTCTTATTGCATCAAGAAAATTATTGTAGCAAATAGAGCAAAACACCGTCAGATGACTCACTAATGGTCGTTTTCCACTCTAGACTTCTTCAGGAACCTTGTTCTTCAGCTTCTTGGTAGGGAACCTGTTCAGAATATAAACAACATTCAAAATAGCTTCACCCCATAAGGACTTTGGAAAATTCTTCTGCTTCAGCATGCATCTCGCCATGTTTACTATAGTCTTGTTTCTTCTTTCTTCTATTCCATTATGTCGAGGAGTATAAGGAGTAGTTACTTCATGATAAACACCATGTTCTGCACATAATGCTTCAAATATCTTGGATGTGTATTCTCCACCTCCATTTGTTCACAAAACTTTGATCTTCTTCTTACTCTAGTTTTTGACAAGCATCTTGAATCTCTTAAAGATTTCGAATACTTCGTCCTTTCTCTTGATCACATATATCCATATCTTTGGACTAAACTCATCGATAAATGAAACAAAATACCTATTCCCACCAATGGTATGCTCCTCAAAAGGATCACATACATCTGAATGTACAACTTCGAGTATGTAGGATGATCTCATTGGCATAGTCGAAACGAAAGACTTCCTAGACTAATTTCTGACTAGACAACCTTCATAAAGTTTTTCAAGCATCTCAAGACTTGGTATACAGGTTACCATATCTTGAGTGATCAGTTGATTGAGCAACCTAAAGTTTAGATGACAAAACCTCAGATGCCACAACCAACCATTCTTGTGGTCAACAACAGTTTTCAGACATTGTACCTCAGTCGAATTGATCATGGTCTTAAATGTTCTATTATTCGACTTAGGAGATTTCAAGACCAAGTTATTCTGGATGTCGAAAAGTTCTAAGGCTCCATCTTTTATAACCACTGAGAACCCCTTTTTGACTAGTTGTCCAACACTTAGCAGATTGCACTTCATTTTGGGGACATAGAGTACATCTTTGATCAAGGCTTTTTCTCCATTACTTCTTTGAATAACTATGTTGCCAGTACCTTATGCTTGCAACGAGCTATTATTAGCAAGTTTGATCTTGCTCTTCTTCGACTCGTCAAAATCTACTAACCATACTTTTCAACCAGTCATGTGATTTAAGCAGCCTGAGTCGAGAATTCAGATTTTGGATTCGACATGGTCATCTACATCTGCAACCATAACCATCTTATCATCAAAATCATCTTAATATAGACGTACAAGGTTTGCTCATTCGACCTTGCCTTTTTTCGATCCCTTGTTTTTCCTGTACCAACAATGCTTGGCCAAGTGACCCCACTTTTCACAATTATAGAACTGCACACCTTTTTCTCTACTTTGTCTTTCTGATAGGAATTTCCTTCTATTCTTTTCGAGGATTCAGAAGTTCTATCACTGATCTTATTCTTGTGAGGGTTCAACCAAGACTTCTTGCCTTAATTCTTGTCGATTTTGCCTTTGAACTTGTTGGAACCAACATTCTTCTTCCATGACTGAGCCTGTAGTGCTTGTATCGAGTCTTGAATTCCTTTCCTTTCGACAATCCTAATCTCATGCGCCTCCAATGAACCAACCAAATCTTCTAGTTTTAGGGTTTCAAGATTGTTGGATTCTTGAATAGCTACAATATCGTGATCAAAGCAAGAGGTTAACGTACACATTACCATCTCAATGATCATCTTATCAGTTAGGGTTTTACCACAACCCTTCATGAGATGGACGAGTTTCTACACCTTCGACACATAGCCTACAATCTTTTCGTCTTCTCCCATCGACAATAATTCATATTGTCGTCGCAAAATTTGCGACTTAAAAACCTTAACTTTCTCGCCTCTTTCATAGTACTTGACAATAGTATCCCATGCCTCCTTCGCCGATGCATCATGAGCGATTCTGTCAAAATTAGTAGCATCAACCTCCGATTAAATGTAAAACGCCGCCTTGCAATTCTTCTTCTTGGCATCCTTGTGAACGGTTCTCTGTGTGTCGGTTGCATCTTCACCAAGCGCAGGAACACCGTTAGTAACCACTTCTAGGGTTTCATGAAAGCTAAATAGAGATTGCATTTGTTTTCTCCATCGAAGCCAATTCTTACCGTCAAATGTTGGATGGGAGTTTGGTAAATTTCTGTTACCATTCATCTTTGCAGCAATTGATCAACAACAACCCACGATCCCGAAAATACTATCTCTGACATGTGATTCTTGAAAACACGATAAAAAATCTAACCGAAGCTCTGATACCAATTTGTTAATGCGGGAGGCACTTTTAGTGAAGAGAGAAAGAGATAAATAAAGATGGAGAAAATATGCTTATTTGCCTTGACAACAACCATATAACAAAGATAGGAAAAGGTAACAAATTAGAAACCAAACTCTTCTATCCTTTTTTTTCTTTGTCAATTCTCACACAATTTTTAGTTTGGAAGCATTTCATTTTAGAAAAAGATTCTCATGGTCTTAATGAACAAGAAGTGGTAGAATAGACACTACAAAGACACTACAAAATATCAGTACAAAAAAAAAGAAAAGAATGTTTATTTTGTTAAATATTGAATATGAATTTTTATTTTTCTATTTTATCTTTTTTTCCTTCTCTTTCTCTTTTTTTTAATAAGCAAGAAGTATTTTGATAGAAAGTATTAGAAGTAATCAAATTTTACACCATACAACCATCTACAATAACTGATCTAATGGTTGTTTTAACCAGTCATAAGAGCTACACTTTCTACTCTTCTTAGATTCAATAATTAACCAAAGCCAAGATATTAATTGAACATTAAAGAGTACAACAAAAATATCAGATTCTCCTTCATCGAATATGCTTTGATTCCTTACCCTCCATAAAATCCAAATAGTAGCCAACCATATCGTGCACTCCATATTCTTCCACATTTTGCCTTTGAAACCTTGAAAAAACATCAGCAAAGACTAACAAGGATCATCCACCATACACCACATACTCTCCACCCATATCATTACCTACTCCCAAACAGAAAAGGAAAAATTACAGTGAAAGAAAAGATGGAGAATGTCTTCATCATGCTCAACACAGAATATGCACTTGTTTGTTTTAGAAATAGGGATGATTGATCTTCTAATTAACTACATCCTTGTAGGCAACCTGTCCATAATGAATCTCCATGGAAAAACCTTGACTTTAGACGGGACCTTGGCGTCTTAAATTATTTCAAGTGAAGCAGCTCTGCTTTGATCCAAAATCGGGGAATCTCCTACCTACATCAATAACTTGTAACACGAATTCACTGTGAATTCTTTTCCTGCACATCCACACCACACAAACTCATCCTTTTTATCCTCCTGTGGATTAATATTATCTAAGATGTTGTACTGACAAGAAGCCTCCACTTCTACCAATTCAGAGTTTACTACTCCAACCAGCTTCAATTGAATGTCCCTAACCCATCTATCATCCATCCAACTTCCATGTTATTGCACTGGCCCCTCTCTATTGATAGCCAAATCAAAAAGCTCAGAAAATTGAGTTTCTAAAGATCTTGTTCCAAGGCATTTCTCATTCCAGAACGAAATGTCTGCTCCATCACCAAGTTTGCAAGAAATGGCCATGGTAAAACAATCTTCCTCATTACCCACCACCCTTCCAGACAAGCCTAAATCTCTCCACCAAATAGAATCTTTAGCCCTCTATTTTTTTGACCGTCTCCCAACCTCAATATTGTTCAACTCCCCATATCTATGTTTTAAAATTCCAACCCAAATTGCTTCCTTATCTTTGCCTATTTTTATCCCATTTTTGCAGTTTTTCATTGTTTCCTTGCACCGAGGCCTCTAAGTGATTAATAGCTAAAATGTAAATAGAAATACTGTAATACCCTATTTTTACCCCTAAGATCCCACATGTCTTTTTGCATTTCATACCACAAACAAGATCACACATTGGTTCCCTCTTTTGTAGGATTGTGTCTTGCAAGGGATCTTTGAGTATGTGTGTTTGTTAGTTGTTTTATTGCTTAATTTGTTTATGTTTACTAACCATTAATTAAAATCCAAAAAATATTTTGTTTTCTTTCACTAACATTTTCAGGGGAAGAACAGGTTAAAAATACAAAAAAAATAGTCCCTCAGCTTGAATGAATTTCATCTGAACAAAGTCAAAGTTGATCTGCAATTAATTCAAAAATCATCTAATCAAGAGTTTCCAAGATTTAATTGATTATTATTCAAGAGACTCCAAGGTTCACGTGTTTATTTCCATGCCTTCTTTGACGAGCAAAAGAATCGAGCTGAACCACAGCAGTGCATTCAAAAGGAACATTTTTTCAAAATTTACACTGAGTAACCGGTTACTCTATGGTGAGTAACTGGTTACCCTCGTGAAAATTTGAAAAATGGCAGCAAATTCAAATTCAGTAATGGGCACCAATTTTCATCATTTTGATCATATGTGGAATATTCTAGACCATCCCATTTTTATTCCCTACATCATCATAATTAATTCCTACCATGTACCTCCACTAATCACCACTCTTTTGATAATTTCCCTCCAAATTCAAATTCCAAGCCTAATTTTCATTTCCAAACCAAATTCCAAACCACCAATTTTTCCAAGCCTAAATTCTATAAATAGAGGCTTAATTTCACAAGCTTTTGATAGCCAAATTCACCTTGCTAAAATTTCTCTTGAAGCTTTTGAGAGCCAAATTCACCTTGCTAAATTTTCTCTTAAAACTTTTGATAGCCAACAAACCTCTTGCAAATTCTCTTCCCAACCACAAAATTCACCAAAGCTCACTTTTCTTCTCTTGAAAGTTAACAAGAATTCACATTGAATCTTGTTCAACTTTGAGCTAAACCTTCATCCAAACTATTTTTCTTCATCAATTCTCATAGATCAAGGCTTTGGTGTTTGGATCTTGAAGCAATTTGAAGGAATTTTCAGATTTGAAGTGGTAATTCATCTTTCACCATTGTTGAAGCTTCATCTTCATCTTCCATAATGTAGATCTTTGGAGATCTTTGTTACTTAATCCTTTGGATCTTGTAATTATGTTTAATTGCTGGTTTTTGCTGTTGTTTTACTTAAAATTTCATGCAATTTCAGTTCCATGATCATAAGGTGTTTGTAAAAAGTTTTGAAAGTGGATCATGCTGAATTCTGCACAAATTTCTGCATTCTGGTACCGAGTAACCGGTTACCCTCTGGTGAGTAACCGTTTACTCTGTGTTAATTTTGAAAAACTACGCTTATTTTGAACTAAGTAACCGGTTATCATCTGGTGAGTAACCGGTTACTTCGAAACAGAATGCAGTTTTTGCCTTGTTTTTGGGACTGTTTTGGTTTTTCTTCCTCCATCTTCCCCTTTCTTCTTGTTTTAGCCTTGAAATGCATTGTTGAGATTAATTTCTCCCCAATTTCAATGGACTTTGGATATGGTTTAAGTAATTAAACATTCATTAGTTCAAATCTATCTTTTAATGAATTGTTGAATTCATTTGAGGTGCTTTGAATTAATGATATATTTTCACACTTAAACTTATCAATTAAAGGTGATTGAGCTTGAAGATGAAAGGATCTTGAAAGTGTAATTCAATTTGGCTTTCTCTTCATCTATTTCTTTTTTTATTTTGATCGATGAAAGTCTTAGGTATCTTAGAATTTCTTTGTTGAATTCTTGATCAAGACTAGATCGTTACCTATTTTCTTTTCGTGCGGTATTGCTTTCGGATGACGATTTACATATCGTTCATCTAGCATGCATTAGCACAAAGATCACTATTGATCGGCCTCATTGTAGGGTAATTACTTCGTAAATTACTCGACGATTGCTTAACCTAGCACTACATTTGTCCCTCTTTATCCAATTCGGAATTTAACTTTCGTGGTCCGGAACTTGATTGGTCGCGTCAACCCAATGTCGATTAATTTTTTGCATTAGGTCCATAACCTTTGAAACTTAGCGTTGTAGAGGCTTTGGTTCTACCAATCTTCTGTCAAGTTCATTAACCTTGACCTAAGTGCATTGTTTAATCACTATAGTTCAAAACGCGAAACGGAATAATCGGTGAAGGCTTATGGCACTAGAGCCTTGTGCTACTAATTACTAACTTCTAACTTTACTTTTATGTTTCTTTCTCGCTCCCAGTCTCTCTTTATTTTTTATTGCTTATTATCATATATCATATCATGTTTATGCTTCTGCAATTTTTCCCTTGTCCGTTGGACACATGTTTATGCTTATGCCTTTTTCTCTTTGTCCACTTGGACCAAAAACATTAATAAAGGCCAAAACCTCTAAAAAACTTGTGCTTCTAATCTTGGACTATGGTTACTATCCTTTGCAATGGACATGGAGTTTTGCACCTAGACCTTGGACTTCAATGCTATTCTCGGATCCTTGGACTTAGAACTAGGACCTTTTCCCTTTGCTTTGGAATTATGGTTCGAAGACTTTGAAGCCTTGTGCTTTTGCTTGGTTTATGGTGAAGATAGCTACATTTGAGGTTAGATCTTTCTTATCCTTAGCTTTTATTTTTATGCACTAGGATAATCACTTCTTCTCCACCCCTTCTTAAATTATCAAAATCTTCTCTCTTTTTCAAAACCTTATTGTTTTCAAACTTAAAACCACTTTCATAATAAAACCTTGACTTCGGTCAAGTGATTTTTAAACTTTCTTTTCTTTAATAAATGTCAATCCATGTTAATCATATTTTGACCATTTCAAAAAGACTTTAAAAAACACCAAACACATCAATCTTTTTTTTTGTGCCTTATGCACTTTTCCTTTAAAACTTTTTCATAAGTTTATACATGATTCATTTCTTTAAGTGGAATTATTTGCTTAGAAATGACGACTTGTCTTTACACTTAAAATCAACCAAAACAAACAAATTTCATTCTTTGTACCACGAACTACGAGGTTTTGATCCTACATTGCACTTCGTGGGTACGTAGGAATGAGGCGATAAGTCTCTCCAAACACAAAAAATCTAAAAAATAATTCTCCTCTCATCTCCTCAATCTCTTTTTCAAGCAAACATTTTCAAACCAAAAAGCGGTAGATATTTCAAAGGGTTCGTATAGGGTACTATAGACATTTTGGGTGCTAATACCTTCCCATTGCGTAACCAACCCCCTTACCCATTCTATGTTTGTTCTTGTTTTTTTTAGAACTCCTTAGGTTTTGTTTGCTCTTTTTCCTTTCCTTTTTTGGGATTAAATAAAAGTACGGTGACGACTCTTGTTTTTTTTTAGTTAAGTTAATCAATAACTTACACTCACAAATTTCCCCGCTACACATACCAACATAATATCATAGAAGAAACGGAAAAAGGATCAAAATACTCATGCGAATCGAATGGAAAACACGGTAGTTTCCCGAGTTATCACCTTTCTTGCCTCTTTTCTCTTGTTCCAAAATATTACGTATTGTCCAAGTTCAGCCCTCACCTTTTTCTATTTAAACCAAAATATAATTCCCTTAAATTAGGTTATGCTCTAATTACCCTCAACTTACTCCTCTTACTAAGTCCAATTTCTTGTATTTTAATTTCTAATAATTCACTTTTCCACCAAATTCTACTATTTCTCTTATTGTTCTATAACTATTTATTTTTATTTATTCTTATCAAATTAACTTTATTAAAACTAATATAATTATGTGTGGGTATAGATAAAATAAATTTGTATGTACTAATCTTGTAACATAATAATTTTCCCCGCGTAATTTATAAATAAAATCAGAGTAATTTAAAAAAATCAAGCAATTAGGATATTATGTTCAACTTCTACCAGCTCATGCATTAGGATATGTAACACTGTTTACTGTGAATTTTGGTAAACAACCTCTGGTCTATCAATCTTAAACGCAAATTGATTAACTTGCAAGATCGACCACACAAATCCTAGGACATGTGCTAAATTTGAGAGACAAGTGTAAATGACATGAAAATTAAAGAGAATGTAAACTGAACTCCACGTTCGACAATGCTGAAATAAAATCTAACTGAACTCCACGTTCGACTACTTGCAATAACGTAAAGTAAAGGCTTGAAATTTAAAGGGCTGTAAGTAAAGGGTGCAGAAATTAAAGGCGTCGAAAGGAATGGACAAGAAGTAAAAGGCTTTGAAAGTAAAATGCGACGAACTCCACGTTCTTGAAAAGTAAAGGCTGGAATGATAAAAGTGTTGTCGAAGGTAAAGTGCAGGAAAGTAAAGGGCTTTGGAAATAAATGCAATGGATTAAAGGTGAACTCCACGTTCTTGAAAGTAAAAGACTTTGAAAAGTAAATGCTTGAAGATTAAATGATTGAATGTAACAATGCAGTCGAAGGTAAATGCAGGAAAATAAAAGAATTTGAAAATAACTTTGGCATGGAAGATAAAGTTCAAGAAATTGTAAAGGCATGGAAAATAACTGGCTGAATCTTAAACATGCTGAAGGTAAATTGTATTAATGAAGAAACATGGTGTTACATTACGTACATTCTCACGAACTCGTTTCTCTACACGCAGGTACTTTGAGTTTCTTTGAGTAACTTGTACAAAAATATGAACACCTTTATTACATAGAACTAACTCCTATTTATAATGCTAGGAAATAACTACTAAGTGGTGGTTATTGCTTCGAACGTGCGAATTTTGGCGCCTTCATCTTGGTCTCAACTGTTCCCACGTTCACAACTGCTTTTATTTAAATTCCAAATATTGGAAATTCCCTCCAACCTTAATATAACCACTGCAGCGCTTGTTTCCATATTCTCATGGTCGAAACCCTTCCAACACTTAGCCATTTTTTGAGGTTCCTACACCTCTATTCGACTTAGGCTTTCCCCAAAAATTGGGTCGAAGCCTTCTTTACATTAAAAATAATTTTTTAACATAAAATAGCTTTGATTCTTTATAGCGTCGAACATGAGGGTTAACAAATTGCCCCCAAGGAATGTCCTTTCACCAGAATTGGTAGGAAGGTCATTTCTTGATATAATAACCATTTCGACACCTGTTTGCATGGCCTTAATTGAATATCCCACTAATTACTTAATGGCTGAATTGTTCAGCTTCTCTAACCCACGCTTCTGACGTCATACCATCATGATAAATCCTTAAAACGTCTTTTCAGCCGTATTCATCATAACACCTTTCTTGAAAACAGACGTTAACAGTCTGCACATAACTGCTATTTTTCATCACATCTCTAGGAGAAAGACACGCGTCCCACTAACTCCTCAGCTTCAACGGTGGATCCAAGTCTCTTGGGATTTTCAAATGTCTATATATACCCATTTCCGCCACTTTGTGAACTTTCCACACTTTTTATACTCTCAAGCAACCTCTTCCTCTCTTCAGTTCTCTCACGCAAACCCAACAAAGACACCATCTTTTCATCTTCTTCAACAATGGCATCTTCCCAAACAAATCCTCAAGCAAAAAAGACTCAAAGAGGCAAAGCCACTCCATTTAAGCAAACCATCCCTCCGTTCGCTAACATCCCAGACCCCCAACTAGTAGATAACCGTCATTGCATGCCGGAACCCACCTCTGAAGAATCAAGAGCCATCTACAAATCTCAGGTAATGATTCATATAGTTATGTCTGATAAAACTTATGTGCTATCTGGTCCTTTGGCTGATGTGGACATTTCTAACGAGAGGCTAAGTGAGTTTCTCCCCTCGTACCGGAGAACCAGACCGCTAGGGCAAAAGAGTTTCCCCAAAATTAATTCCGCTGCTGGAGCTTCCCCTGAAGAGGTCCCCTTACCCAAAATCAACGTTGACTATCTCACTGATGGCACCAGGCTGGTGAGAGCTGTCAACCCTTTAAAGGAATTTGACCAATGGATGGCAAAGATGGAGAAGGTTAAAGCTGACCATTGGAAGGAGATAGGGATTTATGACCTTCTTATGCTGTCGAAGACCAGCATACCATATTGTCTGAATATGTTAGTGGCATCCCTATACTTTTGGGACATCGCCCATTATACATTCCATCTGCCATGTGGAATGGTTACTCCAACCCTTTTTGACGTAGCTGCCATCACGGGGCTTCGTCCAGATGGCCTTGTCTATAATCCTGATGTTGATACTGAGGACACCATCAACATTTCAGGCTCCAAACTGACCTACACCCTCTTTATCAAACACCACTTCAAACAAGAAGATGATGAGGTGTCTGATGAAGAACACATTGCTTTCCTCATAGTCTGGCTGTCGAGGTATGTTTTTTGTACAAAGTCTTTGCAGGTAGCTAAGAAGTACCTGCCCCTGGCGAATCAACTCCACCACAACAGAGGAACCTGCCTGAGTGAACTCATTCTGGCGAACCTTTACGAATCTATCAGTGAAGGGGCTTCTCGACTTAAGAATGTGGAAGCCCAATGTCCTATGCACTTGAGTGGTCCTCTTTGGCTACTTCAATTGTGGCTCAATGCTACATTTGAGGCTAGCCTCCCCAGAAAAGGCATAGTTGATGAAGCCTCTACTGAGATCAGGGAAAGGAGTGTCGAAGGGGCACGTCTGGCCAAACTCACTCCTAATGATGATGGTGAAAACCTTCAAAGGGCTTTCACCAGTTATATTATGATGTTCGCCAAGCGCTGTGAGTTCACTCCTAGCATGGCACCCTTTGCTCGACGAAGCTATGGCCCTGTGTGGTTTAAAAGGCCATTTCCAAATCCTCTTCAACCTCTTGATCCATAATCTGTTGCTATCTGGGAAGCCTTTTTGATTCCTAGATTCATTATCCACGGGCTGAACTTAGGGAGAGGTTTATCAGCATTGATCGCCAATCAACCAAACTTGGTCTCTCGACAATTTGGGCTGGCCCAGAGCTTCCCTCAGTGCTTATATGAGAAAAAGGGCCAAGTATTTCTTCACACCGCCTGCTTCGACGAGGAGAACGTCTCCCAAACACTCGACAGCCGGAATGAAAAAAGAAGAATCCTCTTTCCTGTGTTTTTTTAACCTTCCTTTCTATGCACTTCATCCTTCCACCAGTGGTGGTCGAAGCACTATAGTGAGCACTTTCTTGATGTGGCTACATTTTCTTCGTTACTTGACCAAGCTTTTCTCCATGTACATGACAAGACGAAAAAGAGTAAGTTCACTCACATCGAAGAAATACAGGCTTTTCAAAAATACTTAGAAACTATCTATCGACCAGATGATCTTAGTTGAACCATTCATGAGGCTGCTGTTACTCTAAAGAGAAAATTTCTAGAAAAGCTGGATCAACTAAAAATTCCTCCCAACGTCCCTCGTGAGAAACCTTACGAGGTAGCTTTTAAACTTTTTCCTCCAAAGTTCCCTTGACTGCCTAATGCTAATTTTGGAGTGGCGCTTGCCCCTCCATTTCCAGATTGGTTTGTCTGTGGAGAGCATTTAAAACTTCTTCGACAGCAGTCTCAGCCAAAGGCTCAACGAGTGGTTTCGACTAAGCATACGTTAGACAGTTTTAAAGGGCACCTTCATATAGGAATTCAGGACGTTCGTGTCGAATCTGAAATATATGATGGTTTGAAATCCTTAATCCATGGCTTTATGACTAACCATGTAATCATTAACTTGTAACAATTGTGTACTATCTTTCAGCTGTGCCTAGGAAAGCTGCTTCGACTAGAGCTGCCACCTTGCAAAGTGGCAAAGAACCAGAGAGTACACAGGTATATTTCACCTCCCCTGTTTATGCTTGTACTATATGAATTTCTTTCTTATATTTGCACTGCCTCTTCAGACTGGTCGAAAACCTCCAACACCTTCCAAGAAAGGTAAAAAGGATACCCCAGCTGTGCTTATAGCTTCAGAGGTCTCAGATGAATCTCCTGAGGAGGTTCTCACAAAGAAAAGAAGAAAACCCACAAAGGCCTCTGGACCTACTGGCCCACCTCCTTCGAAGGTGGCCAAAATACTCAAAAAGGCATCCACCACAAGTGGTGTCGAGACAGAACCTTCCAAGGTGGCCTTGAGAACCCCTCTCGGTGACCATGGGAGTGATAAATCAAGTCCTGCTATTGGACAAACTCAGGTATGTGCACCATTTTTTATTACACTGACATATTTCGCCCATTATTTCCATCTCACTTTCTCTACTTGTGTTCTTTAGGCACCTATAATCAACAACCCAGATCCCCGACCAACTCCAAGCAACTTCACCACCACCATAATTGACGATTCTGTTCCTCACCCAACTTCAGAAAGCCTCACCACCACGCTCCTCAACAGCCAAGGTGAGCCAACTTATCACTCATCTTCTGATATTGGCTCTGGTTTGAGTGAGATTAATCAACCTACTCCACATGTTACAGCACCCACTACACCACCAGCTCCAACCCCTACTCAAAATGCACAAGCTGATGGAGCCAACTCTGATGATGATGATGCCTCAAGCCCACCACCTTTCAATCTGGATACCCCCATGGATAAAGGTCAGTTGGTTGAAGAAGAAAGGCATGAACCTGAAGTTCAAACACATAATGCCAATCCTAATCAAGCTGCGCCTGAGGAGACAAATAAAGAACAAGCTGATGACCAGGAGAATATGCAACCAGTTGCTGAAGAGTCTGATGAAGAAATGGGAGAAGAACAAGATGAAGAAGGAAAAGAATCAGTAGAGGAGGAAGAAGAACAAGCTGAGCCTCATCCCCGCCATACTCCTTCGCCTATGATCATTCCACCACCTGGGGACTCGCTGACAGCACTCAAGTGGTCGAACCCACGTGAGTTTACCAAATTGATTCTTGAGCAAATGTATGGTTCTTCTTCTGTCTCTTCGACTCCAGCACCAGATAACTTCACCCAACCAATTCTCCAAGCCATCAAGAAAAAATTCTTCAAGGGGGACATTTACAAAGTTTTGGCCTCAGATCCAACTGCAACTGCTTATTTGAAGGACACCCTTGCAAAGATTGAGCTCACCACTCTCAATCCAGATGTTTCTGGTTTTCTGATAGAGCTAACTGCTGTGGTAAACCAAATAGCTGCAGAAATAAAACTACTTCCTTCTATCAGGAACACCATAGAGAAAACATCTGGCTGTGAGAGTGCAGCCTGGTGTGGTGCAAAAGAGGCGTATGAAGAGATCAAACATATGGAGGCTAATCAAAAGAAAAAGCAAGATGAGATAGCCTCTAACCAGAAGGACATTGAAGCCTGGAAGCAACAAGTCACGGAGCTACAAGCCAAAATTGAGAATGCTGAAAAATGCAGCTGTGATTTGCACCATTTAGACGACACTGAGATAGCTGAAGAAACAAAGAATGCTATTGATCGTATTGAGGCGGCCCAAAGATATGAAAAAGAGCTCATAGCAGCAAAACTTGACGAATCATTGTGCAACGCTCGCCTCAAACATCACATAGAAGCTTTTTCTCAGTTGGCGTCGAGGCTTCCCTTCTGATACCCTCGTTTATTTAATCATCATTTGTTTCTTGGCCTTTTTCAGGCTTTTTATGTAATGACAATTTTATGCCTTTTGGCATTGATTAATCAATCATTATTATTTTGCCCTTAACTGCTTTCGACCCATATTACATGATGATGCACTTTATTTGTTATCTGTTATCAGTCAAATTTGCAATTAAGGCATTCTATCTTTTTCTTGGAAAGTCACCTTTCCAGCTTTAAATTCCAAGGCGTAAGCCTTTAGCATTTATAGCATAGCCCTTAGGCCTACTTCCAAGAATAACACGTGTTTCCACAGTTTGACTGGCCAATCCAATCAGTGCTTCGCCTCTATAAATTTCTTCCACCTGACCACGTTTTGCGTAGAAGCAAACATGAATAATTTAGAGAAATCATCAACCAAGAAGTTGGCTGGAAAGGCAAAGGCAGTTGAGGAAACAAAAAAGATGGAGGCACCCAAGCAACCTGAAGCCTCCATTGGAGCAACCTCTCTAGCCAAGAAGAGAGAAACTAAAATGAAGATCTCTAAGAAAGGGCGCTCCAGCACCTAAGACTCTGATGATGAGCCAGATGCAGACTATATGGATTTCCTCAAATCCATAGATTGGAGAGATTATGAATAACCTTTCCTAGATTAAAAATTATTGTATTGGTTTCTCTTTGCTTTGTATGCCATATTAGCCTGACTTGGCCTATTTTGGCTTTCTCTTTATTAAATAAAGCTTATGTTTTAATATGAATCTCTTGCAGCATAGGCTTATATTTTTTCAAATACTTGCCATTTACTTTCAAGACTCTTTTATCCTTGTCTAACTCTTCCACTTCATAAGCTCCATTATAGAAAACTTGTATGACTTGGAATGGGTCTTCCCACTTAGGGGACCACTTGCCCAATGTTCTATCCTTTCGATCCATGGGCAAAATCACTTTCCAAACCAATTCCCCACATGCAAAAGATTTAGACTTAACCATTTTGTTGTAGGATTCTTCGACCCTCTTCTTTTGTCTTCTTAACAACTCCAAGGCTCTGAGCCTTTCTTCATCCTAATCCACTAATTCATTCATCATCATTTCCCAATAATTCTCAGAGGGAATCTCATGATGTCTTTGAACTCTTACAGACTGTAGATAAATCTCAACAGGCAATACTGCATCATGACCAAAGGTGAGTCGAAATGGGGTAGTGTTGGTAACCTCTTTAGGGGATGTTCGAAACGCCCAAAGAACTTGGTCTAATGTCCTGTGCCAATTTCTAGGCCTTTTTCCCACATGCTTCTTAATTAGTCCAATTACTATCTTATTGGCAGCTTCGACTTGCCCATTGGCCTGAGCATAATAAGGTGTAGAAGTTAATAACTTAAAACCTATTTCTTTGGCAAATTCCTGCATCTTTCAACCAGTGAACACTGATCCCTGATTGTAGTAATTGTTTCAGGAATACCAAATCTATAAATAATGTGATTTTGAATGAATTCAATAACATCTTCATGACCTATATTCACCAGTGGTATTGCCTCAATCCATTTGGTGAAATAATAAATTCCCACCAAAATATATCTTTGGTTCTTTGAAGATGCTGGTCGAATCTCTCCCACTATATTCAAAGCCCATCCTCTGAAAGGCCATGGTTTCACTATGGAATGTAATTCACTCGCAGGGATGTGCTGTATGCCAGCATGAATCTGACATTCTTGGCACCCTTTAGCAAATTCTATGCAATCCTTTAGCATAGTGGGCCAATACATGCCTTGTCGAAACAACAGCCATTTCATCTTCTGGCCAACTTGGTGTGCTCCACATGCCCCACTATGTACTGTCGAAAGGGCCAAATATGCCTCTGCTTCACTAAGGAATTTTAATAAGACTCCCTCGGGGGTCTTTTTAAATAGTTCATTATCCACCAGTACATAGCTTAAAGCTTGATATCTGATTTTTCGCTCTGTCGAAGCCGTTGGGTTTTTCAAATATTCAACTATGGGCTTCCTCCAATCTTCATCTGTTAAATTATCTATGGCAAAAATTTCAAAATTTTCGCCATCTATGCACCCAAGCTTAGTTGTTTCTAAGTCTGATGGGCATAATCCAACAGCCACCACCTTACCTCTTGCTTTAATTACTTCTTGAAGGTTTTCCTTCGACACCTTGTATCCAGAGGCAATTTGAGCCAAGTCGTTAGCAACTTGGTTCTCTATTCTAGGTATGTGTTGGATGGCCACTACCTCAAATTTCTTTAATAATCTATTGGCTATCACAAAGTACATAATGAGATTTTCTTTAACACATTTATACTCCTTTGTGATTTGTTTTATAACCAATTCTGAGTCTCCCATTATTTCGACTCCAGTTGCCCCCAATTCTAACAAAATTTCAAGGCCAACAATTAATGCTTCATATTCAGCCTCATTGTTAGAGCAAGGTCCTTCGACCTTGTACTTGAATTTGTTGGAATTTTTTTAGGAGAAATAATGTGTATTCCCACTCCTGTTCCATTTTTAAGACTTGATCCATCAAAGTATAACTTCCAGGATTTTAATTCAACATAATTCAAATCATTTTCATTTATGGAGTGATCAACTATAAAGTCTGCAACTATTTTCCCTTTCACAGGTTTTAAAGGTTGATATGTTAAGGAAAATTTTGTTAATGCTAATGCCCATTTGCCAATTCGACTATGCAAAATAGGTTTAGATAACATATGTTTTACAACATCAAAGTGAGAAGAAACATACACATCAACGAGCTTTATATATTGCTTCAATTTAGTACAAGAGAAATACAAGCATAAACATAACTTTTCAATCATGTTATACCTAGTTTCTGCATCATTTAAAACTCGACTAAGATAATAAATGGCTCTTTCGACTCCATTTTCATCCTCCTGGGCTAACATACTCCCTAGAGTTTTATCTGATGCAGCTATATACAATCTCATACTCTTGTTTCTACAAGGTGGTGAAAGAATTGGAGGGTGGCTTAGGTATTCCTTGATCTTGTCGAAGGCTTCCTGCTGTAATTGCCCCCACTCAAAACCATCTTTGTTAAAACGAAGCAATGGCGAAAAAACTTGTGTTTTTCCACTCAGGTTGGATATAAACCTTCTTAAGAAGTTGATCTTGCCCAGCAACGACTGCAACCCTTTTTTAGTTGATGGCGCTTTCGCCTCCATTATGGCTTTGGTCTTATTCTGATTTATTTCAATCCCTTTTTTGTGGACCACAAAGCCTAGGAAATCCCCTGCCTGCACATAAAAAGTACATTTGAGAGGATTCATTTTAAGACCATATTTTCTCATCCTTTCAAAGGACTGTCGAAGATGGTCAATGTGACTTTTCCCAGAAACAGATTTTATAACAATATCATCAATATAAATTTGCATGAATGTGTCTATAAAATCGTGGAAAATTGAATTCATTGCCCTTTGATAAGTAGCACTAGCATTCTTGAGACCAAAAGGTATCACTACCCATTCATAGGTGCCTAAGGCTCCAGGGCATCTAAAAGCAGTTTTATGAACATCTTCCTCAGCAATGAATATTTGGTTGTAGCCAGAATATCCATCCAGCATACTAAGATATTCATGTCCTGCTGCAGAATCTATTAACATTTCTGCTACTGGCATTGAATATTCATCTTTGGGAGTTGCAGAGTTTAAATCTCTAAAGTCAATGCAAACTCTCAAAGACCCATTCTTTTTAATAACAGGTACTATATTAGCCAACCATTCCACATACCTTGGAGTGCGAATGAATTTGCAACGAAGCAGTCTTTAGACTTCTTCTTTGATCTTTGACAAAATCTCTGGTGCAAACCGTCTTGGATTTTGCTTGACTGGTTTTTTCCCAGGCGTCATAGGCAACCTGTGTTCGACCAACTCCCTGCTCAAACCAGGCATCTCATCATAATCCCAGGCGAAGCAGTCTTTGAACTCTTTCAACAACTGAACCACTTCAACCTTCAATTAGGGATCAAGATTGGCACTGATGTAGGTAGGCATTTTGGTTGCCCCCTCACTGAGGTCAACTTCTTCTAAGGGATCTTGTGCTAGCATTTTTATATTATTTGCCAACGGATCCTTCTCAAATCCCAAATGCTCATCTTCATAGATGGCGTCGAGCCTCTGGCTTTGCTCTCCAGTTTCAACCTTATCTAGAGGTTTTGGGTCGAAGTCCTTACCAGGACCTTCTTGATATACTTTAGAAATGGCTTCGCCAGCCATATAGTCATTGGCGGCTTCCAAAGCCGCTTGTAATTTTGTTTCGGCCACATAGGCCGAAATTCTTTTTAAAGTGTCGAACTCAGTCATGATCACTGAATTCATCTTCCCATCCAGTGGGCTCTATTGGAGGTGAGCCTAAGCATGGAAACCTTCCTCCTGGTACCTCCCTGTCCCATCTGAAACCTTCGACAGGGTGTAAATACAATGAATAAAACGTTTCCACGTCAGGTGTAAACTCAAAATCAGCTGGAGGACATGGAGCTATGTTCGCCAGATGTTTCTCAAATTGCCTACTATCCACATGATTAATAGGCACCTTAAAGTACCCTTGATCAGCTTCAATATTTTCAACTATCCCATCTGGTCTCCAAATGGTGATTCTCTGATGCATAGATGAGGGTACAGCTCCTATCCCATGAATCCACTCCCTACCCAAGAGTAGAATGTAGTTAGCTTTTGTCTCGACGACCATAAACACTGTTGGTCTGGTAATAGTTCCCACAGTGAGATCCACCTGAATCACTCCTAGAGTGGAACCAACTTTTCCTTCATAGTTCGGCAAAATCATGTTGTGGGGTTTGGTATCAGTCTCAAACTTCCCAATCTTGCTCAGCAAAAATCTTGGCATCAAATTAATAGTCGCACCACAATCTACCAAAATTTTGTTGACAGGGACGTTTTCTACTTTGCCAGTAATGTAAAGAGGCTTCAAATGACCCTTCATTGCCTCTGTGGGACGTTCAAAGAAAGCATTCTGTTCTTCGACGCACCCATTGTTCATGATGTAATAGCACACAGGCTTGTCTGCCAACATTTCCAACTCAGCAGTTTGATCTAAGTCTTCGACCTCTGAGACTTGACCAAATTCTCTTGGCATTACTGACACCACATTTACCAGAATATCTAGAGAAGCCGCTGACTCATTGTCGAAGTTATCAGTCATATTCTCATCCTCTTCGACCTTCTTTTCTGGCTGAACAGTGAACAACTTTCGTCGTATGGCCATCTTCTCCATTGCCCCAGCTTGATTGTCAACATTGGTGCTTGACTCTCCCTGCACCTGAGCCTCCCTAACAGCCTTTCGCCTGCGCTGCTCTCTTCGCCATTGTGATCTAGACATGGGGTTTTTACCCTTGTAGTTCTGAGAAATGTATGCTGATTTGTTGGTGGTGTGGTTCTCTTTTCTATACTCAAACGAAGAACCTCTTTCCACATCAAATTTCTCCCACTTTTTCTTCTGTCCTCTCCCTTCGATAGGCTTGATCCAACTACTTGTTGGCACATTCGCAGCTGGTTTGAATGTACCTGGCCTAACTCTTGGTGCTTGGTTTTTTAGCCCTGTCGAAATTCGCCTATGGTCAAAACCTCTGTGCCCTTTGTTCACCTTCTGCCCCCAGATTTCACCAGCCTTCTTGACACCTTCTAGCTTGTGGGCAGCTTTTTCATCAAAAATGGCGCTGCATCTGGGACATAGCATTACTCCCGAGCCTTTCTTCTGGCAAAGATGCAAGAAATCCATAATTGTCTCTTCTTGCTTAGGATAAGCCATTTTGTTGCGCTTCTCTTGCTCATCTGCCTTACTCACTTGTTCAGCTTTTCGATCTGTAATTTTGACCATGTTGACATCCATTCTGTCCTTTAAGTGCATCTTGGAGAAACGGGCTTCCAGACTTTCAGTGGTCTTTGCCAGGCAACCACCACCTGCTGCTGCTTTTGCAGCTTCTTGGGAGGCTTCTTGCCAAGAAGCTTTTTCAGCTTCAACCATTTCCTCAGCATTGACTCTTTCGACATCAGGAGACGTCTTGAAAAAATTTTCAGCAGCCATACATATCCAGTTTTCCACCAAACAACCATCCATGTCTAGCATCTCTCCTACCAAGAGCATGTCATCTTCCAATTCCTTAACAACTTGGACTTTGGGGGCATTTCTGCCCATAGCCTCATTGGTGCTGATGCTATCTGAGCTAGAATCAGATTCTTCAGCCAATTCGACCATGTTAATGCCTTCATTGGCATTTTATCTTCAACCCACTCACGGCCATATCCAAAACCTTAGCAGCATTATCCATTTCAACAAACTTATAAGCAATTTCTTTGGTCACCAACATTAGACTGGTACCATCAACATTTAGGCCGCTTGCAACCTTACTAGATACTTCACTTATCAAAGAATTGGTGGCGAAGTCTTCAGTAACCTCCACCATATTGACTGACTCATCAAGTCCCTATGTGGCTTCCACCATCTGAACCTCGTGGGGCTCTGTATAGTTAGCCTCTGCAATTTGCAATGGGTCAGAGTCAATCTTCATCTGGGCTTTGCCTTTGTCACCAAACTTCAGCCTTCCTTCTTAGATAGCATTTTGCACAAAATCCCTGAAAAGAAAACATTGAGAAGTTTTATGACCCAAAAAATTATGGTACTTACAAAAACCTCTTTTCTTTCTTTGTTCTAAAGGTGGCGTCTTAGCACCAGCAGGCACTATCATTTGCCCATCTTTAACTAACAAATAAAAAATTTTGTCACATTTAGTGACGTCGAAAGTGTATGTTTTCTTAGGAAATTTGTCGTTAGATTCGACAGGATTTTTTCCTTCTGAAGGAGCTAATAATTTGCAGGCATAAGGTGGACCTTGCTTTAACTCAGCAACGTCAACCTCATTTCCATAGAAATAAGATGTTTCACCATACAGACTCTCCACATCTTCATTGCATTCAACAAAGGCTACTTTTTACCCCTGCTGAATTTATCCTTCTCTTCTTTCAGCCTTTCTAGCTGTCGAACCCTATCGGCCAACTGGGCCATATCTCTAAGATATTAGGTATCTAATTTCTTCCTAATGGAAAAATCAAGACCCCAGCAGCCATTTCGACCAACTCATGCTCTGGCACTTGTGTAAAACACTTGGCTTTAAGAAGTCGAAACCTATTCAGGTAATCATCAATTGGCTCAGTAACTTTGCGTTTGATGCTAGCCAATTCTTTCAGACTAATCTTAGTTTGCCCCATGTAGAACTGTTCATGAAACAAACGTTCTAGTTGGGTCCAATTGTATATGGAATTTGGAGGTAAAGTGGTAAACCATGTGAAGGCATTCTTGGTAAGGGAACTTGGGAAGTACTTGATTATGAGGCTTTCGTCAGCTGCAATTTCGCCTGCTTCAATCAAATACCTAGCCACATGTTCGACAGTAGATTCAGTAGTATCTCCTGAAAACTTGCTGAACTTTGGAACCTTCGTCCTAGGGGGTAGTTCTTCTTGGAGAATATAATCCACTATAGGCGAAGTATAATTTGGCCTGGTGAGGCCAAAATTCATACCATTTCTGGTCATTATCCTTTCAACCATGGCTGCAAGGTTATTTTCTTCTGCTTGATTTTGGTGTCGAACCTGTCTAAGTAGTTGATCTGCATTTTGGTTCCTGTTCACCATCACTACTGGCTCTTCCTCCATCTGGTATGTCATCTGGTTTCTTGGTGGTTCGACTCTATAAGGATCAATCATCTCTTGATCTTCCAAGTTCGCCTCAGGTATCTGTCGTGGATGACGTCTTGGGATATCTTCGACAACAATTGCTCTTCGATCCACCACTGGTACTCCCATGAAATCAGCCATGCGTGCCACTTGTGCAGCCAACTGCTGGTTAGTTTGAGTCGTATTTTGAATCAAGGGTTGAAAAACTTCTCCAATTGTCTGAGACAACGTATGCACCATTTGCATGTTACTTTCATCCATCTGCTGTCTCAAACAATTTATGGATGTATTTGTAAGGCTAGGTGTTTGAACAGAGTAACCAACACCTATATTCTGGTTGTTTCGCCCTCCTGATCCTGACCCTTGTAATGGCGAAGACACAACAGTTTCTGAAAATACAGGTGGAGCATTCTGCAGATTTTGCATCATTGGTGTAGGCATACCATAGGGTTGACTCCTTGACCCTGGATGTGGAAAACCTAGAGGAGGAACGTGTCTGTACATTGAATTTCCTCCTGGGGGTGTTGGTGAATTAGAACTTTGTGGTCCTATGTATTCCAACACAGGTTGAGTATATGATTTTGTATATGTTGATCCTGGTTCAGACACTACTAATGGAAGTGACGCCTGTCCTCCTGTCGAAGACACTGGTGATGGTGTGCTTTAAGACCCCATACTGCTACTTGACTGAGTGTTTGAAATACTCCCTTGTGGATCAACTTGTTGGTTGGCATTGGTTGCCATTTTAATAGTGTATCTTCTCTTTGGTATCCCTTCGTTTGTTGTGGCTAACTTCCCACTTCTCAATAACATACAACGAAAGTACTTCTTCACCAAGAAAGATAAGGCTGACAAAAGTGTAAAACTTAGCACTAGGTCCCACCGGGTGTGCCAATTTGTTTACTGTGAATTTTGGTAAATAACCTCTGGTCTATCAATCTTAAACGCAAATTGATTAACTTGCAGGATCGACCACACAAATCCTAGGACATGTGCTAAATTTGAGAGACAAGTGTAAATGACATGAAAATTAAAGAGAATGTAAACTGAACTCCACGTTCGACAATGCTGAAATAAAATCTAACTGAACTCCACGTTTGACTACTTGCAATAACGTAAAGTAAAGGCTTGAAATTTAAAGGGCTGTAAGTAAAGGGTGCAGAAATTAAAGGCGTCGAAAGGAATGGACAAGAAGTAAAAGGCTTTGAAAGTAAAATGCGACGAACTCCACGTTCTTGAAAAGTAAAGGCTGGAATGATAAAGGTGCTGTCGAAAGTAAAGTGCAGGAAAGTAAAGGGCTTTGGAAATAAATGCAATGGATTAAAGGTGAACTCCACGTTCTTGAAAGTAAAAGACTTTGAAAAGTAAATGCTTGAAGATTAAATGCTTGAATGTAACAATGCAGTCGAAGGTAAATGCAGGAAAATAAAAGAATTTGAAAATAACTTTGGCATGGAAGATAAAGTTCAAGAAATTGTAAAGGCATGGAAAATAACTGGCTGAATCTTAAACATGCTGAAGGTAAATTGTATTAATGAAGAAACATGGTATTACATTACGTACATTCTCACGAACTCGTTTCTCTACACGCAGGTACTTTGAGTTTCTTTGAGTAACTTGTACAAAAATATGAACACCCTTATTACATAGAACTAACTCCTATTTATAATGCTAGGAAATAACTACTAAGTGGTGGTTATTGCTTCGAACGTGCGAATTTTGGTGCCTTCATCTTGGTCTCAACTGTTCCCACGTTCACATCTTCTTTTATTTAAATTTCAAATATTGGAAATTCCCTCCAACCTTAATATAACCACTGCAGCGCTTGTTTCCATATTCTCATTGTCGAAACCCTTCCAGCACTTAGCCATTTTTTGAGGATCCTACACCTCTATTCGACTTAGGCTTTCCCCAAAAATTGGGTCGAAGCCTTCTTTACATTAAAAATAAGTTTTTAACATAAAATAGCTTTGATTCTTTCTAGCGTCGAACATGAGGGTTAACAAACACGTATGGAATTTAAAAAATAATAAGAATCATCATGCAAGTATGAACTTCAATATTTTATTAGCAGTGGAAAAACATTAAACAACTTATTAGTTTAACTATTTAAAACATAATCATAACATAATGTAATTAAAAGTAATTATCAAACATAAAAGATTCACATAGTAATCTCCTCCAAACATGAACTAAAGAAACTAAGCGTTCTCCCCCCCAGTGTTACATGTCAGAGCAGATGCCAACTCAACAAAAGCAATAAGAAAATCCCTTCCATTCACAGCCACGCCTCTACTGTGTGTTATCTGCACGATTCCCATGTAAAGGCAACATTCAAACAGAAGGGATGAGAAATCACAATCATATAAAGAAACTGCATAATAATATGTATGCATATAATTATCACATACATAATCACCCAATCCACAATTCACACTCTACACAATCCAACAATAATAATACAACATGTATACAATGCAATGAGACTCCACTCTATGACTCAATGCATGTGGTGCCATATGTGAACTTTCAGGTTCACTCTCTCCCGATCCCCACCATAGAAACAAAGCACACCAAAAATCGTTACCATCACCATAGGTATCGTTTCACTGATTCCCACCTGGAACTAGCTACTCACACCCAATCCCCACCATAGGATTGAGGCTCACCAAAAGCGGACCATCGTCCAAACACCATGATGCATGATTTATAAATGACATGAAATAACAACAATAACATATACAATGATATTCACCTTAACCAATGTACCACACCAAAACTGGTCATAAATCACCAAACATATACTAGAGACATTCAACAATAACATTATAGTAACACAACAAGTAACAACTATCATCCATACACATTACTACAACACAACATATACACCACATATCATACAACACCAGCATGCAACATATAAATCAATTCTAGGTACAAAAACTATTTTTATAATAAATTACACTGCGTCAGCTTTCCAACACTTTGAACGACACCTTAAACGGACACCCAAAACTTAAGTTATGAATTATTTAAGTTTGACACATCAGGTGTAACTAGTTACCTCAAAACAGATAGCCTGTTACAAATTGATCAAAAACTGTGAGCAAGACTTACCCAGTGTAACTGGTTACACTAAAACTGGTAACTGGTTAACCCCCCTCCCAAAAAAAAAGGCCCAGATTAAGCTTTTTAATGACAGTGAAACTGGTTACACTAAAACCTGTAACCGGTTACACCCTTAAAAAAATCAATTTTCTGAAAATCAATGTTACGAAAATCAGTTCCAGAACATCCCCAAAACCCCAATTTTTTTCATGAAAAGTCATTTACTCAAGTTCCACTATAAACCCCAACAACATATAACATCCCTATTATTCTCTCATCCATAATTCATCCAAACACACACCAAAGTAGCATTATAACTCATATTAATTGTTTGACAACGTAGAGGAGAAAAATGCAAACACAGAGAAATTAAAACACCCACCCACCTATTATCATGCAATCCCTTATACAAGATGAACCCTTACCTTATATTATATCTAGACTTTTCTTCTCCTCTCACTACGGAAGGATGCTCCCTTGATTGCTCTGTGCCCTAGTGTAGCATGAAATTTTTGTCGATGATGCGACCACCTTGCCGCAATGGTTGGAATTGCGTGCTACTTTCTGATTTCTTATTTATTCTATGAAGCTGGAAAGGAAAGGGAAGATATCTAAAACTAACCTTGCACACAAATGTTTTCTTTAACAAATTCTAAGAGATTGGGGGGTCGGGGTCAGGTTATACAAAGGGAAGTTGTCAATCACCCTGTGTATATATGGTTATCCATTGACCTTTTATGGCATGTTTTTCTATTGGTTTAAATACTTTCTGGTGTTTATCTGTTGTGGGTTGGGAAAGTTTCTCCTTTGGGAGTTTTGAGAGAGCGTTTTTGTTATTTTCGGGTTTTCCGTTGTTTTTGGTAAGGTTCTGGACCTAAAGATTTTGATTTGTGTGCTCGCTAAGATTTTACAATCTTATGCCTACGTATTCCCGTAAAGATACTCGGGAAATCAGAGCAATCGCAGTTCCTCCTATTCTATGGGAGGAAAAGATATTTGGTGTCTTGTTCAAAGCCTAAGAGTGAAGCTAAAGGTTGTTTGTGTCTTGTTCAAAGCCCAAGATTGAAGCTAAAGGTTTGGCTGAGAGAGAATTTCTCATCTCTAAAGGGAGATATCTCTCCTATTCATCACAAAAAGTGCTAGGTAACTGATTATAAAGGGGAATTACTTTAACTGGAATGTATGGAATCCAGCAATGCCATAATTTCCTTTATAAGGGAATTATTCTGAAGGAAGAAACTTTAACTCAGTGTAGAGTAATGCAATTTTTCCTTATGAATCTTTCATTCTAAGAGAGGGACATTGGCTTGGATGTAAATAATCCAGAGGCTTGACACTTACAACAAATAGGGACAAGACTCCAATTTTGGATTGGAGCATTCAATGGAAGCATCAAGGTGGCATGGACTGAGCTCTTAGTAACTGAATTCAGTCAAGACTTATCCAATACCAAGGGAACCAGTAGCCTGTGCCCTAACCTCTAGTCAATGGCTAGAGGAGACTTGGATTTTCATTTGCCAACATTGGCCAAACCTACTCAGCAGTTGCCATTCACTATTCCTTGCAAAACAAACTTGCTCTACTATAAATAGAGCTCAATTGTGATCAGTTTGAGTACACCAAAGCCATCAAACAGATGCTTTCCTCAAAATCTCTTCTTTCACTCCAATTTTGCCTTCTAAGGCAAGTCACTATCAGGTTTTGAGTTTGAGAGCTTTTCCAATCAAACCAATCACACACACACCTCATATACATCACATATGAGCTGATCAAACACTTAAACAACAACTGGAACACTGATTTCTCAGAATCACCAGTCAATTGCTCAAGGTTTTAACCAAGTTGCAGTTGAGATTCCATGAAGTGATCCAGCCAGTTTCAATCAAGTCCAAGCATTCAAACACACTCCATAGGGTGTAGGGAAGCTGTTCAGATCATCACAACTCATCTATAACACCTCTAACTCAGAAATCAATTTGCTCTTGCTGTCACGACCTAGAGGTAAGCCTAAACTTGGTCATCTCTCAATCCATGCAATTTTTGCTGCACAATAATTTGGCCATATGTTCATAATCATGCATGAAATGTTTCCCTTCAATTAATTGCATTGTATGAATTGTGTATCAAAAATCCCAGCCTTCATGTAGAATCTAGGGTTCTTGAGGATTGTTCATGATTTCTTGTTTTATGTTTAATTTAAATGAAATTAATTGTCATAGACATGATCGTGAGGTTGAAATGAGTTGATTGGTATGTGGATTGCATGATATGATTAAGTATTCAGTGAGATTGGATAAAAAATGCATATCTGGGAAACTCAGAACACGCGCGTGTTCTTGCCCTTGTTCTTGGCGCCATTTTCCAACATTTGAATATTTGAATTTTGTGATTTTTATTTAATTGATTCAAAAATTAATTTCTCTCTGAGTTTTAATGATTTTGAGTTGATTCTTTTTTTAATAATTCACAAAAATGTTGAAATGTTTTATTTTCGTAAAAAATCCCAAAAATATTATTTATTTCATATAATTGATATTTTTGCAAAGAATTAATATTTTAATTGTTTTTGACATTTAAAATATTTTTTCCCTCTTGATTTTGTAAAGATTAATGACTTCTAATTATTTTGTAGGTCAATACTTGATTTTTGAAGCATTAATCCAAGATCATAATTTGTTTCCCACATGTTAAACAATTTTTGATCATTTTAATTGAATTTTTATTCAATTAAAATACATTTTGGAAATAAATTAGCATTTTTGATTAATTCAACCCTCACAAATCATTTTCAAAAAAACTTTTGGGCCTCTATTAGAGTGTAAGACCCAACCCACTTGTACATAAATATTTTGGGCCTCACTTATTGTATAAGTCCCTCTGTACATTTTTAAATTCGGCACGATCGTCGCCAGTTTAAAAATAAACCATTTGGGCCTCTCCTTGAGCTATAAGACCCATTCAAAACTTTTGGGCCTCTAATAGAGTGTAAGACCCAATCCCCTTTTAACCAAAACAATTTTGGGCCTCACTTATTGTATAAGTCCCTATGCGTTAAAAGAAAACCTCGGCGCGATCACCATTTTAAACTGAAAAATCATCTGGGCCTACCCTCGTGTTATAAGCCCCACTCTTTTTCTTTTAAAAAACTTTTTGGGCCTCTTGAGAGAGTGTAAGACCCATCCCTTTGTATAGAAAACCTTTTTGGGCCTCAGTCACTTGTATAAGTCCCTTTGTACAAATTCAACAGTGAAATCACTGGTAAAACCCTGGGCCTCTCCTTGAGATGTAAGCCCCAAATCTTTCTTTTTCAAAGCACTTTCTCCTTTGATTTTGAATATACTGTTGTTTTCAATCTATCTTTGTTGAACAACTAACCAAACAGTATGGAAGCTCTACAACTGAGTAAGTGTCTACACACTTTCATTTACCGCTTTCATATACATATAATTGTATTGTGGGACTGTTTCACTGTAAGTCTTCTTTCATAAACTCATATCAACTGTGTAATAATAGTATAGATATTTAGAGTTTCCCCGGCAACTACGTCTAGAACTAGGAAAAGCCGTTTCGTTTATTCGTAGAAATAGACAGCTAGATCCCCAATAAGATCACCAGATACAGTCTTCTCTTCGGCTGTCCTCATTAGGAATTGTCAAGAAACTCTACTCCCAGAGATGAATGTATTCTCCGTGAATGGAATCTTTGAGTTTCTTCCAAATTCTCAAACTTTCCTGGCTTGATCTATTCCTCGTGAATAACCTGTCTTGAATTTCTTGGGGTTTAGGGACCCACGGGCTTCTTAAAAGCATCGGCCTCCTTTTGGGCATTGTTCAAGGACCCACAGGCTTCCTAAAAGCAACCCCGCCTCCTCTTGGGCTTAGTATAAGGACTCGTCGGCTTCTTAGAAGTATTCACAGCCTCCTCTTAGGCTTCGTATAATGATCTCTTCCTTCGAGAATGATAGCCTCCTCTTGGGCTTAAAAGCTTCCAGCCTCCTCTTGGGCTTCGTACAAATTGTCCCGACGACCTGCTAGAGGTATAGGAACAGAACCTAGTTATCTTCATAGAACAATCCTTTCAAGGAGTCTACTACTGTTTCTCAAAGCATAGTACGAAAGATGAAACTCTAGACACGGACAGTCTAATATCCTTGAGTCTCAAAGACATTCTCAAGTGACCCCTTCGTTAAAATAGGAAGGAAACTCATAGACTCGGACAGTCTCAATACCCTTTGGATTTCTCGTTTCCTCAAAGAAAAGGAAATATCCCTGAATCAAATCCTTGAGTACAGTGTTACTCATATAAGAACTAATTTTCTCTTTAAAATCAGTATACTGGATCTCTCACTCAACTGAAACAGTTATACTAGCCTCCTCTTGGGCTTTGTACAATGATTCCTCCCAGCAAAGGAAACATTTAGCCTCTCTCTCGAGCTTTGTACGAGACACATAAGAGACTCCCTCGTTGAGTCCATCACCCTTTTAGCCTCCATCTCGGGCTTCGTACGGGATACAAAGACTCTCTTGTTGAGTCAAACAAATTTTAGCCTCTCTCTCGGGCTTCGTACGAGATACAAAAGACTCTCTTGTTGAGTCAAACTTTTGTAGCCTCCATATCGGGCTTTATACGATATACAAAAAGACTCCCTCGTTGAGTCAAACCCTTTTAGCCTCTCTCTCGGGCTTCGTACGAGACACACAAAAACTCCCTCTTGTTGGGCCATTAGCCTCCTCTTAGGCTTTGTATAAGAAAACCACTGGTTGATCCAATCAACCTTTTAGCATCAAAGTTGTTCCTCGTTCATAGTACACAAACATCAACAACTCCTTCCCCTTCATTTAATTGCTGTAAGCGGCAAGCCTCTGGATCATCTACATCCATGCCACTGTCCCTCTTTTAGCATGAGAAATTCCTAAGGAAAGATAACATTGCTCTACACTGAGTTAAAGTCTTCTCCTTCAGGTTAAAAAATATCCTATAAAGGAAATTATGGCATTGTCAGATTCACATATCCCGGTTAAAGTAATTCTCCTTTATAAACAGTTGTGACCTACAACCCCCTCTTTAGAGATGACAAATTCTCTCTAAAGTCAACACCCCTCTAGCTTCACATCTTGGGTTTTGAACAAGATACAAATAGAACCTTTTAGCTTCATATCTTGGGCTTTGAACAAGATACAGATCACCTTTTTAGCTTCACGTCTTGGGCTTTGAACAAGACACCAAAACAACCATTTCCTCCCATAGAATAGGAGGAACTACGAACGCTCTGATTTCCCTGTTTCAGTAAACGGGAATACGTAGGCATAAGATTGAAAGAAAAATCTTAGCGAGCACACTAAACAAAAAAACCAAAATCCCCATACTTTCATATATCCGTCCTAACATCTTAACCCCCCACCAATTAAACGAACACCACTTTTAAAAAAATAAACCTAATAGAGACCCCGAATCTTTGTAGCATCTGTAAACCAACAGTTTTGACTGTTTAAACTCAGTTTGCAAGCAGGGTTAATTTGAGACATCTATTTCCCTTCCTTCATCAGCTTTAATAGGATAAAAAATGAATCGAGCTGTAGACACCAAAGAGCGATAGTGCTTCACAACCGCGTCTAAAATCGCTCGTTACAGCTGAGGTTCGAACACATGAAAGCTTGAAGGTATCACCACGGTTGATTTATCAACCGTTGTTATATACATATAATCACCATGGTTGGTTTATCAACCGTTGTTATATACAGATAATTTTTATTCAATAAACAAATAAAATACAACCGCGCCTTAGTTTAGATATGTTACAACGGTGTAGGGATGAAGCGTTGTGAGCATGGCGTCGTTGTTTACGCGTTTTGTAGTAGTGCAACTTCCAAGGATCATAACTTGAGATCCAAGCAACCATTTCGGGTGGTCCAAAGCTGGATTTGTAGGTCTTGTTACACTATACAAAAGCTTCAACTACCTCAGACTCCAATTCCTCATGGATTTTGAGTTATGGAGTGATCAAAATGACAAAAACATGAAAATGACACTTTTTCTAACACTTAGTGAAAATCTGCCTAAGTTACCAGCCTTGAACATCAATGTTCATGAGGATTTTTCAGTTGGATCCAAATAGTTTCAAAACAAAATATGATCACACATGTATTGTATCATATGAGGGCTTTCTAAAAAGCACAAGAGCCTCCCATAACTCAACCTGAGCAGGGAGATATGATCCTCTCAAAATCACTATTTCCAACTGTCTTGTACAAGGCAAATTTTGGCATTTTGCTCGATTTGGAAAGTTTGAGGAACTCCAAGCCTTGTCATCCACTTGGACACATCTGAGGATACAACAAAAGGAGAATGATCTGATCCCCAAGCCTCCAAAGTCCAAGAATCTACACTTAGCCATAACAAACCTAAAAAGGCTAAAAAGGTGCCAAGACTCCAATTTTGTTTTAATGTATTTAATGGATACACCAAGGTGGCATGGCCTGACACATTCCTAACTGAATGAGTCAAGAATAAGCTATGAATCAAAGGACCATAGGCCTGTGCCCTAACCTCAAGTCAATGGCTAGAGGAGACATGAGATTCCTTTTGCTCAACATTGGCCAAAGGCTTGCTGCATCTGATATTCACTATTGATGCCAAAACGAACTTGACACACTATAAATACAGCTTAATTCTGATCAGTTTGAGCACACCAAAGCACTACAACACTTGCTTTCCTCAAAATCTCTTTCTTTAAGCCAAAATGCCTTCTTTTTCAAGGTATCTTCGAGTTTTTGAGTTAGAGAGAAATTTCACCATAGCTCATGATCCGAACACCTCTAATATGTTATATCTAAGCTGTTCAAACACTCACTTGTGACCTGAAACACCAAAATCACAGAGTCAACCACCAAAACCTCAAAAATTGACTTTTCTGTATTTTCCAAGCCATGCCTTGATTCAGCCACTTCCAAAACCAAACAAAGCCTCAAACACACTCCAAATATCATCCTCAAACTGTCCCAAATGGTTCCCCTCATCTGGAACCCCATTTGAGAGAGTTGCCATATTGGTCAGTTTTACCCCTTTTGCAAGAAAGTGCCAAAACTTGTTCCTGAGGATTCTAGCTGGTTCTAATAATCCTAAAAGCTTCTAAGGGATCAATTGAGAGTGTCCAAAGCATCAAATTACTTCGGGCACAAGGAACTTGACAGATAACACAAAAAGCTCCAAGAGGTAAGTGCATGACCACCTGAACTTTTTGAATTATGCATTGCTTTGAAGTCCACTGATCATAAACATCTCATACATGTTATATATGTTGTATTTGAACCAATTGGCCATGCTATTAGTGTGTGTATGATGTGTTAGCATAGAAAATGCAAATTTTGGCTTATTCCCAATCCATGGAGAAATGAGAAAGTTAGAGGCTTCACGTAAATTGCCAAAACTTTCCTTGCCTTGCCTTGGCCAGGCCTGAAAACTTGACACCCCTTATGTATTTATGGGGTGGTTTTGATACACGGATGTATCACCACCCCAGTGGTAGCGCGCATGTGTGTTTGGCTTGATGGTCGTGGGTTCAAACCCCACCCATGATTCTTTGATTCTTTGCTATTTTTCATGTATTTTGTGCTTTTTATTAATTAATTAAAAAATTAATTTCTCTCTCAATTTTAATTATTTTTTATTGATTCTTTTTTTGAAAATTCACAAAAATATTAAAATATTTTATTCCATGAAAATTTCACAAAAATATTATTTATTTCATATATTTAGTATTTTTGTAACGAATTATATTTTTATTTGTTTTTAAACATTAAAAATATTTCTTTCTCTTCGTTTTGCAAAGTTCAAATGATTTTTAAATCATCCCATGAATGAAACATGATCTTTCAAATATAAATCCAAGATCACAACCTCTTTTTCACATGTTTGATTAATTTAATTGAATTTTTATTCAATTAAAATACGTTTTAAAAACAAAAATTAGGGTTTTGATCACTATCACCCTAACAAATCTTTTCAAACATTTTTGGGCCTCTATTAGAGTGTAAGATCCAATCCCTTTTTTACCAAAACCTTTTTGGGCCTCAGTCAATGTATAAGTCCCACTGCGTTTAAAAAATCTCGGCGCGATCGCCATTTCAAACAGAAAACCAATTGGGCCTGCCCATGTGTTGTAAGTCCCATTTCTTTTCTTCTTTTTTAAACTTTTGGGCCTCTCCTTGAGTTGTAAGACCCATCCATTTCTACAGAAAACCTCTTTGGGCCTCAGTCATTGTATAAGCCCCAGTACAGTTTACAAAACAACGACACGATTACTGTTTTTCATCTGCGTCTCTCCTTGAGTATAAGCCCCAATCTTTTCAAAACAACTTCCCGTTTGATTTAGGTTCAAATTCATAGTTGTTATCAAAACTTTCTTTAATTTCTTGAACAACTAACCATACAACTGTTATAATGGAAGTTTGCTCGCCTGTAAGTTTTATCAGCTTTCATTTACTTGCTTTCATATATATGTAAATGTATTGCTGGAAGATTGCTCACCTGTAAGTCCTTCTTTCTTATTCTTTTAAATACTTGTCATATATCAACTGTATATATACTTGTATATCTGCTTAGAGCTTTCCCCGACAACTAGGTCTAGAACTAGGTAAAGCCAATTGGTCACTCTTAAATACAGTCAAAACTAGATCCCCATAGGATTTCCAGATATAGTCTTGCCTTCTCTTGGGATTAAACAATATGGAACAAAGAGAAAGGCATTATTCCCGGTAAAACTTTTCTCAGACTGTCACTATTAGAAATTGTCAAAGAAATTCATTTCCCCATAGAGGATTAATTCCCAGTGAAACCTCTCTTGAATTTCTTCAAACCCTAGAACTGTTCATTAAAGAAAAGATTATTCTCGGTGAAACTTTTCTTGAACTCTTCTTAGTTTTGGGACCCACAGGCTTCCTAAAAGCATCCCCTCCTCATCTTGGGCTTTGTACAAGGACCCTCCAGCTTCTTAGAAGTTCTCATGCCTTCTCTTGGGCTTAATACAAGGACCCTGAAGACCTCTTAAAGGTATAAGACAGAACTTAGTCATCCTTTGCTAGGGCAATCTTTCCCGAGTCAAAATCATCAGACCAATTCAGGGTTAATTCTCATCCCTTAAAACACCTGCCTCCTCTTGCGCATCATACAAAGATAAACTCTTCCATACCAGTATACTTAGACAGTCTAATCCCCTCTTGGATCTCAAAGACATTCTCAAGTTTCTTACAAACATAGGACAAACCCTGGTCATTTTAATAAATCTCCAGCAGAGTTAAAACCCTTGGGTTCTAAAACCTAGTCTTTCTCCTAAAATTCCCCAGTCAGGGCCAGCTTACCATCAGTATAACACTATCCCAAATCAGAACCTCAAGGCATCTGATATCTCAAACTCTTTTGTAAACCCTCAGCAAGAGTTGATTCCCCATTTGGACCTGCCTCCGTATCTCAATAATCCTCAGCAGAAGATAGCCTCCTCTTAGACTTTGTATAATGATCCTTCCTTTCCTCAGCATAGTCAGCCTCCTCTTGGGCTTTATACAATGATTTTCCCGAGCTAAGCTAACCTTTTCAGACTCTCTTGTTGAGTCAATCATCTTTCCACACTCTCTAGTTGAGTCAATCATTCACTTTTTAGCCTCATTCTTGGGCTTTGTACAAGACACTATATAAATCTCCCTAAGCAGAGTCAATCCTCTTATCAGCCTCAATCTTGGGCTTTGTACAAATCACCTAAAATATCCTCAGCCGAGTAAGTAAAGTCTCATTTTAGCCTCAATCTTGGGCTTTGTACAAGACATATAAAGATTTTTTTCCTACTGAGTCAGTCTTCTTTTCAGCCTCAATCTTGAGCTTTGTACAAGACACATACAAACCCTCCCCAGCAGAGTCAAAATCCCTTATCAGCCTCAATCTTGGGCTTTGTATAAGACATACAAAATATTTTCCCCAAAAAAGTCAAACTTTTAGCCTCCTCTTAAGCTTTGTATAATGATATCCCCAAAAGAGTCAGTCTCTTTTAGCCTCAATCTTGGGCTTTGTACAAGACATATAAAAACACTCTCTTGTTGAGTCAGTCTTTGCCAGCCTCCTTTTAGGCTTTGTATAAGGACTTCCCCAGTGGAGTCAATCAATCTCTTAGCTTCAACCTTGGGCTTTGATCAAGGCACACAAAAATCCCCCTCAGAGTGTCATACCCCAAATTTTCACCACTAAGCTTTCCCATCATTGTGCCAATCATCATCACAAGATAGGGATACTTTTATGTCTCATCAATCTCCTCAAGGAATTGTTTAGCATTCACTATAATTAAGGATTAGGGTTTCAAGCCCTCTTAGGGCACTTAGACAAGAGATCAATCAAGAAATGACATGATCTTCAACTTGTTTAGCCTCTCAAACACCCTAAATGGATAAGGAGGACTCCCACATCAAGAATTAAGAACAAGGTTGCAGCATTCCAAGTGGATTAAGCCTCCAGATCGTCAGTGTCACCAAATTAGGGTTTGGTCGACTGAGGCCTCAAGATGGAATTTTTCCTCTTGGCATGAGCCAATGCTTCAAAGAACAACCCAAGATACTACAAGGGACCTCATGGACCCAATCATCAAGTCAATTTTACCTCAGGGGATGCATCCACAAAAAATCAGGAATTAGGGTTTCCTGGCCTAATTCACCCTTAAGTTGAAATTTGGGACAAAACATGAGCCAAGAACTCAAGGCATGATTTGAGGGTCTCTAACACACTACATTGATCCATTTGCAACAATGGACTGATCCAATAAGCTTGACTCACAAGTTTCATTTTCATTAGGACCACTATTAGGGTTTTGAGGGAAAAGTCAACTGTACCTTTGACTTTTGTCAAGGGCATGCTCCCAAACCTTGGGACAGGATTCAATACACCCTACAACACCTATGGAATACATCCATTAGGTTTGATTTAGGCCAAGGACTTGATTTCACAAAGGATCGCACAGTTTGGATTCCGTCCGATAAAAAGTCAACTGTGCACAAAACCAAGTTTAACTTTTTGAGATTTTTCACAATTATGGTTCATTGACCCTAAAATGATGTTAATGTGTGATTGGAATCATCATTCATCAAGAAAAATCAAAGAAAGTGGGATAACTTTTAAAAGGGGTAACCATAAAAACTTAGAATTTTTCTAAGTTATGGAACAAAGTGGCTAGGGTACCAACTTCCGAGGACCATAACTTGAGATCCAAGCAACCATTCTGGATGGTCCAAAGCTGGATTTGTAGATCTCATGGCATACTTTAAAAGTGTCAACTACAGCTCATTCCAATTCCTCATGGATTTTTTGTTATGGAGTGATCAAAATGGCTGAAAACACAAAAGTGACATTTTTCCAACACTTAGTGAAATTTTCACTAAGTCAGAATCTGCCTTATTTTTTCCCAAATGTAGAGGCATTTTTCATTATAATTCAGGTTGACTCAAAACCAAAGTTGGACATCATGTTGAAATAGGATATGTTAGCTTTCCAAAATGCCCAAGAACTCCATCAAATTCCATCTGAGCTAGGAGTTATGACAGCTACAACATGGCTTACTGCAAACTGTTTTGCAAGGCAGAATTGTGCATTAGTGCTCGAATTGCCCAAATTGTGCAACTTCAAGCATGGTTATCCATCTGCACACCTCAAGGGGGAACAACCAAGGGACAAGAACTGATCCATAAGCTTCCCAAGTCTTTGGAACTACATATAGGTTTGGCACCCCTAAAAGCTAAAGATGCCTCAAGACTCCAATTTTGTTTTGGAGCATTCAATGGATGCTTAGAGGTGGCATGTATCAGAACAAAGATGAACACTTCAGTCAAGCCTTATCATTGAATCAGAGAGCCATAGGCATGTGCTCTAATCTCAAGTCAATGGCTAGATGAGACTTGAGATTCCATTTGATCCACATTGGCCAAAGGCCTGCTGCAGTTGTCATTCCCTATTCCTTGCAAAACAAAATTGACACACTATAAATAGACTTCATTTCTGATCAGTTTCAGTACACCAAAGGCCTATAACACTTGCCTTTCTCAAAATCACACTCTCACTTCCAAAAATACCTTCTAATGCAAGCTACTATCGGGTTTTGAATTAGAATATGTTTCCAACCAAACCAATCACACACACACACACCTCATAAACATCATATAGAAGTGATATAAACATTTAAACAACATCTGGAGCATCAATTTCTCAAAATCAATAGCCATCTGCACAAGCTTTTGACAGATTTGCAGTTGAGGTGCCAAATCAAGTTCAAGCTCAATTCAATCCACCCAAGCATTCAGACACACTCCATAGCACCTAAGGAAGTTGTCCGCACCATTGGAACCAAGTTGTAACACCTCCAACCTAGAACTCGATCACCAGCTGCAAGAGGTAAGCCTCAACTTGGTCATCTCATGATTCATGCATATCTCCTCGCACAATAATTTTGCCATATGTTCATAATCATGTATAAAGTGTTTCCCCTCCATTAATTGCTTTGTATGAGTCGTGTATCAAATTTCTCAGCCTTCATGCATAAATTAGGGTGAGGTTTCTCTTTGATTTCTTATTCCATGCTTAAAATAAATGAAATTAAAGACCTTAGACATGATCGAGAGGTGAAAACGAGTAGATTGATATGTGGATTGTGTGATTTCATCAAGTATTTAGTGAGATTGATGAGAAAACGCAAATCTGGGCAAAACACAGCACGCGGGCAAAACCAAGATGTTCTTGGCGCCCTTTTTCAAACTTTCAAATATTTGAATTTTTGTGATTTTCTTTAATTGACTCAAATATTAATTTCTCTCTGAATTTTAATGATTTTGAGTTGATTCTTTTTTTAATAATTCACAAAAATGTTAAAATATTTTATTTTAGAAAAATTTCCCAAAAATATTATTTATTTCATATACTTGATATTTTTACAAAGAATTAATTTTTATTTGTTTTTTAACAATTAAAATATTTTTTCCTTCTTGATTTTCCAAACTTAAATGGTTTCCAATCATTTTGTGGATAAAAACATGATTTTTAAATCATTGATCCAAGATCACCACTCATTTTTCACATGTTTTCAATAATTTTTATTAATTTTTAAACAAAATTAATTCCATTTTAAATAAAATTAGGATTTTGATTAATTCCACCCTCATCAATCTATTTTCAAACCTTTTTGTGCCTCTAATAGAGTGTAAGTCCCAACCCCTTTGTAAATAAACAATTTTGGGCCTCACATATTGTATAAGTCCCTCTGTATATTTTCAAAAGTTCGGCGCGATCGTCGCCAATTTAAAAATCAACTGGGCTTCTCCTTGAGCTATAAGACCCATCTTTATTCATTTTCAAACTTTTTGGGCCTCTTGATATAGTGTAAGTCCCACCTCTTTGTAAATAAAAAAATTTGGGCCTCAGGGTATTGTATAAGTCCCGATACAGTTTCAGAAACTTTGACAAGATCGTCGTTTTCAAACAATAATCATCTGGGCCTACCCTCGTGTTGTAAGTCCCATTTCTTTTCTCTGAAAACACCTTTTGGGCCTCTCCTTGAGTTGTAAGACCCAACCCTATTGTAAAGAAACATTTTTTGGGCCTCAGTCGTTGTATAAGTCCCGGTACGATATTCAAAACAACGGTGCGATCACAGTTAAAACCTTGGGCCTCTCTTTGAGTATAAGCCACAATAATCTTTTCAAAACAATTCCCTTTTGATTTAGATTCAATATACAGTTGTTATCAAAACTTTCTTTAATTTGTTTAAACAACTAACAATACAGCATGAAGGCTTGCTCACCTGTAAGTTTTTTCCGCTTTCATTTACTTGCTTTAATATATATATCTGTATTGTGGGAAGCTGCACACTGTGAGGCTCCTTTCATTCTTTTAAATACATGTCAAATATATATAACTGTATTGTGGCAAGCTGTGCATGGTTAGTCTTCTTTCATTATTTTAAATACACGTCAAATATATATACCTGTATTGTGGGAAGCTGCGCATGGTTAGTCTTCTTTCATACCCTTTTATATACTTGTCATATATAAACTGTATATATACTAGTATAGCTATTTAGCTTTTCCCCGGCAACTTGGTCTAGAATTAGGTAAAGCCCTGTTGGTCGCTCTTAAATACAAACAAAACTAGATCCCCATAGGATTTCCAGATACAGTCTTTCCTTCTCTTGGGCTTAAACAATATGGAACAAAGAGAAAGATAGTATTCTTCGTGAACCTTTTCTCAGACTATCACCCCCAGAAATTGTCAAAGAAATTCTACTGCCCAGAGTTGATCTATTCTCAGTGAATAGCATCTCTTGAGTTTCTTCAAACCTCAAAACTTTCACTAAATGATCTATTCTCGGTGAATAGCATTTCTTGAACTTTTCTTGATTTGTGACCCACGCGCTTCCTACAAGTATCCCCGCCTCCTCTTGGGCTTTGTACAAGGACCCTCCGACTTCTTATAAGTTCTCATGCCTTCTCTTGGGCTTAATACAAGGACCCTACCTGCCTCTTAAAGGTATAAGACAGAACTTAGAAATCCTTTGCTAAAGTGGTCTTTCCAGTGTCAAACCTCAGACAACTTTAGGGTTGATTCCCATCCCTTAATGCCCGTGTCTCCTCTTGGGCATCATATAAAAGATAAAACTCTTCCACACCAGTAGACTTGGAAAGTCTAATCCCCTTGAGTCTCAAATACATTCTCAATTTCCCTACAAATATAGGAAGAAACCCCAGCCTCTATCTTAAGAGTTCCCCAACCAGGGTCAGCTTATCCCAAATCAGAACCTCAAGGTCTCTGATATCTCAACTCTTCTACAATCCTCGGCAAGAGTTGATTCCACATTTGGACCTGCCTCGGGATCTTAACAATCCCCGAAAAAAGTTAGCCTCCTCTTAGGCTTCGTATAATGATCTTTCCTCAACACAGTCAGCCTCCTCTTGGGCTTTGTACAAATGATTCTCCCCAGCGGAGCTAACCTTTTCAGACTTTCTTGTTGAGTCAATCACTTTCCAGACACTCTTGTTGAGTCAATCACTTTTCAGACTCTCTTGTTGAGTCAATTAAACCCTTAGACTCTCTTGTTGAGTCAATCACCTTTTAGCACTCTCTTGTTGGGTCAACCTTTTTTAGTCTCAATCTCGGGCTTTGTACGAGACAGATAAATACTCTCTTGTTGAGTCCATCTTTGTCCAGCCTCATCTCAGGCCTGGTATAAAGATTTCCTCTAGCAGGAGTTAGCCTCCTCTCAAGCTGTGTCGAATGATTTCTCCAGTTTATTTAGCCACATTCCTGGGCTTGATACAGGACAGATAAAAGCACTCTCTTGTTGAGTCAAACCCTTTTAGCCTCAATCTTGGGCTTTGTACAAGACATAAATCTCACTCTCTTGAGCTTGGGATAGATATCTTTTAGAGTCATTTCCTCCCAGTCTTCCTCTAAGCCTAGAGGAATGATCTTCCCCAAGAAGAGTCAAACTCATTTCAGCCTCAATCTTGGGCTTTGTACAAGACACATAAAAATATCCTCACCAAAGTCAAAATCATTTTAGCCTCAATCTTGGGCTTTGTACAAGACAGATAACACTCTCCCGTAGAGTCAAACTTTTAACCTCTTCTTAGGCTTTGTATAATGATATCCCCAAATAGTCAGTCTCTTTTTTGCCTCAATCTTGGGCCTCGTACAAGACACATAAACTCTCTCTTGTTGAGTCGGTCAGTTCCAGCCTCCTCTTAGGCCTTGCATAGAGACTTCCCTAGTGGAGTCAATCAACCTCTTAGCTTCAACCTTGGGCTTTGATCAAGGCGTACAAAAATCAACAATCCCTCTATAGAGATGACAAGTTCTCTCTCAGTCAAACTTTTAGCTTCAATCTTGGACTTTGAACAAGACACAAATAACCTTTTAGCTTCAATCTTGGGCTTTGAACAAGACACCAAAACATCTTTTTCCTCCCTTAGAATAGGAGGAACTACGATTGCTCTGATTTCCCCCTTTCATTTAAACGGGAATACGTAGGCATAAGATTGCAAAATCTTAGCGAGCATACCAAACAAAAACACTAGGTCCAGTACCTTTATACCAATCAAAACGTAGGTCCAATACCTTACCAAAAACTCACTCACTCACTCACTCATATTTCCCAAGAAAATTTCCCAACCCATTAACAGCTAAACACTATCAATTACAAAGCGAGACCTAAAGCTAATATCCTGTGGATAACCACCTATAGGATGGGTAATTGACAACTCCCCATTGTATAACCTGGCCCCGGACCCCCCAATATCTTTGAAGCATTTTGTTCAGTTAAACATTTCGCGTGCAAGGTTAGTTTAGATAGCTTCCCTTTCCCTTTCAGCTTCATGGGATAAATAAGAAATCAGAAAGTAGCACCCCCTCCTACCATTGCGGTGAAGAAAACCCAACGATAAGGTGGTCGCGTCACCGACAAAAATCGCTCGATACACAGAGGAAATCAAAATATCTCTGTAGGAAGACATTTCTCTGTTTATCACTCTTCAAAACAGAAAAATCAAAACAAACCCTAATCCCAGATAACTGCTATAAGTGGCACACTTGTTGATTCAAATATCCAAGTTGTCGTCCATCTCTTATCCTGGAAAAATTCCTCTTTCATCTAATTGCTATAAGTGGCAAGCCTCTGGATTATTTACATCCACGCTGTTGTCCCTCTCTTAGCATGAAAGGCTCTTAAGGAAAAATGACATTGCTCAACACTGAGTTAAAGTTTTCTCCTTCAAGACAAATCCCAACAAAGGAAATTATGGCATTGCTGGATCCTCATATCCCAGTTAAAGTAATTTTCCTTTATAAACAATCACCCAACAGTTGTGATAAACAGACGAGATGTCTCCCATTTAGAGATGACAAGTTCTCTCTCAGTCAAACTTTTAGCTTCAATCTTGGGCTTTGAACAAGGCACAAATAACCTTTTAGCTTCAATCTTGGGCTTTGAACAAGACACCAATACTTAACCCTTTAGCTTCAATCTTGGGCTTTGAACAAGACACCAATACTTAACCCTTTAGCTTCAATCTTGGGCTTTGAACAAGACACCAAAACATCTTTTTCCTCCCATAGAATAGGAGGAACTACGATTGCTCTAATTTCCCTATTTCTTTAAACGGGAATACGTAGGCATAAGATTGCAAAATCTTAGTGAGCATACCAATCAAAAACTCTAGGTCCAGTACCTTCACACCAATCAAAACTGAGGTCCAATACCTCACCAAAATCATCAAAAACGCTCTCTCTCAAACAAGAAACTTTCCCAACTCACAACAGATAAACACCATCAAGTACAAAGAAGAACCTAAAACTAACAACCTGTGGATAACCACATATACGATGGGTAATTGACAACTCCCCATTGTATAACCTGACCCTGAACTCCCCGAATCTTTTAAGCGTTTGTTCAGTTAAACATTCATGTGCAGGGTTAGTTTTAGATAGCTTCTGTAACACCCCAATTCCCATCGCGAATAAATAATACATAAATAAATCAGAGTGAATAAAAATTTATTTTTCCAACAGAAACAAGGATGCCACATTTAAAGATAGAAAACACAATCCCTGCTCATAAATTTTGATACATAACACAAAATGGAATAACCTCAAAGGGAAACTTTTTCCATACAAAAGGAAAGTTCAATTATGGAATAAAGCGGAAAGATCCATATCTGACTTGTTTTACAAAATAAATCATTTTATAACATCAAAATATTCATACAAAGGTAATACAAAATAGATCCTACAATTGTATACATATATAACAAAAGCGCCCCCCGACTCCCGTGTTACGTATCAGAGCAGACTGACCGACAAAAGGATGGAGAACTAAACTTCACAAAAGCCTCCAAGACACATATCTGCAATTGCCTCATAGAGCAACAAACCACAGCAGAAGGGTGAGAAATAACAACTAAATCAAAATTGCGTAATAATATGCAACACATATAAAATCACATGCATAGTTATTCTCACCACACGCATCACATACCAATCCATATAGCAAGCCACAGATACATAACATATTTCTAACAATCCAACAACATAGCATATATCAATTATACCAACGTATTCACATATTCACACATAAGACATACCAAAGCTATAACATATGGAAACACACCACCACATCACATAGTATATGTCTATACATAAAACATATCATCCATAACCAATGCATTTATCACATATGCACATCAATTCACCAATCCAATCATAAGTCTCAACACATACTCAATCAATTCACAATTTCACACACATAATCAATCCATTCATGATTGTCCACACATAATCAATCCATTTATGATTTATGCAAATGCAGAGAGACCGACACAACAACACTATGCAAATGCAATGCGGTACTGTTCCATCCATCATTCTCATCATTAGTTCACTCAGGAACTATTGGAAGCATCGCTTGTTACTTAGTGTAACTCCCCATCGGGCAAACAATGTTCCCCGTCGCTCACACCTCTTTGTATAAGGCACACGACGTTTATGGATCGCTCACACCTCTTTGTATAAGGCACACGACCCGATCGGTCACACCTCTTTGTATAAGGCACACGATCGTCCATAATCATTGCTCACACCTCTTTGTATAAGGCACACGATGTTATAGCGGATTCCCTCAAGAATCGTTTCGTTGCTCACACCCACTAGGGCACACGACATCACAAGAATGCATATCATGATGCTTGGCATACAATGACTCATGACATTCAAATGCACACATATACACATCCATAATCATGCATATACAATCAAACACAACACAATGCATTTTCTTGCTCTTAGGCCACAAACCATCATCACAACATTTCATCACATGCATTTACATCATATAACAGCACACAAGTCATACGATATATATCAAAAGCATATTGCATGATAACACATCAAATACACACCATTACAACGGTAAAAGTCCACAAAACGACACGTTTTCCAATTCCCGTCACAATTAAATCGGCCACTAATCTCAAAACCATTTTTATAAGAAAGAACATCTCGTTATCTTCCCAACAATACCAAGAACGTCTCGATCCGAAGTACGGATCAAAAGTTATGCATTTTCAAAGAAAACATATTTATTGAAATTCCCCAGGAGCGCCCGGCGGTACATATTTTCGCCCGGCGGTGCTCCCTTCGCCTCTGCGTCACCCGGCGAAGCAGCGGCGTAAAACCCCAACCAAAACTTAAAAGAGTCAGCAGCGTGACAAGCTGCGCCTCTTGAGGGTTTAGGGTTTAGGGTTTAGGGTTTAGGCCCGAAATAATGGTTTTTCACAAAGGGTTGGGTCTTACACTCTACCAAGAGGCCCAAAGTGTTTGAAAAAGTTTGATGAGGGTTGAATATATCAAAAACCCTAATTTGTTTCCAAAATGTATTTTAATTGAATAAAAAATTCAATTAAAGTGATAAAAAATTGTTAAACATGTGGAAAACAAATTGTGATCTTGGGAGAAAATTGTTAAACATTTGGAAAATCAAGAGGGAGAAATATTTTAAATGTCAAAAACAATTAAAATATTATTTCTTTACAAAAATATTAAGTATATAAAATAAATAATATTTTTGGGAAAATAAAATATTTTAATATTTTTGTGAATTATTAAAAAAAGAATCAACTCAAAATCATTAAAACTCAGAGAGAAATTAATTTTTGAATCAATTAAATAAAATCACAAAATTCAAATATTCAAATTTTGAAAAAGGGCGCTAAGAACAAGGCCACGAACACGCGCCACCCTTTGTTTCTGCAGATTTTCGTTTTCTATCCAATCTCAGTGAATGCTTGATTATATCATCCAATCTACATATCAATCTACTCGTTTCAACCTCACGATCATGTCTATGGTCTTTAATTTCATTTATTTTTAACATGGAATAAGAAATCAAAGAGAAACCTCAAGAACCCTAAAATTTGCATGAAGGTTCAGAAATTCCATACACGATTCAATTGATTGAGGGAAAACACTCCATGCATGATTATGAACATATGGTCAAATTATTGTACAGCAAAAAATGTATGGATCATAGAGTTAGAAGAGCTCATGCTTACCTCTTGAACCTGGTGATCTTGTTTTGTGTTAGAGGTGTTACATCTTGGTTCCAAGGATATGGACAGATTCCCTAGGTGCTATGGAGTGTGTCTGGATGCTTGGAGTGGATTGAATTGAGCTGGAACTTGATTTGGCACCTCAACTGAAAATCTGACAAAGGCTTGAGTAGTTGGCTAGTGATTTTGTGATTTTGGTGTTCCGGATGTTGTATGAGTGTTTGGATCACTTCTATATGATGTTTATGAGGTGTGTGTGTGTGTGTGTGATTGGTTTGGTTGGAATATCTCTCAAACTCAAAACCCGATAATAACTTGTTTTGGAAGGCAAATTTGGAGTGAAGAAGGAGATTTTGAGAAAAGCATCTGTTTGATGGCTTTAGTGTGCTCAAACTGATCACAAATGAGCTCTATTTAAAGTAGAGCAAGTTTGTTTTGCAAGGAATAGTGAATGGCAACTGCTGCATAGGTTTGGCCAATGTTGAGCAATGAGAATCCAAGTCTCCTCTAGCCAATGACTAGAGGTTAGGGCACAGGCTGCTGGTTCCCTTGGTCTTGGATAAGACTTTACTGAATTCAGTTGGAAATGGCTCAGTCTATTCCACCTTGGTGTATGCATTGAATGCTCCAATCCAAAATTGGAGTCTTGTCCCTGTTTTAGGGATTTCTAGGTTTGGCATGCTATTTTCTGTTCCAAAGACTTGGGAGGCTTGAGATCAGAGTTGGTTCCTCCTTGGTCCCCCTTGAGGTGTTCATGTGGATAGAGTTACCTGCCTTTTGTAAAATTTGGGCAAATCGAGCAAAACTCCAAAATCTGCCTTGCCATTACAGTTTGCAGCAAGGCATATTGGCATTGTCATATCCCATGGCTCATTTAGAATTTGATGGAGTTCTTGGCCATTTTGGAAAGCCCTCATATGATACAACAACTGGTTGATCATAGTTGGTTTTGATACTTTTTGGATCCAAGTGAAAAATCCCCCTACATTTGGGAAAAAATGAAGGCAGATTCCGACTTAGTGAAAATTTCACTAAGTGTTGGAAAAAGTGGCATTTCATATTTTCTAGCATTATGATCGTTCCTTAACTCAAAATCCATGATGAATTGGAATGAGGTGTAGTTGAAGCTTTTGTAGAGGGTCATGAGGGCTACAAAGTCTAAGAGGATAATCATTGTACAAAGCCTAAGAGGAGGGCATTGTAACTGTTTCAGTTTAGTGACAGGTCCAATATGTTTGATAAAGAGAAAATTAGTTCTTATGCGGGTAATGTTGTGCTTTGGTATTGATCAGAGGATCAAGGTTATTTCCTAATCTTTAAGGAAATAGGAAATCCAAAGGGTATTGAGACTGTCCAAGTCTACTGGTGTTTTGAGAAATCGATTCTCAGGTAGTGAATGATCTTTGTATGATGCCCAAGAGAAGGCTGGTATGTTAAGGGATGAAGGTCAACCCATTAACTGGTCTGATATTTGACTCAGAAAGATAGCTCTAGTTAATTGATGACTAGGTTCTGTTTCTCTACCTGTAGAGGTCTATGGGTCCTTGTACTAAGCCCAAGAGAAGGCATGAGAGCTTTTAAGAAGCCGAAGGGTCCTTGTACAACGCCCAAGAGGAGGCGGGATGCTTTTAAGAAGACCGTGGGTCCCCAAACCCCGAGAAGTTCAAGACACGCCATTCACAGAGAATAGATCAAGCCAGGAAAGTTCGAGAATTTCGAAGAAACTCAAGAGATGCCATTCACGGAGAAAAGATCATCTCTGGGGAGTAAGGGTTTCTTTGACAATTTCTAAGGGTGACAGTCTGAGAAAGGGTTCACTGAGAATGCTGCCTTTCACGTCTCCGTATTGTTTAACCCCAAGAGGAGGGAATACCGTGTCTGGTAATCCTATGGGGGATCTAGTTTTGTTTGTATTTTAAGAGTGACCAACAGGGCTTTACCTAGTGCTAGACGTAGTTGCCGGGGAAAACTCTAAATAACTATACTAGTATTACACAGTGTATATTTGACAGGTATATGAATGTTTGTGAAAGAAGACTTACAGTAAGCAGACCCACAATACAGTTATATTTATGAAAGCGGATAAGGAAAGCGAGTAAACACTTACTCGGTTGTAGAGCTTCCATGCTATTTGGTTTGTTTGTTCAACAAAGAAAGCTTTGATAACAATATTATATTCAAATCAAATGAGAAAGTGCTTTGAAAAGATGGTTGGGGCTTACAGCTCAAGGAGAGGCCCAAGATTTTTATCAGTGATTGCACTGTTGTTTTGAAATTGTACAGGGACTTATACAAGTGACCGAGGCTCGAAAAAGGTTTTCTGTACAAAGGGATGGGTCTTACAACTCAAGGAGAGGCCCAAAGGTATTTAAAGAAAAAGAATGGGGCTTATAACACGAGGGTAGGCCCAGATGATTTGTTTTTGAATTGGCGATCGCGCCGAGATTTTTCTTTTAACACAAAGGGACTTATACAATATCTGAGGCCCAAAATTATTTTGGTTAAAAGGGGGATTGGGTCTTACACTCTATTAGAGGCCCAAAGGTTTTTATACAAGTGATGGGGCTTACAGCTCAAGGAGAGGCCCAGTTGATTTGTTTGAAAACGGTGATTGTGCCGAGGTTTTTTGAAAATGCAGTGGGTCTTATACAATGACTGAGGCCCAAAATGGTTTTGGTTTTCAAAGTGGGGTTGGGTCTTACACTCTATTAGAGGCCCAAATCATTTATTTTTGTACAAGTGGTGGGGCTTACAGCTCAAGGAGAGGCCCAAGGTTTTATTTTAAACTGGCGATGATCGCGCCGAACTTTTGAAACACAACGGGACTTATACAATATTTGAGGCCCGAAATAATGGTTTTCTACAAAGGGTTGGGTCTTACACTCTACCAAGAGGCCCAAAGTGTTTGAAAAAGTTTGATGAGGGTTGAATTAATCAAAAATCCTAATTTGTTTCCAAAATGTATTTTAATTGAATAAAAAATTCAATTAAAGTGATAAAAATTGTTAAACATGTGGAAAACAAATTGTAATCTTGGGAAAAAATTGTTAAACATTTGGAAAATCAAAAGGGAGAAAATATTTTAAATGTCAAAAACAATTAAAATATTATTTCTTTACAAAAATATTAAGTATATGAAATAAATAATATTTTTGGGATTTTTTTTGGGAAAATAAAATATTTTAATATTTTTGTGAATTATTAAAAAAAGAATCAACTCAAAATCATTAAAACTCAGAGAGAAATTAATTTTTGAATCAATTAAATAAAATCACAAAAGTCAAATATTCAAATTTTGAAAAAGGGCGCCAAGAACAAGGGCAAGAACACGCGCCACCCTCTGTTTCTGCAGATTTTCATTTTCTATCCAATCTCACTGAATGCTTGATTATATCATGCAATCTACATATCAATCTACTCGTTTCAACCTCACGATCATGTCTATGGTCTTTAATTTCATTTATTTTTAACATGGAATAAGAAATCAAAGAGAAACCTCAAGAACCCTAAAATTTGCATGAAGGTTCAGAAATTCCATACACGATTCAAACAATGCAATTGATTGAGGGAAAACACTCCATGCATGATTATGAACATATGGTCAAATTATTGTGCAGCAAAAAATGTATGGATCATAGAGTTAGAAGAGCCCATGCTTACCTCTTGCACCTGGTGATCGTGTTTTGTGTTAGAGGTGTTACATCTTGGTTCCAAGAATATGGACAGCTTCCCTAGGTGCTATAGAGTGTGTCTGGATGCTTGGAGTGGATTGAATTGAGCTGGAACTTGATTTGGCACCTCAACTGAAAATCTGACAAAGGCTTGAGCAGTTGGCTAGTGATTTTGTGATTTTGGTGTTCCAGATGTTGTATGAGTGTTTGGATCACTTCTATATGATGTTTATGAGGTGTGTGTGTGTGATTGGTTTGGTTGGAATATCTCTCAAACTCAAAACCCGATAATGACTTGTTTTGGAAGGCAAATTTGGAGTGAAGAATGAGATTTTGAGAAAAGCATCTGTTTGATGGCTTTGGTGTGCTAAAACTGATCACAAATGAGCTCTATTTAAAGTAGAGCAAGTTTGTTTTGCAAGGAATAGTGAATGGAAACTGCTGCATAGGTTTGGCCAATGTTGAGCAATGAGAATCCCAGTCTCCTTTACCCATTGACTAGAGGTTAGGGCACAGGCTGCTGGTTCCCTTGGTCTTGGATAAGTCTTTACTGAATTCAGTTGGAAATGGCTCAGTCTATTCCACCTTGGTGTATGCATTGAATGCTCCAATCCAAAATTGGAGTCTTGTCCTTGTTTTAGGGATTTCTAGGTTTGGCATGCTATTTTTGGTTCCAAAGACTTGGGAGGCTTGAGATCAGAGTTGGTTCCTCCTTGGTCCCTCCTTGAGGTGTTCATATGGATAGAGTTACTTGCCTTTTCTAAAATTTGGGCAAATCGAGCAAAACTCCAAAATCTGCCTTGCCATTACAGTTTGCAGCAAGGCATATTGGCATTGTCATATCTCATGGCTCATGTGGAGTTTGATGGAGTTCTTGGCCATTTTGGAAATCCGACATATGATACAACAACCGGTTGATCATAGTTGGTTTTAATACTTTTTGGATGCAAGTGAAAAATCCCCCTACATTTGGGAAAAAATGAAGGCAGATTCTGACTTAGTGAAAATTTCACTAAGTGTTGGAAAAAGTGGCATTTCATATTTTCAGCCATTTTGATCATTCCATAACTCAAAATCCATGATAAATTTGAATGAGGTGTAGTTGAAGCTTTTGTAGAGGGTCATGAGGGCTACAAATCCAACTTTGAATGGGGAAAAGTGGCCTTGTGGTTTAGGAGTTATGATCCTCCAAAGTTGGTACCCTATCCACTTTGTTCCATAACTTAGAAAATTTCTATGTTTTTATGGTTACCGCATTTACAAGTTATCCCACTTTTCTTGATTTTTCTTGATGAATGATAATCCAAATCACACATTAACATCATTTTAGGGTCAAAGAACCATATTTGTGAAAAATCTCAAAAAGTCAAAGTTGACTTTTGTGCACTGTTGACTTTTTGTCAGATGAATTCCAAACTGTGCGATCCTCTATGAAATCAAGTCCTTGACCTAAATCAAACTTTATGGATTGATTTCATAGGTGTTATAGGGTGTATTGAATCATGTCCTAGAGTTTGGGAGCATGTCTTGGTCTAAAGTCAAAGGTACAGTTGACTTTTCTCGCGAAACCCTAATTGTGGTTCAGATGAAATTAAAACTTGTTGCTTAAGCTTCTTGGATCAATCCATTGTTGCAAATGGATTAATGTGGTTTATTAGAGACCCTCAAATCCTCTCTTGAGGTCTTGGCTCATGTTTAGTCCCAAAAGTCAACTTATGGGTGAATTAGGTCAAGAAACCCTAATTCCTGATTTTTTATGAGTGCATCCCCTAAAGCAAAATTGACTTAATGATTGGGCTCATGATGTTCCATGGAGTATATTAGTTTATGCTTTGAATCATTGGCTCATGCCCAGAGGAAAATTTCCATCTGGAGGCCCTGGTCGACCAAAACCCTAATTTGGTGACACCGGCGATCTTGAGGCTTGATCCACCTAGAAGGGAGCAGCCTTGTGCTTAATCCTTGAAGTGGGAGTCTTTTTGATCCTTTGTGGATGTTTGAGAGGGTATACAAGTTGAAGATCATGTCATTCCTTGATTGATCTTTTGTCTAAAACTCTGAGAGGGCTTGAAACCCTAAGTATGATTGGAGTGGATGCTCACCCATCTTTGGGGAGACTAATAAGGCATAATGATACACCAATATTCTGATGATGATTTGCACAATGAAGGGGAACCTTAGTGGTCAAAATTTGGGGTATGACAGATGCCCCTATTTAATCTTCTTGGACCTGAAGGTGTGAATGGCGAAGGTATTCGGACATTCGGGGTGCAAGAGGTGGATATGAATGGCAGTTTGCGCATCCATCTTCTTTTCCTAAGCAATGATGCTTAGAAAAGGTAAACTTCCCCTCGATCCTGGTCTTCAACCAAGGAACTGGTCTAACTTTTTGATATAAACATCCCCTCGATCCTGGTTTCCTACCAAGGAACTGGTCTAAGTTTCTTTTGTCGATAAACTTTTTTGACAAGTGACGCTATGCGTAGTGATTTTCCTCAAACTTCTCGTCGAATTTTCCTGGGGAGATGCCATTTGATGGAAAAGGTTTTGATGTCAGACTTGCTGGGGAACCCAGTCGTCTGAGTTGTAGAGGTGTACAAACTTATCTGTTGGAGACTCCATTTGTTGACTCTACTGGGGGAAACGAGTCTCCTGAGAGACTGTTGTCTGCTTGGGGATATCGTATCATACTTTTCTCGGAGATCTTCTCGGAGAAATTCCATATGACGTGATCCAATTTTGAGGCGTGATGACCTTTTTGTCAGCGGGTTTTTCCGGAGAAAAACCTCTCTGATTAAGAGGCTTTCTCTGGGGATCTTCCTTAATCCGGGAAAGCGAAAATATCATCTTCAATGGCGAAGAGTGACATTTGTCGAGGGTTCTCTGGTTCTTCAGAGGTTCAAGTTATCAAAGTGGTCAAGGGCCAACTCTAATCCAAAAATAAACTAGAGGAGAGAGAATGTTCAGACGCAACATTTCCTGACGAGGAAAGAACTGACAACTCGATTGAGAAGACTTCTATCACAAGGGGATAAGACCGAATAGAGTGATAGTGATGCAATGTGAATATGAATGTAAATCAATAATGCATGATGTATGTATGTTTATGCTGACACAACTGACACGATATACAAACTAATGGATGAACACGACTGGATACTCGGCCACTACTGGGAACGAAGAAGTGTCGTTGGTTCAAGATAGCAATTCTGCCTTGCTTAGGAGAAATAGTCCCTGTGGGGAACACCATTGGCCGAGCTTAGGAGATAAGAACTCTGCAGAAGGTATCAGATGGGAAAGCCGTATCTGATACAGCTGATCCTTTATTCAGGCGCACTGGCTTAGAAGGAGTACTTTGATTCTTCTCTTTGAAGCTCGCTTATTTCTGGAGAAGCGAGCGATGTTCTTTCGATGTTCAACAGTCAAAAGAATTGCCATCTTTATTTTAGAAGCAGAAAAAGGTTTTAACAAGTAAATTCATTTTTGTTTCATTTCAAGAATCGTTAATCATGTTGAAACGTCGTTCTGTAAAGTTAAAACAAATAAGAATTGCAAGCAAAAGCACAAATGCTCAAATTTTATTGATAGGATGGAGATCAACCAAACGCGTGATTCCATAGAGTATTTACAAAGTTTAGAAAATGGTAATTTAAGGGAAAAGGGCTACATTGAAACATGACAACCACTATTCTTCTACCAACTTTGAATTCTGGGCATCCTGAGCTTCTGTCGAAGATGACCTTGACTGGAGTTTTCTTCTGATGGATGACATTACTGCTGAGGAGTTGAACTGATCAGACGTATTTACTTGCCATTAATCCCTAACTTTTGCCTGGATTGTACTTTGAGATTTCCAATCCACCGGGATGATTTTTGATTATGTCTCTAATTTTTGCCTGGATCGCCCTTTCGGGTTTTCAATCCACCGAGACGTTTTTTTTTTGGTTTATGCGAAGTATTTCTTGACTACATCAACATTCGTGGGGTAGGCAAATTCCACTCCATCCATGGTTGCAAGTCTCAAGGCACCGCCTGAGAAAGCCTTCTTGACCACATAGGGGCCGTCATAGTTCGGAGTCCATTTGCCCCAAGAATCAGTGAGAAATGATTGTATCTTCTTGAGCACAAGGTCTCCTTTTCGGAAGACACAAGGTCGAACCTTTTTTTCAAACGTCTTCTTCATCCTTTGTTGATACAACTGACTATAGCATAGTGCCGTGATTCGCTTCTCTTCGATCAGGTTCAGTTCGTCGTGTCGATTTTGACCCCATTCAGCTTCTGTAAGCTTAGCTTCCATCAATACCCAAATTGATGGGATTTCTACTTCGACGGGGAGTACTGCCTCCATGCCATACACTAGAGAGAAAGGGGTTGCCCCTGTTGAAGTGCGGACAGATGTGTGATAACCATGAAGAGCAAAGGGTAGCATCTCGTGCGAATCTTTGTAGGTTACAACCATCTTTTGAACAATTCTCTTGATGTTCTTGTTAGCCGCTTCTACCGCTCCGTTCATCTTGGGTCGGTAGGGAGATGAGTTATGGTGTTCGATCTTGAACTCTGTGCATAATTCATTCATCATCTTATTGTTCAATTTAGATCCATTATCCGTAATGATCTGGCTCGGAACACCATAACGGCAGATGATATTATTTTTGATAAATCAGACCACCACTTGTCGGGTTACATTGGCGTACGACGCTGCTTCGACCCACTTGGTGAAATAGTCAATGGCTACCAGGATGAACCGATGTCCGTTTGAAGCCTTGGGCTCAATCATGACAATCATGTCGATTCCCCATATGGAAAAAGGCCATGGGGAAGAGAGAACTTTGAGATGTGTAGGCAGTACATGAATTTTGTTGGAGTATATCTGACACTTGTGACACCTCCTCATGTATTTGTAGCAGTCGGATTCCATGGTCAACCAATAGTACCCTGCTCTCATAATTTTTCTCACCAATGTATGTCCGTTGGCATGAGTGCCAAAGGATCCTTCGTGAATTTCTTTTATCAGCATGTCTGCTTCTGGTCTGTCTACGCATCGGAGCAAGACCATGTCAAAGTTTCTCTTATAAAGTGTGTCACTGCTCAGGAAGAAGCTGCCTATTAGTCTTCTGAGGGTCTTTCTATCTTTTCTGGACGCCCCAAGTGGGTACTCCTGTTTCTGAAGGAAGCATTCGATATCGTGATACCAAGGTTTCATGTCTATGACTGCTTTAATCGTGAAGATGTAAGCGGGCCATTCAAGGCGCATTATGTCGATCTTAGGTAGGTCATTCCATTGACCTACACTAATCATGGAAGAGAGGGTGGCTAATGCATCAGCCATGTGATTCTCTTCACGAGGGATATGATGAAACTCGATTTTGTTGAAGAAGGGTAGCAACCTCCTTGCATAATCTTTGTAAGGAATCAGTCCTGATTGGTATGTGTTCCAATCTCCTTTGATTTGATTGATAACCCGGGTTGAGTCGCCATATACGTCCAAGTTTTTGATCCTCAAATCAATCGCTTCCTCGAGACCCATAATACAGGCTTCGTATTCGGCCTCGTTGTTTGTACACTTGAAAGTAAGCCTGGCGGTGAAAGGAATGTGGGTACCTTGAGGTGTCATGATGATTGCCCCAATTCCGTTTCCGTAATGATTGACAGCTCCGTCAAAGATTAGTCCGCATTGGGAACCTGGTTCTGGCCCTTCACTGGGTAGCGGTTCATCACAATCTTTCATTTTCAAATACATGACATCTTTGTCTGGGAAGTCAAACCCGATTGATTCTTGATCGCCAATCGGTTGATGAGCTAAGTGATTGACTAAAATACTCCCTTAACGGCTTTTTGAGCATGGTACTTTATGTCATATTCTGATAACAACATCTGCCAATGGGCAATCTTTCCCGTGAGAGCAGGCTTTCAAATACACACTTGATTGGATCCATTTCGGAGACCAACCAAGTAGAGTGACAAATCATGTACTGGCGAAGACGTTTGGCTGCCCAGGCCAAAGCAGAACAAGTTTTCTCAAGCATCGTGTACCGAGTCTCGCAGTCAGTGAATTTCTTGCTCAAATAGTAGATGGCAGACTCCTTCCTTTTCGTTTCGTCTTGTTGGCCAAGTACACAACCCATCGAGTCTTCCAAGACTATTAGGTAGATGATCAGCGGTCTTCCTTCCACTAGAGGTGATATAATTGGCAGATTCAACCGGTATTCCTTGATACTGTCGAAGGCGGTTTGGTAATCTTCTGTCCAAACGCAGTTCTCATTCTTTTTGAGTAATTTGAAAATCGGCGGACGGGTCGCGGTCATAAGGAATATGAATCTGGAGATGTAGTTCAAACGTCCCAAGAATCCTCTAACTTGTTTTTCAGTTTTTTGGAGAAGGCATTTCTTGAATGGCCTTGTTTTTCAACGAGGTTTAAAACAAGCAATCTGCATGACATGATGATTGTTTTTAGAAGAGATAGAGAAAATGCAAGTGTGTACAGTGTATTTTTTTTAAAAACTGCTTATTTTTATTATTGAGTTGTTTTTTATGATTACCATTTTCTAAAAAAGCGAAAAGAGAAACCAGCAATTACTGCAGAAATTACAGAACGACGTTGTTTTATTTATGAACAAGTTGATTCTTGAAACTACAACCCTATAAAACAAAACTTTGTCGCTTCGGGCAAAGCGAAGAGGAAAATTTACAGAAAGCAAGCCCCATAAAAACATCTGTTTCACCCGGGCAGGGTGAAAGGTTAAAGACGGCAATTACTTTGACTTATGAACAATCTTCGGAACATCGACAGCAACCCATTGCCGGCGAACTCCTCGGTGAATCACAAAGTCTGGTAGTATCCTTGATTTATCTTCAGAAATGACACTGATTTCTGGCAGACCAGGATCATTGGAATCTGTCTCCCAGGCAGAGTTGTCGTAGGAGGATTCCTCTATTGTATTTTGCAGAGTATTTGTTGTCTCAGGCAAATCTCCCCATCCAGTTGGCTGGATGTCTTCGAGCCTGATACGATAACTTTCAGGAGCGGTGTACTTGACCATATAGTCGTATTTTACACTCGGTTGTCCCAAGGTGTCCCATACATCTTTGGAACTGGAGGAGTCATCTCTTTCTAAGACATTGACCTCGGGAAAAGCGTAGTTAATGAACTCTAGTCCTGCAAGCTTTGCCAATTCATTGTCGTACTGGATAGGTTCTGAACGACCTGAGTGTTAATCCCATGACATGGTGGGGACACAGGTATTCTGTTCAATGATGCTCAGCTGATTTCCATTGTTCGGCTGACTCTCTTGCCCCAGGTTTCTTGGGTACGGCTGCCAAATAGGCAAGCCATCCATTGGGCCATAATAGTTATGGTCAAAGTTGTCCTTCATCAGAGTGTCTTCCTCTAATGAGCTTGGTGGAGCATGGCATCCTTCCGGATCACAATCTCCATATATCATTTCGACGTTCGACCTGGGTATAAATCTCGGACTCTGTGCAGGATAGCAGAATGGCGTAGGCACCTCTTCCTGAGACATATAACCGTCCTCGTTAAGATAGGACTTCCATTCCTCATCCATTTAGGAGGAATGCTCTTCGTTAATAGTATGGACTGTTTGAGGCACTGGGTGAAGGAAACCTCCACTGTGGAAGAAGTTTTGAATGGGATGAAGACTTTCATCGCTAGGAGCTGTCTGGGTACAGATTGAAGAAAAACCAAGATCCTTCTTTGTTTTGTTATCGGTAGGAATGACAAGCTGTCCCCATCCTTTTGTATTGTTATTTTCGATTACTTCGAGAGCATCTTTGTATTAGGAAATCGAGGTTCCTTTCTCTGATTGATTCTCATTGCTCACCGAAAGTGCTTGGAACTGAGTCCCAACAGCCTCCTCGGGTTCTACATAAGTAGATGATGACAAGTTGCTCACGAGCAAGGCATGCTCTCCACAGACCGTGATGAGTTGATCGTTCTTGACGAACTTCAGTTTTTGGTGTAGCATCGAAGTGACTGACCCAGCCTGGTGTATCCAAGGTCTTCCTAATAAACAGCTGTACGCTGCCCTAACGTCCATGACCTGGAAAGTGATTAGGAAAGTGTGAGGACCAATAGTTATGGGAAGGTCGACTCGCCGATAACTGCTTTTCGAGATCTGTCAAAGGCTTTGACGATGACCTCGCTGCCCCTCATCGGGGATCCTTTGAATGATAGTCGCATTAGAGTGGACTTCGGCATAACGTTAATGGCCGATCCTGTGTCTACCAGTACGCTGGCTAAAGCATCGTCCTGGCAGTTAACAGTGATATTAAGCGCCATGTTGTGACTTTTACCCCCCTCTGGCAAGTCCTCATCACTGAATCCTAAGTTGTTGCAGGAAGTGATGTTAGAGATGATGCAATCGAACTGTCGTATTGACACATCCTGTTCCACAAAGGCCTACTCTAAGACTTTCTGTAGAGCCTCTCTGTGGGCTTCGGAACTGAGTAAAAGTGATAGTACTGAGATCTTTGAAGGAGTTTGTAACAGTTGATCGATAATGTTGTATTCACTCCTTTGGATGAGCTTCAACATCTCATCATTGTTTTTTGAAAGGTCGGGATTACTGGATTGACCGACTGGTGGATCAGGAGCTTCTGTCGGAAGTCCCTTTTCTTTGTTAGGTTCTCCAACTCCTCAGTTGAAGATTCGACCGCTCCGTGGTACTCGACTGATGTCTGCAATATTCACGACGGAGGGTAATGGAATTTCCTTTCCATTTTCAATTATCGTTGCACCGTATTTGTAAGGGATCGCCTTAGCTGATTCATACAATAATGGTCCCGGTAGATAGATAACTACAGGAGCCTTCTGATTTTTCTGACTGCCGTAAGTAACTTCAATCATTCCCTGGCTAAGAACTTTTGATTCGTCCAGTAGAGGGATGATGGTATAAACATCATTGTTCCTCTCAAGGTCAGAGATTACAACCACGTCTCTGATCTGATCAGCGAAGTAGTCCGGCGTCCAGTCAACGGACCCTGAAGCTAGGTTTAGGTGAATCTCTTTGCGATCGAACTGACCTTGGAGAGCTGCTCGCACGAGGTAGCATCCTTCGTTATTTTCCGAACACACTCTACAACATTCATAGTTGTGTGGTGGCACCTAGTCACGCCCGCTTTGAATGCAGTGCAACCTTACTAGGTTTGTTTCCATAGATCAGACATCTTGACTTTGACGCCGAGTAGGGTTTCCGTTAAGCACACTGATTTATTGCGTGTCTTCATCCAGATAGATTAGAAGCCACCAGTGGTTTAACAAATGTTGTAAAGTTCTCTGAACGAGAGCGCACCCTTGGTTACTCTCACAACATCCTTTACAGTTCTGATAATTATGCAAAGTGAGAAAATCGAGCAGGACCTGACTGGTATGTCACTCCACCAAGCCGGTATTCATCAGACGAATATCAAATATTTGAATCATGTTGATCTGATAAAGATTTTTATCATGATAGTCCTGGATCCACCCAAGATCCATTTGATGCTGGAGGGTCTCTTGTACAAAAGAGCATCCCTGTTTGTTTACCGAGCAAGTCAGATAGGAATTATAATCGTGTCGCGGCAGATTATGATACTGGCTTTGCCTTAAGTTCATTGCCACCAAGTTGACATTCATTGCACGAATGTCGTGGTTCTGAATGATGTTGGAATTGGTATAGGTCATGTTGACTCCACGAACTCGATGCTCTCGGATCCACCCGAGATCCAATTGTTCCTGTAGAGCTGATTACACCACAGAACATCCCTGATTGTTTTTAGAGCAGATATCACACTGGTGATAATTATGAGGTGGCACAAGGCCATATCCACTCTGTCTACAATGCATCTTGACCAAGTTGGCCCTTAATAAGAGTACATCACGAATTTGATAGCTGTCGTTAGACTCTCCCTCTACCAAATTGACTGCAGCTTTCTCGTGTTGAGGCAGCAGGTTCGTGAGAACATTCAAATTCATATCTTTGAAAGATAAAACTCCCCTCCTATCAAGCTTTTGTACGTCGGATTTGAAACTGAGACAGTTTTCTATGTTATGCCCTGGTCCTCCTAGATGGTAAGGACAAGTCTAATCCATTTTGAATCAAAAAGGCGGATTTTCCGGTACTGTAAGAGGAGCCCGGGTTTGGACATGCCCCTTGACCAGTAGTAACGGAAATAGCTCTGTGTACAACACAGGTATAGGGTCAAACTCTGGAGGTCACGTCATACGGTTGTTGTTATATGGAGGACGAGCCTGCAGAAGAGGCTGTTGTGTCCTTTGTTGATATAACTGTTGATTAGGTTGGCTCTGTGCAACCTGAGGTTGATACGTAGGAATAGGCGCGTGGTTGATAGCAGGAGTTACAGCTGCTACTGGTTGATACCATTGCCTTTGCTTTCCGAGAGAGATATTCCCAATATCCTGCTCTTTTTTCTAAGGGAGAGCACTACCGTATCGTTTTGTACTACTTGATGATCCAGCGTCTTTTACTAAACGTCCTTCTCGGAAGGCTTCCTCAAGACGAACTCCCATGCCAACCATCTCGATGAAGTCACTGGGCGCACTGGAGACCATTCTTTCGTAGTAAAATGAGATCAAGGTCTTTAAGAAGATCTTTGTCATCTCTTTTTCCTCAAGAGGTGGACAAGTCTAGGCGGCGATTTCACGCCATCTCTGAGCGTACTCCTTAAAGGTTTCCTTGTCCTTTTGTGACATCGATCTGAGTTGATCTCTATCCGGTGCCATGTCCAAATTGTATTTGTATTATTGAACGAAGGCAGCGCCCAGATCTCTGAATGTACCGATCGTGGCGTGGTTTAACCCCATGTACCATTTTAAGGTGGCACCGGTTAAACTATCCTGAAAGTAGTGAATCAGTAGCTCCTGGTTCTTTGTTTGAGCCGACATTCACCGAGCGTACATCACCAGATGGCTCTGAGGGCAAGAGTTACCCTTATACTTTTCAAAGTCGGGCACTTGGAACTTGTGCGGAACTTTCACATTGGGGACCAAGCAGAGGTCCGCGAAGTCCTTTCCAAATAGATCCTGAACGTGAAGGGCTTGCAGTTCCTTCTGCATCTCCAGGAATTGTTCCTGGAATTCATTCATTTTGTCGAACATGCTGTCATTTCCACCAGACGATATCTGTGAAATATATCCTTCCGAGACAGTGTGTACCACAGGAGGTGGTATAGTCATTATGGCCGAGACTCTCGGTGCCTCCCGAAGTTTGTAACCTTCAGGAGTTGTTGTCATGCCCCTGGCATCTTCGCTTTCCCGAAGTTTGTATCCTTCAGGCCCAGCGACTCGTGTTGCGGTTCCCTGATCCTCATTGATCAGCGGAACATATCCTTCCGGGATATAGTTGATAGGCATGCCCCAGGGACGATCTTTCGGAATTTTGTACCGAGGATCGGACTTCTCCACTATGGGCGTCGATGTGATCTCTGAGATCACTGTTCTTTGTTGTTGCATTTGAGCCTCTGCTAGAGCTTGCATGTCATTATGAAGCTTTCTCAGATCCTCTTTCAATGTGTTGATCTCTTCTCTCAACTCTCTGTTCTCTTCCTCGAGATCATCCATCTTTTCCTGACAATTGGTCCGAGTATTGTACGAATGAGACAGTTTGACTCAAGAACCGAGGCACAAACGTGAGATCCGTAGGTAAGAAGAATGCGTTTATGAGAATGATGAATGCAATGATTATTAATCATTTTTGTTTATTCAAAGTAAACTTCTACCATTAGATTGCAAATATCAAAGAGTGGGGAAACCCTGTTTTATTGAATTCAAAGGATTGCAGAAATGGAAATACAGTAGATTACAAAGTGCTAAAAAAAGGAAATCTAAACTAATGGATCCTGATTCCTCTCTGAGGAGAGCTCAGGTGATGGTTCTGGTACTTTCCTCTTCTTTGACCGGGGCTCTTGGGCCGTTGTTGGGTTGTCATTCCTTTGCCAAGTGAAAGGAGCGAGCAAATTCCTTTGGTCATCCTGATTTTCTACAGGGTGTTGCTCTAAAATCTCAATCAGGGCATCTTTTTCTCTTAATAGTTGCTGTATTTTCTTGCATTCCACATTGAGAATACGGTACTTGTTCCTCCAAGACCTCTTCTCCTGCTGAACTTTGCTGAGAGTAACTTGAAGTTTTTCCGTCTTAGACATGAAATAAAGGGCAGAGTCCCTTAATGGAAGAACTTCCTGACGAGGGTAAGGCATCCCTAGCTTGAGAGCTCTAGTTTGTACCCAATGGAGATAAGGTTCCTTTGAGACACAGTCTGGTTTTCCTAGAGACTCTCGTCCTTTCCTATGAATGTGTTTCCAGGCGTGCACTATTTCTGTCTTTAGTGCCCAGTCATTTTCTCCTTCCTTGAAGAAAAGACCTTCCAGATGAGCACTTCGTGGGACATGCCTCATTGGGTATCCAAATTGACGACGAACTAACACTTGATGATAGTTGATTCCTCCCTTAATTCCTATAAGTGTACATTTGGGAAATTTCCACAACGGTCAATGATTCTGATCCCGTCGTAGATTCGATTGTACCAATCGATGTCCGAGTTGGTAAGAGACATGATTCTCTGCGACCAACGTAAAGTATTCTTTTGACCCCAAAATGCAGCAGACTTGGGCAAATGGGAAGTGAACTATTTATACAGCAGGGGTACACAGCATGTGATCATTCCTCCGCTGTATAAATTCCTTAAGTGTACTGAATGATATGCATCTGCAGTAAGGTCAGTACGGGGTTTCCAATCAAGAAAATCTTAATGGCGTTGATATCTATGAAGTTATCAATGTTGGGAAACAAAAATAACCCTTAGGTGAGCAAAACAAAGATACTCTTGACAGCGGCCATGTTCCATACACTAGCAAAGTACAGGGCTTTCTTGATCAAGAACTGGGCTGGCAAACCTTGTATGCCACCCTTAGTGGTCATGTGAGTCCCGACTTCTGACTCGTCCAAGTAAATTGCCCTAGCAATGGTTTGATCCTTTGGAATTTATTCCAGTCCAAAAAAGGGAGCTTGATCAGTGATATGCAGACCGGTCAGGTGAGAATACTCCTCCAGCGTTGGTGCAAGCTGATAATCCGGGAATGTGAAACATTGATAGACCGGATCGTAAAACTTAATGAGCGTGGACAGGATTCCCTCAATTACATGGACCCTTAATAGGGACAGCAGTCCCCCATACTTAGCTCTGAAAGCCTCAGGGTTGGTGATCATACTCGCCAAACCTCTCAAATCCTCCAACTTTGGAACCTTGAAGGTGTACTTATGAGTTTTCCTTCTACCGAAATCCATTAGCGCAATCTCCTTTCTCTGACATTTGCAATCGTTGTCTCAGTTTAATTTGAAAAAGAGAGAGACTAGAAGAGAAGATTTTCTTTGTTTTAGTGTTTTTTTTCAATGAATGCATGAATGCAGCACACAAAAACATAGAAAAAACATGGGGTCAAAGGGTCGGTGTCATAAAGTCAAGGCTCTACCCCCCCCCCCCAAAGGTTTATACTGGTGATATTTTGTACCTGTCCGCAAAATCATTGACCCCTTTGGGATAATCACATCAAGCGGATCGCCAGCGAGCTGATGTATCCTAGAGTGATCTCAGATGAGGGTAGTATTGCGTGACAACTATTTCCGATGGCTTCCGTACTACAAAATGGCTTAAGTATGCTAAAAACCTCAGCTTCTCAGATAACCCATTCGACCACACTACTTTCAACAACCGAAGTCGTATAAGCAATGTATCTGCAAAGGGAGTCTCCACTGAGTTTGATGGTCGATCGGGGGCTCTTAACTGGAATTCACTCCCAGTAAGATTACCCGCATTGCCATCACCTACTCAATCTTTCCACACGCGACATCACACGCATTCCCATTAGCAGAAAAATAAACATAGATATCAATTAGGAAAAGCAATATATATATATATTTGTCATAATCATCTTAGACCTCTAGTCTTATGATCCTATACAGACAATGACTCCCCAGCCAAACTGTCATTTCTGTGACACTTTTGTGAACTCAGGGTTTTATACCTAAGAGATGGGAAGAGAACAAGATACACAAAACATCGTCCCCAGCAGAGTCGCCATTTTTCTATTTGTAGAAAAATGGGGACGAATGATGACTAAGGTAAAACAGATCTTACAGCATTTTCCCCAGCAGAGTCGCCATTTTCCTATAGCGCGAGTTTTATGTGTGGTTGCGAAGCACTATCGCTTTGGGGTACTACAACTCGATTCATTTTTTATCCTATTGAAGTTGATGAAGGAAGGGAAATAGATGTCTCTAATTATCCCTGCTTGCATACTGAGTTTAAACAGATGACTGATGGTTTACAGATACTACAAGGATCGTGGGTATCTCTTAGGTTATTTTGTTAAGAACACAGTGTTTGGACTATTTTGAGGTTTTTGGTAAGATGCTAGGATTTGGTGCTTTTGATTGATATGGTGGAGATACAGAATTTTGGGTTTTTGATTAGTATGTTCGCTAAGATTTTTCAATCTTATGCCTACGTATTCTCGTTTAACGAAATAGGGAAATCAGAGAGATCGTAGTTCCTCCTATTCTACGGGAGGAAAAAGGTTGTTTTGGTGTCTTGTTCAAAGCCCAAGACGTGAAGCTGAAGGTGGTTTGTATCTTGTTTAAAGCCCAAGATGTGAAGCTGAAGGGTCTATTTGTATCTTGTTCAAAGCCCAAGATGTGAAGCTAAAGGGTTTATGGATGAGTGAGAATTTGTCATCTCTAAAGGGGATATTTGGTATGTTTGTCACAACTGTTGGGTGACTGATTATAAAGGAGAATTACTTTAACTGGGATATGTGAATCCAGCAATGCCATAATTTCCTTTATAGGGGATTTTTAACCTGAAGGAGAAGACTTTAACTCAGTGTAGAGCAATGCCATCTTTCCTTAGGAATTTCTCATGCTAAAAGAGGGACAATGACATGGATGTAAATAATTCAGAGGCTTGCGGCTAACAACAATTAGATGGGTGAAAAGGAGTTGTTGATATTTGTATACTGTGAACGACGCATAACTTTTGATGCTAAAAGGTTGATTGACTTAACCGGGGTTTCCTTATACAAAGCCTAAGAGGAGGCTATTGACCCAACAAGAGGGTGTTTTTATGTGTCTCGTACGAAGCCCGAGAGAGAGGCTAAAAGGGTTGACTCAACAAGAGAGTGCTTTTGTATGTGTCTTGTACGAAACCCAAGACGGAGGCTAAAGGTGTTTGACTCAACAAGAGAGTCTTAGTACCTCGTACGAAGCCCGAGATGGAGGCTGAAAATGGGTTTGACTCAACAAGAGAGTCTTTTATAATCAACAAGAGAGTGATTTTTATCTCGTACGAAGCCCGAGATGGAGGCTAAAAGGGGTTCTACTCAACAAGAGAGTCTTTTATACTCAACAAGAAAGTGCTTTTGTATCTCGTACGAAGCCCAAGATGGAGCCTAAAAGGAGTTTGACTCAACAAGAGAGTCTTTTATACTCAATAAGAGAGTGCTTTTGTATCTCGTACCAAGCCCGAGATGGAGGCTAAGAGGTTTTCACTCAACAATAGAGTCTTTTATACTAAACAAGAGAGTGATTTAGTATCTCGTACGAAGCCCGAGATGGAGGCTAAAAGGGTTGACTCAACAAGAGAGTCCTCTGTATCTCGTATGAAGCCCGAGATGGAAGCTAAAAGTGATTGACTCAACAAGAGACTCTGAAAAGGTTGGCTCCGCTTAGGAGAATCATTGTACAAAGTCCAAGAGGAGGCCATTGTAACTGTTTCAGTTTAGTGACAGGTCCAGTATCTTGGATAAAGAGAAAATCAGTTTTTATGTGGGTAATGTTGTGCTTTGGTATTGATCAGAGTATCAGGGTTATTTCTTGTTCTTTAAGGAAATATGAAATCAAAAGGGTATTGAGATTGTCCAAGTCTACGGGTGTTTTGAGAAATCGATTCTCAGGTAGTGAATGATCTTTGTATGATGCCCAAGAGAAGGCTGGTATGTTAAGGGATGAAGGTCAACCCATTAACTGGTCCGATATTTGACTCAGAAAGACAGCTCTAGCAAATTGATGACTAGGTTATGTTCCTATACCTGTAGAGGTCTCTAGGTCCTTGTACTAAGCCCAAGAGAAGGCATGAGAGCTTTTAAGAAGCCGAAGGGTCCTTGTACAATGCCCAAGAGGAGGCGGGGATGCTTTTAAGAAGCCTGTGGGTCCCCAAACTCCGAGAAGTTCAAGACATGCTATTCACCGAGAATATATCAAGCCAGGAAAGTTCGAGATTTTGAAAGAAACTCAAGAGACGCCATTCACAGAGAAAAGATCATCTCTGGGGAGTTAGAGTTTCTTTGACAATTTCTAAGGGTGGCAGTCTGAGAAAGGGTTAACTGAGAATGCTGCCTTTCATGTCTCCATATTATTTAACCCCAAGAGGAGGGAAGACTGTGTCTGGTAATCCTATGGGGGATCTAGTTTTGTTTGTATTTTAAGAGTGACCAACAAGGCTTTACCTAGTGCTAGACGTAGTTGCCGGGGAAAACTCTAAATAACTATACTAGTATTACACAGTGGATATTTGATAGGTATATGAAATTTTGTGAAAGAAGACTTACAGTGAGCAGCCCCACAATACTGTTATATATATGAAAACTGATAAAGAAAGCGAGTAAACACTTACTCAGTTGTAGAGCTTCCATGCTGTTTGGTTTGTTTGTTCAACAAAGAAAGCTTTGATAACAATATTATATTCAAAATCAAAGGAGAAAGTGCTTTGAAAAGATGGTTGGGGCTTACAGCTCAAGGAGAGGCCCATGGTTTTTATCAGTGATTACATTGTTGTTTTGAAATTGTACAGGGACTTATACAAGTGACCGAGGCTCGAAAAAGGTTTTCTGTACAAAGGGATGGGTCTTACAACTCAAGGAGAGGCCCAAAGGTATTTAAAGAAAAATAATGGGGCTTATAACATGAGGGTAGGCCCAGATGATTTGTTTTTGAATTGGCGATCGCGCCGTGATTTTTCTTTTAACACAGAGGGACTTATACAATGTCTGAGGCCCAAAATTATTTTGGTTAAAAGGGGATTGGGTCTTACACTATATTAGAGGCCCAAAGGTCTTTATACAAGTGATGGGGCTTACAACTCAAGGAGAGGCCCAGTTGATTTGTTTGAAAACGGTGATTGTGCCGAGGTTTTTTTAAAACGCAGTGGGCCTTATACACTGACTGAGGCCCAAAATGATTTTGGTTTTCAAAATGGGGTTTGGTCTTACACTCTATTATAGGCCAAAATCATTTATTTTTGTACAACTGGTGGGGCTTATAGCTCAAGGAGATGCCCAAGGTTTTATTTTAAACTGGCGACGATCGCGCCGAACTTTTGAAACACAACGGGACTTATATAACATTTGAGGCCCGAAATAATGGTTTTCTACAAAGGGTTGGGTCTTACACTCTACCAAGAGGCCCAAAGTGTTTGAAAAAGTTTGATGAGGGTTGAATTAATCAAAAATCCTAATTTGTTTCCAAAATGTATTTTAATTGAATAAAAAATTCAATTAAAAGGATCAAAAATTGTTAAACATGTGTAAAACAAATTGTGATCTTGGATTAATGTTTCAAAAATCAGGTTTTAATCCACAAAATGATTGGAAATCACTAAAATTTGAAAAATCAAGAGGGAGAAAATATTTTAAATGTAAAAAACAATTAAAATATTATTTCTTTACAAAAATATTAAGTATATGAATAAAATAATATTTTTGGGAAAATAAAATATTTTAATATTTTTGTGAATTATTAAAAAAAGAATCAACTTAAAATCATTAAAACTCAGAGAGAAATTAATTTTTGAATCAATTAAATAAAATCACAAAATTCAAATATTCAAATTTTGAAAAAGGGCGCCAAGAACAAGGGCAAGAACACGCGCCACCCCCTGTTTCTGCAGATTTGCATTTTCTATCCAATCTCATTGAATACTTGATTATATCATGCAATCTACATATAATCTACTCGTTTCAACCTCACGATCATGTCTATGGTCTTTAATTTCATTTATTTTTAACATGGAATAAGAAATCAAAGAGAAAACCTAAGAACCCTAAAATTTGGATGAAGGTTCAGAAATTCCAGACACGATTCAAACAATGCAATTGATTGAGGGAAAACACTCCATGCATGATTATGAACATATGGCCAAATTATTGTGCAGCAAAAAATGCATGGATCATAGAGTTAGAAGAGCTCATGCTTACCTCTTGCAGCTGGTGATCGTGTTTTGTGTTAAAGGTGTTACAGCTTGGTTCCAAGGATATGGACAACTTCCCTAGGTGCTATGGAGTGTGTCTGGATGCTTGGAGTGGATTGAATTGAGCTGGAACTTGATTTGGCACCTCAACTACAAATCTGTCAAAGGCTTGAGCAGTTGGCTAGTGATTTTCTGATTTTGGTGTTCCAGATGTTGTGTGAGTGTTTGAATCACTTCTATATGATGTTTATGAGGTGTGTGTGTGTGATTGGTTTGGTTGGAATAACTCTCAAACTCAAAACCCGATAGTGACTTGCTTTGGAAGGCAAATTTGGAGTGAAGAAGGAGATTTTGAGGAAACCATCTGTTTGATGGCTTTAGTCTACTCAAAATGATCACAAATGAGCTCTATTTATAGTAGAGCAAGATTGTTTTGCAAGGAATAGTGAATGGCAACTGCTGCATAGGTTTGGCCAATGTTGAGCAATGAGAATCCAAGTCTCCTCTAGGCATTGACTAGAGGTTAGGGCACAGGATGCTGGTTCCCTTGGTCTTGGATAAGTCTTTACAGAATTCAGTTGGAAATGGCTCAGTCCATGCCACCTTGGTGTATGCATTGAATGCTCCAATCCAAAATTGGAGTCTTGTCCCTCTTTTAGGGATTTCTAGGTTTGGCATGCTATTTTTGGTTCCAAAGACTTGGGAGGCTTAGGATCAGAGTTGGTTCCTCCTTGGTCCCCCCTTAAGGTGTTCAGATGGATAGAGTTGCTTGCCTTTTGCAAAATTTTGGCAAATCGAGCAAAACTCCAAAATCTGCCTTGCCATGACAGTTTGAAGGAAGGCATATTGGCATTGTCATATCTCATGGCTCAAGTGGAATTTGATGGAGTTCTTGGCCATTTTAGAAAGCCCTCATATGATACAACAACTGTTTGATCATAGTTGGTTTTGATACTTTTTGGATCCAAGTGAAAAATCCCCCTACATTTGGAAAAAAGTGAAGGCAGATTCTGACTTAGTGAAAATTTCAGTAAGTGTTGGAAAAAGTGGCATTTCATCTTTTCAGTCATTTTGATCATTCCATAACTCAAAATCCATGATGAATTGGAATGAGGTGTAGTTGTAGCTTTTGGAGAGGGGCATGAGGGCTACAAATTCAGCTTTGAATGGGGAAAAATGGCCTTGTGGTTTAGGAGTTATGATCCTCCAAAGTTGGTACCCTAGCCACTTTGTTCCATAACTTAGAAAATTTCTAAGTTTTTATGCTTACCCCTTTTACAAGTTATCCCACTTTTCTTGATTTTTCTTGATGAATGATGATCCACATCACACATTAACATCATTTTAGGGTCAAAGAACCATATTTGTGAAAAATCTCAAAAAGTCAAAGTTAACTTTTATGCATAGTTGACTTTTTTGTCAGATGAATTCCAAACTGTGTGATCCTCTATGAAATCAAGTCCTTGACCTAAATCAAACTTGATGGATTTATTTCATAGGTGTTATAGGGTGTATTGAATCATGTCCTAGGGTTTGGGAGCATGTCTTGGTCAAAAGTCAAAGGTACAGTTGACTTTTCTCGCGAAACCCTAATTGTGGTTCAGATGAAATTGAAACTTGTTGCTCAAGCTTCTTGGATCAATCCATTGTTGTAAATGGATTAATGTGGTTTATTAGAGACCCTAAAATCTTCTCTTGAGGTCTTGGCTCATGTTTTGTCCCAAAAGTCAACTTAGGGGTGAATTAGGTCAAGAAACCCTAATTCCTGATTTTTTATGAGTGCATCCCCTAAAGTAAAATTGACTTGATGACTGGGTTCATGATGTTCCATGGAGCATATTAGGTTATGCTTTGAATCATTGGCTCATGCCCAGAGGAAAATTTCCATCTGGAGGCCCTGGTTGGCCAAAACCCTAATTTGGTGACACCGGTGATCTTGAGGCTTGATCCACCTAGAAGGGAGCAGCCATGTGCTTAATCCTTGAAGTGGGAGTCCTTTTGATCCTTTGTGGATGTTTGAGAGGGTAAACAAGTTGAAGATCATGTTATTCCTTGATTGATCTTTTGTCTAAGAACTCTGAGAGGGCTTGAAACCCTAAGTTTGATTGTAGTGGATGCTCACCCATCTTTGGGGAGACTAATGAGGCATAATGATACACCCATATTGTGATGATGATTTGCACAATGAAGGGGAATCTTAGTGGTCAAAATTTGGGGTATGAGTCTTTCTAAAAAGTACAAGAGCCTCCCATAACTCAACCTGAGCAAGGAGATATGATCCCCTCAAAATCACTATTTCCAACTGTCTTGTACAAGGAAGATTTTGGCATTTTGCTCGATTTGGAAAATTTGAGCAACTCCAAGCCTTGTCATCCACTTGGACACATATGAGGATAAAACAAAAGGAGAATGATCTGAACCCCAAGCCTCCAAAGTCCAAGAATCTACACTTAGCCATAACAAACCTAAAAAGGCTAAAAAGATGCCAAGACTCCAATTTTGTTTCAATGCATTTAATGGATACACCAAGGTGGCATGGACTGACACATTCCTAACTGAATGAGTCAAGAATATGCTCTGAATCAAAGGACCATAGGCTTGTGCCCTAACCTCAAGTCAATGGCAAGAGGAGACTTGAGATTTCCTTTGCTTGACACACTATAAATAGAGCTCAATTGTGATCAGTTTGAGCACACCAAAGTACTACAACACTTGCTTTCCTCAAAATCTCTTTCTTTAGGCCAAAATGCCTTCTTTTGCAAGGTATCTCTGAGTTTTTGAGTTAGAGAGCAATTCCACCACAGCTCATGATCCAAACACCTCTAATATGTTATATCTAAGCTGTTCAAACACTCACTTGTGACCTGAAACACCAAAATCACAAAGTCAACCTCCAAAACCTCAAAAATTGACTTTTCTGCATTTTCCAAGCCATGCCTTGATTTAGTCACTTCCAAAACCAAACAAAGCCTTAAACACACTCCAAATATCATCCTCAAATTGTCCCAAATGGTTCCCCTCATCTGGAACACCATTTGAGAGAGTGGCTATATTGGTCACTTTTGCCCCTTTTGCAAGAAAGTGCCAAAACTTGTTCCTGAGGATTCCAGTTGGTTCTAATCATCCGAAAAGCTTCTAAGGGATCAATTGAGAGTGTTCAAAGCATCAAATTACTTCTGGCACAAGGAACTTGGCAGATAGCACAAAAAACTCTAAGAGGTAAGTGCATGACAACTTGAAATTTTTGAATTATGCATTGCTTTGAAGTCCGCTGATCATAAACATCTCATACATGTTATATATGTTGTGTTTGAACTAATTGGCCATGCTATTAGTGTGTGTATGATGTGTTATCATAGAAAATGCAAATTTTGTCCTATTTCAGAACCACTATCAGGTTTTAAAATAGGGAACTCATCTGAAAAAACCAAAGGCACCATTGGATTCCTTGTGAAATTCTAGGTCAGATGCACCTAAATTTTGTTCCAATCCATGGAGAAATGAGAAAGTTAGAGGCTTCACGTAAATTGCCAAAACTTGCCTTCCATTGCCTTGGCCAGGCCTGAAAACTTGGCACCCCTTATGTAATAATGGGGTGGTTTTGATACACGCATGTATCACCACTCCAGTGGTAGCACGCATGTGTGTTTGGCTTGATGATCGTGGGTTCAAACCCCACCTAGACCATTTTTCCATTTTCTATGTTTTTTTTATTTTCATGTATTTTGTGGTTTTTATTAATTAATTCAAAAATTAATTTCTCTCTGAATTTTAATTAGTTTTTATTGATTATTTTTTTCAAAATTCACAAAAATGTTAAAATATTTTATTCCATGAAAATTTCACAAAAATATTATTTATTTCATATATTTGGTATTTTTGTAAAGAATTATATTTTTATTTGTTTTTAAACATTAAAAATATTTCTTTCTCTTGGTTTTGCAAAGTTCAAATGATTTTTAAATCATCCCATGAATGAAACATGATCTTTCAAATATAAATCCAAGATCACAACCTCTTTTTCACATGTTTGATTATTTTAACTGAATTTTTATTCATTTAAAATACGTTTTAATAACAAAAATTAGGGTTTTGATCACTATCACCCTAACAAATATTTTCAAACATATTTGGGCCTCTATTAGAGTGTAAAACCCAATTGAAATTCTGGAATATGCAGACAGCAGATGTCCTAACACATGTCAAGACATTGTGCTACATAATCTTTTAAACTCAAAGGCGCAACAGCAGACTGATACCTTGAATATCAGAACTACACCATCACAGATGTCACAACATATGATCCAACATGTCCATCATGAACCCTAATAGAAACGTAAATCTCCAGAATAATAAAGAACACAGTAATTGTTAACCCAGTTCGGTGCAACTCATCTACATCTGGGGGTAGGGCTGGCAATGAACCAAACCAACTCGAAAATAGTTCGAAATTCGATTCGAAAATTAAATCGTTGAACTAGGTTCATGAACCAAATGAGCTGAATATGAGCTAAAAACTAAGTTCATTAACTAAATGATCTGAACTTGAACTATACATAGTTCGACTCGTTAGGTTCATGAGTCAATTCGATTATATATGAGATAGATTATATTGTCTTTAAGAGTAGGTTTAAAGATTTGTTCTAAATCTTAGTATCATATTTCTTTTAATCTAACGGTTTTAATTGATAATTTATATTCTCAAGTGAGTAAAATATTTCTACGAATAATTATACAAATAAAATTAACATCGTATAAATTCCAATCTTATAACTTTTATTTTATTTCTATGTTTTTATTTAAAAAATATAAATTTAAAATGTCAAATATATATATAAAAAATAGACTTTAAAAAATTACTTTTAAGTTTGTGAAATAAGAGAGTTGAACCTAACTAGATAAACCTAACGAGTTGAACCTAACAAGATAAACCTAACGAGTTGAACCGAGATATTCGTGAACTTCTAACAAGTCGAGTTTGACCTGAAAAAAAAAGTTCGTGATGAACTCGAACTCGAACTCGGCCAATTCTTAACGAGTCGAGTTTGAGCTGAAAAAAAGTTCGTGATGAACTCGAACTCGAACTCGAACTCGGCTAATTCTTAACGAGTCGAACTGAGCTAAGGCGAGCTCGACTCGATTTGACTCATTTCCAGCCCTATCTGGGGGATACCAATCCAGGAAGAAGACTTCACTATTGTGTAGACTGTTACAAAGTTAAAGTCCCACGTTTACAACTTTACCCTAACATCTACCCCATGAACATCTTTACCAAGGTTAAACTCAAATGTTTAGAACCCTGATACGAGATACCCCACTCACTTCCCTCAACCACGAACTGTGATTTCTTCATCGTCCCTATCAATACAGAAATCTGTCAAGCATACTTGACAAACAAGCTAACTCGGATTTGCTTAAAATCTTCATCCAAGAACAATACACAATCCAATACCTCAAGGCTTATGGATCTGTGTGACACCTATATCTACCACAGTGTATCAACTGATACAAAGGGAGACTTACAAGGGAAACCTACGACTCTCAAACCTAAAACCTACTTTACAAAATAGGATTCCTAAGTCTATGCCGTCGTCCCCCTTCTGTCTAGGTCTTGGTCTTCTTTTATAATCTTCTGCTGAGTTGGGCTTTGTATCTTTCTTCCTTGATCCATTGCTAGTCATGCCTTGAATCATGGAACAAATTTAAACAAAACCTGATATTACAGTCATGATGTCGAGTCTTCATGCTATGACATTTCACTTGACATCTTTAGTCTGGGTCTGAATCCTTCATGTTGGAACATCTTTCCCAACATTATGTTTTACCAAAATTTAGTCAAACTCTTGGATCCATCAATCTCCCCCTTTTGACCAATTTTGGCTAAAACATCCTTCAACCTGATGATGAATGCAGTGGAAAAATACTTGAAGCAGGTGGTGACGAAAATGGAGAAGATAATTTGGCGTTACCCTCTTCATTTCCTTGTGATACCTGAAACATAGTGAATGTAACTCTGGTCACAAAACACATGTTGCTTTCTAACTCTAGTCACAAAACATAACTTCCCAAGATGTTATAACCAAAAACGTTGGAACATCCTTTGGAACATTTTGCATATACCAGCCGCACAGACCATACACCTCTCAACATTAAGGTATTCTCCCCCTTTTTAGCCAAAAGATGGCAAAAGTGGCCCATGCATACCAAAACCAAATTGATGCTTACCCACATCCGAACATAACTCATTTTCCCTCAACTTAAGACGAGTGTTTCCACCTGTTCTTAAAAGAAAGAAGGCTATGTAGATAGAGCCAAAAAACTAGTCAAATATTCCATCGTTTCTGACTTGTCCTCGAAACTACTTCTGAACCTTGTCCTGAATCCTAACCTGATATTGTCAGGCTTATGATCCCCACAGATAGGACTTTCTTAATCCAGATTTAGCAGACTCGATTACAATCAGAATTCCTTCATTAGCACATAACTAATGTATTCCTGTCAGCAACCAATAGATTTTCGTATTGTATAAACTCTTCACAGTTATTCGTGACTACAATCTGCAGAGAAAAATAAATTCTCCCAGACTCATCAATGATTCTTAAGAATCCAATAAGAACCATTCATGTATGCATTGCCAAGTTTCCCACAACTTTCAACAATACTCAAATGTCAAGACATCCTCCTTGACATCTCAGTTTGCTTGACGCACAAATGGAAACTGGAATTTCCACAAATAATGCTAAGTCATCTTGACATCTCAGTTTGCTTGACGCACAAATGCCAACTGGAACTTCAACAATAATGTCAATCCATCTTGACATCTCAGTTTGCTTGATGCACAAATGCAAACTGGAACTTCATCTCAGATCAAGAGGCCTCTCCCTCTGACTGAGGTAACTGGTGCTCCTCCACTGAACACCCAAGCTAATGACTGGAAAACATAAGACGCATCTTTATGTCTTCAAGAGCACACCCTCTATTCAACACACCTGCTAAACGCAACCATTAACTCTCATATTGTTCCCTATGACAAGAAACAATAATCACTCACACATGATCACTATCATGCTACCCGTGAGGAAGTGTATACTAACCATAACAAACTCTTGGCTTAAGATCAAAGTCCCATTGATCCCCCTCATCCTGCAACCATCTACACACCCCACACACTCCTATTGAATTCTCATGTATAGACCTCCAGCTGCTTGAGGCACAAACCAATTGAATTAGAATGCTTCACATACCTCAAAGAGACGCATATGGCCCCTTAGTTTGTTATACGATGTCAACTATCGTATGCATGCTCCAGAACTTCACAGCTGCTAAACTGATCCACTACTAGCATGACTTGCTCCAAGGGCTCCAATTCCGTATGGAAGATTTTCCACTGACCTCACCCATCCAGCATTAGAGATAAACACCCCACAATCCAAGACATTCATTCCTATCATTCTCCCGTATGATAATCTGGAATACTTCTGATTTATGGTGAATCTCCACTTCTGAATGCATTCAGGAACTAGACTTCCATGCAATCAACACATGATCCACTTCAGTCTTCACAAACACTTACATCCTCCTTCCAAGGAACCCTTCTACTCCATCATTCTCCCGGATGATCATGTAGATAATTCTTGCACACGATGCAAAAGTTCATCACAGAACCTGAAATCCTTCACCAAGGATAACTAACCCAAGGATGTTCTAACATCAGTTAGGACATCTTCCACACATCACAAACACCACACACCATGGTTCTTGATATGCTCCATCACTGGACTTACTATCAGCATAGTAATCCACACTGAAGATCTTCAAACAACACTATGCACAAGAGCAATCTGATTCAAGCATCCTGCTTGAACGCACATTGAGAAACCAATCAAATGCCACCTTTTGATTGACCTCACTCATCTTCAGAACTCCCACAAGATACCCTTATCTACTAATGAAATCAGATCTTCAAGTCACATGAACTACTTGCCCTATAGCAAGACATCTTTGATCCACCAAGCCTCTTAGTCATGTAGCATCTTCTCATCCACAGCTCCTGCAAACTGCATGAGATAGACCTTTTTCAAGAATCCATCACTTTCATTCTCCTGTAGATCACCTTATCTTAAGCTGATGTGCCACATCATCAGCTGAGACTTCTGATGTTAAGCTAGATGTCAAAACATTATGACATCCAACTGTTGAATTCAGCTCTTCCTTCTGCCACTTAGAAGAACTTCCTCCCTTTGCGGAAATAGATTTCCATGCTCTCACACACTTGGTTGAACAAACAAGTTTTGAGTAGACAACCTCCATTCTACTTTAGAACTCCAAAGACTTCAAACCTGCCACATCTGAATCTTTAGAAAATAAGTAGTCCAAGACTACCCCATAGCAATACCAAAGAATGCCACTTCCCTTAGTAGAGCCGTCAGTAGAAAGCCAGAGATAACTGCCACTTATCCTCGACCTTCACAACCAGAGCAAACAATATGCTCCAAAGCACCTAGATCAGAAATAAATTGACTCAAGCTGTAACCATCAAGATTAGGATGTCTTCATAGTGTTTCATCTCCATCTTCAACAGCATCACCATCTGGACAATTCATTCACAATACTTTCCAGGAAACATACGCTAAGCCAATAATCCCAGGTCAACACCTAGGAGACTTTTGAGCGAATGCAGAACCCCTCCCATGATTCTACAAGCCTCTGATGAAAATATGTTAGAACTTCTGACAGAACATCCTCAATCTTGACTATCAAGGTTAATCAATTAAATACTTGTGGATTCCACAAATAGCAATTGATCTTAAATCCTTGTACCATAACCCTTCTTCACTGCTGTAGTTGAGCTCCACCAGATCATGTCATGAACACGTATAAAGTATTCAATCTTTTTGCAAGTATCTTCTTCAATGACAATGTTGAGATACCAAGGCTGCCACCCTTGACTCAAGTAACTAAGTCTTTCTCTAAACAAGTCTTATTTACCTCAACAACTCTTCAATCAGATTGGATCCACTCTTAGGGTCAAGAGAGATGAATCATTCCTTGTTGTTTTTGGATGGTGAAAATAAATCACCTCCACGTTCTTCAGATTGTGTCTCAAAGAAACACCTTCTAGTCAGAAGAGTAACTAGAAGACACCAGATACACGACATAGATGTCTTTATGAGTGGACTTGAGAGAGATCTCAAGTATATTTGACAACCTAGCCGACCAAACATTTATTAAACTCCTAGAGCAAGAACCTGATAAACTTTAACTTAACTCCTCTCTTCTTCAACTGACTCCAAACTGCACTAAGAAACCAAGCTTCTAAGTACCAAGTCACCATACCAGATATCTAACCACAACTCCCTTCACTCCATACCTCCTGACTTTGGAATAAAATAATGCAGATATCTTCAAACATAGAGGCTGACGATTGAGACCTTCCACCAACTGTCTTCAGTAACTACTCCAGAATCCCATAATTCTAGAGCTATTCCATTAGAAACACATGCTACGGAACCACCAAGGAACAGATTCTGCTAGCCCTAATAAGATGTCACAACATCTTACAAGACACATCCCTGTAGTTGTTGTAGAATCTCCTCAGCAATATGAACAACCTCCGAGTTGCTCCCTTCGATCCAGAACATTCATCTCATCCATTAATACCCTTGGGTATGTTTGAGTTGATTGATCTGATCTTCAAACTCCTACTTGTTTAAATGCCACAAAATATCTCCCAAAGATCTCATCCAGAACCAGACAGGATGCCTGCTCTGATACCAATTGAAATTCTGGCCTATGCAGATAGCAGATGTCTTAACACATGTCAATACATTGTGCTACATAATCTTTTAAACTTAGAGGCGCAACTGCAGACTGATACCTTGAATATCAGAACTGCACCATCACAGATGTCATGACATCTTATCCAACATGTTCATCATGAACCCTAACAGGAACGTAAATCAGCAGAATGATAAATAACACAGTAATTTTAACCCAGTTCGGTGTAACTCACCTACATCTGAGGGATACCAATCCAGGAAAAAGACTTCACTATTGTGTAGGGTGTTACAAATTTAAACTCCTAAGTTTACAACTTTACCCTAACATCTACCCCATGAACATCTTTACCAAGGTTAAACTCAAACGTTTAGAACCCTGATACGAGATACCCCACTCACTTCCCTCAACCACTAACTGTGATTTCTTCATTGTCCCTATCAATACAGAAATCTGTCAAGCATACTTGACAAACAAGCTAACTCAGATTTGCTTAAAAGCTTCATCCAAGAACAATACACAATCCATTACCTCAAGGCTTATGGATCTGTGTGACATCTATATCTACCACAGTGTATCAACTGATACAAAGGGAGACTTACAAGGGAAACCTACAACTCTCAAACCTAAAACCTACTTTACAAAATAGGATTTCTAAGTCTATGTCGTCGTCCCCCTTCTATCTAGGTCTTGGTCTTCTTTTATAGTCTTCTGTTGAGTTGGGCTTTGTATCTTTCTTCCTTGATCCATTGCTAGTCATGCCTTGAATCATGGAACAGATTTAAACAAAACCTGATATTACAGTCATGATGTCGAGTCTTCCTGCTATGACATTTCACTCGACATCTTTAGTATGGGTCTGAATTCTTCTTGTTGGAACATCTTTCCCAACATTATGTTTTATCAAAATTTAGTCAAACTCTTGGAGCCATCACCAATCCCTTTTTAACCAAAACCTTTTTGGGAATCACTCATTGTATAAGTCACACTGCGTTAAAAAAATGTCGGCGCGATCGCCATTTCAAACAGAACACCAATTGGGCCTACCCTTGTGTTACAAGTCATATTTCTTTTGTTTTTTTCAAACTTTTGGGCCTCTCCTTGAGTTGTAAGACCTATCCCTTTGTACAGAAAACCACTTTGGGCCTCAGTCATTGTATAAGCCCCAGTACAGTTTACAAAACAACGGTACGATTACAATTTTTCATCTGGGCCTCTCCTTGAGTATAAGCCCCAATATTTTCAAAACAACTTCCCTTTTGATTTAGGTTCACATTCATAGTTGTTATCAAAAGTTTCTTTAATTTCTTGAACAACTAACCATACAGCTGTTACAATGGAAGCTTGCTCGCCTGTAAGTTTTATCAGTTTTCATTTACTTGCTTTCATCTATATATAATTGTATTGCTGGAAGCTTGCTCACCTGTAAGTCCTTCTTTCACATCCTTTTAAATACTTGTCATATATTAACTGTATATATACTTGTATATCTGCTTAGAGTTTTCCCCGATAACTAGGTCTAGAACTAGGTAAAGATACTTGGTCACTCTTAAATACAGTCAAAACTAGATCCCCATAGGATTTCCAGATACAGTCATGCCTTCTCTTGGGCTTAAACAAAATGGAACAAAGAGAAAGGCATTATTCCCGGTGAAACTTTTCTCAGACTGTCACTATTAGAAATTGTCAAAGAAATTCATTTCCCCAGAGAGGATTAATTCCCGGTGAAACCTCTCTTGAATTTTTTCAAACCCTAGAATTGTTCATTAAAGAAAGGATTATTCTCGGTGAAACCTTTCTTGAACTCTTCTTAGGTTTGGGACCCACAGGCTTCCTAAAAGCATCCCCGCCTCCTCTTGGGCTTTGTACAAGGACCCTCCAGCTTCTTAGAAGTTCTTATGCCTTCTCTTGGGCTTAATACAAGGAACCTGAAGACCTCTTAAAGGTATAAGACATAACTTAGTCATCCTTTGCTAGAGCAGTCTTTCCAGAGTCAAAATCATCAGACCAATTGAGGGTTGATTCTCATCCCTTAAAACAGCTGCCTCCTCTTAGGCATCATACAAAGATAAACTCTTCCATACCAGTAGACTTGGACAGTCTAATCCCCTTTTGGATCTCAAAGACATTCTCAAGTTTCTTACAAACATAGGAGAACCCCTGGTCATTTTAATAAATCTCCAGCAGAGTTAAAACCCTTGGGTTCTAAAACCCAGTCTTTCTCCTAAAATTCCCCAGCCAGGGTCAGCTTACCATTAATATAACAGTATCCCAAATCAAAACCTCAAGGCATCTGATATCTCAAACTCTTCTATAAACCCTCAGCAAGAGTAGATACCCAATTTGGACCTGCCTCTGGATCTCATTAATCTTCAGCAGAAGATAGCCTCCTCTTAGGCTTTGTATAATGATCCTTCCTTTCCTCAGCATATTCATCCTCCTCTTGGGCTTTATACAATATTTTACCCAACTGAGCTAACCTTTTAAGACTCTCTTGTTGAGTCAATCACCTTTTCACACTCTCTAGTTGAGTCAATCATTCACTTTTTAGCCTCAATCTTGGGCTTTGTACAAGACACCATATAAATCTCCCTAAGCAGAGTCAATCCTCTTATCAGCCTCAATTTTGGGCTTTGTACAAAACACCTAAAATATTCTCAGTCGAGTCAGTAAAGTCTCATTTTAGCCTCAATCTTGGGCTTTTTACAAGACAGAGAAAGATTTCTTTCCCACCGAGTCAGTCTTCTTTTCAGCCTCAATCTTGGGCTTTGTACAAGACACATACAAACCCTTCCCAGCAGATCAAAATCCCTTATCAGGCTCAATGTTGTGCTCTGTACAAGATAGACAAAATATTTTCCCCAGAAAGTAAAACTTTTAGCCTCCTCTTAAGCTTTGTATAATGATATCCCCAAAAGAGTCAGTCTCTTTTAGCCTCAATCTTGGGCTTTCTACAAGACATATAAATACACTCTCTTGTTGAGTCAGTCTTTTCCAGCCTCCTCTTAGGCTTTGTATAAGGACTTCCCCAGTGGAGTCAATCAATCTCTTAGCTTCAACCTTGGGCTTTGATCAAGGCACACAAAAATCAACATTCCTCTTAGAGGAAATCAAAATCTCTCTCTAGGAAGACTTTTCTCTGTTTATCACTCTTCAAAACAGAAAAATCAAAACAAACCCTAATCCCAGATAACTGCTATAAGTGGCACACTTGTTGATTCAAATATCCAAGTTGTCATCCGTCTCTTATCCAGGAAAACTTCCTCTTTCATCTAATTGCTGTAAGTGGCAAGCCTCTGGATTATTTACATCCACGTTATTGTCCCTCTCTTAGCATAAAAGGCTCTTAAGGAAAAATGGCATTGCTCAACACTGAGTTAAAGTTTTCTCCTTCAAGACAAATCCCCATAAAGGAAATTATGGCATTGTTGGATCCTCATATCCCAGTTAAAGTATTTTTCCTTTATAAACAGTCACCCAACGGTTGTGATAAACAAACGAGATGTCTCCCGTTTAGAGATGACAAGTTCTCTCTCAGTCAAACCTTTTAGATTCAATCTTGGGCGTTGAACAAGACACAAATATTCAACCCTTTAGCTTCAATCTTGGGCTTTGAACAAGACACCAAAACATCTTTTTCCTCCCATAGAATAGGAGGAACTACGATTGCTCTGATTTCCGTGTTTCTATAAACGGGAATACGTAGGCATAAGATTGTGAAATCCTAGTGAGCATACCAATCAAAAACTCTAGGTCCAGTACCTTCACACCAATCAAAACTGAGGTCCAGTACCTCACTAAAATCATCAAAAACCCTTTCTCTCAAAGAAGAAAATTTCCCAACCTACAACAGATAAACACCATCAAGTACAAAGCAGAACCTAAAACTAACAACCTGTGGATAACCATATATAGGATGGGTAATTGACAACTCCCCATTGTATAACCTGACCCTGAACTCCCTGAATCTCTTAAGCGTTTATTCAATTAAACATTCACGTGCAAGGTTAATTTTAGATAGCTTCCCTTTCCCTTCCAGCTTCACGGGATAAATAAGAAATCAGAAAGTAGCACCCCACTCCTCCTCATTACGGTGAGGAGAAACCCATGTTCGATAAGGTGGTCGCGTCACCGACAAAAATCGCACGCTACACTACTTTATCTTTGATGTCCAACATTGGTCTTGAATCAACTTGGATCATGGTGAGCAATGGTGTCAAAGTTTGTGAAAAACCAAGACAGATTATGCCCCAAAATTCTCAGTAAGTGTTGGAAAAAGTGGTTATTTTCATGTTTTTGTTATTTTGATCAATCCATAACTCAAAATCCATGAGGATTTGGAATCTTTTGTAGTTGACAATTTTGAAGTATGTCATGTGAACTTTCATTTGCGCTTTGGATGCAAGAAAAACGCCTTGTGGTTTGGAAGTTATGACCTTGCAAAGTTGGTACTAAATCACTTTTGTTCCATAACTTAGAAAATTTTAAGTTTCTTATGGTTGCCCATTTTTCAAGTAACCCTATTTTCCTTGATTTTTCTTGATGGATGATGATCAAACCCATGCATTAACATTGTTTTTGACTTAGGGAAGCCACATTTGTGAAAAAGTTTAAAAAGTCAAACTTGATTTTGGGCATAGTTGACTTTTTGTCAGATGAATTCTAAACTGTGTGATCTTCTATGCAATTAAGTTCCTGTCCTAATACAAACCTAATGGATGGATTCCATAGGTGTTTTAGGGTATATTGGATCATGTCCCAAGGTTTGGGTACATGTCTTGGTCCAAAGTCAAATGTACAGTTGACTTTTTCTTCAAAACCCTAATTGTGGTCCAGATTAAATTGAAACTTGTGAATCAAGCTTCTTGTATCAATCCATTATTGTAAATGGATCAATAAGGTGTGAGGGCAAGGTGCCTCTCATTTGAAATTTATTTTAATGATGTCAAAATGTATGTGAGGGCTAGTAGTTTGTAATTTGGACGGTGCCATCTCAGTGGTGCCGGCATTCCAACTTTGCATTGCATAATCATGAGTCTATATACATGGTGGAGTCTTGCATATCCATTAAATATGGGTGATCATGATACTAGTATTATGAATGAATAAACTGTGCCTATATTGCTAAAATTATGTCGAAAGACTAATTTTTGAGCATTTTTGAAGATTGAGTCGACCTAAGATTGGGTCCAGTCGACTAATTTGTGGAAAATGTGTGTGTCTCGCACGGGTAAGCGCACGCCTACCCTGCGGTCGACGCACACTTCTGGATTTCTCATTATGCAATTTTCACAACCATGCGTCGACGCATGGTCCCTGCAGCAGTCGACGCATGGTCGTCCAATTTGTGCAGATTCCTCCACGGGTCAGCGCAGGCTGACCCTCTTCAAGGAGCGGTCGACCGCTCACTGCAAGTAGTCAATTTTTCTATTTTTCTCTTTGTTCAAAATGTTGTTATTTTTTCTTTTGGTCTTTGCATCATATATATAGTTGGTTCCTCATTTTTTTTACACATTAACAAGAACAAGTGAAAGAAATACATTGAAACTTTTTCTCTCATCACTTTCATCTTCATCTTGCACCTTTTTCAACAAATACACATAATCATTTTTGTTGATTTTCTGCATCATGAAGTGATAACGTCCAAAGCATAGAGTTGTATCTTGGTTTGGGGTGAGTGTTTCAGTGGGTTTGTTCCTGAAATTAACCTCTAGGGTTTTGTCCTCCAAGATCCATTGGATTTGGGGGGTTTTGGATAAGATCTTGTGTGCATTGAATTCAGCCGAGCGAAGTTCATCGAAGAATGAGAGGCTTTATCGATCTAGTAGGTTAACCAGAGGATTGTGCAACAAGGTTTGTGGACCGAACTGTGTGTGGATCAGAATCAGTTGAGTGAAGGTGATTGAAGACCTGAGTGTTCTTCCAATCTAGTAACGGTAAACGGAGGTTCTTCTAACAAGTTTGAGGCACTTCATTCGACTCGAATCAAGGGAAGAGAAGACAAAGTATCTGCATCAATGAAGTTTTCTTGAGTGTGGGATAGCTAAGTTTTCTCTTGTAAAAACATTTGCAAACAAGTTATAGATATCTCAATTCTAGTTTTTAGAATTGAGGGAGGACGTACCCAAAGCGAGGACGAAAGGGGAACTACCTAAACAAACTTGATGTCATTTCCTTTTCCTTATCTCATTTATATTTCAAACTGTTCACGCTTATAATCGTTCAATCGATCGATAAAAATTCTTGTATAGTTTTGTGCAGAAAATTAATTTGAAAACCATTGCATAATCATTTTGGATTGTGCTTAGTGAAAATTCTGCATCAACTATCATATAAGGTTTAGCTTGGAGTTTTACGCACTTCAAGTGCTTGATAGATTGAACGCATACAAGGGGGGTTTGTTATATTTTCAAGTTTAGTTTAATTTTTGACTTCTCATTGGAGATTTCACCATGCTAAGTGCTTTTGGAAAATTGATTAATTGTTAAGTTGCGATTCTAATTTTTCTCTTCGAGCCTTTCGTTCCATTTGGCTTACGTATATCCGATCCTCTCAGTACCTCTGTTCGTGTAGACAAATTATCCTAGGCCGCTTCCGCAAAATATTTTAAAAACAAACTTTAGCCCCGACTCACATTTAAAAAGAAGTGATCTATTCAACCCCCACTTCTAGATCTATTACCTTCGTCTAGCAAGTGGTATCAGGAGCACCGGTTAATTCTAGTGCTTCAAGTATAACTTTTTAGAAAATGGAAAACGAACTGAAAGGGGCTTATAATAGAGCACCTGTTTTAATGGTGAGAATTATAGTTAGTGCAAGGATTGTATGTGTGTTCACATCAATTCTATTAATAGGAAGGTATGGAGCATTATCCAAAACGGTTTAATGGAAATAACCATGATCGATGCGAATAACGTGGTAGTACCTAAGTCTGAAGCACAATGGAACGAAGAAGACGGGAAAAAGTACAACTACGATTGGAAGGCAAAAAATATTGTGATCTCCTCATTGGGAGTTGACGAATATTATCAAGTTTCACATTGTACGAGTGCTAAAGCTATGTGGAACGTGTTACAAGTTGCCCATGAGGGTACTAACGACGTCAAGTTAGCTTGAATCAGTACACAGACTCAAGAGTTTGACCTCTTTCACATGAAGCAAGGGGAAACCATTGCCGACATGCTAAAAAGGTTCACTCATTTAATCAATAGACTTCATTCACTTGGTAGGCCAATTTCCAATGAGGTTGCTATTAACAAAATCTTGAGGTGTTTGACTAGGCATTGGCAACCGAAGGTGACCGCCATCAAAGAAGCCAACGACCTAATGACGTTAGACATCACAACGTTTTTTGGGAAGCTCTAAGAACATGAGCAAATGCTCATAAGCTTAGACCAATTTGAGAAAAGAGAGAAGCAGGAAAATGGCAAGATCAAGGAAGCAGAAAAAAAGTCGATAGCTCCAAAGACTTCTAGTTCAAAGTCCTCCGCGTACGAGCTAAGCGAGAGTGAATCCAGTGATGATGAGGAAGAGGATTCAAAGGAAGACATGGGATTATTTGTGAAGTGATACAATCGCTATATCAAGAAAAATGGTATCCAACATTCAGAGAAAAACCTCGTCAACTTTCGTAAACAATCAAAGTCTTCCAAGAATGAAGACAAAAAGAGTGGAAAAACTAAGGGTTCTTGCTATAACTATGGGAAAGTCAGCCACTATAAGCCAGACTGTCCATTGTTGAAGAAGGAAAAATGTAAGGACAAAAGTCATCATGGAAAGAAACAATCAAAACCTAGGAGAGCCTATATCGCTTGGAAAAGAGATAGTGAATCATCTAGTGCTGAAAGTTCAAGTGACGAAGGAGAATCCATCAATCTTTGCCTTTCCGCTCGCCAAAGGAAAAAAAACAAAAAGGTACAACGTCTTGAGACCACGGAAAGAAGATGGGTTATGGATAGTGGCTGCTCAAGACATATGACAGGATACATATCTCTTTTCATCGACTTTGTGGCGAAGAAAAAGGGGTTTGTTACCTACGGAGACAACAACAAGGACCAAATACTTGGCAAAGGTAGTGTAGGTAACCCCTCATCTACTACTATCTCTGATGTGCTTCTTGTTGAGGGCTTAAAGAAAACCTTTTAAGCATTAGTCAATTATGTTACAAGGACTATAAAGTATCTTTTTCCAAGGATTGTTGCATAATTGAGAATAGTGATAAAAACGATGTGTTTAAGGGTTTGAGGGTGAATAACGTCTATATGATAGACTTGAATGAGGTATCGTTTAGTAGCGACAAGTGTCTAGTCACCATAAGTGAAGATTCATGGTTATGACATAGACGGTTGGTGCATGTCAATTTTGATTTGCTTAATAAAATAGTTTCTAAAGACCTAGTGATTGGCTTGCCCAAAATCAAATTCACAAAGGATCACTTATGTGATGCTTTTCAAATGGGGAAGCAAACAAGGATATCGTTTAAATCTTAAAACTTTATTTCAACTACGAGACCCTTTGAGCTCCTCCATATGGACCTCCTTGGACCATATAGGATTAAAAGCCTAGGTGGTAACTATTATGGTTTTGTGATAGTCGATGACTTTTCTCAGTTTTGCTGAACTATTTTCTTAGCAAACAAGAGCGATACTTTTTCGGCCTTTGAAAGATTTACCAAGTTATCCCAAAACAAATTAAACACAAACATTATATCAATTAGAAGTGATCATGGGGGTGAGTTCGAAAATCATCTTTTTAAAGCATTTTGTGAAAGCCGTGGGATTGATCATAATTTCTCCGCACCACGTACCCCTCAACAAAACGGGGTTGTGGAATGTAAAAACAGAATTTTGGAAGAATTAGGAAGGACTATGATCAATGAGAGTGGACTTCCAAAATAGTTTTTGACGCCATAAGTACGACCTGTTACGTTTTGAATAGGGTGCTCATCCGTACTATTCTAAACAAGACACCATATGTGCTTTTAAAAGAGAGAAAGCCCAATGTATCTCACCTTCATGATTTTGGTTGTAAGTGTTGTAGCGAGCGATTTTGAACGTGGTTCTTAAGCACTGTCGCTCTGGGGTACTACAGGTCGATTCATTTTTATCCTATTGAAGCTGATGAAGGAAGGGAAATAGATGTCTCCAATTAACCCTGCTTGCATACTGAGGTTAAATAGTCAACACTGTTGGTTTACAGATGCGGTTTAGATTGGGGGCCTCTCTCTGCTTATTTGGCTTAGACCACAGTATGACGGGATTATGCTATTGGTAGGATGTTTGGACTGATGCTTTTTTATTGATGTGTGAAGTTATGGGATTTTGGGTTTTTGATTAGTGTGCTCGCTAAGATTTTTCCAATCTTATGCCTATGTATTCCCGTTTGACAAAACAGGGAAATCAGAGCGATCGTAGTTCCTCCTATTCTATGGGAGGAAAAAGGTTATTTTTGGTGTCTTGTTCAAATCCCAAGACGTGAAGTTAAAGGGTCTATTTGTATCTTGTTCGAAGCCCAAGATATGAAGCTAAAGGGTCTTGAATTTAGAGAGAATTTGTCATCTCTAAAGGGGAGTTGTTGATGTTTGTATGCTATGAACAAGGCACAACTTTGATGCTGAAAGGTTGATTGACTCACCCGGGGTTTCTTTATACAAAGCCTAAGATGAGGCTATTGACCCAAAAAGAGGGTGCTTTTATGTGTCTCGTACAAAGTCCAAGAGAGAGTCTAAAAGGGATTGACTCAACAAGAGAGTCTTTTTGCATGTGTCTTGTACGAAACCCAAGACGGAGGCTAAAAGGGATTGACTCAACAAGAGAGTCTTTTTGCATGTGTCTTGTACGAAACCCAAGACGGAGGCTAAAAGGGATTGACTCAACAAGAGAGTCTTTTATAATCAACAAGAGAGTGATTTAGTATCTCGTATGAAGCCCAAGATAGAGGCTATTGGGAGATTGACTCGACAAGCGAGTCTTTTATACTAACAAGAGAGTGATTTAGTATCTCGTACGAAGCCCGAGATGGAGGCTAAAAGGTGTGACTCAACAAGAGAGTCCTTTATACTAAAAAAGAGAGTGTTTTAATATGTGTCTTGTACGAAGCCCAAGATGGAGGATAAAAGGTGATTGACTCAACAAGAGAGTCTTTTATACTCAACAAGAGAGTGTTTTGGTATGTATCTTGTACGAAGCCCAAGACGGAGGCTAAAAGGTGATTGACTCAACAAGAGAGTCTTTTATACTCAACAAGAGAGTGTTTTGGTATCTCGTACGAAGCCCGAGATGGAGGCTTAAAAGGGGAGTAACCCAACAAGAGAGTCTAAAAAGGTTAGCTCCCTTGGGGAGAATCATTGTACAAGCCCAAGAGGAGGCTAACTTTCCTAAGGAAAGGATCATTATACAAAGCCTAAGAGGAGGCTATCCGTTGGCGACTGTTTCAGTTTAGTGACAGGTCCAGTATGTTGGATAAAAGAGAAAATCAGTTCTTATATGGGTAATGTTGTACCTTGGGATTGATCAGAGGATCACGGATATTTCCTGTTCTTTAAGGAAATGGGAAATCCAAAGGGTATTGAGACTGTCCAAGTCTATTGGTGTGTTGAGAAATCGATTCTCAGGTAGTGAATAATCTTTGTATAATGCCCAAGAGAAGACTGGTATGTTAAGGGATGAAGGTCAACCCATTAACAGGTCAGATACTTGACTCAAAAAGATAGCTCTAGCAAATTGATGACTAGGTTTTGTTCCTATACCTGTAGAGGTCTTTGAGTCCTTGTACTAAGCCCAAGAGAAGGCATGAGAGCTTTTAAGAAGCCGAAGGGTCCTTGTACAATGGCCAAGAGGAGGCGGGGATGCTTTTAAGAAGCCTGTGGGTCCCCAAACCCTGAGAAGTTCAAGACATGCCATTCACCGAGAATAAATCAAGCCAGGAAAGTTCGAGAATTTGGAAGAAACTCAAAAGATGCCATTCACAGAGAAAAGATCATCCCGGGGAGTTAGAGTTTCTTTGAAAATTTCTAAGGGTGACAGTCTGAGAAAGGGTTCACAGAGAATCTGCCTTTCACGTCTCCATATTGTTTATTCCCAATAGGAATGAAGATTGTGTCTGGTAATCCTATGGGGATCTAGTTTTGTTTGTATTTAAGAGTGACCAACAGGGCTTTACCTAGTGCTAGACGTAGTTGTCGGGGAAAACTCTAAATAGCTATACTAGTATTACACAGTGGATATTTGACAGGTATATAAAAGTTTGTGAAAGAAGACTTACAGTGAGCAGCCCCTTAATATATATATATATATATATATATATATATATATATGAAAGCGGATAAAGAAAGCGGGTAAACACTTACTCGGTTGTAGAGCTTCCATGCTGTTTGGTTAGTTTGTTCAACAAAGAAAGATTTGATAACAATATTATAATCAAAATTAAAGAAGAAAGCGCTTTGAAAAGATTGATGGGGCTTACAGCTCAAGGAGAGGCCCAAAGTTTTATCAGTGATTGCACTGTTGTTTTGAAATTGTACGGGGACTTATACAAGTGACTGAGGCCCAAAAAGGTTCTCTGTACAAAGGGATGGGTCTTGCATTCTTTCAAGAGGTCCAAAGGTTTATTTTTATACAAGTGGTGGGGCTTACAGCTCAAGGAGAGGCCCAAGGTTATATTTTGAAATGGAGATCGCGCCGAGATTTTCTTTTAACGCAGAAGGACTTATACAATTTTTGAGGCCCAAAATTGTTTTGGTTAAAAGGGGATTGGATCTTACACTCTATTAGAGGCCCAAATGATTGATTTTTGTACAAGTGATGGGGCTTACAGCTCAAGGAGAGGCCCAAGGTTTTCTTATTCTTAAAAAGGCGACGATCGCGCCGTTTGTTTTTTTTTTAAATACAGTGGGTCTTATACAATGACTGAGGCCCAAAAGGTTATGCATTTACAAAGGGGGTGGGTATTACACTCTAATAGAGGCCCAAAGTGTTTTTGTACCAGTGATGGGGCTTACAGCTCAAGGAGAGGCCCAAGGTTTCTATTAAAAAAGGAGACGATCGCACCGAACTTTTTGATGCTATCGGGACTTATACAATACACTAAGGCCCAAATCATTTTGTTTTTCAAAAAGGGTTGGGTCTTACACTCTACTAGAGGCCCAAAGGTGTTTGTTTGAGTGAAAATCAAGGAAACCCTAAATTTGTTTCCTTTTAAAAGTAAATATTTAAAGAAAATCAAATAAAAATGATAAAAATACCAAATAAGTTTGAATAAAACACTTGTGATTTTTGTTTAAGCAACGAAAAATGAGGTTTTAATCACAAGTCAAATTAAAACTCATTTGGTTTTGATTTTCAAAGTAGATATTCACTTTTAAATGTTTAAAAAACAATTAAAAAGGAAATTATTCACAAAAATACTAATTATATTAAATAAATAATATAAACTTAATTTTTTTGTGGAATAAAATATTTCAACATTTTTGTGATTTTTTGCAAAAAGAACCAATCAAAAATAATTAAAATTGAGGAAGTTATTAATTTTTCAAATCATTAAAAATAATAAGAAAGACAATTAAAAAGGGGAAAAATAGCAAAAAGAGGATCTGGGGCGAGGGGGATTCGAACCCCAGACCTCTCGTGTATATGACGTGTGCCTTACCACTAGGGTGGTGATACATCCGTTGATTGTGTCATACCCCAAATTTTGACCACTTAGATTTCCCATCATTGTGTAAATGATCATCACAATATGGATGAACCATCATGCCTCATCAGTCTCCCCAAAGATGGGTGAGCATTCACTACAAACAATAATTAGGGTTTCAAGCCCTCTCAGAGCTCTTAGACAAAGGATCAATCAAGGAATGACATGATCTTCAACTTCTCTAACCTCTTAAACATTCACAATGGATCAAGAGGACTCCCACAGCAAGAATCAAGCACAAGCCTGCAACCTTCTAAGTGGATCAAGCCTCAAGATCGACAGTGTCACCAAATTAGGGTTTTGGTCGACCAGGGCCTCCAGATGGAAATTTTCCTCTGGGAATGAGCCAATGCTTCAAAGCATAACCTATGATGCTCCAAGGGACATCATGAACCCAATTATCAAGTCAATTTTGCCTCAGGGGATGCATTCATAAAAAATCAGGAATTACGGTTTCTTGACCTAATTCACCCCCAAGCTGACTTTTGGGACAAATCATGAGCCAAGACCTCAAGAGAGGATTTGAGGGTCTCTAATAAACTACATTGATCCATTTGCAACAATGGATTGATCCAAGAGGCTTGAGCAACAAGTTTCAATTTCACATGAACCACAGTTAGGGTTTCGCGAGAAAAGTCAACTGTATCTTTGACTTTTGACCAGGACATGCTATCAAACCCTAGGACATGATTCAATACACCCTATAACACCTATGAAATCAATCCATCAAGTTTGATTTAGGTCAAGGACTTGATTTCATAGAGAATCGCACAATTTGGAATTCATCTGACAAAAAGTCAATTGTGCACAAAAGTCAAACTTTGACTTTTTGAGATTTTTCACAATTATGGTTCCTTAACCCTAAAATGATGTTAATGTGTGATTTGAATCAACATTCATCAAGAAAAATCAAGAAAAGTGGGATAACTTGTAAAAGGGGTAACCATAAAAACTTAGAAATTTTTCTAAGTTATGAAACAAAGTGGCAAGGGTACCAACTTTGGAGGATCATAACTCCTAAACCACAGGGCCATTTTTCCCCATTCAAAGCTGGATTTATAGCTCTCATGGCCCTCTACAAAAGCTTCAACTACACCTCACTCTAATTCATCGTGGATTCTGAGTTATGATTGGGTCAAAATGACTAAAAACATGAAGGTACCACTTTTCCAACTCTTAGACAAAATTCTGTCCAAGACAGATTTTGTTGGAAACACCAAAACTTGTGAGATTTTTTCACATAGTTGCAAGTTGAATCATGTTCAAAGGTAAACATCAATGTTGTTGCATATGTTGCTAAGAATTCAAAGAGCTTATCAGCATGAATTGATTCAACTTGAGCCAAGAGAAATCCATGCCCAAAGCCATGTTGCTGCAGCTGTCTTGGAAAAATCAGTTTGCACTTTTGCTTGCTTTACACGATTTCTAATTCAAGACCAAGGATCTCTATGTCACGGTCATCCAATCTGATCCTAATCCAATTGATCCAGCTGTTAGAGCTAAGTCAAAAATATAAGGGATCTTCCAACTTGAGATTAATGCATTTTGGCACATTATGCCTTGAATTCAAAGGCATTTATGTGAAATAGGGCACTTTCAACAAAGCCACTCTATTCAGTCAAGTTCTCTGATTAAACAACACTTAAAACATATGAAGAATGTGAATTTGGTCAAGACAAAGCTCTGCTTTTGGGAGGGGCTAGGCTGCCTTGCATGAGAAGAAATGCCACCAAGCCAAAGCCTTTGAATGTGATCTGATCCAGAAGCCATTCACTATTCTTCTAAGACAAGAATTGATCACCTATAAATAAAGGTTCCAATTGATCATTCAAATCACACCAAAGCAATTTACAGCACTAATTTCTCTCATTCCTTCTTAAGTACCAATTTTCTTTATTTTTGAGTAACCACCATCGGGTTTTGAGTTGCAACCTTAAGCAATCCATTCCAATTGCTTAAACATATCACATATGATGTATTTGAGGTGTCCAAACACTTAAACACCAACTGTAACACCTCTAGCTCAAAATCACTCTTCAACCAAGCCATTATGCCTCAATTATGCAGCTGGAGTCCACCAACTTGATCCAAACATTTTCAAAGTGTTCCAAAGCTTACAACACACTCCACAACATTCATTGAAGCTGTAGGGATCATCAAATCACATCTAGAACACAGTTTCTGCAGAGTTCCATTTCAGCTTGCATCAAGGTAAGCCTCAAAACTACATCTTCATGATCCATGCATATTTCCTCGCATGATATTTTTGCCAATTGCTTGCCATCATATGTTGAGTGTTTCCCCTTAAAAGATTTGATCATATCCCTCACAACCAAGTCTGCACGATTGCTTTTGCAAAATTAGGGTTCATACGGTCATGTTGGTATAACTTGCTATACACTAAAAATAAATGAAATCAAATATTGCCATCATGATCCTTGTGATAAAACACATGAGTTTGGTATTTGAATCATGTCATATGGTTGAGAAATGAGTGAGTTAGAGGGCTTCACGCATCTGAGCTTGAGGTTGAAGATGGCCATGGCACCATGCTTGAGAAACCAACCATGTTTGCCTTATATTTTTCCCTTGTCATGTTATTAATGAATTGGCATTGCGCCCCAGTGGTTGATCAGCTGGTTTGTGTGTATTGGCAAGCGAGAGGTCTGGGGTTCGAATCCCCCTCGCCCCAGACCTCTTTTTTATCACTTTTTCCTATTTTTCTTATTTTTCATATTATTTTGTTAATGATTTGAAAAATTAATAACTCCCTCAATTTTAATTATTTTTTATTGGTTCTTTTTGCAAAAAATCACAAAAATGTTGAAATATTTTATTCCACAAAAAATTAGATTTATATTATTTATTTAATATAATTAGTATTTTTGTGAATAAATTCATTTTATTGTTTTTTTAAACATTTCAAAGTGAATATTTACTTTGAAAATCAAAACCAAATGAGTTTTAATTTATCTTGTGATTAAAATCTCATTTTTCAAACCCTTAACAAAAATCACAAGTGGTTTATTCAAACTTATTTGGTATTTTTATCATTTTTATTTGATTTTCTTTAAATATTTACTTTTAAAAGAAAACAAATTTCGGGTTTCCTTGATTTTAACTCAAACAAATCATTTTCAAACACTCATGGGCCTCTTGGTAGAGTGTAAGACCCAACCCTTTGTAAATACAAACCTTTTTGGGCCTCACTTATTGTATAAGTCCCTCTGTGTATTTTCAAAACAATGGCACGATCGACGCCTTTTTAATAAAACCTCGGGCCTCTCCTCGAGCTATAAGACCCATTCAAAACACATTGGGCCTCTAATAGAGTGTAAGACCAAATCCCCTTTTAACCAAAACCATTTTGGGCCTCAGATATTGTATAAGTCCCTCTGTGTTAAAAGAAAATCTCCGTGCGATCGCCAGTTCAAAAATCAAACCCTTGGGCCTAACCTCGTGTTATAAGCCCCGCTCTTTAAAAATCATTGGGCCTCTTGAGAGAGTGTAAGACCCATCCATTTGTACAGAAAACCTTTTTGGGCCTCAGTCACTTGTATAAGTCCCTCTGTACAAATTCAAAACCACAGTGCAATCACTGATAAAACCTTGGGCCTCTCCTTGAGCTATAAGCCCCAAACAATCTTTTCAAAGCACTTTCTCCTTTGATTTTGAATATAATATTGTTATCAAAGCTTAATTTGTTGAACAACTAACCAAACAACATGGAAGCTCTACAACCGAGTAAGTGTTTACCCACTTTCTTTATCCGCTTTCATATATACATAACTGTATTGTGGGGCTGCTCACTGTAAGTCCTCTTTCACAAACTTTTATATACACGTCAAATATCAATTGTGTAATACTAGTATAGCTATTTAGATTTTTCCCCGACAACTACATCTAAAACTAGGTAAAGGCTATGGTCACTCTCAAATACAAACAAAACTAGATCCCCATAAGATTACCAGACACTGTCTTCCCTCCTCTTGGGGCTAAACAATATGGAGACGTGAAAGGCAGCATTCTCGGTGAACCCTTTCACAGATTGTCACCCTTAGAAATCATCAAAGAAACTCTACTCCCCATACATGATCTTTTCTTCGTGAATGGCATCTCTTGATTTTCTTCCAAATTCTCGGACTTTCCTGGCTTGATCTATTCTCGGTGAATGGCATGTCTTGAACTTCTCGAGGTTTGGGGACCCACAGTCTTCTTAAAAGCATCCCCGCCTCCTCTTAGGCATTGTACAAGGACCCTTCAGCTTCTTAAAAGCTCTCATGCCTTCTCTTGGGCTTAATACAAGGACCCAGAGACCTCTACAGGTATAGGAACAGAACCTAGTCATCAATTTGCTAGAGTTGTATTTCTGAGTCAAGTGTCAGACTGGTTAATGGGTTGACCTTCATCCCTTAACATACCAGCTTTCTCTTGGGCATCATATAAAGATCATTCACTACTCGAGGATCAATTTCTCAACACACCAATAGACTTAGAGAGTCTCAATACCCTTTGGATTTCCCATTTCCTAAAAGAACATAAAATAACCATGATCCTCTGATCAATCTCAAAGTACAACATTACCCATATAAGAACTGAGTTTCTCTTTTATCCAACATATTGGACCTATCACTAAACTGAAACAGTTACAATAGCCTCCTCTTGGGCTTTGTAAAGAGATTCTCCCAAGCGGAGCTAACCTTTTCACACTCTCTTGTTGAGTATAAAAGACTCTCTTGTTGAGTCAAACCTTTTTTAGCCTCCATCTCGGGCTTCGTACGAGATACAAAAACACTCTCTTGTTGAGTATAAAAGACTCTTTTGTTGAGTCAAACATTTTTAACCTCCATCTCAGGCTTCGTACGAGATAAAAATCACTCTCTTGTTTAGTATAAAAGACTCTCTTGTTGAGTCAAACATTTTCAGCCTCCATCTCGGGCTTTGTATGAGGTACAAAGACTCTCTTGTTGAGTCAAACCCTTTTAGCCTCTCTCTCGGGCTACGTACGAGACACATGAAAACACCCTTTTGTTGGGTCAATAGCCTCCTCTTAGGCTTTGTATAAAGAAACCTCCGGTTAAGTCAATCAACCTTTTAGAATCAAAATTTGTTCCTCGTTCACAGTATACAAACATCAACAACTCCTCTTCCCCTATCTAATTGCTGTAAGCAGCAAGCCTCTGAATTATTTACATCCACGCCACTGTCCCTCCTTTAGCATGAGAAATTCCTAAGAAAGATGGCATTTCCCTAAACTGAGTTAAAGTCTTCCCCTTCAGGTTAAAAAATCCCCTATAAAGGAAATTATGGCATTGCTGAATTCACATATCCCAGTTAAAGTAATTCTCCTTTTATAATCAGTCACCTAACAGATGTGACAAACATACCAAATATCTCCCTTTAGAGATGACAAATTCTCTCTAAAGACAAAACCCTTTAGCTTCACGTCTTGGGCTTTGAACAAGATACAAATAGACCCTTCAGCTTCACATCTTGGGCTTTGAACAAGATACAAACCACCTTTAGCTTCACGTCTTGGGCTTTGAACAAGACACCAAAACACCTTTTTCCTCCCATAGAATAGGAGGAACTACGATCGCTCTGATTTCCTTGTTTCGTTAAACGGGAATACGCAGGCTTAAGATTGAAAAATCTTAGCGAGCACACTAATCAAAAACCCAAAATCCAGTATCTCCACCAAATCAACCCAGAAGCATCAAATCTAAACACAGTATCAAAAAACCTCACCAATTGTCTAAATACCATGTTCTCAAGAAAAATAACCGAAGATTGGGCCCCACTTCCACATAGCATCTGTAACCTAACAGACCGCTGTTCAAACTCAGTATGCAAGCAGGGTTAATTTGAGACATCTATTTCCCTTCCTTCATCAGCTTCAATAGGATAAAACATGAATTGACCTGTAGTACCCCAGAGTAACAGTGCTTAAGAACCACGTCCAAAATCGCTCGCTACAGAAAAAATGGCGCCCACCGTGGGGCCCTATTCACTTTCTTACAATCTTCGGTAGAAACCCTAAGTTCACAAAATTTCACAGAAATGGCGACTCTGCTGGGGAGTCATTGTCTATAAAGGATCATAAGACTAGAGGTCTATAATGATTAAGACAAATATATATACTGCTTTTTCTAAATGATATATGTGTTTATTTTTCTGCTAATGGGAATGCGTGTGATGCCACATGTGGAAAGATTGAGTATACACCTAAGATAGGTGATGGCAATGCAGGTAATCTTACTGGGAGTGAATTCCAGTTAAGAGCCCCTGATCGACCATCAAACTCAGTGGAGACTCCCTTTGCAGATACATTGCCGATACGACTTCGGTTGTTCAAAGTAGTGTGGTCGACTGGGTTATCTGAGAAGCTGAGGTTTTTAGCAGACTTAAGCCATTTTGTAGTGCTGAAGCTACCGGAAATAGTTATCACGCGATACTACCCTCATCTGAGATCACTCTAGGATACATCAGCTCGTTAGCGATCCACTTGTTGTTGTTATCCCAAAGGGGTCAATGATTTTGCGGATAGGTACAAAAAATCACCAATATAAACCTTTTGGGGGGGGGGGGGGGTAGAGCCTTGACTTCATGACACCAACCCTTTGACCCCATATTTTTTATAGGTTTTTGTGTGCTGCATTCATACATTCATTTAAAAAATATTAAGACAAAAAAAAATCTTCTCTTCTAGTCTCCCTTTTTCAAATTAAATTGAGACAATGATTACAAATATCAGAGAAAGGAGATTGCGCTAATGGATTTCGGTAGAAGGAAAACTCATAAGTACACCTTCAAGGTTCCAAAGTTAGAGGGTTTGAGAGGTTTTGGCGAGAATGATCACCAACCACGAGGCTTTCAGAGCCATGTATGGAGGACTGTTGTCCTTGTTAAGGGTCCATGAAATTAAAGGAATCCTGTCTACGCTAATCCAGTTCTACGATCCGGTTTATCACTGTTTCACATTCCCGGATTATGAGCTAGCACCAATGCTGGAGGAGTACTCTCACCTGACTTATTTACATATCACTGATCAAGCTCCCTTTTTTGGACTAGAAGAAATTCCAAAGGATCAAACCATTGCAAGAGCAATTTATTTGGATGACTCAGAAGTCAGGACTCACATGACCACCTAGGGTGGCATACAGGGTTTGCCAGCCCAGTTCTTGACAAAGAAAGCTCTATACTTTGGTAGTATAGGGAACATGGCCGCTTTCGAGAGCATCTTTGTTTTGCTCACCTACGGGTTATTTTTGTTTCCCAACATTGATAACTTTGTAGATATTAACGCCATTGAGATTTTCCTGATCAGAAACCCTGTACCGACCTTACTCGCAGATGCGTATCATTCGGTACAATTAAGGAATTTAACAGTGGAGGAATGATCACGTGCTGTGTACCCCTGCTGTACAAATGGTTCACTTCTCACTTGCCCAAGTCTGCTGCATTTTGGGATCAAAAGAATACTTTACGTTGGACGCAGAGAATCATGCCGCTTACCAACTCTGACATCGATTGGTACAATCGAATCTACGACGGGGGAAGTTTCCCAAATGTACCCCTTATAGGAACTAAGGGGGGAATCAACTATCATCCAATTCTCATTCGTTGTCAATTTAGATACCCGATGAGGCACATCCCACAGAATGCTCATCTAGAAGGTCTTTTCTTCAAGAAAGGAGAAAATGACAGGGCACTAAAGACGGAAATAGTGCATGCTTGGAAACACGTTCATAGGAAAGGACGAGAGTCTCTAGGAAAACTAGACTGTGTCTCGATGGAGCCTTATCTCCACTTGGTACAAACTAGAGCTCTCAAGTTGAGGATGCCTTACCCTCGTCAGGAAGTTCTTCCATTAAGGGACTCTGCCCTTTATTTTATGTCTGAGACGGAAAAACTTCAGGTTACTCTCAGCAAAGTTCAGCAGGAGAAGAGGTCTTGGAGGAACAAGTACCGTATTCTCAATGTGGAGTGTAAGAAAATACAGCAGCTGTTAAAAGAAAAGGATGCTCTGATTGAGATTCTAGAGCAACATGATGTAGAGAATCAGGATGACCAACGGAATTTGCTTGCTCCTTTCACTTGGCAAAGGAATGACAACCCGGCAACGGCCCTAGAGCCCCAGTCAAAGAAAAGGAAAGCGCCCGAACCAGGTCTCGAGCTCTCTTCAGAGAGGATTCAGGATCCATTAGTTTAGATTTTCCTTTTCAGCACTTTGTAATCTACTAGATTTCCGTTTCTGCAATCCTTTGAATTCAATAAAATGGGGTTTCCCCACTGTTTGATATTTGCAATCTAATTGTCGAAGTTTACTTTGAATAAACAAAAATAAATAATAACCATTGCATTCATCATTCTCACTTAATGCATTCTTCTTACCTACGAATCTCATGTTTGCGTCTCGATTTTAGAGTCAAATTGTCTCATTCGTACAATACTCGGGCCAATCATCAGAAAAAGATGGATGATCTCGAGAAAGAGAACAGAGAGTTGAAAGAAGAGATCGACACTCTGAAAGAGGATCTGTGAAAGCTTCATAACGACATGCAAGCTCTAGCAGAAGCTCAGATGCAACAACAAAGGACTGTGATCTCACAGATCACATCGACGCCCATAGTGGAAAAGTCCGATCCTAGGTACAAAATACCGAAAGATCATCCCTGGGGCATGCCTATTAACTATATCTCGGAAGGATATGTTCCGCCGATCACTGATGATCAGGGAACCACAGCAGGAACCGCTGGGCCTGAAGTTTACAAACTTCGGGAAAGCGAAGATGCCAGAGGCATGGAAGCAACTCCTGAAGGTTACAAACTTCGGGAGACACCGAGAGTCTCGGCCATAATGACTATACTACCACCCGTGGTACACAATGTCCCGGAAGGACAGATTCCCCAAATACCTTCTGGTGGAAACGACAGCATGATCGACAGAATGAATGAATTCTAGGAACAGTTCCTGGAAATGCAGAAAGAACTGCAAGCCCTTCGCGGTCAGGATTTTTTTGGAAAGGACGCCGAGGACCTCTGCTAGATCCCCAATGTGAAAGTTCCACACAAGTTACAATTGACCGACTTTGTTAAATACAAGGGTAACTCTTGCCCTCAGAGTCATTTAGTGATGCACGCTCGGCGAATGTCACCTCAGACAGAGAACCAAGAGCTACTATTCACTACTTTCAGGATAGTTTAACCAGTGCCACATTAAAATGGTACATGGGTTTAAACCGCGCTACGATTAGCACATTCAAAGATCTCGGCGATGCCTTCATTCAGCAGTACAAATATAATCTGGACAAGGCACCGGACAGAGATCAACTCAGATCAATGTCACAAAAGGACAAGGAAACCTTTAAGGAGTATGCTCAGAGATGGCGTGAAATTGCCGCTCAGATTTGTCCACCTCTTGAGGAAAAAGAGATGACAAAGATCTTCTTAAAGGCCTTAAGCTAATTTTACTACGACAGAATGGTCGGCAGTGCGCCCAGTGACTTCACCGAGATGGTAGGCATGGGAGTTCGTCTTGAGGAAGCCATCCGAGAAGGACGTTTAGTAAAAGACGTTGGATCATCAAGTAGTACAAAACGATACGATATTGCTCTCCATAAGAAAAAAGAGCATGATACTGGGAATATCTCTCTCGAAAAGCAAAGGCGACGATATCAACCAGTAGCAGCTGTAACTCCTGCTATCAACCTGGCGCCTGTTCCTACGTATCAACCTCAGGTTGCGCAGAGCTAACCTAATCAACAGCAATTTCAACAAAGGACACAACAACCTCTTCAGTAGGCTCTTCCTCCATATAACAACAACCGTACAACGCGACCACCAAGGTTTGACCCTATACCCATGTTGTACTCCAAACTGTTTCCGTTACTACTAGTCCAGGGGCATGTCCAGACTAAGTCTCCTCTTACGGTACCGGAAAATATGTCTGTTTGGTTCAAAATGGATCAGACGTGTCCTTACCATCAAGGAGGACCAGGGCATAACATAGAAAATTGTCTCAATTTTAAATCCAATGTACAAAAGCTTGTTAGGAGCGGGGTCTTATCTTTCAAAGATACGAATCCGAATGTTCTCACGAACCTGTTGCCTCAACACGAAAAAACTGCAGTCAATTTGATAGAGGGGGAGTCTAACAACAGCTATCAAATTCACAATGTACTCTTATTAAGGGCCAACTTGGTCAAGATGCATTGTAGACAGAGTGGATATGGCCATGTACCACCTCATAACTATCACCAGTGTGATATCTGCTCTAAAAATAATCAGGGAAGTTCTGTGGTGCAATCAGCTCTACAGGAGCAATTGGATCTTGGATGGATCCAAGAGCACCGAGTTCGTGGAGTCAGCATGACCTATACAAATTCCAACATCATTCAGAACCACGACATCCATGCAATGAATGTTAACTTAGTGGCGATGCACTCAAGGCAAAGCCAGTATCATAATCTGCAGCGACACGATTACAATTCCTATCTAACTTGCTCGATAAACAAACAGGGATACTCTTTTGTACAAGAGGCCCTCCAGCGTTAGATGGATCTTGGATGGATCCAGGACTACCATGATAGGAATCCCTATCAGATCAACATGATTCAAATATTTGATATTCGTCTGATTAATACCAGCTTGGTGGAGTTACATGCCAGGCAGGTCCAACATGGTTTTCTCACTTTTCACGAGTATCTGAGCTGTAAAGGATGTTGTGAGAGTAACCAAGGGTGCGCTCTCGTTCAGAGAACTTTAGAACACTTATTAAACCACTAGTGGCTTCCAATCTATATGGATGAAGACACGCAACAAATCAGTGTGGTTGATGGGAACCCTACTCGGCATCGAAGTCAGGATGTCCAATCTACAGAAACAGATCTAGTGAGGTTACACTGCATTCAAAGAAGACGTGGCCAGGTGCCATCACATAACTATGAACGCTGTAGAGTCTGTTTGGAAAATAACCAAGGATGTTACCTCGTGCGAGCAGCCCTTCAAGGACAGTTGGATCGCAAGGAGATTCACCTATACCTAGTTTCGAGGTCCATTGACTGGACGCTAGACTACTTCACATATCAAATCAGAGACGTGGTTGTAATCTCTAACCCTGAGAGGAACACAGAAGTTTGTACCATCATCCCTCTACTGGATAAATCAAAGGTTCCTAGCAAGGAACTGATTGAAGTTATTTACGATAGTCAGAAAAATCAGAAGGCTCATGTAGTTATCTATCTACCGGGACCATTACTGTATGAATCAGCTAAGGCGATCCCTTACAAATACGGTATAACAATAATTGAGAATGGAAAGGAAATCCATTACCCTCCGTCGTGAATATTGCAGACATCAGTCGAGTAACGCGGAGCGGTCGAATCTTCAACCAAGGAATTGGAGAACCTAACAAAGAAAAGGAACTTCCGACAGAAGCTCCCAATCCACCATTCGGTCAATCCAGTAATCCCGACCTTTCGAAAAACAACGATGAGATGCTGAAGCTCATCCAAAGGAGTGAATACAACATTGTTGATCAACTGTTACAAACTCCTTCAAAGATCTCAGTGTTATCACTTTTACTCAGTTTCAATGCCCACAGAGAGGCTCTATAGAAAGTCTTAGAGCAGGCCTTTGTGGAACAGGATGTGTCAATACGACAGTTCGATAGCATCATCTCTAACATCACTTCATGTAACAACTTAGGATTCAGTGATGAGGATTTTCCAGAGGGGGGAAAAAGTCACAACATGGCGCTCAATATCACAGTTAACTGCCAGGACAATGCTTTAGCCAGAGTACTGGTAGACACAGGATCAGCCATCAACGTTATGCCAAAGTCCACTTTGATGCGACTATCATTCAAAGGGTCCCCGATGAGGGGCAGTGAGGTCATCGTCAAAGCATTTGACGGGTCCCAGAAAGTAGTTATCGGCGAAGTCGACCTTCCCATAACTATCGGTCCTCACACTTTCCTAATCACTTTCCAGGTCATGGACATCCGGGCAGCGTACAACTGTTTATTAGGAAGACCTTGGATACACCAGGCTGGGGCAGTCACTTCAACACTTCACCAGAAAATTAAGTTCGTCAAGAACGATCAACTCGTCACGGTCTGTGGGGAGCAAGCCTTGCTCGTGAGTAACTTGTCATTATCTACTTGTCTAGAACTCGAGGAGGTTGTTAGAACTCAATTCCAAGCACTTTCGGTAAACACAAAAAATCAATCAGAGAAGGGAACCTCGATTTCCTCATATAGAGATGCTCTCAAAGTGATCGAGAATAACAACGCAAAAGGATGGGGACAGCTTGTCATTCCTACTGATAATAAAACAAACAAGGGTCTTGGTTTTTCTTCAACCTGCACCCAGACAGCTGCTAACAATGAAAGTCTTCATCCCATTCAGTATTTCTTCCACAGTGGAGGTTTCCTTAACCCAGTGCCTCAAACAGTCCATACTATCAACGAGGAGGATTCCTCTGATACGGATGAGGAATGAAAGTCCTATCTCAACGAGGATGGTTACATGTCTCAGGAAAAGGTGCCTACGCCTTTTTGCTATCCCGTACAGAGTCCGAGATTTATACCGAGGTCATATATTGAAATGATATATGGATATTGTGATCCAGAAGGATGTCATGCTCCACCAAACTCATTAGTGGAGGACACTATGATGAAAGATAACTTTGACCACGACTATTATGGCCCAATGGATGGCCTGCCTATCTGGCAGCCGTACCCAGGAGAATTGTGGCAAGAAAATCAGCCGAACAATGAAAATCAGCTGAGCATCATTGAATAGATTACCTGCGTCCCCACCATGTCATGGGATCAACACTCAGGTCATTCAGAACCTATCCAGTACGACGATAAATTGGCAAAGCTTGCCGGACTAGAATTCATCAACTATGCTTTTCCTGAGGTCAACGTCATCGAAAGAGATGACTCCTCCAATTCCAAAGAAGTGTGGGACACCTTAGGACAACCGAGTAGAAAATACGACTTCATGGTCAAGTACACCGCTCCTGAAAGGTCTCGTATCAGGCTCGAAGACATCCAGCCGACTGGGTGGGGAGATTTTCCTGAGAGCACCAATACTGTGCAAAATACAACAGAGGAATCTCCTACGAAAACTCTGCTTGGGCGACAGATTCCAATGATCCTGCTCCGCCAAAAATCAGCGTTATTTCTGAAAACAAATCAAGGAAAGTACCATACTTTGTGATTCACCGAGGAGTTCGCCGCCAATGGGTTGTTGTCGATGTTCCGAAGATTGTTCATAAGTCAAAGTAATTGTCGTCTTTAACCTTTCACCCTACCCAGGTGAAACAGATGTTTTGATAGGGCTCGCTTTCTGTAAATCTTCCTCTTTGCTTCGCCCAAAGCGATAGAGTTTTGTTTTATAGGGCTGTAGTTTCAAGAATCGACTTGTTCATTAATAAAATAACTTCGTTCTGTAATCTCCGCATTAATTGCTGTTTTCTCTTTTCGCTTTTCTCAGAAAATGGTAATCCTAAAAAACAATTCAAAATAAACAAGCAGTTTTTAAAAAAAAAATACACTGCGCACACACTTGCATTCTCTTTATCTCTTCTAAAACAATCATCACGTCAATGCTTGTTTTAAACCCCGTTGAAACATACGATCCGATGCCTTCTCCCGACTTTGAGTTCCCGGTATTTGGGGCTGAAGAAGAAGTTGACGACGAAATTCCAGAAGAGATCTCCCGATTACTTCGACAAGAGGAAAGGTCCATTGAACCTCACAAAGAGCCGTTGGAAACGATCAACGCGGGTGCAGAAAAAGATTGAAAAGAAATCAGGATTGGGGCACTGCTCAGCCAACTGCCAAAGAGAGTTTAACGGAGCTTCTCAGAGAGTTTATACAATGACTGAGGCCCAAAAGGTTATGTATTTACAAAGGGGGTGGGTCTTACACTCTAATAGAGGTCCAAAGTGTTTTTGTACCAGTGATGGGGCTTACAGCTCAAGGAGAGGCCCAAGGTTTCTGTTAAAAAAGGCGACGATTGCGCCGAACTTTTTGATGGTATCGGGACTTATATAATACACTGAGGCCAAAATCATTTTGTTTTTCAAAAAGGGTTGGGTCTTACACTCTACTAGAGGCCCAAAGGTGCTTGTTTGAGTGAAAATCAAGGAAACCCTAAATTTGTTTTCTTTTAAAAGTAAATATTTAAAGAAAATCAAATAAAAATGATAAAAATACCAAATAAGTTTGAATAAACCACTTGTGATTTTTGTTTAAGGTTTTAAAAATGAGGTTTTAATCACAAGATGAATTAAAACTCATTTGGTTTTGATTTTCAAAGTAGATATTCACTTTTAAATGTTTAGAAAATATTTAAAAAGGAAATTATTGACAAAAATACTAATTATATTAAATAAATAATATAAACTTAATTTTTTTGTGAAATAAAATATTTCAACATTTTTGTGATTTTTTTCAAAAAGAACCAATAAAAAATAATTAAAATTAAGGGAGTTATTAATTTTTCAAATGATTAAAAATAATAAGAAAAACAATAAAAAAGTAGAAAAATAACAAAAAGAGGATCTGGGGCGAGGGGGATTCGAACCCCAGACCTCTTGGTTATAGGGCGCGCGCCTTACCATTGGGGTGGTGATACATCCGTTGATTGAAACACAACCACAAATATACAAGGCTTGCCTTGCTTTTGGCCTGGCCCAAGGCAAGGCAAGGCAAGATTTTGGTTGAAAACGTGAAGGCCATAACTTTCACATTTCTCCATGGATTGGGACAAAATTTAGGTCTATCCTCCCTAGAATTTCACAAGGAATCCAATGTCGGTGGTGTTTTTTTCAGATCATGCTCCTATTGAAATAGGCTATGATTTGCATTTTCTATGCCATCTCTTGGTACAAGCATGAATTACATGATAAATTGGTGCAAACACAACACATATAACATCTATAAGAGATGCATGATTAGTGGACATCAAAAGAAAGCATGATTGAAAAAATCCAAGTTGTGATGCTTACCTCTTTTTGGAGCTTTTGTGCAATCTGCCAAGCCACTTGTTCTAGAAATGATTTGATGCTTTAGACACCCTCAAATGATCTCTTAGAAGCTTTTAGGATGGTTGGAATCAGCTGGAAACCTCGGGAGCAAGTTTGAGCTCTTTTTTGCAAAAGGGGCAAAAGTGACCAAAATAGAAACTCTCTCAAATGGTGTTCCAGATGTGTGGAACCATTTAGGATAGTTCAAGGGTGATATTTGGAGTGTGTTTGAGGTTTTATCTGGTTTGGAAAGTGACTGAATCAAGACATGGCTTGAAAATGCACAAAAGGCCTATTTTGAGGTTTTGAGAGGTGACTTTGTGATTTAGGTGTTACAGGTCACTTGTGAGAGTTTGGATAGCTTAGATATGACATATTGGATGTGTTTGGATCATTAGCTGTGGTGGAATTTCTCTCTAACTCAAAAACTCAGAGTTACCTTGCTAAAGAAGGTATTTTTGCCTAGAGAGAGATTTTGAGGAAAGCAAGTGTTGTAGTGCTTTGGTGTACTCAAACTGAACACAATTGAGCTCTATTTATAGTAGAGCAAGTTTGTTTTGGCTGCAATAGTGAATGGCAACTGTAGCAGAGGTTTGGCCAATGTTTAGCAATGAGAATCCAAGTCTCCTCTAGCCATTGACTAGAGGTTAGGGCACAGGCTGCTGGTCCCCTTGGTCTTGGATAAGTCTTGACTGAATTCAGTTGGAAATGGCTCAGTCCATGCTACCTTGGTGCATCCATTAAATGCTCAAATCCAAAATTGGAGTCTTGTCCCTCTTTTAGGCATTTCTAGGTTTGGCATGCTATTTTTGGTTCCAAAGACTTGGGAGGCTAGGGATCAGAGTTGATTCCTCCTTGGTCCCCCTTGAGGTGTTTAGATGGATAGAGTTGCTTGCCCTTTGTAAAATTTTGGCAAATCGAGCAAAACTCCAAAATCTGCCTTGCCATGACAGTTTGCAGTAAGGCATATTGGCATTGTCATATCTCATGGCTCAAGTGGAATTTGATGGAGTTCTTGGCCATTTTGGAAAGCCCTTATATGATACAACAACTGTTTGATCATAATTGGTTTTGATACTTTTTGGATCCAAGTGAAAAATGCCCCTACATTTGGAAAAAAGTGAAGGCAGATTCTGACTTAGTGAAAATTTCACTAAGTGTTGGAAAAAATGACATTTCATGTTTTCAGCCATTTTGATCATTCCATAACTCAAAATCCATGATGAATTGGAATAAGGTGTAGTTGAAGCTTTTGTAGAGGGCCATGAGGGCTACCAATTCAGCTTTGAATGGGGAAAAATGGCCTTGTGGTTTAGGAGTTATGATCCTCCAAAGTTGGGACCCTAGCCACTTTGTTCCATAACTTAAAAAATTTCTAAGTTTTTTATGGTTAGCCCTTTTACAAGTTATCTCACTTTTCTTGATTTTTCTTGATGAATGTTGATTCAAATCACACATTAACATCATTTTAGGGTCAAATAACCATAATTGTGAAAAATCTCAAAAAGTCAAAGTTGACTTTTGTGCACAGTTGACTTTTTCTTAGATGAATTCCAAACTGTGCGATCTTTTATGAAATCCAGTCCTTGACCTAAATCAAACTTGATTTATTGATTTCATAGGTGTCATAGGGTGTATTGAATCATGTCCCAAGGTTTGGGAGCATGTCCTGGTCAAAATTCAAAGGCACAGTTGACTTTTTCCGCGAAATCCTAACTGTGGTTCAGATGAAATTTAAACTTGTTGCTCAAGCTTCTTGGATTAATCCATTGTTGAAAATGGATCAATGTGGTGTGTTAGGGTCCCTCGAATCATGCCTTGAGGTAAAATTAGGTCAAGAAACCCTAATTCCTGATTTTTGATGAATGCATCCCCTGAGGTAAAATTGACTTGATGATTGGGTTCATGATGCCCCTTGGGGCATCATAGGTTATGCTTTGAATCATTGGCTCATGCCTAGAGAAAAATTTCCATCTGGAGGCCCTGGTCGACCAAAACCCTAATTTGGTGACACTGGCGATCTTGAGGCTTAATCCACCTAGAATGGAGCAACCTTGTGCTTAATCCTTGAAGTGGGAGTCCTATTGATCCTTTGTGGATGTTTGAGAGGTTAGACAAGTTGAAGATCATGTCATTCCTTGATTGATCCTTTGTCTAAAGCTCTGAGACGGCTTAAAACCCTAACTTTGATTGTAGTGGATGCTCACCCATCTTTGGGGAGACTGATGAGGTATGAAGGTTCCTCCATATTGTGATGATGATTTGCACAATGATGGGAAATCTTAGTGGTTAAAATTTGGGGTATGACAAGTGTTTCTTGTTAAATAATGGTAAAGACACACTTGGTAACTTTGATGCTAAACCCGACGAGGGTATTTTTCTTGGATATTCTTAATCTAGTAAGGCATATAGGGTTTACAATAAAAGGTTACTTACTGTTGAGGAGTCGATTCATTTTACTTTTGATGAGTCTTATCCAAAAAATGTCGAAAAAGGTAGTTCTTTTCGTGGTGCAGGTGTATCTTCTGAAGACATACTCAAGGACACTGATAAAGGGAGTGATCAACCTGAAGCAGTGCATGTTAAGGAGGAAAAAGATCACCAGCCAGTGAAGAGTGAGGAGGATCATCCGTCTAATAAAGATGACCTTCCTCTAGCTTGGAAGTCTTCCAAAGACCATCCCATCAACAACATTCTCGGTGACATCTCAAAGGGAGTAACAACTCGTTCCAAGCTAAGTAACTTCTGTTATTACTCCGCTTTCGTTTAGAAAGTTGAGCCTAAAAACTCAAAAGAGGCCTTACTCGATGAACATTGGCTTTTGTCAATGCAAGAGGAGTCTAATCATTTTAAAATAAATGAGGTTTGGGACCTTGTCCCTCATCCGCGAGGCCATCGAGTAATCGGCACCCGATGGGTGTTTAGGAACAAGCTCAACGAAGATGGAGTTATAACTTAAAATAAAGCGCGCTTGGTTGCGCAAGGGTATAACCAAGAGGAAGGCATAGACTATGAGGAAACTTATGCGCCTGTTTCCCGACTCGAGGCTATACGCCTATTGCTTGCCTATGTATGTGCTAAAAACTTCAAATTATTTCAAATGGATGTTAAAAGTGCATTCCTTAACGGTTATATTAATGAAGAGGTTTATGTTGCCCAACCTCCTGGATTTTAGTCCCGTGAGTATCCCGATCACATTTACAAATTAAAATGTGCTTTGTACGATCTCAAACAAGCCCCTAGGGCTTGGTATGAGCATCTTAGCAAATTTCTAATTGATCAAGGGTGTTCTAGAGGAAAGGTTGACGCAACTCTTTTCATTAAATGTAAAGGAAAACACCAAATTTTAGTTCAAGTATATGTGGACGATATTATATTTGGTTCTTCTAACACAAATATAATCAAGGAGTTTTCTAAGTTAATGCAGGGAGAGTTCGAGATGAGCATGATGGAGGAGCTTAACTATTTCCTCGGATTGCAAATCAAACAACTTGATGAAGGGATGTTCGTGAGCCAGACGAAGTATTGTCTTGCGTTACGCAAGCGCTTCGACATGGCTAGCTCAAAGGCGATTGACACTCTGATGCCTACGTGTGTCAACTTGAGTTGAGATGAAACGGGTAAGGATGTAGATGTCAAGAGATATAGAGGTATGATTGGCTCTCTACTTTACCTTACCGCATCACGACCATATATCATGTTTAGTGTCTGCATGTGTGCTAGGTACCAATCGGGTCCTAAGGAGTCCCATTTAAAAGCTGTAAAGCGCATACTTAGGTATCTATGTGGTACTCCAAAGTATGGGCTTTGGTACTCCAAAGGAAGCGATTGCTCTTTGGTTGGCTATTCCGATTCCGACTTTGCCTGTTGCAAATTGGATAGGAAAAGTACTAGTGGTACTTGTAACTTTTTCTCGAATTCCTTAGTGAGTTGGCATAATAAAAAGCAAGTTTCCATTGCTTTGTCAATAGCCGAGACGGAATACGTTGCGGTCGGTAGTTGTTGCGCTCAAGTCTTATGGCTTAAGCAACAATTACTCGACTACAATGTTCAACTTGAACGTATTCCTATTTTGTGTGATAATACAAGTGCCATTAACCTAACCAAAAACCCGGTATTATATTCTCGCACAAAACATATAGAAGTAAGGCATCATTTTCTTAGGGATCATGTAGAGAAAGGTGATGTGGTATTTGAGCATGTTGACTCTAAGAATCAACTTGCGGACATTTTCACTAAACCTCTTGCGACAGAGCCTTTCTTTCATATCCGTAGGGAACTTGGTGTTCTCGATATCTCAGATCGAGTTTTATTATATGATTGCATGCTCTATTCCTTTGCTTGGCTTTATTTCTTTAAACTAACAATAAGTGATAAGATTGAGCTATATGTGAGGGCATCCATCATTAATCGACGGAGGTAATATCGTTCCCTCTTAGAAATTCTATTCTTGATCAATTATGTTTGTGAATTATTATGGCCAAAATGTGGTTGAAATTTATGTTTTATTCATGCTTAAATGTATTTTTGATCCATTTTTTAGTATTGGCATGTGTATGGTGTGTTATTTATCATTACTTGTTGCATAAGTAGCTCAAAATATGCATTTTTCCATATTATACTGGTTTAAGTCGACCAAAACATGGCATGGGTCGACTCAAGAAAGGTCAGTTTTCTCAAATGTGGGCGCGGGTCCGCGCACGTCGACCTATGGTCGACGTATCCCTTTAAACTTTTGAAATTGTCAAAATTCGCTCAGCGTGCGCCGACGCATGACCTATTTCGATTGATGCATCGCTGCCGAATTCTGATTCTCTTTTTCTCGGGATGACGCGCGCCGTTTCATTTGTAAGGAAAATTGACTACATCAATATTTTCTTATTTCATTTTCCAAATGCATGTCATAATATCGTGATTCTATTGTCTCCTCATCTCTCTCTTCTCCTCTCCTTAAAATCTCATACCCTAAAAACCCATTGCAACAACTATCTTTAAATCCAAAAAATCTTTAAATCCAAGAAGTGTTCAAAGGTTTTGTCTACATAATAACCAAGGGTTTTCCGTCTAGACATCTTCATCATCAAGGTTTCGTACTGTTCATCTTCCTGTACAGAGTAAGTGCTGTTCATCCGAGTTCACAGATCGCTCATCAATGGCTTCACAAAGAGTTACAGGAAAGAGGTCCTCCAGAGCTTCAACATCAAAGGCTGGTTCATTGACAACCCCCACAAATGCTCTTTCATTACTGTCTGATGATTTATGTGAGATATTCAACAAAGATTTCCGAAACTACTCTGTGATTAAGCAGTTTGTGTACTACCCATTAAGGGCGGAAGATTATCACATCTCTGAAATCATTGAAATGCTAGATGTTCAAAAGTTTGACAAATTTCTAGAATGTGACACCAAGTACAATGAAGACTTGGTGAAACTGTTTTACACTGGGATTTTGGGAAAATTTGAAGGTACGGACTTTCAATATACTATTGGTGCTAAGAATTACTCGGTGAATGCTTCTTTTGGAACAGTCTGGTGAAGCTAGAAACTGCAGGTCTTCCTAAGGTAACAGACACTGTATTTGTTGATGACTATGAGTTTAAGCCAACTTTGAACTCAATGCTATGAGATCCTTTCTCGGAGAGCATTGTGAACAGCAACCTATTTCCTAAAACGGTCACAGCGGGGATGTTGAAACCAGTTGATCACATTCTTTAATGGATTGTCACTCACATCTTACGGCCTAAGAAAGGAGGTTATTCTCGGGTCAATCAAGCAGAAGTCCATTTGATTTATTTGTTGAAAAACAAAAAGCGGATTAACTGGCCGCATTATTTTACATATCGGGTGTTTGCACTTCGCGATTCTACCAGAGGTACAACTTTGTGTTATGCCTCCTTTGTTCAGTGTCTCTTGAAAAGGGCTAAGGTAACGGTCCCGGGTATTCCTTACGTGGCTATTACCACTGATCAAGAATTCACTCAGAAAACTCTGACTATGATAGGTTACTTTTGGGACTATGAAGACAAGGAATTCAAATTCAAGCACCGAGCAACATACCAAGATCTTCAGTATGATGTTCCAAATGAACAAGAGGATGCATCAGAGAATGTACATGAAGGACAAGCTAGTAACAACATGTAATCTGAGGTAGATACGGTGGAAGAAGACAATGTTGAATGGATGGGATACTCCCCACCTCGAGATCCGTATGAAAATCAGGGTTGGGGAGAATGACAGCACACGGGATGGACCATTCTTGGGTCATCCTATGTTCCTCTAAATCATGGTTGGCAACAACATGAAGAATATGAATGGCACCAGCCCGAATATTCGATTCCTTCACCTGCACAGCCACCGCAATAGAGCAACGAGGAAATCCTCGACATGTTAAGTTCAATGCAGCTGCAGCAAGAGACGTTCATGACCACACAAGAAGAGAGGTATACCGCTCTCTCAAACCAGCTGGAGGCACAAAATAAAACCTTCAACAGGTTTGCTACTGCTTTCATGACTCGTTTTGACAAGTTGATACTGCTGTCGGAGCTCAGACACGTTGTGTAACGAATGGTATCAACACACTCAACAGGGTTGTATTGGAACTGAATAAGCGTTTGGAAGAACAACCTCTTCCTCCACCGCAAGACCCCTATTTTCGAGGACGTGTCCATCACTTTAGGGGGAGGAAACCCTGACAGATAGGACCATAGTTTGATGCATGTTATATCTAGCTTTTGGCTAGGGAACTCACTGAGATTAATATCTCACCCCATTATTGTTGTTATTTTTCAGGCGTTGTTTGCAGGTTTGATTTACAAGAGGAGCTATGCTTGGACGTTTCAAGAGAAGCTTAGCTTTAGTTTTCCGCTGTGTATTTGTTGTATACAATTGAGGATATTGTATATTGATCTTAGTTTTTATTGTTTTGGCTAGTTTCCATATCTTGTACCATAGATTGTGTTTATGTTGTTGGAATGGTCAAGTATGTGAATTATGCCATTAGGCACTTATGATGGTGTTAGTACCAAATAAAATGCTTGTATCATATTATTCTAGGTATTTATTATACAGGGCATTACAATATCTCACTTTCGTAAGTACAAAAAGCTTACCCTTTTTTTCACTCTCGTGTTTTTTTACATTCTTGATGACGCATCGCTGAATACCATCCAAGAATGTGTTGGTTCCGGCTTAACGATTATCATCTTTGTTAGAAAATCTACTAATTTTTGGGCTTTCAATGCTTTTCTAGCTTCAAATTTTACATCAGATTATGACAACTTGACATACCATTTTTTAAATCTTCCCGCTAGGTCCTGTTGATGGTGAATTTGCGTCAACGAGAGATCAGTTCTTACTATTATGGTGTGAGTTACAAATTAAAGTCATAGTTTTGTCGGTGCATTTATAATCATAAATTATATTTGATGAAATAATAAATAATATACAAAATTTTAATTTTTAGTATTTACGTTAATGTTTTTATTTATTATAAAAATCTAGAATTATATTGTTTTAAAATTTATGTTGTTTTATACTTAATATAAATTTAATTTTAACAGTCAAATATTTATAAAATTGTGAAGTTTCACCGGTTGTAAGTTTAGATTAATATACCTAAATTTAATTTTTACAGTCAAATATGTATACATTAACTTTTTGGATTTATTTAGAAAAATAAAAATTAAATATATCTAAATGACATAAAATATTTGTTGTCATTTGGTATTATATGTTTTATTACATTTGTAAGAATAAACATACACTTTAATCTAAAATATATAATATTTTCAAAATTAGTATTATTTTATATAGGATAGGCCATTTTGTTTGCCACCATTACAAAAAAAAATTCCAATTTTATAAATCTATTTGTGTTTGACTGATTGTGCTAAACTAATATAAAAATATTACATTTAAATTCAATACTAATATTACTAAAGTCGTCTTTAATAATATTTAATAAAATACAATTATCTATGATGTCTATATAATAAGAACACTTTGTTAGCCATTCATCATAGAATACAAGATGACATTTCATATCTTTCAATCTTAGGTTTTGGGAATTATATGCATTTCATTGGTCACGGTCTCAGGTAAGAGGAATGTTAGTTTTATCATTTGAGTTTCATTTTCCATTAATATTTTGTGCACGGATATAAATTTTAACATTGAATTGGTTCAAGATTCAATACTAATTTGGAGAGTCCAACAGGAGAGCTTCTTATAAAGAACTGTTTAATTGGTGAACCAGGACCTCCTCAACTTTGTTGTGTATCACACTGCCCTACACAAAGTTGTCCCTCAGATTGCAACACCAATGGATTTTCTAAAGGTGGATTCTGTACATCTATACAAGGAGTAGAGTTGTGTAGTTGTGTAGAGGTATAAAGTTATAAAGCTATTGTATCACTGATATTATAAAAAATAATAAAAGATGTACTTGAAATAGTTGTTTAGTCGTTGAATGAAGAAAGATCAAATGAAAAAGATGAATTGTTGTGTGTAGTATTTAAAATTTGAATCCAATTCTAACCAATATCACAAGTTACTAGTGGCACTGAAAAGAGTCCAATTACTATAGAACTTTAAAACAAAAAAAATTTCTATCACAAACTAATTTTATTGAGTGAAAATTGTGAAAAAATTTCTTCACAATATTTTGATAAAAATATTTTTTTTTCAATAAATTAACATTTTATTTCGAATATGAGATTTCAGTTAAATACTTTTGTGTCACGTAAAAATATTAAGGCTCTCCTTCATTTTAACTTCATTACTTTCATATAAATAAAATATTTTCGAAATGTATTGTTTTAAAATTTATGTTGTTTTTATAGTTATATGTATTTAAATTTCACAATAAAATATATAAAAATATTTATTAAAACAAATTTCTACCAGCAACAAGTTTGAATTTTTATTTATTTATACATAAAAATAAAAGAGAAAAAATAAATAAAAAACCATAAATCAAGTAAGTTTCAACAATGGCTCTATCTCTGACAACCTCGTGTCAACTTTATCTCACTTTCGTAAGTATAAAATACTTACCCTTTTTTCACTCTCGTGTTTTTTTACATTCTTGATGACACATCGCTAAATACCATCCAAGAATGTGTTGGTTCCGGCTTAACGGGTATCATCTTTGTTTGAAAATCTACTAATATTTGGGCTTTCAATGTTTTTCTAGATTCATATTTTACATCAAATTCTGACAACTTGACATACCATTTTTTAAATTTTCCCTCAAGGTCCTGTTGATGGTGGATTTGCTTCAGCGGGAGATCAATTCTTACTATTATGGTGTGAGTTACAAATTAATTAAAGTCATAGATTTGTCGGTTCAGTTATAATCATAAATTAAATTTGATGAAATAATAAATAATATACAAAATTTTAATTTTTAGTATTTACATTATTGTATTTCTTTATTAAAAAAATCTAGAATTATATTGTTTTGAAATTAATTTGTTTTATACATAATATAAATTTAATTTCTCAAATAGTTATAAATTGTATATTTTCATCGGTTGTTAGTTTACATTAATAAACCTAAATTTAATTTTTACAGTCAAATATGTATACATTAACTTTTTGTATTTATTTAGAAAAATAAAAACTAAATAAATCTAAATGACAAAATGTAACTCCCCCAATCTATACCCCCAAACAAATAAAGCGATAACAACTAATCAGAGTGTAATGAAGACATTCACGGCATAGACAGATGCGTCACATCAATTGCAACAAAATACAACAAACCCTGCTCATAAAGATATGCAACAATCAGGTAGTAATACAAACAGAGGAACTCAGTTCCTCACACCCACAATTCAGGTACAGAATAAAAATGGAAAATCTGCAAGTGAAATCTCATATATATATCACACAAAAGTTTGTCTGTCATATACAGAGTCATACGTGTACAATCCAAAAGATATATATATATATACACATAAATCACAAACGATCTTCCCGACCACCCGATGCTACATATCAGAGCCGACCGACAAAAGAATGAAGACCTAAGCTTCACAAAAAGACCTCCAGCATCTAATCTGCAATGCTTTATAGAGCATTTAAACCGCAGAAGGGTGAGAAACACAATCATAATATAATTGCATACAATTATATAATAACACAAAAATACACGTACAAAACGTTCTCACCACAATTTACACCAAAGTCCAAATACAAAACAACACAATGCATGTCTCCTATATCCATCACCAAGGCATATCAACCATGCACAATACATTTATCACCAACATATATATATATCAACAGCATCGATTCTATTCACAATTCCACACAAAATCAATCCATTCATGATTTATGCATATGCACAGAGACCTACACAACGACTCTATGCAATGCAATACGGTACCATCCATCCATCATCTCATCATTAGTTCACTCAGGAACTATTGCAATCATCGCTTGTTACTTAGTGTAACTCCCCGTCGGGCAAACGATGTTCCCCGTCGCTTTAGGTCCTCTTTGTATAAGGCACACGACGTTTCTGGATCACTTTAGGTCCTCTTTGTATAAGGCACACGATTCGATCGCTTTAGGTCCTCTTTGTATAAGGCACGCGATCGTCTATAATCATTGCTTTAGGTCCGCTTTATATAAGGCACACGATGTTATAGCGGATTCCCTCTGGAACCGATTCGTCGCTCACACCCCATAAGGGCACACGACATCACAAGAATGCATATCATGATGCTTGGCATACAATGACTCATGACATTCAAATGCACACATATACACATCCATAATCATGCATATACAATCAAACACAACACAATGCATTTCTTGTCCTTAGACCAGAAACCACCTTCACAACATTTCATCACATGCATTTACATCATATAACATCACATAAATCATACGATGTATATATCAAAAGCACATTGCATGATACACACCAATTACACACAATTACGACGGTAAAAGTCGAAAATACGACACTATTCCAAATTCCTGACATAATTAAATCGGCCAACAATTTCCAAAACCACTCCTATAAGAAGGAACATCTCATTAGCTTTCTAACACACCCAACCGTGCCTCAATCCGACTTACGGATCAAAAGTTATGAAGAAAACAAAATGGAACAATCTGTCATGTTCGCTATGCGAATCTCCCAGCGAGCATTCACTTTCCTCATTCGACGTGCGAAGCTCTAGCGAACCGTGGTAGAGAAAAAACAGCATAAAGTTCGCTTTGCGAACTGCTGGCGAACATATGCCCACCCATTCGCACTCGAAGCCCTGGCGAGCCTTCGCTTTCCTCTTCGCTGCTTGTTCGCACTGCGAGCCTGCGAATTCTGGGATTCGCAGCAGCGCTGTTACTCATCCTAACTCACCATTTTCTCATCAAAACCCAACCAAACCATAGCATAATAACTAGAACATATTACAATCATAACCACAAGTGTTTTACCGTATTTATACAAATTTTCAACCGCTAAAACCACGATTTCTCTCGTTTTATCTCAATCGACCTAGAATCGAAACTAGAAAAACAACCCAGCAAACACATACATGATCATACACAACTATAGCATAACCGAGTTTCGCACCCTTACCCGATTAATCGCGCTTTCCAAAACTCGGTTGATTCAATTTCTTTCTCTCCAAGTTTTCCTCTTTTCTTCTTTTCTTTCTCCTTTCCTTCTTCTCTTTTTCTTTCTCTCTAAGTTCTATTTTAACTGAAAAACATAATATCTACCCATCAAAAGACCAAAATACCCCTACACTCAAATATCTCGCAAACGCTCCCAAAACACGATAAAACATAATCACGATGAAAAATAATATATTGCCAAATAAAAGTCAAAAATAAAATAATATAATAATAAAAATAATTAAATCGACTCGATTAAATAAATCTAACAAAAACTGAGGCGTTACAACTCTCCCCCACTTAGAGATTTTCGTCCTCGAAAATATTACCTGAGACGAACAACTCCGGATACGACTCCCGCATCCGACTCTCCAACTCCCAAGTCAAATTGCCCTCAGCAGCGCCTCCCCATGCTACTTTCACAAGCGCAATATCCTTTCCTCTTAACCTCTTCAACTCGCGATCCAAAATTCTCACCGGTAATGCCTCAACCATAAGGTTCTCCCTTACCTCTACCTCATCCATCGTAATCACATGCGACGGATCCGGAACATACTTCCGAATCTGTGAAAATGGAACACATCATGCAAATTCGAAACATTCGGCGGCAACGCCACCCGATAAGCCACAACACCCACTCTCGCAGATATCTGATAAGGACCAATAAAGCGAGAAGTAAGCTTCTTCGACTTCAATGCACGCCCAACACCCGTTACCGGTGTAAATCTTAAAAATACATGATTGCCTTCTTGAAACTCAAGATCTTTCCTCCTTCGATCATGATAACTTTTCTTCCTACTCTGAGAAGCCTTCATTTTCTCACGAATAAGTTTCACCTTTTTCGTAGTCTGTTGCACTAACTCCGGTCCAACCACCGAACTCTCACCAGATTCATGCCAACACAATGGCGTTCGACATCTCCTTCCATACAACGCTTCAAAAGGTGCCATTCCAATACTCGAATGGAAACTGTTGTTATACGTGAGTTCCACCAACGCAAGACAACTATCCCAAGCACCACCTTGCTCAAGAACACACGCTCTCAGCAAATCTTCCAACGACTGAATAGTTCTCTCGGTCTGACCATCCGTCTGTGGATGATAAGCAGAACTCAATCTTAACTTGGAACCTAACCCCTTTTGCAAACTTTCCCAAAATCTGGAAGTAAACCTCGGATCTTGATCTGAAATAATGCACAACGGAACACCATGTAATTTCACAATCACCCTGATATAAATCTCAGCCAACCTCTCCAAAGAAAAATTTATGTCAATCGGAATGAAATGTGCCGATTTAGTCAACCTATCCACAATCACCCAAATGGCATTATGTCCCCTCTGTGTATTCGGCAACCCTGTCACAAAATCCATAGAAATGTTGTCCCATTTCCACTCGGGAATATCTAACGGTTGCAACAATCCACTAGGCCTCTGATGTTCTACCTTTGACTTCTGACACGTCAAACACGCATAAACAAACTGAGCCACAACCCTCTTCAATCCAGACCACTAAAAGATCTCCAAATCCTGATACATCTTATTAGCTCCCAGATGTATGCTCAAATTACTCCGGTGTCCTTCCTCTAAAATCATATTTTTCAAGTCCGAATCATCCGGAATACAAATTCTACCACAGAATCTCAATACCCCCTTATCATCCACTTTAAAGTCACCATTCACACTATGATCTCCAACTGTCATCAAATCAACAAATATCACATCCAACTTCTGTTTCTCACTAACGGTTAACAGAAAATCATTAGTAACCTTTAACATACCAAGCCTCACGCTATCAGATGTCAATTCACACACCAAACTCAAATCTCTAAATGCTTCAAAAAGTTCCCACTCTTTAACCATGAAAACAGACATATGCAAAGACTTCCAGCTTAACGCATCGGCTACCACATTAGCTTTACTAGGATGGTAATTCAAGCTAAAATCGTAGTCCTTCAAAAATTCCAACCATCTCCGTTGCCTCATATTCAACTCTTTCTGATCAAACAAGTATTTCAAACTTTTATGATCACTAAAGACTTCGAATCTTGCACCATAGAGATAATGCCTCCAAATTTTCAATACAAAAACCACTGCCGCTAATTCCAAATCATGAGTAGGGTATTTTTTCTCATGAATCCTCAATTGCCTCGAAGCATAAGCCACAACCTTACCTTCTTGCATCAACACTCCACCTAAATCAATCAAAGACACATCACAATACACCACAAACGGTTCAGTAGGATTCGGTAAGATCAAAATCGGAGCTGTAGTCAATCTTCTCTTCAGCTCATTAAAACTTTCCTCACACTGAATATCCCAAATGAACGCTTTACCTTTACAAGTCAACTGGGTCAAAGGAAGTGCTAACTTGGAAAAGCCTTCAATGAACCTTTGATAGTATCCAGCTAAACCCAAAAAGCTTCTAATTTCAGTAACAGATCTAAAAGCCTCCCATTGTTGAACTGCATCTACTTTAGATGGATCCACTGCAATACCATTACCTGAAATTACATGCCCAAGAAAACACACTTCTGACGACCAAAACTCACACTTGGACAACTTGGCAAAAAGTCTCCTTTCCTTCAAAATTTGCAATACAACACGCAAATGTTCCGCATGTTCCTCCCGAGACTTAGGATAAATCAAGATATCATCAATAAACACAACAACAAATCGATCCAATTGCTCATGGAAAATACGATTCATATACTCCATAAACACACCCAGCGCATTAGAAACCCCGAATGGCATCACAGAATATTCGTAATGTTCGTAGCATGTCCTAAAAGCCGTCTTCAGAATATCTTCCTCTTTCACTCTAATCTGATGATAACCTAACCTCAAATCAATTTTACTAAACACACACGCACCTGCCAACTGGTCCATTAGATCATTAATTCTCGAAAGAGGATACTTATTCTTAATTGTCACCTTATTCAGCTGGCGATAATCAATACACAATCGCATACTTCCATCATTCTTTTTCACCAATAAAACTGGAGCACCCCAAGGCGATACACTCGGTCTCACAAATCTTTTTTCTAACAATTCATTCAACTGCTTCTTTAACTCAACCAACTCAGATGCCGACATATGATAAGGTGCCATAGATACAGGTCTAGTACCAGGAACTAGATCTATAGAAAACTCCACCTCTCTTTCTGGCAGCACGTCTAAAATATCCTCTGGAAACACCTTTGGAAAATCACACACAACTGGAAACACATCAAGTACAACTTGACTATCCACTGTCAATGATGCAAACAATCCGAACAACTGAGCTTTATCAGCCAAAAGTTTCTTCAACCCTTTGGTAGATAAGAAACTCGATTCCTCGTCTTCCTCAAGAGAAGGAAATCTTACCAGCTTATGATAACAATCGATATGAACTCGATTGAACTATAACCAATTCATACCCAGAACCACATCTAAACCCTCCAACGGCAAACACACCAAATCCATCTCAAAATCTTTACCATAAATGGTCAAAGGACAACTTAAACAAACCAAAGAAGTAGTTACCGGCCCCATTGCTGGAGTATCAATAACCATCTCTCCATCCATCAAAGACAACAAAAGATTCAAACGTTTCGCGTACTCAGATGAAATAAACGAATGAGTCGCTCCGGTATCAATAATAGCAACTAAAGGCGTACTATTAATAAAACAAGTACCTCTGATCAGACGATCTGCACTAGTAGTCTGAGTTCCTGCCAAAGCAAAAACTTTCCCTCCAGTCTGAGCTTGCTTTGGTTTCAGACACTTCGTACTAACATGACCAGGTTCACCACAGTTGAAACACTTTACCACATTCCTCTTACAATCAGCTGCGATATGTCCTAAACCTCCACAATTGGAACACTTTCTCATATCCTTCCTACATTCAAACTGACACAAACTGACACGGACTGGCTCTGATACCACTTAATATAACACCCCCAATCTATACCCCCAAACAAATAAAGCGATAACAATTAATCAGAGTGTAATGAAAACATTCACGGCATAGACGGAGGCGTGACATCAATTGCAACAAAATACAACAAACCCTGCTCATAAAGATATGCAACAATCAAATAGTAATACAAACAGAGGAACTCAGTTCCTCACACCCACAATTCAGGTACAAAATAAAAGCGGAAAAACTGCAACTGAAATCTCATATATATATCACACAAAAATTTGTCTGTCATATACAGAGTCATACGTGTACAATCCAAAAGATATATATACATATACACATAAATCACAAACGATCTCCCCGACCACCCGGTGCTACAGATCAGAGCCGACCGACAAAAGAATGAAGAACTAAGCTTCACAAAAAGACCTCCAGCATCTAATCTGCAATGCCTCATAGAGCATTTAAACAGCAGAAGGGTGAGAAACACAATCATAATATAATTGCATACAATTATATAATAACACAAAAATACACCTACAAAACGTTCTCACCACAATTTGCACCATAGTTCAAATACAAAACAACACAATGCATGTCTCCTATATCCATCACCAAGGCATATCAACCATGCACAATACATTTATCACTAACATATATATATCAACAGCATCGATTCCATTCACAATTCCACACAAAATCAATCCATTCATGATTTATGCATATGCACAGAGACCGACACAACGACTCTATGCAATGCAATGCGGTACCATCCATCCATCATCTCATCATTAGTTCACTCAGGAACTATTGGAATCATCGCTTGTTACTTAGTGTAACTCCCTGTCGGGAAAACGATGTTCCCCGTCGCTTTAGGTCCTCTTTGTATAAAGCACACAACGTTTCTGGATCACTTTAGGTCCTCTTTGTATAAGGCACACGATCCGATCGCTTTAGGTCCTCTTTGTATAAGGCACACGATCGTCTATAATCATCGCTTTAGGTCTTTTTTGTATAAGGCACACGATGTTATAGCAGATTCCCTTTGGAACCGATTCGTCGCTCACACCCCACAAGGGCACACGACATCACAAGAATGCATATCGTGATGCTTGGCATACAATGACTCATGACATTCAAATGCACACATATATTCATCCATAATCATGCATATACAATCAAACACAACACAATGCATTTCTTGTCCTTAGGCCACAAACCACCTTCACAACATTTCATCACATGCATTTACATCATATAACCACATAAATCATACGATGTATATATCAAAAGCATATTGCATGATACACACCAATTACACACAATTACGACGGTAAAAGTCGACAAAACGACACTATTCCAAATTCCCGACATAATTAAATCGGCCAACAATCTCCAAAACCACTCCTATAAGAAAGAACATCTCATTAGCTTTCTAACACACCCAACTGCGCCTTAATCCGACTTACGGATCAAAAGTTATGAAGAAAACAAAATGGAACAATCTCTCATGTTCGCTATGCGAATCTCCCAGCGAGCATTTGCTTTCCTCATTCGTCGTGCGAAGCTCCAGCGAACCGTGGCAGAGAAAAAACAGCATAAAGATCGCTTTGGGAACTGCTGACGAACATTCGCCCACCCATTCGCAATGCGAAGCCCTGGCAAGCCTTCGCTTTCCTCTTCGCTGCTTGTTCGCACTGCGAGCCTGCGAATTCTGGGATTCGCAGCAGTGCTGTTACTCATCCTAACTCACCATTTTCTCATCAAAACCCAACCAAACCATATCATAATAACCAGAACATAATACAATCATAACCACAAGTGCAATACCCCATATTATTTAAATGCTCAGTTGGATATCAGACGAGAGCAGATGAGTACCTATGTGCTCTATCTTTGGTAAATTGGATTAATGGAATCCTCAAAGTACTTTAAGTATTGACATTTGGGATCAATAGAGCAACTAATGAACTCTGAAGAGATTAATTATATTATTAAAGAGACGGATTAATAATTGATAGTTCAAGAAAGGATTTTAAGGTAACTTTAATAACTGATCAATTGGTTGAGATGACAAAATATCAATTGGAGATATTTTACTCTATGGATTTATATTATATAATAATGATTATATATATATATATATATATATATATGTAAGAAGAAAGAAAAGAAGTAGTAAGAAGAAGAAAAAGAAGAAAAGAGAAAGAAGAGAAGGAAGAGAGAAAGAAGAAGAGAAAGAGGGAAAAGCTTGAGGAGAAGCTCATGGATCATCATCATCTTCTTCAAACTCCTCTTCATCTATCAGGTGGGTTCTAGTTAGAAACTCTAAGTTCTAGAATTAAGGATTTAGAACTTAGGTTAGTTTTGAGAGAAAATGATTAAATGGAGAAATCAATGAAATCTAACGGATGATTTGGTGAAATGCATGTCTAAATGTGTTATAACATGTTTTTTGGGTCATGGGGTGCAATAATATCATATGGGTTGAAGGTTTTGGACATTTTTAGGTCCCAAATCCATTTTGGGAGAATTTTGGTTCGTCCAGTAGGTGGCGAGTCTGGTACAGTAAAAACATTGTTTTCGTATTTTCGTCATAACTTTTGATCCGTAACTCCGTTTGACGCGCGGTCGAAAGCGTTGGAAAGCTAATTTCATAATCTTTGTGATGGTGAGGTAGAAAAATGATTATATGTCATGGATTGATATGGTAGAGTTGAATATTGTGATGAATGTGAAAAATGTAGTTTATTTTTCGACCAAAATTCATGAATCAGGAATCCGATTGATACGAGTCCAAAGCCTTTGGAAAGATGATCCAATAAGGTAGTGAATGGTGATGTGAGACCATGATTTAACCAAGGATGCTTGGTAGATAATAGGGATGGCTTATATGCCTTAAAATGTGTGTGAACTCCTATGTGAAAAGTGATGTTTTATGTGTTGTGTGATTATATGTGTTTACTTGTAATACTTGTGTTATGCCATATCTATCTAATATTGTTGTTAAAATGAATGAGAGAATATGCATGTTAAAATGAATTAGGAAGAGTGAGGAAACTTTACCCCAAAACAAATGGCATAGTTAAGATTGATATAATTCTAGGTTGTGTTTAGATTTATGATAGAAACTCCGGATGGCAACGCTCGTGCATTCATTGACGAGTTCTGGCCTGGAGTAGATAACCTAGATGGCGATTCTCGGGCACTTGATGTATAACGGTGCATCCGTGACGAGTATTGGTCTAGGAGAGAGTAAACACTAGTATGAAACATGTGTGAACCATTGTGATTTATGAGAAAAGGCAAGAGAGGCCTTAAGGCTAATATGGCCTTGTGATTGTCGAATACAATCACGTTTGTGTATATGATCACGTAATCGTAACCATTTATTTGAGTTACAGTTTCATGAGTCTCGAGCTCCTCTGAAACAAGGCATGGTACTTGGCAGGTTTGATTCCCGTGTATAGTATGAATGGAGCCTATATATAAAGGTAAAGAGACTTGTGACGGTGTACGGGCCGTGTGAAGTGACGAATTAAGGCGATAATGTGTCCCTTAATTCCGAATCCATTTGGTATGCCAAGTAAATTACAAGGATCCATGACTCGGGTCGACTTCTAGACGTAGAAGCGTACGGGAAAGGGGGATGCCTTGGTACAGGTTATCGATTAGTGATATTGCGAGTTGATGAACTCATGACATGTTTCCATATAGTGTGAGATTGTAAAATTGTGAACTCAAAGTCATTTCCCTTCCCCTTGACTTGAGTTAGGATTGGTTAGAACCTTGTAAAGCCGAGAGAATATATAAGATAGGGAACTCACTGAGATTTGATGTATCTCACCCCACTATAGTTGCTATATTTCAGGTGTGGTCTGCAGGTTTGATTTACAAGTGGAGCGATGCTGAGATGTTTCAAGAGAAGCTTGGCTTTAGTTTTTCCGCTGTGTATTATTTTGTTGTATACAATTGAGGATATTGTATATTATTCTTAGATTTTTATTTTTGGCTAGTTTCCATGACTTGTGCCATATGTTGTATTTATGTTTTAGAAATGGTCAAGTATGTGAATTACGCCATTAGGCACTTATGATGGTGTCAGTAACAAATAAAATGCTTGTATTGTATTATTCTAGATAAATATTATACAGAGCATTACATGTTGGTATCAGAGCAGGTCGTATCCTCGACCTAGCTTGAAACATTATAAGTAAATCTATTCCTGCCTCTTAAGTGTGTCTTGCCATCATGAAACTTAATATCATACTATGTAGTGTTGGGTTTGATCAACCTAATACTATGTATGTGATATGTAGAATCATGGTTGAGCGACCACGAGAACTCCGTAGTGTTGTCGAAACTTGTGTTGTGGGGGTAGGCTCAAGCCAAGAGTTAGTAGTGAATAGTATTGGTTAGCTTAGTAAGGTTTTAGTAGGAGTTGTGCTTTGGGTAGCATGGAATTAAAGTGTAATGTGTGGTTTGAGTAATCCTTTGGAATGGATGGAGTCCGAAAGTTAAGAATCTCTATTGGACGATTGGTTAAGGTATCAAGAACTATGTAGAATCGCTAGTAGAGCTAGATCGACCATTGTTATAGATAAGAATTTCAAGTAATCTCATTCCATGGAAAAGAAAAGTTGTTTTGTGGAATGTGTGACGTAAGGTCCGGGAGTGAGATAAGTATTTGTGCCTCAGTTTCTAAGGTCACTATGATATCTTGAATGAACTAGAGTACCTTAAGGAATGTGTTCGGAACAATATATTCCGACTGATTAAAAAGTTGAGAGTTAAGGAAGTTTGGCTTTTATAGGAACATAAAGCAGTAGAGAAGTGTGAGAAAGAACACAAGAATAGGTTTACGTGCTTCAAGTAAAACATGTATGTGTCGGACGAAGCGTGGGTGATGAATTGAGTATATTCAGTTATGTAGAGAGATTGAGTTTGAGATATTACATCGGGATTTTTTCTGTATTCGATAAGAGACCCAGTTGGAATTTGAAAATGTTTTGGTTTGGAAAAGTTGGATTTTTAGGTGTGGAAACCATGAAAAACGCAGCAGAAAATTCTGCTTCTGGTGTGATTCGCCAGGAGAATCAGGAAATCGCCAGGCGAATGGGGTTTCGCTGTGGGTTCGCCAAGCGAAGTGCTGGCGAAGAGGAATTCGCTAGGCGAATTACTTAGTCGCCAGGCGAAAATGAAGAAACAGAACATGTGTAACTACTGGAACTTTTGGGTTTTTATGAAATGAGGATTCGCCGCAGGTTTGCCGGGCGAAGTACTGGCGAAGTGGGATTCACCAGGCGAAATCCTTACTCGCCAGGCGAATCTGTCTGTTTCCAATAATTTTCCTTTCTTCAGAAATTCATATCTTTTGACTCGGGTGTCCTATTTAAGTGTTCTTTATATCGATATGAAGCTATGAAAGTGTTCTATGTTATGGAAAGTGAAAATACTGTTTATGAGGTGGATTTTATTCGATTATATGGAATAAACGGTATTAACAATACTTTATGAGAGAGTCACACCTTGGTATTAAGAACGAGCGTAGTGGTAGCACCTTGGTCACAAGAGTACGTGATGGATTCATACCCTTGAAACATACCTGGTGGAACGGCGAGTATTGTATCCTAAGAAGTAGGATTACGGTAAAATAACGAGAAGCGAATTAAGGTTTATTACGGACTAAGTGTAAATCATGGAACGGTTTATACCAGAGAAGTTTTGTAAATAGTTGATGAGAGGGGACGGTTGCGAATCTTTCGTTGATTCATTTGGTGTAAGTGTAATGTGTAATGGATAGTGAAGGGCAAGGAATCCTGATTAGTTTGTGAGAAGTGATGGAAAGGTTCTTCAAGAGGATGCATTGCCCCGATTTATTTTCGAGTATAGAGAAAGTTCTGTATTTGTGAATAATCGTAGTATTCAGAATCTACCTTTTTGTTGAAATAAGAATGTTGTTGTGTTAATTCTCACCAAGGAATTCAAGTGAGATAACAAGGTTGTATGCTTGATATGAGATGTCCATTGCTTTTGTGGTATCGTACAATGGTTGTGTGTTGGGTTTTGCTTATGGACGAATCGAATAAGAGTTGTGGCTAAAACCTTAGAATGTCGTCATTATTTTGCTTTCCACTAATGTAGTTGTTGAATAGAGAATGAACTACCCCGCCGAAGATTTGTCGTATGACCGCGACATAATTTGGAATTTTGCCTTGTGACTTAGTTGGAGTGTATCGTCGACTTTGTCAGTTTTTTCTTGAGTGGATCATGGTTAGTGAATGTTACCCAAGTTAAGGAGCCACAAGTTGAGAATGATATTTCAAATTAGAACAAACCGGATTGATGGTTTTGAGTAGAGAGGGCCTTTGAATGAAAAGGAGTTGGTTTTCAGTTTCTGCAGCAGTGTTAACCTATTAACACAGTGTGGTTAACCGATTAACACATGCAAGGATAGTGCTTTGTACTGAATTTTGAGGAGTTAACTGATTGATCTCAGACGGGTAATCGATTAACATGTGTGCACATTAAAAAATCCCTTAAGAACCTCCATCTGCGTTTTGTTACCTTATGTTGCTCCGAGTGGAGAGTATTGCGTAAATGGAAAACGTGATTGCAAGTAAATGAAAGACGGATTTGGGTTTTGAAATCGGAACTTCTGAAGGGGGGTTACGTAATTGACCATTTGTTTAGACTACAAGGGAGTTTAACTTTGGGGAAGTAATCTTGTGAACTGTGTTGAGTGTGAGAAAGTCTTAGGTGTATTGTTATTATTGTTGTTGCGAGTCTTAAGGACGAAGTTGGAAAATATTCTCGAAGTGTTGATCTTGTAAAGATCGTATCGGTAATTTAATTTATGGTGTTATTAAGGAACGAACGGTTGGTCGGAGTTAGTAATTGTTATCTTCCGTGAGTTCTTGGTATTGGATTTAGACTGTCAGAGTGGTAGTGGTTATGTGCAGTTGTGTTCTAACTAGAGAAGGAATTTGTAGGTTATCTTTCCAAGTACTAGTAAGAATTGGACGTTCCGAAGTTAAGTATGTAACTGGGAATAGTTTATGAAACGGAACAAATAAGAAGAGTTTACTCAAATGAGAAGTGTGGTATGGACTTCGAAAGTGTGTGTAGGGGGAGTGTTGTACGTGAATTGGTGAGTAGTATGGAAACTCACAATTGTGCTTTGGACAGTTTAAGTTCCGATGAGTGGTGACTTGCGTATGGTTGTAGTTCTATGTTGGTGTCACGTTGTTATTTGGTTGAGATCTTGAATCAGCAAGGAACCTTGAGTAAGTCGAAAAACTGTAAGAATAATTGATATGGAATGTAGTAAACAGAATCGAAGGTTGTTAAACTATTTTGGATATATTATTTCGAGTTAGAGTGGATTTTAGAGTTGTATATGTTATGGTTGTGGCAATGTAACTCTTGTGCTTCTATCGCCTGAAGAGTATTGGACCGATGATAAGATATTGTGTGTTGGTGAAGAAATTGTTCTACGAGAAGACGTCAGTAAGTTTCTTGTACCGCTGGTTAGTAAGGACCCCAGTGGATAAGTGTGTTTCTCCGCAGACTGTTAGCTAATTAGTAGTGTTTACGAATTCGTGGTGTTCCACTGTTTGGTTTTGGATTATGCAGTGGAAGGTGGCAGATGAAAGAGTTAAGACAAAATGATAAGGATTGAAAGGATTGTTACTTGTAAGTATGGAACTAAGGAGATTTTGTGTTAAGTGTGTTACCTTTGGCGTGGCACGAAAGAAAGGGATTATTGGATTGAATGGGTATAGTGTACAACATCAGGCTAGATGGAATTGGTAATTGAGTCGTTTGACAATTTATAAAGTGGGTTTGAACGTTCAAGGAATTATGGTTTTGTGTGGTGACTCAGTGGAAGGGTATAGAATGGTATATTTCTTCCGAAAGTAAGATATGACCAAGTGTTTTAGTATGAAGGAACAAATAATTTTGAGGAGAAACAAAGTTATGAGTTAACCCTATATTGGAACAAGAGTATAACTAAGGACACGAAGTTTGGTAATTCGTGAAAATAAGGATTTTGAATTATGAAGTCAAGTTGAAATCAGATTATGTCAGAAATTTTAACGGAGGTAGAGATTAAGAGTGGATCTAAGACAATGATACAAGTTGCGGTTGTTGTCGAGTAGAGGAAATTCGGGGGCGAATTTCAATTTAAGGGGGGGAGAATGTAATACCCCATATTATTTAAATGCTCAGTTGGATATCAGACGAGAGCAGATGAGTACCTATGTGCTCTATCTTTGGTAAATTGGATTAATGGAATCCTCAAAGTACTTTAAGTATTGACATTTGGGATCAATAGAGCAACTAATGAACTCTGAAGAGATTTATTATTTTATTAAAGAGACGGATTAATAATTGATAGTTCAAGAAAGGAATTTAAGGTAACTTTAATAACTGATCAATTGGTTGAGACGACAAAATATCAATTGGAGATATTTTACTCTATGGATTTATATTATATAATAATGATTATATTTATATATATATATATATATATATGTAAGAAGAAAGAAAAGAAGTAGTAAGAAGAAGAAAAAGAAGAAAAGAGAAAGAAGAGAAGGAAGAGAGAAAGAAGAAGAGAAAGAGGGAAAAGCTTGAGGAGAAGCTCATGGATCATCAGCATCTTCTTCAAACTCCTCTTCGACTATCAGGTGGGTTCTACTTAGAATCTCTAAGTTCTAGAATTAAGGATTTAGAACTTAGGTTAGTTTTGAGAGAAAATGATTAAATGGAGAAATCAATGAAATCTAACGGGTGATTTGGTGAAATGCATGTCTAAATGTGTTATAACATGTTTTTTGGGTCATGGGGTGCAATAATATCATATGGGTTGAAGGTTTTGGACATTTTTAGGTCCCAAACCCATTTTGGGAGAATTTTGGTTCGTCCAGATTCGCCAGGCGGGTAGGTGGCGAGTCTGCTTCGCCAGGGATTCGCCAGGCGAATTTGTCTGGGATAGTAAAAACATTGTTTTCGTATTTTCGTCATAACTTTTGATCCGTAACTCCATTTGACGTGCGGTCGGAAGCGTTGGAAAGCTAATTTCATAATCTTTGTGATGGTGAGGTAGAAAAATGATTATATGTCATGGATTGATATGGTAGAGTTGAATATTGTGATGAATGTGAAAAATGTGGTTTATGTTTCGGCCAAAATTCATGAATCGCGAATCCGATTGATACGAGTCAAAAGCCTTTGGAAAGATGATCCAATAACGTAGTGAATGGTGATGTGAGACCATGATTTAACCAAGGATGCATGGTAGAGAATAGGGATGGCTTATATGCCTTAAAATGTGTGTGAACTCCTATGTGAAAAGTGATGTTTTATGTGTTGTGTGATTATATGTGTTTACTTGTAATACTTGTGTTATGCCATATCTATCTAATATTGTTGTTAAAATGAATGAGAGAATATGCATGTTAAAATGAATTAGGAAGAGTGAGTAAACTTTACCCTAAAACAAATGGCATAGTTAAGATTGATATAATTCTAGGTTGTGTTTAGATTTGTGATAGAAACTCTGGATGGCGACGCTCGTGCATTCATTGACGAGTTCTGGCCTGGAGTAGATAACCTAGATGGCAATGCTCGGGCACTTGATGTATAACGGTGCATCCTTGACGAGTATTGGTCTAGGAGAGAGTAAACACTAGTATGGAACATTTGTGAACCATTGTGATTTATGAGAAAAGGCAAGAGAGGCCTTAAGGCTAATATGGCCTTGTGATTGTTGAATACAATCACGTTTGTGTATATGATCACGTAATCATAACCGTTTATTTGAGTTACAGTTTCATGAGTCTCGTGCTCCTCTGAAACAAGGCATGGTACTTGGCAGGTTTGATTCCTGTGTGTAGTACGAATGAAGCCTATATATAAAGGTAAAGAGACTTGTGACGGTGTACGGGTCGTGTGAAGTGATGAATTAAGGCGATAATGTGTCCCTTAATTCCGAATCTATTTTGTTTGCCAAGTAAATTATAAGGATCCATGACTCGGGTCGACTTCTAGACGTAGAAGCGGACGGGAAAAAGGGATGCCTTGGTACAGGTTATCGATTAGTGATATTGTGAGTTGATGAACTCATGACATGTTTCCATATAGTGTGAGATTGTGAGATTGTGAACTCAAAGTCATTTCCCTTCCCCTTGACTTGAGTTAGGATTGGTTAGAACCTTGTAAAGCCGAGAGAATATATAAGATAGGGAACTCACTGAGATTTGATGTATCTCACCCCACTATAGTTGCTATATTTCAGGTGTGGTCTGCAGATTTGATTTACAAGTGGAGCGATGCTGAGATGTTTCAAGAGAAACTTGGCTTTAGTTTTTCCGCTGTGTATTATTTTGTTGTATACAATTGAGGATATTATATATTATTCTTAGATTTTTATTTTTGGCTAGTTTCCATGACTTGTGCCATATGTTGTATTTATGTTTTAGAAATGATCAAGTATGTGAATTACGCCATTAGGCACTTATTATGGTGTCAGTACCAAATAAAATGCTTGTATTGTATTATTCTAGATAAATATTATACAGGGCATTACAACAAGTGTTCTACTGTATTTATACCGATTTTCAACCGCTAAAACCTCGATTTCTCTCGTTTTCTCTCAATCGACCTAGAATCGAAACTAGAGAAACAACCCAACAAACACATACATGATCATACACAACCATAGCATAACCGAGTTTCGCACCCTTACCCGATTAATCGCGCTTTACAAAACTCGGTTGATTCAATTTCTTTCTCTCCAAGTTTTCCTCTTTTCTTCTTTTATTTCTCCTTTCCTTCTTCTCTTTTTCTTTCTCTCTATTTTTCTCTCTAAGTTCTATTTTAAATGAAAAACATAATATCTACCCATCAAAAGACCAAAATACCCCTGCACTCAAATATCTCGCAAACGCTCTCAAAACGCGATAAAACATAATCACGATGAAAAATAATATATTGCCAAATAAAAGTCAAAAATATAATAATATAATAATAAAAATAATTAAATCGACTCGATTAAATAAATCTAACAAAAACTGGGACGTTACACAAAACATATTTGTTGTCATTTGGTCTTATATGTTTTATTACATCTGTAAAAATAAACATACACTTTAATCTAAAATATATAATAGTTTCAAAATGAGTATTATTTTATATAGGATAGGCCATTTTGTTTGCCACCATTACAAAAAAAATTCCAATGTTATAAATCTAATTATGTTTGACTGATTGTGCTAAAATAATATAAAAATATTGCATTTATATTCAATACTAATATTACTAAAGTCGTCTTTAATAATATTTTATAAAATAGAATTATCTATGATGTCTGTATAATTAGAACACGTTGTTAGCCATTCATCATACAATACAAAATGGCTTTTCATAGCTTTCAATCTTATGTTTTGGAAATTATATGCATTTCATTGGTCGCGGTCTTAGGTAAGAGGAATGTTAGTTTTATCATTTGCGGTTAATTTTCCATTAATATTTCATGCACGAATATAAATTTTAACATTGAATTAGTCCAGGATTCAATACTAATTTGGGGAGTCCAACATGAGAGCTTTTTATAAAGAACTGTTTAATTGGTGAACCAGGACCTCCTCAAATTTGTTGTGTATCACACTGTCCTACACAAAGTGTAATACCCCGTATTTTATTTTGCTCTAGATAATATTAGTTTTGATCAACTGGGATCCGGTGTACTCTGAGAAATTATCTGTAAAGATAATTTGAGAAATCGATGAGCTCAGATCAGATCAAATTAATATTATCTGACTCTGAGGTTTTTGTAATTTGGTGCTATAGAGATATTTTGGACATTTAGTAGTATTTCTATTTAATTGATATTTCTCTATACCATTTCTATTCCCTCACTTGTTGCAAAAAATAGAAAGAAAGATAGAAAGAATTAGAGAGAAGGAAGAGCAAAGGGAGAAAAGAGAAGAAACCTAGAAGAAGAGAGAAAGCTTGGATTCTTCTTCATTCTTCATCAAATCATCTCACAATCTTCATCATCATCTTGTTTAGAGGTGGATTCTAGTTAGTACTTAAGTTCTTGAAGTTTTAGAAATGTTAGAGTTTAGGTTAGAAATGGTGAATATTGAATATTGTGTGGAATCGATTCTTTTCACGGTTCAAATCTCGATTAAAATGCATAATATGATCGATACAGGTATGAATATGATGTATGATAAGTGAATATTTGATCCTTTGAGCTTTTATGAGTTTTGAGTAAGTTGAATGATTTTGAATTATGAGAAAACCAGAATTTTTCTGTTCTGTAACAGAGTAATCGGTTAACAGATTACGGTAACCGATTACCCTATGGAAAGAATGAGTTTGTGGGAAAAATTTGAACTGATTAACCGATTATCCTATTTGAGTAATCGATTACCCAAATGTGTCTCTAACTGTCATTTATCCTCTGTATGAACAGTGAAACGCGAGTATCCGATTACCACTGTAGGTTGAGGAAAAATGTTAAAAAATTCATATCTTTTAGATCGTAACTCCGATCGAAGTGTAGTAATAGTCGTTGGAAAGCTACGGAAATATCCTACGCAATGAAAGTGAAAAATATTGGTTTTCTAACCCGATTAAAATAAATCAAAGAAAGCTCAAAAAATGTGATAAATTATGAGTTGATTTATTACATGTATTTTATTATACTATTGTGTTGTGCTATATTTAACTTCTTATTGTGAATTGTAATTGAGTGAATACATGTTTAAAATATGGAATAGGAAGAGTGAGGAAACCTTAACATAAATCAATTGTGGAACCTAGTAGCGTGACTAGGAATTGACAGATAATCTAGATGGCGATGCTTGTTCGTTCGATGCCTAGGTGTGCATCCTCGGCGAGAAATGGTCTAGAAGAGAGTAAGACACTAGTAAGGAACATGTGCGAACTTTGTGTTTTGTGTGAAAAGGAGAATGTGACCTTGTGATTGTCGTAAGCAATCACGCTTGTGTGTGAGATCAAGTAATTGGAATTGTTTCCCTGAGTTGCCGTTTCGCAAGGTGAAATTTATTTAGAGCTCTTCTGGAATGTACGCATGATTTATTACTTGGTAGGTTTGATTCCCGCGTGTAGTACGAATGGAGCCTGGGTAAAGACACTTGTGATGGTTAACAGGCCATGTGAAGTGACAGTTCACGGTTAACAGGCCGTTGAACCCGAATCCATTTCGTATGCCAAGTAATTGCAAGGATCCATGACTCGTACCGACTCTTTGACGTAGGAGATGACGGGAAAAGGGGATGCCTTAACGAGGTTACCGATTAGTGATACTTTGAATTGGTGAACTCATGAACATGATTCCATATAGTGTGAGGTTATGAACTCAAAGGTTTTCCCTTCCCTTTGACTTGAGTTAGGATTGATAAAACTTTGTAAAGTCGAGAGAATCCATAAGATAGGGAACTCACTGGGATTTAATATCTCACCCCACGTTGTTGATTATATTATAGTACTTCAGGTTCCGCGAAGGGTAAGGATAAAGTCGTTTGATTATCGTTATGTGTCTTGGCTTTTTTTTATGGCATAGCTTCCATTGTGGAGATTTTATTTTGAGATCACTGTTTTGATCCAGTTCTTAGTACTTTGGAACATCTTGTGTCTATTATGCCATAGTTTTAGTATTTTGTATTTTGGGCATGTAATATATACAATGTGTTAACTAGGAACTGATGGTATTTCAATTCCGAAACTTGTATTCATGTATAATATATATGATTTGATGTATGATGTTATATATGGGTGTTATAGTTGGTATTAGAGCAGGTCGTATCCTCTACACAGCCATGAAATAATATAAGTGTTTATTTCCTTTCATATGCGTTGTGTCGCCATTGGTCTTAAGTGTTATATTTATGGTAATGAGCCTGATCAAATTAATCCTATCTGTATGACATTTAGGAACATGGCTGACAGACGCAGAACCCGTGGTTGACCCTAAACTAATCCTCCCGAGACGAACCCGCCAGGCGGTGACGAGTGTGTCCCATGGCCCCAGTTTTTACAACAAATGCAGCAGCAACAGAACCAATTCATGTAGCAGATGGTACAACAAATGAATGGGGGTTTTCATCCTCAAGTGGTTGTTCTAGATGCTGTAGACAGGAGTTTTTGGGATTTCTCCTGCATGAATCCTCCGAAATTTCATGGCGGATTAGATCCTTTGAAAGCTCATGAATGGGTGGCTGGTATGGAGAGAATCTTTCTGATAATTCACTGTAGTGAGGAGAACAAAGTGGTGTTTGCTTCTCACTCGTTGAAAGGTCCTACTATGAGGTGGTGGGAGAGTGCTTCAGCATTAACGACTATCCAAGATGTGCCCAAAGTGTGAGAGCAATTCAAGACTACTTTTATGGAGAAGTATTTTCCTAGTTCCTTGAGGACCACAAAGGAGTTTGAATTCCAACAGTTGAGGCAAGGTACTATGGCAGTGGCTGCTTATGCTGAGAAGTTTGAGATCATGGCTGGTTATTCTAGGTAGGCCGTGTATGCTCCGGATGAAAAGTGAAAGATTGACCAATTTCTCTTTGGATTGAAAGCTGAGATTTCTCACAGTGTGTCTCAAAGAGAATTCACCACTTATGCTGAGTTGCTAAGGCAATGCTATGTGGCAGAGAACAGTTTGAAGAAAGTTCAAGCAGAGGGGGATTTGAGTAGGTCGAATCAGAATGATCGTGGGAGATCAAACCAACAGTTTAGGCATAGACAACAAGCTTTCAAAGGGAAACAAGTTCAAAATTCTAGAGCTAGTGCACCTCCTGGGTGTCGTACTTGTGGTAACATGCATTTTGGTAGATGTGGCTTCGAAGGAGTGAAGTGTTATCAGTGTCAGAAAATGGGTCATCTGGCGAGGGATTGTCCTCAGAATAGGAATCAAACGCAAGAAAAGAGTATCGGTCGAGTTTATACATTGGATGCAAAGAAGGCTAAGGGTGATAACTCTTTGATTGCTGGTACGTGTTTCATTAATGGACATCCTTGTTTTGTATTATTTGATTGTGGAGCAACACACTTTTTGTGTCAATGCAATGTATGAAGCGACATGGGTTGCAAGCTCTTCCTTTGTCCCCACCCATGGTGGTTACTACTGCCATGGGTGAGATGGTTGAAACACCTTTAATGTGTGAAAACTGTGTATTATCTGTGGATGGAAGAGTTTTTCAGATTGATATTATTTGTTTGTTGCTTAAGAAAGTAGATGTTGTTTTGGGGATGGATTGGTTTTCTGCTAATTCAGTGTTTATCAGTTGTGAGGAGAAGCTAATCATCATTCTGTCCGCTGAAGCTACTCCGAAAGATATGTTAACAACTATTTTATAAGGTACGGTTGGAATGATAAATTTCTTGTTTGAGAAGGAAAATTTTGTTCTTTTGGTTCTCACTAAGGAGGAGAGTAGCGACCTGCAAGTTCTGCATATTCCTGTAGTCTGTGAGTTTTCCGAAGTTTTCCCCGAGGATGTCACTTCTCTTCCTCTAGAGAGGGAAGTGGAATTCTCTATTGACCTGATACCGGGAATGACTCCTATATCCGTTTCTCCGTATCGGATGGCACCACTTGAGCTAAGAGAGTTGAAGGATCAATTGTAAGAATTAATGGCTAAGCATTTAGTTCGACCCAGTGTTTCGCCCCGGGGTGTAACACCCTTCTACCCCACAAATAATTTTAGGAAAATAATTCATATTATCAGAGTAAAACAACATGAAGGATGCCACATGTATTCAAAAACATCATTTAGTAATCATTATCCTGTCCCGTAACACGGGTTACTCGTTCATAAAAATCAAAATTTACAACTTCGCAGCGGAAATCAACTTTTATTCTCTATTTCATAAAATTCTTCACAATAAATATGTCCAAATCAAACACCATCATCAAAGTTATAAAAATTCAGTCATACACTAAAAACAACGAGATTCACAATAATTCCCAACCCGATGTTACATGACACAGAGCAGGACACCCCTAAACACTACTAAGGACAACTACAAGCAGAAACACTCCAAAGCTACATCCTCCGGCATCGCGAATCTACTCTTGGTTATCTGCAAGTTACCCACGTAAGAGGCAACATTTCCAAGCAGGCAGGGTGAGAAAACATAATTCGATATAGTAATATAAGTACATGGAAAATGAACAGTAAGGCAACAAGAACATCATGGCATAGCCAACAACCACGTCATAGCATAATCAATTAACAACATCGGGATATAATCAACAACAACATCATAACACAATCAACAACGACCTCAGGATATAATCAACAATAACTTCATGATATATCTAACATCCACACCATAGTATAATCAATAACATCAACATAGTATCATTGACAACAACCACCTAGTATCATCAACAACAACAACATAGTATCATAAACTTAGAATCCATAATACAACTCATCATAATTACTCCATAAGAAATGCAATGTCAACTTCAATGAAAATGCAACGTATGCAATGCGGTACCGACTTTCCTCCATGTGATGGACACTGGCCATCAACCCTCCACAATGGGAGCACACCATAACAACATATCACTTCAATCCGCACGATGGGATTGAAGCTACCAATAGGCCGAAGCCCCACCATAAAAATGCTATGAAAATGCAATGATGCCAAACTCCTCAAATCATCAAAAATCCACATGTGCATCATGCATTTCATATTTCAACAAAAATCACCATATAATCAACGAGAAAATCACCATATAATCATATTTGTCGCCATATCCTATCCAACAGGAATTCATCATGAAATCATGTTTATCATCATATCATATTCAACAATAATTCATCACATAATCATGTTTATTATCATATCATATTCAACAATAATTCGTCATACAATCATGTTTATCACCATATCATGTCCAACAATAATTCATCATGTAATTATATTCATCATCACATCATTTCAACAAGAATTCACTATATAATCATGTTTTTATCTCTCATATATTATCAACAACTATTCAACAAGGAATCCACAAGAAAACATCAACGTTTTGACTCTAAGGAAACAACACGAGAAAACATCGAGAAACTTCAAGAAAACAGTAAAATATAAGACAACCAGCAGTCTGACACGGGCGCCTGTGTCCTGTGACACTGCCCGTGTCAGAAGAACTCGGACACGATTCCAAAACATCAAAAAAAGTAGCAAGTCAGCAGCCTGACACGGCCACCCGTGTCCTATGACACGGCCTGTGTCAGAAGCCCTGGGACCAATTTCCAAAAAAAAACAATTTTTCATTCATGACCAGCAAGCTGACACGGCCGCCCGTGTCCTGTGACACTGCCCGTGTCAGGAACTCTGCAACACACAATTTTATTTTTCTCAACCAGTAGGCTGACACGGGTGCCCGTGTTGTGTGACACGACCCGTGTCAGAGTGCGACGAAACCCACGTTTTACAAAAATCTGATTTTCTACAATTTTGATCCCCATATCCCCCAAAACCAATGTTCTACACGAAAATTGATCAAAATACTCATAAGACACACGTATGACAACATATACCGGTGAAGTTCATCATATTCATATCATATCATACATTTCATATCAAGATCATCAAAATCAAAACACAAATTCACACAATCCTAATCTATTCAATCTCCAATCTCATAAACTACAAGGAATTAGGAATTCTCCCCATACCGTAGAATAATCCGAAGCTTTTCCTTCCTTCTTCAAGATTCTTCGAGAATTCTTCAGCCCCTTAGGTTTCCTCTTTCTCCTCTCTGCTTCAATTTCCTTCGCCAAAAACACGATCAGTTAGAATGATCGTTCCTTCTCCCCTTTTAGTCACATATTCCAGTTTAGGAACTTCCCATCCTATCCTTTCTTATTTTCCCAAAAGACCACCTTGCCCTTCCTCATTCTTCTTAATAATAATAATAATAATAATCTAATTAAATGATTATATTAAAATTATTAGAAATACTCCTTTAATCCATAATTCTCCAAATTATCCAAAAACCTCTTAATTCCTTCTAAATCAATTAAATAAATAATTAAATAATTAATTTAGATTTTTGGGTCGTTACAACTCTCCCCCACTTCAAGAATTTTCGTCCTCGAAAATTTTACTCGATGCAGACCACTCCAGATACGTTATCACCTCCGACGAATAACGCAATACAACAATACATCTTATCACTGCCAATGACAACAAGATGAAATGCTCACGCGATGTACCCGCCGACCAACTCAAAACACCGAGGGTAATCAGGTTAGGAACATACAGGTTCACTATGGACCAGAATACAACACGATTGTTACCATCGCCATATGCAACCCTCCCCTAACTCCCCATCATAGGAATTAGCTACTCGCACTTGAACCATCCCCATAGGTACGAGGTACTAACAAAGATAAGAACACAAAATTCATAACACATCATCAAAGAAATCAAACCACCAACATCGTTGTTACTCCAATAAGAACCAATTGCGTTATCCATGCTTTCGCTGCGCACTCTGAGTACTCACAACTATCTAATCTACCAAGTTTACATCAACTTTCGACCATCAAAGCAGTCGTAAGAAAAGACTTTTCAACTTAACTCATCGGAAATTCCATCCAAACAGGCATTCTATACTCTTGTGATTACTGAATACTTCGAACTCAGATCCGTAAACAATACCTCCGAATACCCAACACAACTACAACCGCAGTCAATTCCAAATCTTGAATAGGATGGATACTTTCAATAGTTCTCAATTATCGTCGACATAAACCACAACTTCACCACCTTGTATTAACACATCATCAAAATTCATCTCAACGCATAACAATCTCACCACAACATAAGGATACACGTGTCCAATTAATCTCAACAAGAAAAATTCATCTTCCAAACAGAGCTTAACACCCAATAGCCATAGACTTAGCCTCAATAACCTACACTTAACATGGCATATTAACCAAACCGATCAAACAACTAATTCCTCAAGTCCTACTCATACTAGCACAATCCTCCATAACCCCTCATCCGAATTAACATAACCATTCAACTTCATCTTTACAATTCATAATTCACACCTTGCTAACTCAGTATATAGTTTCACTTCTTTCAATACTTGCAACCCAACTATCAAATACTCTACGCGCTCTTCTTCTGAGTTTATAAAACATCAGAATATCCCCAACGGACACAGTTATAACTTATCCAAACAAGTTTGGAAATCACCATTCATATCTCCATATATACACTTTAAGGCATACCAGCCACTACCCTCCTCAATCCGACATCCTTGTTCAAATCATAGTCTTACATTACCATTTACATCCTACTTGGTTTATCTCTATAGTTCTTCAAGTTCCATGTCAGTCGAATTCTCGATCCACCACAAACCAAAACCCAAGTTATCCAGAACACACTGTGAGCTTCCAACCTACTCACTGATCAGCTCGCAACCTCATACTAACATCCTCAAGTCCGCCTCATTTTTCCTATATAGGAATCAGCATCGACAACTCAAAGAACTCATAAGCATTTGGTTCAACCCCAAACAATCCACTATGCATACTATTCTATTTGGCAAGACACATCTACTCCATCCAACATGATTCCGTCGACTATCAACAAGAGATTAAGGGTGATCAGTTCCTCAATTTGTCAATAGACAACCGACAACCATAATGGTGGCATAAATCATCATTACCAAACTACAATAACATCCCCTTCCTCGTGCATCAAAGTTATCTAAGCATACTGCTCTACCATTCCTCTAAGGCTTACAAACGTTCTCCTTAATTTTCCATCTCGTCAATGATACGAAAAGTCCAAAATCCAGTACACATTCTCCTATACAAGTTAGTTGCACACACAATCATTAGATATCCGTCTAATACCGGAAACGTTACCACATCACGTACTATCCAAATCGACCCACTTCAGTCGAAACATTTATCTAAGTTCAAACTTTTGACGACTCTAACCAATCCTTCATCTTCCTTTTTAATCTCACAACTTCGATGATCTGTATAAATTCTCACTTGATCATCATTCCACTCACATCCTCAACAATACCATCTCATCATCTAGTTGGTGATATAGCTCCCAAAAAATTTTTTTTTCGACTCATGCCGACACATCTCGCCAACAACATACAATCCACTTTACTATTTAACACCCCTAAAAGATTTCTATACTTTAATCATTCTCACTATCATGCGCCGCACTTCCATGTGCTTCTCCGACACCCTGCTTCTTATTACTAAACATTTTATACTTGACTTCATCTTACTATTTCCAGCAAGAATTGTCCAACTTCAAACACGATTATCTTCTTCAATACAGACCTCTCAGACACAAAATAATATTCCAAAATGAAGGGAATTTCATGTAGATTCCAGAACCTCAAGAATCGCTCGAATCCGAATTACGAGTAAAAAGTTATCGTCCTTGCAACGGAACTGGTCAAGAAACCTCGTATACAACTTCCACCAAACAAAAATCAGCATCAGACCCAACTATCCAAACGCGTCTTTCCCTCTCCTCGAAACAGGCTGAAGACAAAATTTATATGCAAACTGTAGGGGATTTCGTAAACTTTCTGAAAAGTCCAGAATCGCTTTCATCGGAGTTACGGACAGAAAGTTATGCCTCTTTTACCGAAGGCTGTTCCATAAAGGTGAAAATAAAACCGAAATTGGTGAACATGAGTTCTACCTCTTTCTCTTACTTCCAAACTCTTCGTATTTCCAACTACGGATCGCAGTTCAAAAGATTCCAACAACTCCAACGACTTCTACAACCTTTTCCAACCACTCACCAATAATTCCACAGCAAGGTCTACAGCACCCGTCACTTAATCAGTGATCCAACATTGACATCTTACGCAAGGCTACTTAAACAACAACTTCACAGTTCACCAACAACGCGGGATATAGCAACGTTCTAAATTCCATCTTATAACAATCATCCTTTTTCCAAGACACTCCAACTTGGTAAACAACCAAAATCTTAAATCCATGTTACCTTCGAATTCGGAAAACAACAAAGCTTCCACAACACTTGCACTGTCGCCATCAGTAGCATACAGAACAGACATCATACAACTGAAGCATATCCGAGAAGCACAGCTTCTCCCCTACTTAGCTTCAAACCAACTCCTGCAAGCAATCGACTAGAAAGCAAACCAGTACCGACAGTGTTTCACACACTTGTCGCGTACAGAGGAATGAACAACAATAGACAACATTGGCCGGACAGACCGACCTGCTCTGATACCACTAATGTGACACCCTTTTGCCCCACAAATAATTTTAGGAAAATAATTCATATTATCAGAGTAAAACAACATGAAGGATGCCACATGTATTCAAAAACATCATTTAGTAATCATTATCCTGTCCCGTAACACGGGTTACTCGTTCATAAAAATCAAAATTTACAACTTCGCAGCGGAAATCAACTTTTATTCTCTATTTCATAAAATTCTTCACAATAAATATGTCCAAATCAAACACCATCATCAAAGTTATAAAAATTCAGTCATACACTAAAAACAACGAGATTCACAATAATTCTCAACCCGATGTTACATGACACAGAGCAGGACACCCCTAAACACTACTAAGGACAACTACAAGCAGAAACACTCCAAAGCTACATCCTCCGGCATCGCGAATCTACTCTTGGTTATCTGCAAGTTACCCACGTAAGAGGCAACATTTCCAAGCAGGCAGGGTGAGAAAACATAATTCGATATAGTAATATAAGTACATGGAAAATGAACAGTAAGGCAACAACAACATCATGGCATAGCCAACAACCACGTCATAGCATAATCAATTAACAACATCGGGATATAATCAACAACAACATCATAACACAATCAACAACGACCTCAGGATATAATCAATAATAACTTCATGATATATCTAACATCCACACCATAGTATAATCAACAACATCAACATAGTATCATTGACAACAACCACCTAGTATCATCAACAACAACAACATAGTATCATAAACTTAGAATCCATAATACAACTCATCATAATTACTCCATAAGAAATGCAATGTCAACTTCAATGAAAATGCAACATATGCAATGCGGTACCGACTTTCCTCCATGTGATGGACACTGGCCATCAACCCTCCACAATGGGAGCACACCATAACAACATATCACTTCAATCCGCACGATGAGATTGAAGCTACCAATAGGCCGAAGCCCCACCATAAAAATGCTATGAAAATGCAATGATGCCAAACTCCTCAAATCATCAAAAATCCACATGTGCATCATGCATTTCATATTTCAACAAAAATCACCATATAATCAACGAGAAAATCACCATATAATCATATTTGTCGCCATATCCTATCCAACAGGAATTCATCATGAAATCATGTTTATCATCATATCATATTCAACAATAATTCATCACATAATCATGTTTATTATCATATCATATTCAACAATAATTCGTCATACAATCATGTTTATCACCATATCATGTCCAACAATAATTCATCATGTAATTATATTCATCATCACATCATTTCAACAAGAATTCACTATATAATCATGTTTTTATCTCTCATATATTATCAACAACTATTCAACAAGGAATCCACAAGAAAACATCAACATTTTGACTCTAAGGAAACAACACGAGAAAACATCGAGAAACTTCAAGAAAACAGCAAAATATAAGACAACCAGCAGTCTGACACGGCCGCCCGTGTCCTGTGAGACTGCCCGTGTCAGAAGAACTGGGACACGATTCCAAAACATCAAAAAAAGTAGTAAGTCAGCAGCCTGACACGGCCACCCGTGTCCTGTGACACGGCCCGTGTCAGAAGCCCTGGGACCAATTTCCAAAAAAAAACAATTTTTCATTCATGACCAGCAAGCTGACACGACCGCCCCGTGTCCTGTGACACTGCCCGTGTCAGGAACTCTGCAACACACAATTTTATTTTTCTCAACCAGTAGGCTGACACGGGTGCCCGTGTTGTGTGACACGACCCGTGTCAGAGTGCGACGAAACCCACTTTTTCCAAAAATCTGATTTTCTACAATTTTGATCCCCATATCCCCCAAAACCAATGTTCTACACGAAAATTGATCAAAATACTCATAAGACACACGTATGACAACATATACCAGTGAAGTTCATCATATTCATATCATATCATACATTTCATATCAAGATCATCAAAATCAAAACACAAATTCACACAATCCTAATCTATTCAATCTCCAATCTCATAAACTACAAGGAATTAGGAATTCTCCCCATACCTTAGAATAATCCGAAGCTTTTCCTTCCTTCTTCCAGATTCTTCGAGAATTCTTCAGCCCCTTAGGTTTCCTCTTTCTCCTCTCTGCTTCAATTTCCTTCGCCAAAAACACGATCAGTTAGAATGATCGTTCCTTCTCCCCTTTTAGTCACATATTCCAGTTTAGGAACTTCCCATCCTATCCTTTCTTATTTTCCCAAAAGACCACCTTGCCCTTCCTCATTCTTCTTAATAATAATAATAATAATAATAATAATAATCTAATTAAATGATTATATTAAAATTATTAGAAATACTCCTTTAATCCATAATTCTCCAAATTATCCAAAAACCTCTTAATTCCTTCTAAATCAATTAAATAAATAATTAAATAATTAATTTAGATTTTTGGGTCGTTACACGGGGTGCTCCAATATTATTAGTAAAGAAGAAGGATAGTGGAATGTGGTTATGTATTGATAAAGTCACCATCAAGAACAAGTACCCATTACCTAGGATAGATGATCTGTTAGATCAATTGAAAGGAGCCTGTGTGTTCTCAAAGATTGATTTACGGTCGGGTTATCATCAAATCCGTGTGAAGAGTTCAGATGTACCAAATACCGCATATAGGACCCGTTATGGCCATTATGAATTCTTAGTAATGCCTTTCGGTGTGACGAATGCTCCAGCCGTTTTCATTGATTATATGAATCCGATATTCCAACCTTACTTGGACCAGGTTGTAGTGATCTTTATTGATGACATTCTTATTTATTCTTGTACTACTCAAGAGCACAGAGAGCGTTTAAGAATCGTTCTATCGATTTTACAAGAGAGACCACTTTTTTCCAAGCTAAGCAAGTGTGAGTTTTGGATGCCGGAGGTTAGTTTTCTTGGTCATGTCATATCTCAAGGAGGCGTGGCAGTGAATCCATCGAAAGTTGAAGCGGTAATTAATTTGGAGAGACCGTAGAATGCTTCATAGGTTAGAAGTTTCTTGGGACTGATAGGTTATTATAGAAGGTTTATCAAAGGCTTTTCTCAGTAGGCTTTACCAATGACTAAACTTACTCAAAAGGATTATTCTTATGAGTGGGATTTGGCTTGTGAACAAAGTTTTATGAGTTTGAAGGAAAAATTGACGACTGCTCCTGTTTTGATCATTCCTGGTCCTAGAAAGTCGTAAGAGGTATTTTGTGATGCATCAAAGATAAGATTAGGAGGTGTCTTGATGCAGGATGGTCACGTGGTGGCTTATTCTTCTCGATAATTAAAGGTTCACGAGATGAATTATCCAACTCATGATTTGGAGTTGGTGGCAGTTTTTTTTACATTGAAAGTGTGGCGTCATTATTTGTATGGCGTACGTTTTGAAATGTTCAACGACCACAAGAGTTTGAATTATATTTTTGACCAAAAAGAGTTGAACATGCGTCAAAGGAGATGTATGGAGTAATTAAAGGATTACGATTTAGAACTAAAGTACCATCCGGGTAAACCGAACAAAGTTGCAGATGCTTTGAGTCGGAAAGTGTTTCATAGTGTCGAATTGATGATGTTAGAATATGCCTTATTGGAAAAGTTTCGAGATCTTAATCTTCAGTTTATTTGGACTCAGAACGGTGTGATTATGGGAAATTTGAATGTTAATTCTACTCTTAGAGATGAAATTCAACAAGAGCAAGCGTTGGATGCGAAGTTACAAGAAGTGTTGGTTCAACCGAGTTTCTCGCAAGCTACCGTTGGAATTATTCTGTTTAACCAAAGGATTTGTGTTCCGTATGATGCGGTGTTAAAAAGAAGGATTTTGGAGGAAGCTCATAAAGGTGCTTTTACTATACATCCTGGTTCTTCGAAAAGTATCAAGACTTTAAGAGGGACCATTGGTGGTCCGGAATGAAAAGAGATATTGCAGTGTATGTGTCGGAGTGTGCGGTATGCCAACAAGTAAAGATTGAACATCAGAGGTCGGGTGGTTTATTACAACCTTTATAAATTCCATTTTGGAAATGGGATAGTATCTCTTGGATTTTTCAGTTTGGTTGCCCCGTGCGCAAGGTGGTTTTGATTCTATTTAGGTGATTGTGGATCGGTCGACAAAATCTACGCATTTCTTAGCCGTAAAGACTACTTACAAGGCAAGTCATCTTGCAAAGTTGTTTATTTCAGAAATTGTGAGGTTACATGGTATTCCCTCTAGCATTGTGTCCGATAGAGATCCAAAGTTTACTTCAAGATTTTGGAGAGCTTTTCAACAAGCTATGGGAACGAAGTTGTGTTTGAGCACGTCGAATCATCCACAAACGGATTGTCAGACGGAGCGGACAATACAAACGATGGAAGATATGTTAAGGGCTTATGTGTCTGGAAGATATATTGGGCGGAAGTTGGCGAAGATAGAATTTTGGGACCCAAGATTATTCAAGAGACTACAGAAAAGATTAGAATGATCCGTGATAAAGTTAAACAAGCACAAGATCGTCAGAAGAGTTATGCGGATAACCTTAGGAGACCTTTAGAGTTTGATGTAGGTGATCACGTGTTTTTGAAGGTTACTCCGAGATTGAGGTTGAAAGGACCGTTTAAGTCGCGGAAGTTAAGTCCGAGATACGTGGGACCGTTTTAAATTTTAGAAAGGATTGGTGAAGTAGCTTACAGGTTAGCCTTACCGCCTTCTCTATCAGAGATGCACGATGTTTTTCATGTGTCTCAACTTTGGAAGTTTGTTCCAGATCCTTTTCAGCCAATCCTACCAGATACGATTGAGATAGAAGCATATTTAACGTTTGAACCTCAACCAAGCCGTATAACAGGGAGAGAAACTAAAGTACTAAGGAATAAAGAGATTTCTCTTGTGAAAGTTCAGTGGGACGAGACGTATCCGGGTGATGCAACTTGGGAACTAGAATCGGAAATGCGGGATGCTTACCCTCATTTTTTCATTTAATCTTTAAATTCATGGACGAATTTCTATTTAAGGAAGGGAGGATGTAATATCCCATATTTTATTTTGCTCTGGATAATATTAGTTTTGATCAACTGGGTTCCGCTGTACTCTGAGAAATTATCAGCAAAGATAATTTGAGAAACCGATGAGCTTAGATCAGATCAAATTAATATTATCTGACTCTAAGGTTTTTGTCAATTGGTACTATAGAGATATTTTGGACATTTAGTAGTGTTACTAACTAATTGATATTTCTCTATATCATTTCTATTACCTCACTTGTTGCAAAAATAGAAAGAAAGATAGAAAGAAGTAGAGAGACGGAAGAGCAAAGGGAGAAAAGAGAAGAAACCTAGAAGAAGAGAAAGCTTGGATTCTGCTTCATTCTTAATCAAATCATCTCACAATCTTCATCATCAACTTGTTTAGAGATGGGTTCTTGTTACTACTTAAGTTCAAGAAGTTTTAGAAATGTTAGAGTTTAGGTTAGAAATGGTGAATATTGGGTAACCGATTACCCTGAGGAAAAAATGAGTTTCGGCGCAAATTTTGAACTGAGTAACCGATTATCCTATTTGAGTAATCGATTACCAAAATGTGTCTCTAACTCTCATTTAGCCTTTGTGTGAACAGTGAAACGTGCGTAACTGATTATCCTATTTGAGTAATCGATTACGACTGTTGGTTGAGGAAAAATATTGAAAAATTCATATCTTTTAGATCGTAACCGATCGAAGCGTAGTAATAGTCGTTTGAAAGCTACGGAAATATCCTACGCAATGAAAGTGAAAAATATTGGTTTTGTTACCCGATTAAAATAAATCGGAGGAAGCTGAAGAAATGTGATAAATTAATGGTTGATTTATTACATGTATTTTATTATACTGTTGTATTGTGCTATATCTAACTTCTTATTGTGAATTGTAATTGGGTGAATACATGTTTAAAATATGGAATAGGAAGAGTGAGGAAACCTTAACATAAATCTATTGTGGAACCTAGTAGTGTGACTAGGAATTGACAGATAATCTAGATGGCGATGCTCGTGTGTTCGATGCCTAGGTGTGCATCATCGACGAGTAATGGTCTAGAAGAGAGTAAGACACTAGTATGGAACATGTGCGAACCTTGTGTTTTGTGTGAAAAGGAGAATGTGGCCATGTGATTGTCGTAAGCAATCACACTTGTGTGTGAGATCACGTAATCGAAACCGTCTCCCTGAGTTTCTGTTTCGTGAGGTGAAGCTTATTTAGAGCTCCTCCAAAATGTACGCATGTTTTATTACTTGGTAGGTTTGATTCCTGCGTGTAGTACGAATGGAGCCTACGGGTAAATAGACTTGTGATGGTAACAGGCCATGTGAAGTGACGGTTCACGGTTAACAGGCCGTAGAACCAGAATCCATTTCGTATGCCAAGTAAGTGCAAGGATCCATGACTCGTGCCGACTCTTATACGTAGGAGAGGACAGGAAAAGGGGATACCTTGATGAGGTTACCGATTAATGATACTTTGAGTTGGTGAACTCATGAACATGATTCCATATAGTGTGAGGTTGTGAACTCAAAGTATTTCTCTTCCCTTTAACTTGTGTTAGGATTGATAGAACCTTGTAAAGCCGAGAGAATCCATAAGATAGGGAACTCACTGGGATTTAATATCTCACCCCACGTTGTTGATTATATTACAGGTACTTCAGGTTCCGCGAAGGGTAAGGATAAATTCGTTTGATTATCCTTACGTGTCTTGGCTTTTTTGGAAGGCATAGCTTCCGTTGTGGATATTTTATTTTGAGATCATTGTTTTGATCTAGTTCTTAGTACTTTGGAACATCTTGTGTATATTATGCCATAGTTTTAGTATTTTGTATTTTGAGCATGTAATATATACAATGTGTTAACTAGGAACTTATGGTATTTCAATACCAAAACTTAGATTCATGTATAATAGATATGCTTTGATGTATGTTGTTATATATGGGTGTTACACAAAGTTGTCCCTCAGATTACAACGCCAAAGGATTTACTAAAGGTGGATTCTGTACATCTATACAAGGTGTAGAGATGTGTTGTTGTGGAGCTGTATAAAGTAATAAAGCTGTTGTATCATTGAAATTATAAAAAATAATAAAAGATGTACTTGAAATAGTTGTTTAGTCGTTGAATGAAGAAAGATCAAATGAAAAAGATGAATTGTTGTGTTCTTTATTTAAAATTTAAATCCAATTCTAACCGTGACTAATTCAGGAACCAATATCACCAGTTACTAGTGGCACTGAAAAGAGTCGAATTAGTATAAAACTTTGAAACAGAAAAATTTTCTATCACAAACTAATTTTATTGCGTGAAAATTGTGAAAAAATTTCTTCACTAAAATTTCGATAAAAAATTTTTTTTTTTCAATAAATTAACATTTCGTTTTGAATTTGAGATTTCAGTTAAATACTTTTGTGTCACGTAAATATATTAAGTCTCTCCTTCTGATGTTTTTCATGTGTCTCAACTTCAGAAGTTTGTTCCAGATCCTCTTCAGCCAATCCTACCATTTATCATCTCGACAGAAGCAGATTTAACGTTTGAACCTCAACTAAGTCGTATCACAGGGAGAGAAACTAAAGTACTAAGGAATAAAGAGATTCCTCTTGTGAAAGTTCAGTGGGACGAGACGCATCAGGGTGATGCAACTTGGAAACTAGAATCGGAAATGTGGGATGCTTACCCTCATCTTTTCGGGTAATCTTTAAATTCGTGGACGAATTTCTATTTAAGGAGGGGAGGATGTAATACCCCATATTTTATTTTGCTCTGGATCATATTAGTTTTGATCAACTAGGTTCCGGTGTACTCTGAGAAATTATCTGCAAAAATAATTTGAGCAACGGAAGAGCTTAGATCAGATCAAATTAATATTATCTGACTCTGAGATTTTTGTCAATTGGTGCTATAGAGATATTTTGGACATTTAGTAGTGTTACTAACTAATTGATATTTCTCTATATCATTTCTATTCCCTCACTTATTGCAAAAAAAGAAAGAAAGATAGAAAGAAGTAGAGAGAAGGAAGAGCAAAGGGAGAAAAGAGAAGAAACCTAGAAGAAGAGAGAAAGCTTGGATTCTTCTTCATTATTCATTAAATTATCTCACAATCTTCATCATCATCTTGTTTAGAGGTGAGTTCTACACAAAGTTGTCCCTCAGATTGCAACGCCCAAGGATTTACTAAAGGTTGATTCTGTACATCTATACAAGGAGTAGATATGTGTTGTTGTGTAGCGGTATAAATTAATAAACCTATTGAATCCTTGAAATTAAAAACAATAAAATAAAAGATGTACTTGAAATAGTTGTTTAGTCGTTGAACGAAGAAAGATCAAATGAAAAAGATGAATTGTTGTGTTTATTTTTTAAATTTTGAATCCACCTCTAACCGCGACTAATTCAGGAACCAATATCAGCAGTTACTAGTGGCACTGAAAAGAATCGAATTAGTATAGAACTTTGAAACGGAAAAATTTTCTACCACAAACTAATTTTATTTAGTGAAAATTGTGAAAAAATTTCTTCACAAAAATGTCGATAAAAATATTTTTTTTTCAATAAGTTAACATTTTTTTTTTGAATATGAGATTTCAGTTAAATTCTTTTGTGTCACGTAAAATTATTGAGGCTCTCCTTCATTTTAACTTCATTATTTTAATATAAATAAAATATTTTAGAAATGTATTGTTTTAAATTTTATCTTGTTTTTGTTATACGTATTTAAATTTCGCAATAAAATATATAATTATACGTATTTAAATTTCACAATAAAATATATTAAAATAAATTCTACCAGCAACAAGTTTGAATTTTTATTTATTTATACATTGAAATAAAAGAGAAAAACTAAGGTAAAAAACCCTTAAATCAAGTAAGTTTCAACGATGGCTCTATCTCTAACTACCTCGTGCCAACTTTATCTCACTTTCGTAAGTACAAAATGCTTAGTCTTTTTTCACTCGTGTTTTTTTACATTCTTGATGACGCATCGCTAAATACCATCCAATAATGTGTTGGTTTCGGCTTAACGGGTATCATCTTCGTTAGAAAATCTACTAATTGTTGGACTTTCAATGCTTTTCTAGCTTCAAATTTTACATCAAATTTTATCATCTCGACAGAAGCAGATTTAACGTTTGAACCTCAACTAAGTCGTATCACAGGGAGAGCAACTAAAGTACTAAGGAATAAAGAGATTCCTCTTGTGAAAGTTCAGTGGGACGAGACGCATCCGGGTGATGCAACTTGGGAACTAGAATCGGAAATGTGGGATGCTTACCCTCATCTTTTCGGGTAATCTTTAAATTCGTGGACGAATTTCTATTTAAGGAGGGGAGGATGTAATACCCCATATTTTATTTTGCTCTGGATCATATTAGTTTTGATCAACTAGGTTCCGGTGTACTCTGAGAAATTATCTGCAAAAATAATTTGAGCAACGGAAGAGCTTAGATCAGATCAAATTAATATTATCTGACTCTGAGATTTTTGTCAATTGGTGCTATAGAGATATTTTGGACATTTAGTAGTGTTACTAACTAATTGATATTTCTCTATATCATTTCTATTCCCTCACTTATTGCAAAAAAAGAAAGAAAGATAGAAAGAAGTAGAGAGAAGGAAGAGCAAAGGGAGAAAAGAGAAGAAACCTAGAAGAAGAGAGAAAGCTTGGATTCTTCTTCATTATTCATTAAATTATCTCACAATCTTCATCATCATCTTGTTTAGAGGTGAGTTCTACACAAAGTTGTCCCTCAGATTGCAACGCCCAAGGATTTACTAAAGGTTGATTCTGTACATCTATACAAGGAGTAGATATGTGTTGTTGTGTAGCGGTATAAATTAATAAACCTATTGAATCCTTGAAATTAAAAACAATAAAATAAAAGATGTACTTGAAATAGTTGTTTAGTCGTTGAACGAAGAAAGATCAAATGAAAAAGATGAATTGTTGTGTTTATTTTTTAAATTTTGAATCCACCTCTAACCGCGACTAATTCAGGAACCAATATCAGCAGTTACTAGTGGCACTGAAAAGAATCGAATTAGTATAGAACTTTGAAACGGAAAAATTTTCTACCACAAACTAATTTTATTTAGTGAAAATTGTGAAAAAATTTCTTCACAAAAATGTCGATAAAAATATTTTTTTTTCAATAAGTTAACATTTTTTTTTTGAATATGAGATTTCAGTTAAATTCTTTTGTGTCACGTAAAATTATTGAGGCTCTCCTTCATTTTAACTTCATTATTTTAATATAAATAAAATATTTTAGAAATGTATTGTTTTAAATTTTATCTTGTTTTTGTTATACGTATTTAAATTTCGCAATAAAATATATAATTATACGTATTTAAATTTCACAATAAAATATATTAAAATAAATTCTACCAGCAACAAGTTTGAATTTTTATTTATTTATACATTGAAATAAAAGAGAAAAACTAAGGTAAAAAACCCTTAAATCAAGTAAGTTTCAACGATGGCTCTATCTCTAACTACCTCGTGCCAACTTTATCTCACTTTCGTAAGTACAAAATGCTTAGTCTTTTTTCACTCGTGTTTTTTTACATTCTTGATGACGCATCGCTAAATACCATCCAATAATGTGTTGGTTTCGGCTTAACGGGTATCATCTTCGTTAGAAAATCTACTAATTGTTGGACTTTCAATGCTTTTCTAGCTTCAAATTTTACATCAAATTTTATCATCTCGACAGAAGCAGATTTAACGTTTGAACCTCAACTAAGTCGTATCACAGGGAGAGCAACTAAAGTACTAAGGAATAAAGAGATTCCTCTTGTGAAAGTTCAGTGGGACGAGACGCATCCGGGTGATGCAACTTGGGAACTAGAATCGGAAATGTGGGATGCTTACCCTCATCTTTTCGGGTAATCTTTAAATTCGTGGACGAATTTCTATTTAAGGAGGGGAGGATGTAATACCCCATATTTTATTTTGCTCTGGATCATATTAGTTTTGATCAACTAGGTTCCGGTGTACTCTGAGAAATTATCTGCAAAAATAATTTGAGCAACGGAAGAGCTTAGATCAGATCAAATTAATATTATCTGACTCTGAGATTTTTGTCAATTGGTGCTATAGAGATATTTTGGACATTTAGTAGTGTTACTAACTAATTGATATTTCTCTATATCATTTCTATTCCCTCACTTATTGCAAAAAAAGAAAGAAAGATAGAAAGAAGTAGAGAGAAGGAAGAGCAAAGGGAGAAAAGAGAAGAAACCTAGAAGAAGAGAGAAAGCTTGGATTCTTCTTCATTATTCATTAAATTATCTCACAATCTTCATCATCATCTTGTTTAGAGGTGAGTTCTACACAAAGTTGTCCCTCAGATTGCAACGCCCAAGGATTTACTAAAGGTTGATTCTGTACATCTATACAAGGAGTAGATATGTGTTGTTGTGTAGCGGTATAAATTAATAAACCTATTGAATCCTTGAAATTAAAAACAATAAAATAAAAGATGTACTTGAAATAGTTGTTTAGTCGTTGAACGAAGAAAGATCAAATGAAAAAGATGAATTGTTGTGTTTATTTTTTAAATTTTGAATCCACCTCTAACCGCGACTAATTCAGGAACCAATATCACCAGTTACTAGTGGCACTGAAAAGAATCGAATTAGTATAGAACTTTGAAACGGAAAAATTTTCTACCACAAACTAATTTTATTTAGTGAAAATTGTGAAAAAATTTCTTCACAAAAATGTCGATAAAAATATTTTTTTTTCAATAAGTTAACATTTTTTTTTTGAATATGAGATTTCAGTTAAATTCTTTTGTGTCACGTAAAATTATTGAGGCTCTCCTTCATTTTAACTTCATTATTTTAATATAAATAAAATATTTTAGAAATGTATTGTTTTAAATTTTATCTTGTTTTTGTTATACGTATTTAAATTTCGCAATAAAATATATAATTATACGTATTTAAATTTCACAATAAAATATATTAAAATAAATTCTACCAGCAACAAGTTTGAATTTTTATTTATTTATACATTGAAATAAAAGAGAAAAACTAAGGTAAAAAACCCTTAAATCAAGTAAGTTTCAACGATGGCTCTATCTCTGACTACCTCGTGCCAACTTTATCTCACTTTCGTAAGTACAAAATGCTTAGTCTTTTTTCACTCGTGTTTTTTTACATTCTTGATGACGCATCGCTAAATACCATCCAATAATGTGTTGGTTTCGGCTTAACGGGTATCATCTTCGTTAGAAAATCTACTAATTGTTGGACTTTCAATGCTTTTCTAGCTTCAAATTTTACATCAAATTTTATCATCTCGACAGAAGCAGATTTAACGTTTGAACCTCAACTAAGTCGTATCACAGGGAGAGAAACTAAAATACTAAGGAATAAAGAGATTCCTCTTGTGAAAGTTCAGTGGGACGAGACGCATCCGGGTGATGCAACTTGGGAACTAGAATCGGAAATGTGGGATGCTTACCCTCATCTTTTCGGGTAATCTTTAAATTCGTGGACGAATTTCTATTTAAGGAGGGGAGGATGTAATACCCCATATTTTATTTTGCTCTGGATCATATTAGTTTTGATCAACTAGGTTCCGGTGTACTCTGAGAAATTATCTGCAAAAATAATTTGAGCAACGGAAGAGCTTAGATCAGATCAAATTAATATTATCTGACTCTGAGATTTTTGTCAATTGGTGCTATAGAGATATTTTGGACATTTAGTAGTGTTACTAACTAATTGATATTTCTCTATATCATTTCTATTCCCTCACTTATTGCAAAAAAAGAAAGAAAGATAGAAAGAAGTAGAGAGAAGGAAGAGCAAAGGGAGAAAAGAGAAGAAACCTAGAAGAAGAGAGAAAGCTTGGATTCTTCTTCATTATTCATTAAATTATCTCACAATCTTCATCATCATCTTGTTTAGAGGTGAGTTCTACACAAAGTTGTCCCTCAGATTGCAACGCCCAAGGATTTACTAAAGGTTGATTCTGTACATCTATACAAGGAGTAGATATGTGTTGTTGTGTAGCGGTATAAATTAATAAACCTATTGAATCCTTGAAATTAAAAACAATAAAATAAAAGATGTACTTGAAATAGTTGTTTAGTCGTTGAACGAAGAAAGATCAAATGAAAAAGATGAATTGTTGTGTTTATTTTTTAAATTTTGAATCCACCTCTAACCGCGACTAATTCAGGAACCAATATCACCAGTTACTAGTGGCACTGAAAAGAATCGAATTAGTATAGAACTTTGAAACGGAAAAATTTTCTACCACAAACTAATTTTATTTAGTGAAAATTGTGAAAAAATTTCTTCACAAAAATGTCGATAAAAATATTTTTTTTTCAATAAGTTAACATTTTTTTTTTGAATATGAGATTTCAGTTAAATTCTTTTGTGTCACGTAAAATTATTGAGGCTCTCCTTCATTTTAACTTCATTATTTTAATATAAATAAAATATTTTAGAAATGTATTGTTTTAAATTTTATCTTGTTTTTGTTATACGTATTTAAATTTCGCAATAAAATATATAATTAAACGTATTTAAATTTCACAATAAAATATATTAAAATAAATTCTACCAGCAACAAGTTTGAATTTTTATTTATTTATACATTGAAATAAAAGAGAAAAACTAAGGTAAAAAACCCTTAAATCAAGTAAGTTTCAACGATGGCTCTATCTCTGACTACCTCGTGCCAACTTTATCTCACTTTCGTAAGTACAAAATGCTTAGTCTTTTTTCACTCGTGTTTTTTTACATTCTTGATGACGCATCGCTAAATACCATCCAATAATGTGTTGGTTTCGGCTTAACGGGTATCATCTTCGTTAGAAAATCTACTAATTGTTGGACTTTCAATGCTTTTCTAGCTTCAAATTTTACATCAAATTTTATCATCTCGACAGAAGCAGATTTAACGTTTGAACCTCAACTAAGTCGTATCACAGGGAGAGAAACTAAAATACTAAGGAATAAAGAGATTCCTCTTGTGAAAGTTCAGTGGGACGAGACGCATCCGGGTGATGCAACTTGGGAACTAGAATCGGAAATGTGGGATGCTTACCCTCATCTTTTCGGGTAATCTTTAAATTCGTGGACGAATTTCTATTTAAGGAGGGGAGGATGTAATACCCCATATTTTATTTTGCTCTGGATCATATTAGTTTTGATCAACTAGGTTCCGGTGTACTCTGAGAAATTATCTGCAAAAATAATTTGAGCAACGGAAGAGCTTAGATCAGATCAAATTAATATTATCTGACTCTGAGATTTTTGTCAATTGGTGCTATAGAGATATTTTGGACATTTAGTAGTGTTACTAACTAATTGATATTTCTCTATATCATTTCTATTCCCTCACTTATTGCAAAAAAAGAAAGAAAGATAGAAAGAAGTAGAGAGAAGGAAGAGCAAAGGGAGAAAAGAGAAGAAACCTAGAAGAAGAGAGAAAGCTTGGATTCTTCTTCATTATTCATTAAATTATCTCACAATCTTCATCATCATCTTGTTTAGAGGTGAGTTCTACACAAAGTTGTCCCTCAGATTGCAATGCCCAAGGATTTACTAAAGGTTGATTCTGTACATCTATACAAGGAGTAGATATGTGTTGTTGTGTAGCGGTATAAATTAATAAATCTATTGAATCCTTGAAATTAAAAACAATAAAATAAAAGATGTACTTGAAATAGTTGTTTAGTCGTTGAACGAAGAAAGATCAAATCAAAAAGATGAATTGTTGTGTTTATTTTTTAAATTTTGAATCCACCTCTAACCGCGACTAATTCAGGAACCAATATCACCAGTTACTAGTGGCACTGAAAAGAATCGAATTAGTATAGAACTTTGAAACGGAAAAATTTTCTACCACAAACTAATTTTATTTAGTGAAAATTGTGAAAAATTTCTTCACAAAAATGTCGATAAAAATATTTTTTTTTCAATAAGTTAACATTTTTTTTTTGAATATGAGATTTCAGTTAAATTCTTTTGTGTCACGTAAAATTATTGAGGCTCTCCTTCATTTTAACTTCATTATTTTAATATAAATAAAATATTTTAGAAATGTATTGTTTTAAATTTTATCTTGTTTTTGTTATACGTATTTAAATTTCGCAATAAAATATATAATTATACGTATTTAAATTTCACAATCAAATATATTAAAATAAATTCTACCAGCAACAAGTTTGAATTTTTATTTATTTATACATTGAAATAAAAGAGAAAAACTGTAATACCCCGTAAATTTATAAACGCTCGAGTTAATATTATTATGATCAACTGGGTTCCGGAGTACTCTGAGTAATTATTTGATAAAATAATTGGAGTAAACTGACGAACTCAGAGTCGATTAAATTAATAGTATTTAACGTTGAGTTTTTATAATTTGATGTAATTGAGCTAATTTTGGACATTTAGTAGTGTTACTAAAAATGATAGTTTCTATACTATCTATTTTCTTTTCATTTTCCTTGAAAACCAAACAAAGCTAAAGAGAAAGATAGAAAGAAGGAAAAACAAAGGAAAAGGAGGAGAAAGGAAAAGTAGAAGAAGGAAAGGAGAGAAAATTTCCAAAAGCTCAAGAATCATCATCAATTCATCTGTTCTTCGTTTAATCGTCTCAGTATCAACCTCCTCGTCTAGTAATCCAGGTGGGTTCTAGTTAGACTCTTTAGAGTAGGATTATTTTGAGTTTAGAGTTAGATTAGAAATTGTGAAAATTGAATCTTTTTGCACAAAATTCGTGAATCTAACTGCTAAATGCAATGTTTGATTATATGTTATACTGGTTGTGATGTTATAACATGTTTTGATGCATTTTGATTGATGAAAAATGGGATTTGGGGTTGATTTTGGATCAACCCGTAGCAGAAAATTCTGCAGGAACTTCTGCATTTTTTCTCTGCCCATACGCGTATGGAGCATGTCAATACGCGTATGGAGCTGGTCAATACGCGTACGGCAAGGGCAATACGCGTATGGATGGCCGGGCATTTTGAGCAATACGCGTATCGCTTGGGGCAATACGCGTATGGCTGGGCGAGAATTTGGGCAATACGCGTACGGGGAGTGCCAATACGCGTACGGCCAGGAGAGTTACAGAATCCTGCTGTTGTGATTTATTTTCCGATCGATTGTTTACAATACCGTAACTTTTTGTACGTAACTCGGATTGGAACAATTTTGATATCGTTGGAAAGATAATAAAATGTACTTTCTTATTAAAATGGTTTTAAGATCGTCGACCGATTTAATTAAGTCGGGATTTCTGAAATTGTGTCGTTTTATCGACTTTTACCTGTTAATTGTGTGTAATTATTATTGACAATATATGCATGTTAAAATATGGACTAGGCAGGGTGAGGATTATTACCAAAACTGTGTCGGAAGTGTAATTGTTCCACGTGTGGCAACGCTCGTGCATGAAGGCCGAGGCGTATGCATTTCTGTTTATCAATAACCACAGTTGTGCGGTGTAGTTCATGAGACTCGAGCACCTCCTCTGAACGTTATACACAACTACTTGGCAGGTTTGAGTCCCGTGTTAAGTACGGTTGGAGCCTACGGGTAAAGAGACTTGTGACGGTGTACGGGCCGTGAGAAGTGACGGATCACGGTGTACGGACCGGTGATCCCGAATCCAATCGTATGCCAAGTAGCTACAAGGATCCATGACTCGGATCGCCTTCTAGACGTAGAAGGGTACGGGAAAAGGGGATACCTTGGTATTGGTTATTGATATGTGAGTTCTTGAGTGTACGGACTCAGAACGTACTTCGGTACTTTGTGAATCCTTGAGTTTACAGGCTCAAGAGGTACTTCGGTACTAGTGTGAGTTTACAGGCTCACCGTGGCGGTCACTTGTGTGTGTGTACTCATGGTCTTTCCCCTTTCCCCTTGGACATGAGTTAGGACTTTGTTAGAACCTTGTAAAGCCGAGAGGACTTTAAGATAGGGAACTCACTGAGATTTGATGTATCTCACCCCACTGTTGTTGTTTACATCACAGGTTCTGCAGGTTCGGCGAAGGGTAAGGACAAGGTTATTTGACTTTCCTTACGGATCGTGGTTTTGTGATGGCATGGCTTCCGCTATGGCGTTATGTTTTGAGATCATTGTTTTGATCTAGTTCTTAGTTTTTATCATTTTTGGAACATCTTGTATATGTAATGCCTTAGACTTTTAGTTCTTGTGTATTAGAGGCATTTATATATATAATGTGTTAACTAGGAACTTATTATGTTTCAGTACCAAAAGTGAAACTCATGTATAATATATGATTTGATGCATGTATTATTATATGGTCTTTACAGTTGGTATCAGAGCAGGTCGTATCCTCGACCTAGCCATGAAATAGAATAAGTGTTTCTTTCCGTTTCATATGCGGCGTGTCGCCATGGGTCTTGTCTGTTATATTTATGGTATTGAGTCTGATCAACTTAATCCTATTGATATGGAATTCAGGAACATGGCTGATAGACGCAGAAACAACCGTGGAAGACCAAGAACTACTCCAGCTGGGACAGTTCCACAAGGTGATGAAGGGAATGCCCCGTTGTACCAATTTATGCAACAGATGCAGCAACAGCAGAATCAGTTTATGCAAGGGATGATGCAACAAATGGCTGATGGTCTGCATCCTCCAGTGGTTGTTCCGGAAGTTACGGGAGGAACCTACAGGGAATTTGTTCGTATGAATCCTCCGGAGTTTCAAGGAGGGCTAGATCCGGTGAAGGCACACGAATGGATAACAGAAATGGAACGGATTTTTCTGATAGTTCATTGCAGTGAGGAGAATAAGGTGGTCTTTGCTTCTCACTGGTTGAAGGGTCCTGCCATGAGGTGGTGGGAGAGCGCTTCAGCCTTGATGACAACTCAGGAAGTGCCGAAAGTGTGGGAACAGTTTAAGGTAATCTTTATGGAGAAATATTTTCCGAGTTCTTTAAGGTCTCAAAAGGAGTTTGAGTTCCAACAGTTGAGACAGGGAAATTTATCAGTGGCTTCTTATGCGGAACAATTTGAGATCATGGCTGACTATTCTAGACAGGCCATGTATGCTCCTGACGAGAGGTGGAAGATAGACCAGTTTCTGTTTGGGTTAAGGGCTGAGATTTCACACAGCGTGTCTCAACGGGAATTTGCTACTTATGCTGAAATGTTAAGACAATGTTATGTGGCGGAAAATAGCTTGAAAAAGATACAAATGGAGGTGGATTCGAACAGGGTAACTCAAGGTGACCGTGGAAGGTCGAATCAACAGTTTAGGCACAGGCAACAGTCTTCCAAAGGGAAGCAAGTACAGGGCTCTAGAACTAGTGTACCTCCAGTATGTCGCACTTGTGGGAGGAGTCATTTTGGTAGGTGCTATTCGGATGGGATACGGTGTTATCAGTGTAACAAGATGGGTCATGTAGCGAGAGATTGTCCTCAGAGTAGGAATCAGACACAAGGGAAGACTACTGGTCGAGTATATACTCTGGATGCAAGGAAAGCAAAGGGTGATAATTCCTTGATTGCGGGTACGTGTTTTGTTAATGGTCAACCTTGTTTTGTTTTATTTGACTGTGGGGCTACACATTCTTTCGTGTCTTTGAGATGTGTGAAGCGACTTGGGTTGCAAACTATTCCTTTGTTTCCTCCTATGGTGGTTACTACTGCCATGGATGAAATGGTTGAAACACCCCTGATGTGTGAAAATTGTGTGTTGTCGGTGAACGAAAGAGTCTTCCAGATTGATCTTATTTGTCTGCCGCTTAAGAAAGTGGATGTTGTTCTGGGAATGGACTGGCTTTCAGCTAATTCGGTTTTTATCGGTTGTGAGGAGAAGCTAATTATTATTCCATCTGCTGAGGCTACTCCGAAGGATGTATTATCAACGATTTTAGAAGGTACGGTGGGAATGGTAAATTTCTTGTTTGAGAAAGAGAAATCTGTTTTAATGGTTCTTACTAAGGAAGGGAGTAGTGAACAGCAAGTTCTGAGTATTCCAATAGTGTGTGAATTTCCTGAAGTGTTTCCTGAGGATGTTTCTTCTCTTCCTCCGGAGAGAGAAGTTGAGTTCTCTATTGACCTGATACCGGGAACGGCTCCTATATCCGTTTCTCCGTATCGGATGGCACCGCTTGAATTAAGAGAATTAAAGGACCAATTGGAGGACTTGATGTCTAAGCATTTCGTTAGGCCTAGTGTTTCACCGTGGGGAGCTCCAGTGTTATTGGTAAAGAAGAAAGATGGGGGAATGCGTTTGTGCATTGATTATCGTAAGTTGAATAAAGTTACCATTAAGAATAAGTATCCCTTACCAAGGATAGACGACTTATTAGATCAATTGAAAGGAGCCTGTGTGTTCTCGAAGATTGATTTACGGTCGGGTTATCATCAGATTCGAGTGAAGAGTTCCGATGTGCCAAAGACTGCATTTAGAACCCGTTATGGTCATTACGAATTCTTAGTGATGCCTTTCGGTGTGACTAATGCTCCAGCTGTTTTTATGGATTACATGAATCGAATATTTCAGGCTTACTTGGACCAATTTGTGGTAATCTTTATTGACGACATTCTTATTTATTCTCGTACTCCACACGAGCATGGAGAACATCTGAGGATTGTCTTATCGGTCTTGCAAGAGAAGCAATTGTTTGCTAAGTTGAGCAAGTGTGAGTTTTGGATGTCGGAAGTTAATTTTCTTGGACATGTGATATCTCGAGGTGGTGTGGCAGTGGATCCATCGAAAGTAGAAGCAGTAATTAATTGGGAGAGACCGAGAAATGTTTCAGAAGTTAGAAGTTTCTTGGGATTGGCCGGTTACTATAGAAGGTTTATTAAGGGTTTTTCTCAATTGGCCTTACCAATGACGAAACTTACTCGGAAGGATGTTATTTTTGAATGGGATTCAGGTTGCGAACAAAGTTTTATGCATTTGAAGGAGAGTTTGACGAGTGCTCCAGTATTAATTATTCCTGATCCTAACAACTCTTATGAAGTATTCTGTGATGCTTCTAAGAGGGGATTAGGGGGTGTTCTGATGCAAGGTGGTCAAGTGGTAGCTTATGCTTCTCGACAGTTAAAAGTTCATGAGAAGAATTATCCAACTCATGATTTGGAACTAGCTGCAGTGGTTTTTGCACTGAAGGTGTGGCGTCATTATTTATATGGTGTACGTTTTGAAATGTTCAGTGACCACAAAAGTTTAAAGTATTTGTTTGATCAAAAGGAGTTGAATATGCGACAAAGAAGGTGGATGGAGTACTTAAAGGATTATGACTTAGAATTGAAGTATCATCCAGGAAAAGCGAATAAAGTAGCGGATGCTTTAAGTCGGAAAATGGTTCATAGTGCGGAATTGATGATTTTAGAGTATTCATTGTTGGAAAAGTTTAGAGATCTTAATCTCCAATTTGTGTGGACTCCGAATGGTGTGGTTATGGGAAATTTGAATGTCAATTCTACTTTGAGAGTTGAGATTCAACAGGCACAATTGTTAGAGGAAGAGTTACAAGAGTTGTTACTTCAGCCGGGTTTTACACGAGCGACAGATGGGATTGTTCTGTTTAATCAAAGGATTTGTGTTCCGAGGGATGAGGCGTTGAAAAGGAAGATCTTAGACGAAGCTCATAAAGGTACTTTTACGATACATCCTGGTTCTTCAAAGATGTATCAGGATTTAAAGAAGGATTATTGGTGGCCTGGGATGAAAAAGGATATAGCGGGATACGTGTCAGAATGTGCGGTGTGCCAACAGGTGAAGATTGAACACCAAAGACCGGGCGGTTTGTTACAACCTTTGGATATTCCAGTTTGGAAGTGGGATAGTATTTCTATGGATTTTGCAGTGGGTTTACCCCGTACCCAAGGTGGGTATGATTCTATTTGGGTGATTGTAGATCGACTAACGAAATCTGCACACTTCTTAGCCGTAAAGACTACTCATAAGGCAAGTCATCTTGCAAGGTTGTTTATTGCTGAGATTGTGAGATTGCATGGTATTCCTTCTAGTATTGTGTCCGATAGAGATCCGAAGTTTACTTCGAGATTTTGGAAAGTGTTCCAACAAGCGATGGGTACGAATTTGTGTTTGAGCACGTCGAATCATCCTCAAACGGATGGTCAGACTGAACGAACAATACAAACGATGGAGGATATGTTAAGAGCTTGTGTGTTAGAGAGTAGAGGGAATTGGAAAGAACTTTTGCCGTTAATTGAGTTTTCCTATAACAATAGTTATCATGCGAGCATCGGTATGGCTCCGTATGAAGCATTGTATGGGAGGAAGTGTAGAACACCTTTGTGTTGGGCTGAAATTGGCGAAGATAGAATTTTGGGACCCGAGATTATTCAAGAGACTACGGAAAAGATTCGAATGATCCGCGAGAAGGTTAAACAAGCACAAGATCGTCAAAAGAGTTATGCGGACAATCGTAGGAGACCTTTGGAATTTGAGGAAGGTGACCATGTATTTTTGAAAGTTACTCCGAGATTGAGATTGAAAGGACCGTTTAAGTCGCGTAAGTTAAGTCCGAGATACGTGGGACCGTATCAGATTTTAGAAAGGATTGGTGAAGTTGCTTATAGATTAGCCTTACCACCCTCTCTATCCGAGATGCATGACGTTTTTCACGTATCTCAGCTCCGTAAGTTTATTCCTGATCCTCTTCAGCCAATTCTACCCGAATCAGTGGAAATTGAAGCGGATTTGACTTTTGAACCACAACCGAGTTGTATTGTGGGAAGGGAAACAAAAGTGTTAAGGAACAAAGATATTCCACTTGTTAAGGTGCAATGGGATATGACGCATCCGGGTGATGCTACTTGGGAGCTAGAATCGGAAATGCGAGATTCTTATCCACATCTGTTCAGGTAATATTCTAAATTCGAGGACGAATTTCTATTTAAGGGGGGGAGGATGTAATACCCCGTAAATTTATAAACGCTCGAGTTAATATTATTATGATCAACTGGGTTCCGGAGTACTCTGAGTAATTATTTGATAAAATAATTGGAGTAAACTGACGAACTCAGAGTCGATTAAATTAATAGTATTTAACGTTGAGTTTTTATAATTTGATGTAATTGAGCTAATTTTGGACATTTAGTAGTGTTACTAAAAATGATAGTTTCTATACTATCTATTTTCTTTTCATTTTCCTTGAAAACCAAACAAAGCTAAAGAGAAAGATAGAAAGAAGGAAAAACAAAGGAAAAGGAGGAGAAAGGAAAAGTAGAAGAAGGAAAGGAGAGAAAATTTCCAAAAGCTCAAGAATCATCATCAATTCATCTGTTCTTCGTTTAATCGTCTCAGTATCAACCTCCTCGTCTAGTAATCCAGGTGGGTTCTAGTTAGACTCTTTAGAGTAGGATTATTTTGAGTTTAGAGTTAGATTAGAAATTGTGAAAATTGAATCTTTTTGCACAAAATTCGTGAATCTAACTGCTAAATGCAATGTTTGATTATATGTTATACTGGTTGTGATGTTATAACATGTTTTGATGCATTTTGATTGATGAAAAATGGGATTTGGGGTTGATTTTGGATCAACCCGTAGCAGAAAATTCTGCAGGAACTTCTGCATTTTTTCTCTGCCCATACGCGTATGGAGCATGTCAATACGCGTATGGAGCTGGTCAATACGCGTACGGCAAGGGCAATACGCGTATGGATGGCCGGGCATTTTGAGCAATACGCGTATCGCTTGGGGCAATACGCGTATGGCTGGGCGAGAATTTGGGCAATACGCGTACGGGGAGTGCCAATACGCGTACGGCCAGGAGAGTTACAGAATCCTGCTGTTGTGATTTATTTTCCGATCGATTGTTTACAATACCGTAACTTTTTGTACGTAACTCGGATTGGAACAATTTTGATATCGTTGGAAAGATAATAAAATGTACTTTCTTATTAAAATGGTTTTAAGATCGTCGACCGATTTAATTAAGTCGGGATTTCTGAAATTGTGTCGTTTTATCGACTTTTACCTGTTAATTGTGTGTAATTATTATTGACAATATATGCATGTTAAAATATGGACTAGGCAGGGTGAGGATTATTACCAAAACTGTGTCGGAAGTGTAATTGTTCCACGTGTGGCAACGCTCGTGCATGAAGGCCGAGGCGTATGCATTTCTGTTTATCAATAACCACAGTTGTGCGGTGTAGTTCATGAGACTCGAGCACCTCCTCTGAACGTTATACACAACTACTTGGCAGGTTTGAGTCCCGTGTTAAGTACGGTTGGAGCCTACGGGTAAAGAGACTTGTGACGGTGTACGGGCCGTGAGAAGTGACGGATCACGGTGTACGGACCGGTGATCCCGAATCCAATCGTATGCCAAGTAGCTACAAGGATCCATGACTCGGATCGCCTTCTAGACGTAGAAGGGTACGGGAAAAGGGGATACCTTGGTATTGGTTATTGATATGTGAGTTCTTGAGTGTACGGACTCAGAACGTACTTCGGTACTTTGTGAATCCTTGAGTTTACAGGCTCAAGAGGTACTTCGGTACTAGTGTGAGTTTACAGGCTCACCGTGGCGGTCACTTGTGTGTGTGTACTCATGGTCTTTCCCCTTTCCCCTTGGACATGAGTTAGGACTTTGTTAGAACCTTGTAAAGCCGAGAGGACTTTAAGATAGGGAACTCACTGAGATTTGATGTATCTCACCCCACTGTTGTTGTTTACATCACAGGTTCTGCAGGTTCGGCGAAGGGTAAGGACAAGGTTATTTGACTTTCCTTACGGATCGTGGTTTTGTGATGGCATGGCTTCCGCTATGGCGTTATGTTTTGAGATCATTGTTTTGATCTAGTTCTTAGTTTTTATCATTTTTGGAACATCTTGTATATGTAATGCCTTAGACTTTTAGTTCTTGTGTATTAGAGGCATTTATATATATAATGTGTTAACTAGGAACTTATTATGTTTCAGTACCAAAAGTGAAACTCATGTATAATATATGATTTGATGCATGTATTATTATATGGTCTTTACAAAAACTAAGGTAAAAAACCCTTAAATCAAGTAAGTTTCAACGATGGCTCTATCTCTGACTACCTCGTGCCAACTTTATCTCACTTTCGTAAGTACAAAATGCTTAGTCTTTTTTCACTCGTGTTTTTTTACATTCTTGATGACGCATCGCTAAATACCATCCAATAATGGGTTGGTTTCGGCTTAACGGGTATCATCTTCGTTAGAAAATCTACTAATTGTTGGACTTTCAATGCTTTTCTAGCTTCAAATTTTACATCAAATTTTATCATCTCGACAGAAGCAGATTTAACGTTTGAACCTCAACTAAGTCGTATCACAGGGAGAGAAACTAAAATACTAAGGAATAAAGAGATTCCTCTTGTGAAAGTTCAGTGGGACGAGACGCATCCGGGTGATGCAACTTGGGAACTAGAATCGGAAATGTGGGATGCTTACCCTCATCTTTTCGGGTAATCTTTAAATTCGTGGACGAATTTCTATTTAAGGAGGGGAGGATGTAATACCCCATATTTTATTTTGCTCTGGATCATATTAGTTTTGATCAACTAGGTTCCGGTGTACTCTGAGAAATTATCTGCAAAAATAATTTGAGCAACGGAAGAGCTTAGATCAGATCAAATTAATATTATCTGACTCTGAGATTTTTGTCAATTGGTGCTATAGAGATATTTTGGACATTTAGTAGTGTTACTAACTAATTGATATTTCTCTATATCATTTCTATTCCCTCACTTATTGCAAAAAAAGAAAGAAAGATAGAAAGAAGTAGAGAGAAGGAAGAGCAAAGGGAGAAAAGAGAAGAAACCTAGAAGAAGAGAGAAAGCTTGGATTCTTCTTCATTATTCATTAAATTATCTCACAATCTTCATCATCATCTTGTTTAGAGGTGAGTTCTACACAAAGTTGTCCCTCAGATTGCAACGCCCAAGGATTTACTAAAGGTTGATTCTGTACATCTATACAAGGAGTAGATATGTGTTGTTGTGTAGCGGTATAAATTAATAAATCTATTGAATCCTTGAAATTAAAAACAATAAAATAAAAGATGTACTTGAAATAGTTGTTTAGTCGTTGAACGAAGAAAGATCAAATGAAAAAGATGAATTGTTGTGTTTATTTTTTAAATTTTGAATCCACCTCTAACCGCGACTAATTCAGGAACCAATATCACCAGTTACTAGTGGCACTGAAAAGAATCGAATTAGTATAGAACTTTGAAACGGAAAAATTTTCTACCACAAACTAATTTTATTTAGTGAAAATTGTGAAAAAATTTCTTCACAAAAATGTCGATAAAAATATTTTTTTTTCAATAAGTTAACATTTTTTTTTTGAATATGAGATTTCAGTTAAATTCTTTTGTGTCACGTAAAATTATTGAGGCTCTCCTTCATTTTAACTTCATTATTTTAATATAAATAAAATATTTTAGAAATGTATTGTTTTAAATTTTATCTTGTTTTTGTTATACGTATTTAAATTTCGCAATAAAATATATAATTATACGTATTTAAATTTCACAATAAAATATATTAAAATAAATTCTACCAGCAACAAGTTTGAATTTTTATTTATTTATACATTGAAATAAAAGAGAAAAACTAAGGTAAAAAACCCTTAAATCAAGTAAGTTTCAACGATGGCTCTATCTCTGACTACCTCGTGCCAACTTTATCTCACTTTCGTAAGTACAAAATATTTAGTCTTTTTTCACTCGTGTTTTTTTACATTCTTGATGACGCATCGCTAAATACCATCCAATAATGTGTTGGTTTCGGCTTAACGGGTATCATCTTCGTTAGAAAATCTACTAATTGTTGGACTTTCAATGCTTTTCTAGCTTCAAATTTTACATCAAATTTTATCATCTCGACAGAAGCAGATTTAACGTTTGAACCTCAACTAAGTCGTATCACAGGGAGAGAAACTAAAGTACTAAGGAATAAAGACATTCCTCTTGTGAAAGTTCAGTGGGACGAGACGCATCCGGGTGATGCAACTTGGGAACTAGAATCGGAAATGTGGGATGCTTACCCTCATCTTTTCGGGTAATCTTTAAATTCGTGGACGAATTTCTATTTAAGGAGGGGAGGATGTAATACCCCATATTTTATTTTGCTCTGGATCATATTAGTTTTGATCAACTAGGTTCCGGTGTACTCTGAGAATTTATCTGCAAAAATAATTTGAGCAACGGAAGAGCTTAGATCAGATCAAATTAATATTATCTGACTCTGAGATTTTTGTCAATTGGTGCTATAGAGATATTTTGGACATTTAGTAGTGTTACTAACTAATTGATATTTCTCTATATCATTTCTATTCCCTCACTTATTGCAAAAAAAGAAAGAAAGATAGAAAGAAGTAGAGAGAAGGAAGAGCAAAGGGAGAAAAGAGAAGAAACCTAGAAGAAGAGAGAAAGCTTGGATTCTTCTTCATTATTCATTAAATTATCTCACAATCTTCATCATCATCTTGTTTAGAGGTGAGTTCTACACAAAGTTGTCCCTCAGATTGCAACGCCCAAGGATTTACTAAAGGTTGATTCTGTACATCTATACAAGGAGTAGATATGTGTTGTTGTGTAGCGGTATAAATTAATAAATCTATTGAATCCTTGAAATTAAAAACAATAAAATAAAAGATGTACTTGAAATAGTTGTTTAGTCGTTGAACGAAGAAAGATCAAATGAAAAAGATGAATTGTTGTGTTTATTTTTTAAATTTTGAATCCACCTCTAACCGCGACTAATTCAGGAACCAATATCACCAGTTACTAGTGGCACTGAAAAGAATCGAATTAGTATAGAACTTTGAAACGGAAAAATTTTCTACCACAAACTAATTTTATTTAGTGAAAATTGTGAAAAAATTTCTTCACAAAAATGTCGATAAAAATATTTTTTTTTCAATAAGTTAACATTTTTTTTTTGAATATGAGATTTCAGTTAAATTCTTTTGTGTCACGTAAAATTATTGAGGCTCTCCTTCATTTTAACTTCATTATTTTAATATAAATAAAATATTTTAGAAATGTATTGTTTTAAATTTTATCTTGTTTTTGTTATACGTATTTAAATTTCGCAATAAAATATATAATTATACGTATTTAAATTTCACAATAAAATATATTAAAATAAATTCTACCAGCAACAAGTTTGAATTTTTATTTATTTATACATTGAAATAAAAGAGAAAAACTAAGGTAAAAAACCCTTAAATCAAGTAAGTTTCAACGATGGCTCTATCTCTGACTACCTCGTGCCAACTTTATCTCACTTTCGTAAGTACAAAATGCTTAGTCTTTTTTCACTCGTGTTTTTTTACATTCTTGATGACGCATCGCTAAATACCATCCAATAATGTGTTGGTTTCGGCTTAACGGGTATCATCTTAGTTAGAAAATCTACTAATTGTTGGACTTTCAATGCTTTTCTAGCTTCAAATTTTACATCAAATTTTATCATCTCGACAGAAGCAGATTTAACGTTTGAACCTCAACTAAGTCGTATCACAGGGAGAGAAACGAAAGTACTAAGGAATAAAGAGATTCCTCTTGTGAAAGTTCAGTGGGACGAGACGCATCCGGGTGATGCAACTTGGGAACTAGAATCGGAAATGTGGGATGCTTACCCTCATCTTTTCGGGTAATCTTTAAATTCGTGGACGAATTTCTATTTAAGGAGGGGAGGATGTAATACCCCATATTTTATTTTGCTCTGGATCATATTAGTTTTGATCAACTAGGTTCCGGTGTATTCTGAGAAATTATCTGCAAAAATAATTTGAGCAACGGAAGAGCTTAGATCAGATCAAATTAATATTATCTGACTCTGAGATTTTTGTCAATTGGTGCTATAGAGATATTTTGGACATTTAGTAGTGTTACTAACTAATTGATATTTCTCTATATCATTTCTATTCCCTCACTTATTGCAAAAAAAGAAAGAAAGATAGAAAGAAGTAGAGAGAAGGAAGAGAAAAGGGAGAAAAGAGAAGAAACCTAGAAGAAGAGAGAAAGCTTGGATTCTTCTTCATTATTCATTAAATTATCTCACAATCTTCATCATCATCTTGTTTAGAGGTGAGTTCTACACAAAGTTGTCCCTCAGATTGCAACGCCCAAGGATTTACTAAAGGTTGATTCTGTACATCTATACAAGGAGTAGATATGTGTTGTTGTGTAGCGGTATAAATTAATAAATCTATTGAATCCTTGAAATTAAAAACAATAAAATAAAAGATGTACTTGAAATAGTTGTTTAGTCGTTGAACGAAGAAAGATCAAATGAAAAAGATGAATTGTTGTGTTTATTTTTTAAATTTTGAATCCACCTCTAACCGCGACTAATTCAGGAACCAATATCACCAGTTACTAGTGGCACTGAAAAGAATCGAATTAGTATAGAACTTTGAAACGGAAAAATTTTCTACCACAAACTAATTTTATTTAGTGAAAATTGTGAAAAAATTTCTTCACAAAAATGTCGATAAAAATATTTTTTTTTCAATAAGTTAACATTTTTTTTTTGAATATGAGATTTCAGTTAAATTCTTTTGTGTCACGTAAAATTATTGAGGCTCTCCTTCATTTTAACTTCATTATTTTAATATAAATAAAATATTTTAGAAATGTATTGTTTTAAATTTTATCTTGTTTTTGTTATACGTATTTAAATTTTGCAATAAAATATATAATTATACGTATTTAAATTTCACAATAAAATATATTAAAATAAATTCTACCAGCAACAAGTTTGAATTTTTATTTATTTATACATTGAAATAAAAGAGAAAAACTAAGGTAAAAAACCCTTAAATCAAGTAAGTTTCAACGATGGCTCTATCTCTGACTACCTCGTGCCAACTTTATCTCACTTTCGTAAGTACAAAATGCTTAGTCTTTTTTCACTCGTGTTTTTTTACATTCTTGATGACGCATCGCTAAATACCATCCAATAATGTGTTGGTTTCGGCTTAACGGGTATCATCTTCGTTAGAAAATCTACTAATTGTTGGACTTTCAATGCTTTTCTAGCTTCAAATTTTACATCAAATTTTATCATCTCGACAGAAGCAGATTTAACGTTTGAACCTCAACTAAGTCGTATCACAGGGAGAGAAACTAAAGTACTAAGGAATAAAGAGATTCCTCTTGTGAAAGTTCAGTGGGACGAGACGCATCCGGGTGATGCAACTTGGGAACTAGAATCGGAAATGTGGGATGCTTACCCTCATCTTTTCGGGTAATCTTTAAATTCGTGGACGAATTTCTATTTAAGGAGGGGAGGATGTAATACCCCATATTTTATTTTGCTCTGGATCATATTAGTTTTGATCAACTAGGTTCCGGTGTACTCTGAGAAATTATCTGCAAAAATAATTTGAGCAACGGAAGAGCTTAGATCAGATCAAATTAATATTATCTGACTCTGAGATTTTTGTCAATTGGTGCTATAGAGATATTTTGGACATTTAGTAGTGTTACTAACTAATTGATATTTCTCTATATCATTTCTATTCCCTCACTTATTGCAAAAAAAGAAAGAAAGATAGAAAGAAGTAGAGAGAAGGAAGAGCAAAGGGAGAAAAGAGAAGAAACCTAGAAGAAGAGAGAAAGCTTGGATTCTTCTTCATTATTCATTAAATTATCTCACAATCTTCATCATCATCTTGTTTAGAGGTGAGTTCTACACAAAGTTGTCCCTCAGATTGCAACGCCCAAGGATTTACTAAAGGTTGATTCTGTACATCTATACAAGGAGTAGATATGTGTTGTTGTGTAGCGGTATAAATTAATAAACCTATTGAATCCTTGAAATTAAAAACAATAAAATAAAAGATGTACTTGAAATAGTTGTTTAGTCGTTGAAAGAAGAAAGATCAAATGAAAAAGATGAATTGTTGTGTTTATTTTTTAAATTTTGAATCCACCTCTAACCGCGACTAATTCAGGAACCAATATCACCAGTTACTAGTGGCACTGAAAAGAATCGAATTAGTATAGAACTTTGAAACGGAAAAATTTTCTACCACAAACTAATTTTATTTAGTGAAAATTGTGAAAAAATTTCTTCACAAAAATGTCGATAAAAATATTTTTTTTTCTATAAGTTAACATTTTTTTTTTGAATATGAGATTTCAGTTAAATTCTTTTGTGTCACGTAAAATTATTGAGGCTCTCCTTCATTTTAACTTCATTATTTTAATATAAATAAAATATTTTAGAAATGTATTGTTTTAAAATTTATCTTGTTTTTGTTATACGTATTTAAATTTCACAATAAAATATATAATTATACGTATTTAAATTTCACAATAAAATATATAAAAATAAATTCTACCAGCAACAAGTTTGAATTTTTATTTATTTATACATTGAAATAAAAGAGAAAAACTAAGGTAAAAAACCCTTAAATCAAGTAAGTTTCAACGATGGCTCTATCTCTGACTACCTCGTGCCAACTTTATCTCACTTTCGTAAGTACAAAATGCTTAGTCTTTTTTCACTCGTGTTTTTTTACATTCTTGATGACGCATCGCTAAATACCATCCAATAATGTGTTGGTTTCGGCTTAACGGGTATCATCTTCGTTAGAAAATCTACTAATTGTTGGACTTTCAATGCTTTTCTAGCTTCAAATTTTACATCAAATTTTATCATCTCGACAGAAGCAGATTTAACGTTTGAACCTCAACTAAGTCGTATCACAGGGAGAGAAACTAAAGTACTAAGGAATAAAGAGATTCCTCTTGTGAAAGTTCAGTGGGACGAGACGCATCCGGGTGATGCAACTTGGGAACTAGAATCGGAAATGTGGGATGCTTACCCTCATCTTTTCGGGTAATCTTTAAATTCGTGGACGAATTTCTATTTAAGGAGGGGAGGATGTAATACCCCATATTTTATTTTGCTCTGGATCATATTAGTTTTGATCAACTAGGTTCCGGTGTACTCTGAGAAATTATCTGCAAAAGTAATTTGAGCAACGGAAGAGCTTAGATCAGATCAAATTAATATTATCTGACTCTGAGATTTTTGTCAATTGGTGCTATAGAGATATTTTGGACATTTAGTAGTGTTACTAACTAATTGATATTTCTCTATATCATTTCTATTCCCTCACTTATTGCAAAAAAAGAAAGAAAGATAGAAAGAAGTAGAGAGAAGGAAGAGCAAAGGGAGAAAAGAGAAGAAACCTAGAAGAAGAGAGAAAGCTTGGATTCTTCTTCATTATTCATTAAATTATCTCACAATCTTCATCATCATCTTGTTTAGAGGTGAGTTCTACACAAAGTTGTCCCTCAGATTGCAACGCCCAAGGATTTACTAAAGGTTGATTCTGTACATCTATACAAGGAGTAGATATGTGTTGTTGTGTAGCGGTATAAATTAATAAACCTATTGAATCCTTGAAATTAAAAACAATAAAATAAAAGATGTACTTGAAATAGTTGTTTAGTCGTTGAAAGAAGAAAGATCAAATGAAAAAGATGAATTGTTGTGTTTATTTTTTAAATTTTGAATCCACCTCTAACCGCGACTAATTCAGGAACCAATATCACCAGTTACTAGTGGCACTGAAAAGAATCGAATTAGTATAGAACTTTGAAACGGAAAAATTTTCTACCACAAACTAATTTTATTTAGTGAAAATTGTGAAAAAATTTCTTCACAAAAATGTCGATAAAAATATTTTTTTTTCTATAAGTTAACATTTTTTTTTTGAATATGAGATTTCAGTTAAATTCTTTTGTGTCACGTAAAATTATTGAGGCTCTCCTTCATTTTAACTTCATTATTTTAATATAAATAAAATATTTTAGAAATGTATTGTTTTAAAATTTATCTTGTTTTTGTTATACGTATTTAAATTTCGCAATAAAATATATAATTATACGTATTTAAATTTCACAATAAAATATATTAAAATAAATTCTACCAGCAACAAGTTTGAATTTTTATTTATTTATACATTGAAATAAAAGAGAAAAACTAAGGTAAAAAACCCTTAAATCAAGTAAGTTTCAACGATGGCTCTATCTCTGACTACCTCGTGCCAACTTTATCTCACTTTCGTAAGTACAAAATGCTTAGTCTTTTTTCACTCGTGTTTTTTTACATTCTTGATGACGCATCGCTAAATACCATCCAATAATGTGTTGGTTTCGGCTTAACGGGTATCATCTTCGTTAGAAAATCTACTAATTGTTGGACTTTCAATGCTTTTCTAGCTTCAAATTTTACATCAAATTTTATCATCTCGACATACCATTTTTTAAATCTTCCCGCAAGGTCCTGTTGATGGTGGATTTACTTCAGCGGTAGATCAGTTCTTACTATTATGGTGTGAGTTAAAAATTAAAGTCATAGTTTTGTTGGTGCAGTTATGATCATAAATTATATTTGATGAAATAATAAATAATATACAAAATTTTAATTTTTAGTATTTACATTTATGTATTTATTTATTATAAACATATAGAATTATATTGTTTCTAAATTTATGTTGTTTTATAAATAATATAAATTTTAGTTTAATAGTCAAATAGTTATAAATTGTGAAGTTTCACCGGTTGTTAGTTTAGATTAATAAACCTAAATTTAATTTTTACAGTCAAATATGTATACATTAACTTTTTGGATTTATTTAGAAAAATAAAAACTAAATATATCTAAATGACAGAAAACATTTGTTGTCATTTGGTCTTATATGTTTTATTACATCTGTAAGAATAAACATACACTTTAATCTAAAATATATAATATTTTCAAAATGAGTATTATTTTATATAGGATAGGCCATTTTGTTTGCCACCATTACAAAATAAATTCCAATTTTATAAATCTAATTGTGTTTGACTGATTGTGCTAAAATAATATAAAATTATAGCATTTATATTCAATACTAATATTACTAAAGTCATCTTTAATAATATTTTATAAAATACAATTATCTTTGATGTCTATATAATAAGAACACATTGTTAGCCATTCATCATACAATACAAAATGGCATTTCATATCTTTCAATCTCATGTTTAGGGAATTATATGTAATACCCCGTATTATTTGAATGCTCAATTGGACATCAGACAAGATCAGATTGATGGCTATGTGCTCTATCTCTGATCAATTGGGATAATGAGATCCTTTAAGCGCTCTATGTATTGTCAATTGGGATCAATAAAGCAATTAAGTTAACTCTGAAGGGATCAATTATTTATTGAAAGAGGCAGATCAATAATTATTAGTCCAAGAGAAAATTTTATGGTAACTCTAATAATTGATCAAGTGGTGTGCGACGTTAAAATATCAATTGGAGATATTTTACTCTATTGGATTATATTATATAATAAGTTTATATATATATATATATTTGTAAGAAAAAGAAAAGAAGAAAAAGATAGTAAGAGAAGAGGAAAGGAAGAGAAGAAGTAGAGAGAAAGAAAAGGGAAGAGGAGAAGAACTTAGGAGAGACTTGGATCATCATTTTGTTCATCATCTTCTTCAACCTCCTCTTCGATTATACGGTGTGTTCTAGTTAGAAACTCTAAGTTCAAGAAATTCATGATTTTGAACTTCGGTTAGAGTTTGAGAGAAAATGATAATTTGATAAAAATCGATGTTCTAACGGATAAAACATGAAATATACCGCGTAATATAGTCGGTTGTATGTGGAAATAATCGGGAATACTTGTTGGTATGTTAGAACATGTTGTCATTGAAATTGGATAGGAATTATGCCATTGAAAATAGGTTTTTGAGTTTCTGGTTCTGTGGTAACCGGTTACTCATTTTGAGGTAACCGGTTACTTGAAGGAAATTTTGAATCCTGCGTGAAAAATGAAATGAGTAACCTGTTACTCATTATGAGGTAACCGGTTACCAGAAAGTGCCTCTAACTCTTATTTTACTTCTGTTTTGAATAGTAACACATGAGTAATCGGTTATTCACTTTGAGGTAATCGGCTACCACTGTTATGATTTGTGAAAAATGTTGAAAATTCATAACTTTTAGATCGTAATTCTGATCGAGGCATAGTGATAGCCGTTGGAAAGCTATGAAAATATCCTACGGGATAAAAGTGAGAAATATTGATTTCGATACACGATTAAATGAATCGGAGGGAACCTAAGAATTGTGTTAACTTTGTAATTGAGTGAAAATAATGTTATGTGATATGTTGTGATAAATGTTCACCTATATGAAGTGTGTTATGCCATATCTATCAAATTGTTAATTGTGAATGAGAGAAAATACATGTTTAAAATATGAATTAGGAGGATTGAGGAAACTTTACCCCATAACAACATGATAGTGGAACCTAGTAATGGCTACGAATTGATAGAAACTCTAGATGGCGATGCTCGTGCATTCGATGTGGAAAGATACATCCTTGACGAGTAATGGTCTAGAGTAGATAACCTAGATGACGATGCTCGTGCATTCGATGTAGAAAGGTGCATCCGTGGCGAGTAATGGTCTAGGAGAGAGTGAAACACTAGTATGGAACGTGTGTAAACCATGGTAATTATTGAGAAAGGAAAAAGAGGCCAAAAGGAAAATGTGGCCTAGAATTGATTGAATACAATTACGGTTGTATGTAAAATCATGAAATCGTAACTATTATACTATTATGTGCCGTTTCATGAGTAACTGTAGCAAGCGATTTTTGTCGGTGACGCGACCACCTTTTCGCTGAAGTTTGGGATTTCTCCTCGAGGAGGAAGGGTGCTACTTTCTGATTTCTTATTTATCCCATGAAGCTGGAAGGAAAAGGGAAGGTATCTAAAACTAACCTTGCACACGAATGTTTAACTGAACAAACGCTTTAAGAGATTCGGGAAGTCGGGGTCAGGTTATAGAATGGATAGTTGTCAATTATCCATCCTATATGTGGTTATCCACAGGATATTAGCTTTAGGTTTCGCTTTGTAATTGATTGTGTTTATCTGCTGATGGGTTGGTAAAGTTTCTTGGGAAGTATGAGTGAGTGAGTTTTTGTTGATGTTTTTGGTAAGGTACTGAACCTAAGTTTTGATCGATTTGAAGGTACTGGACCTAAAGTTTTTGATTGGTATGCTCGCTAAGATTTCGCAATCTTATACCTACGTATTCCCAGTTAAACGAAACAGGGAAATCAGACCAATCGTAGTTCCTCCGATTCTAAGGGAGGAAAATGACGTTTTCGTGTCTTGTTCAAAGCCCAAGATTGAAGCTAAAAGGGTATTTGTGTTTTGTTCAAAGCCTAAGATTGAAGCTAAAAAAGGTATTGAGAGGGAATTTGTCATCTCTAAAGAGATATTGTTGACTTTTGTGTGCCTTTATCAAAGCACAAGGTTGATGCTAAAAGGTTAATTAATTTGGCTAGGGGATTTCTGTATACAAAACCTAAGAGGAGGCTGGATAAGACTGACTCAACAAGAGAGTGTTTTATCTGTCTTGTACAAAGCCCAAGATTGAGGCTAAAAAGAGACTGACTCTTTGGGGATATCATTATACAAAGCCTAAGAGGAGGCTAAAAAGGGGTTTTGACTCCATCGGGGAGGTTTATATGTGTCTCGTACAAAGCCCAAGATTGAGGCTGAAAAGGGGAAATTAACTGACTCTGGTGATGATATTTTTTATGTGTCTTGAACAAAGCTCAATATTGAGGCTGCAATGAGTTTGACTCTGCTTGGGGAAATTATTCCTCAAAGCCTAAACGAAGGATGGGAGGAAATGACTGGGCTGGGGAAGGTATATGTCCCCAGCTCAAGAGAGGGAAATTTATGTCTTGTACAAAGCCCAAGATTGAGGCTAAAGGGGTTAGACTCAACAAGAGAGCCTGAAAAGGTGATGGACTCAACAAGTGAGTCTGAAAGTTGATTAACTCAACAAGAGAGTCTTTTATACTCAACAAGAGAGTGATCTGTTGTCTCGTACGAAGGCCGAGATTGAGGCAAAAAGGGTTTTGACTCAACAAGAGAGTCTGGAAAGGTTAGCTCCGCTGGGGAGAATCATGTGTACAAAGCCCAAGAGGAGGCTGACTTTGCTAAGGAAGGATCATTATACAAAGCCTAAGAGGAGGCTAGCTTTCTACTGAGGAATGGTCTTGATACAAAGCCTAAGAGGAGGCTAGCTTTTGTTGGGGATTGTTAAAATCCCGAGGCAGGTCCAAATGGGAAATCAACTCTTATTGGGGATTACAGAAGAGTTGAGATGTCAGGTACCTTGAGGTTCTGATTTAAGGTAGTGATGACCCTGGTTGGGGAACTCTCATGAGAGAGACTGGGTTTCAGCTGGAGATCGATCCAAAATGCCTGGGGTTTCTTCCTATAGTTGTAAGGAACTTGATAATGTCTTTGAGACTCAAGAGGATTTAGACTGTCCAAGTCTGCTGACGTGGTTGCGAAGCACTATCGCCTTTGGGGTACTACAGTTCGATTCATTTTTTATCCTATTGAAGCTGATGAAGGAAGGGAAATAGATGTCTCCAATTAACCCTGCTTGCATACTGAGTTTAAACAGATGACTGTTGGTTTACAGATGCTATTGAGATTGTGGGTCTCTCTTAAGTTATTTTGTTAAAATAGTACCTGGGTGATTGGTGGGAGTTTAAGACTGATGCTTTTCAATTGATATGTGAGGGTATGGGCTTTGGGTTTTGGATTAGTGTGCCCGCTAAGATTTTTCTTTCAATCTTATGCCTACGTATTCCCGTTTACCGAAATAGGGAAATCAGAGCGATCGTAGTTTCTCCTATTCTATGTTGGCTAACCAGTAAAACAGAGGTTGAGACGGACTCACCCGGACTCACCCGGATATTCTGTTTTTGTACCTCCTATTTGATTTTGATGGCCATGTCCGGGTGAGTCCGTCTCAACCTCTGTTTTACTGGCGGACATTCTGATATCAACGGTAAATGATGTTCCACGGTGCTGGTATCCAACCCTGGCATATCCTAATAGGACCAAGCGAATACATCAGGGAATTCTTTGAGAAGCTTTACCAAACCCTCTCTGGCAGTTGGACTGAGCAGTGCCCCAAACCTGATTTCTTTCCTCTCTTTTTATGAACCTAAGTTTACCGTTTCCAACAGTTCTTTATGAGGTTCAATGGACCTTTCCTGCCGTCTAAGTAATCGGGAGATCTCTTCTGGAATTTCGTCGTCATTTTCTTCTTCGGCCCCAAATACCGGGAACTCCAAGTTGGGAGAAGGCATCGGATCGTATGTTTCAACGGGGTTTAAAACAAGCAATCTGCATGACGGTATGATTTGTGTTTAGAAGAGATAGGGAGAATGCAAGAGTGTGTGCAGTGCATTTCTTTGAAAAACTGCTTGTTTTTTATTATTGATTTGTTCTTTAGGATTATCATTTTCTGAGAAAAGCAAAAAGAGAAAACAACAATTAATGCTGGAATTACAAAATGACGTTATTTTATTTATGAACAAGTCGATTCTTGGAACTACAGCCCTATAAAATAAAACTTTGTCGCTTTGGGCAAAGCGAAGAAGGAAAATTTACAGAAAACGAGCCTTATCAAAACATCCGTTTCACCTGGGCAGGGTAAAAGGTTAAAGATGGCAATTACTCTGACTTATGAACGATCTTCGGAACATCGACAGCAACCCATTGGCAGCAAAATCCTTAGTGAATCACAAATTCTGGCGCCTTCCTTGATTTGTCTTCAGAAATGACGCTGATTTCTGGCAGAGCAGGATCATTGGAATATGTCTCCAAGACAGAATTGTCGTAGGAGAATTCCTCTGTTGCGTTTTGCGTAGTATTTGTACTCTCAGCTGTATCTCCCCATCCAGTCGGCTGGATGTCTTCGAGCCTGATACGAGAGCTTTCAGGAGCAGTGTACTTGACCTTGAAGTCGTACTTTCCACTTGGTTGTCCCAAGGTGTCCCACACTTCTTTGGAACTGGATGAGTCATCTTTCTCAATGATGTTGACCTCTAGAAAAGCATAGTTAATGAATTCAAGTCCTGCAAACGTTGCAAATTCATCGTTGTACTAGATGTTTTCTAAATGACCTAATTGTTGATTTCATGACATGGTGGGGACGCAGGTATTCTGTTCAATGATGCTCAGTTGATTTTCATTGTTCGGCTGATTTCCTTGCCCCAAGTCTCCTGGATATGGCTGCCACATTGGCAGGCCATCCATCGGGCGATAATAGTTGTGGACAAAGTTCTCCTTCATCAGAGTGTCCTCCTCTAATGAGTTTGGTGGAGCACGGAATACTTCCGGATCACAATCTCCATATATCATTTCGGCATCTGACCTGGGTATAAATCTCGGACTCTGTGTAGGAAAGCAAAAGGGAGTCTACGTTTTTTCCTGAGACATATAACCGTCCTTGTTAAGATAGGACTCCCATTCTTCATCTGTATCAGAGGAATCATCTTTATTAATGGTATGTACTTCTTGAGGCACTGGGTGAAGGAAACCCCACTGTGGAAGAAATTCTGAATAAGATGAAGACTTTGATTGCTAGTAGTAGCTGTCTGGGTACAGGTTGCAGAAAAACCATGACCCTTCTTTGTTTTATTGTCAGTAGGAATGACTAGTTGTCCCCATCCTGTTGTATTGGTACTCTCGACCGCTTTGATAGCATCCTTGTATGAGGAAATGGAAGTTCCCTCTTCGGATTGATTGTCCTTGCTCACCGATAGTGCTTGGAACTTAGTTCCAATAACCTCCTCGGGTTCTACACCAGTAGATGATGATAAGTTACTCACGAGAAAGGCTTGTTCTCCATAGACCGTGATGAGCTGGTTGTTCTGGACGAACTTTAACTTTTGGTGGAGGGTTGAGGTGACCACCCCAGCCTGATGTATCCAAGGTCTTCCTAATAAATAACTGTATGTTTCCCGGATGCCCATGACCTGGAAAGCGAATTGGAAAGTGTGAGGACCAATAAGTATGGGAAGGTCGACTTAACCGATAACCGTTTTCCTGGACACGCCAAATTCTTTGACGACGACCTCACTGGTTCTCATCGAGGGTCCTTTAAAGGATAATTGCATCAAAGTGGACTTCGGCATAACATTCAGGGCTGACCCTGTGTCTACCAGTACGCTGGCTAAAGCATCGCCCTGGCAGCTGACCGTGATATTGAGTGCCATGTTATGACGGCGACCCTCTTCCGGTAATTCCTCATCACTAAATCCCAAGTTATTGCAGGAAGTGATGTTAGAGACAATGCTATCGAACTGTCTGATTGTTACATCCTATTCTACAAAGGCTTGCTCCAAGACTTTCTGTAGAGCCTCCCTGTGCGCTTCTGAACTGAGTAAAAGTGACAACACAGAGATCTTTGAAGGAGTTTGTAATAGCTGATCAACAATGTTGTATTCACTCCTTTGGATGAGCTTCAGCATCTCATTGTTGTTTTCCAAAAGGTCGGGATTACTGGATTGACCGACCTATGGATTGGGAACTTCTGTCTGAGGTTCCTTTTCTTTGTTAAGTTCCCCAACTCCTCGGTTGAAGATTCGACCACTCCGTGTTACTCGACTGATGTCTACAATATTCACAACGGAGGGTAATGGAATTTCCTTTCCATTATCGACTGTTGTTACACCGTATTTTTAAGGGATAGCCTTAGTTGATTCATACGGTAATGGTCCAGGTAGATAGATGACTATGGGAGCCTTCTGATTTTTTCGACCATCGTAAGTAATTTTGACCCGTTCCTGGTTGGGAACTCTCGATTCGTCAAGTAGAGGAATGATGGTACAAACATCCCTAGCCTTCTGATGATCAGAGATTATGACAACATCCTCAATTTAATCAGCGAGGTAGTCCGGTGCCCAGTTGATTGGTCTGGAACCCGGATACGGGCGAATCTCTCTATGATCCACCTGACCCTAAAGAGCTGCTTGCACAAGGTAACATCCTTGGTTACTTTCCGAACAGACTCTACAACGTTCATAGTTGTGCGGTGGCACCTGGCCATGCCCGCTTTGAATACAATGTAACCTCACTAGGTCAATTTCCAAAGATTGAACGTCCTGACTTTGATGCCGAGTAGGGTTCCCGTTGGTAATACTAATTTTCTGGGTGTCTTCATCCATATAGATTGGAAGCCACCAGTGGTTCAACAAGTACTAAAGGGTTTCTTGGACAAGGGCACAACCTTGATTGTTTTTGTAACCCGCCCTACAGCTCTGATAATCATGTGATACCAAGAACCCGAGTCGGACCTGTTTAGCATGTAACTCCACCAGGCTGGTATTCATCAAGCGAATATCAAAGATTTGAATCAAGTTGATCTGATAGGGATTCCTATCATGGTAGTCCTGGATCCATCCAATATCCATCTGACACTAGAGGGCCTCTTGTACAAAAGAGCATCCCTGTTTGTTTACCGAGTAAGTCAGACAGGAACTGTAATCGTGCCGCGGCAGATTATGATACTGGCTTTGCCTGTAGTGCATCGCCACCAAGTTGACATTCATTGCACGAACGTCGTTGTTTTGAATGATGTTAGAATTCATGTAAACCATGTTAACTCCACGAACTCGGTGCTCTTGGATCCATCCGAGATCCATCTGTTCTTGTAGAGCTGATTGCAACACAGAACATCCTCAATTGCTTTTAGAGCAGATATCACACTAGTGATAGTTATGAGGTGGCACATGGCCATATCCACTCTGTCTGCAATGCATCTTGACCATATTGGTCCTTAACAAGAGTACATCATGAATTTGATAGACGTTGTTACTCTCTCCCTCTATCAAATTGACTACGGCTTTCTCGTGTTGAGGCAGCGGGTTTGTGAGAACATTAGGATTCGTATCCTTGAAATATAAGACCCCGCTCATAACAAGCTTATGCACGTCGGATTTGAAATTGAGACAGTTCTCTAGGTTATGCCCCGGTCCTCCTTGATGGTAAGGGCAAGTCTGATCCATCTTAAACCAAAAAGGCGGATTTTCCGGTACTGTAAGAGGGGACTTAGTCTGGACATGCCCCTTAGCCAGTAGTAACGGAAAGAGTTCTACGTATGATACGGGTATAGGATCAAATCCTAGTGGCCGCGTTGCACGGTTGTTGTTGTATGAAGGACGAGCCTGCTGAAGAGGCTGTTGAGTCCTTTGCTGATTAGGTTGGCTCTGCACAACTTGAGGTTGATACGTAGAAATAGGCGCAGGATTGATAGCAGGAGTCACAACCGCTACTGGCTGATAACATCGCCTTTGCTTTTCGAGAGAGATATTCCCAATATCTTGCTCTTTTTTCTTAGAGAGAGTACTACCGTATCGCTTTGTACTACTTGATGATCCAGCATCTTTCACTAGACGTCCTTCTCGGACGGCTTCCTCAAGACGAACTCCTATACCGACCATCTCGGTGAAGTCACTAGGTGAACTGGCAACCATTCTGTCGTAATAAAGTTAGCTTAAGATCTTTAAGAAGATCTTTGTCATCTCTTTTTCCTCAAGAGGTGGACAAATTTGAGCGGCAATTTCACGCCATCTCTAAGCGTATTCCTTAAAGGTTTCCTTGTCCTTTTGTGACATTGATCTGAGTTGATCTCTGTCGGGTGCCATGTCCAGATTGTATTTATATTGTTGGACAAAGGTAGTACCAAGATCTCTGAAAGTGCTAATCGTAGCAAGTTTTAAACCCATGTACCATTTTAGGGCGGCACCGGTTAAACTATCCTGAAAGTAGTGAATCAGTAAATCCTGATTCTCTGTCTGAGCTGACATTCGCCGAGCGTACATCACGAAGTGACTCTGAGGGCAAGAGTTACCCTTGTACTTTTCAAAGTTGGGCACCTGGAATTCGTGCGGGACTTTCACATTAGGGACCAAGCAGAGGTCCGCGGCGTCCTTTCCAAATAAATCCTGACCGCGAAGGGCTTGCAGTTCTTTCTGCATTCCCAGGAACTGTTCATGGAACTCATTCATATTTTCGAACATGTTGTCGTTTCCACCAGAAGGTATCTGTGGAATCTGTCCTTCTGGGACAGTGTGTACCACGGGCGGTGGTATAGTGATTATAGCCGAGACTTTCGGTGCCTCCCGACGTTTGTAACCTTTAGGAGTTGTTGTCATGCCCCTGGCATCTTCGCTTTCCCGAAGTTTGTAACCTTCAGGCCCAACGGTTCCTGCTGAGGTTCCCCGATCCTCATTGATCGGTGGAACATATCCTTTCGGGATATAGTTAAGTGGCATGCCCCAGGGACGATCCTTCGGCATTTTGTGCCTAGGATCGGAGTTTTCCACTATGGGCGTTGAGGTGATCTCCGAGATCACATTCCTTTGTACCTGAGCTTCTGCCATGGCTTGCATGTCGTTATGAAGCTTTCTCATATCCTCTCTCAGAGCGTCGATCTCTTCTCTCAACTCTCTGTTCTCTTCCTCGAGATCATCCATCTTTTTTTGACGATTGGCCCGAGTATTGTACGAATGAGACAGTTTGACTCTAGAACTGAGACACAAACGTGAGATTCGTAGGTAAGAAGAATACGTGACGTGAGAATGATGAATGCAATGATTATATTAATTAGTTTTTTTGGTTTAATCAAAATATACCTCGACAATTAGATTGCAAATATCAAACAGTGGGGAAACCCCATTTTATTGAATTCAAAGGATTGCGAAAATAGAAATACAGTAGATTACAAGGTGCGGAAACAGAAACCTAATCTAAGGGGTCCCGAGTCCTCTCTGGGGAGAAACCAGGTGCTGATTCTGGTACTTTCCTTTTCTTGGACCGGGGCTCTTGGGCCGTTGTCGGGTTGTCATTCCTTTGCCAAGTGAAAGGAGCGAGCAAATTCCTTTGGTCATCCTGATTATCCACAGCATGTTGCTCTAAAATTTCAATCAGAGCATCCTTATCTTTTAGCAGTCGCTGTATTTTGGTACACTCTACATTGAGGGTGTGGTATTTGTTCTTCCAAGACCTCCTCTCCTGTTGAACTTTATTGAGATTAACCTGAAGTTTTTCCATTTCAGTCATGAAGTACATGACAGATGCCCTCGGTGGAAGAACTTTGTGACGAGGATAAGGCATCTTTAGCTTGAGAGCTCTAGTTTATACCCAGTGGAGATAAGGCTCCACCGAGACACAATCCAGTTTTCCTAGAGACTCTCATCCTTTCTTATGAACATGTTTCCAAGCGTGCACTATTTCCATCTTTAGTGCCCTGTCATTTTCTCCTTCTTTGAAGAAAAGACCCTCCAGAGGAGCATTACGTGGGACATGCCTCATCGGGTATCCAAATTGACGACGAACCAACACCGGATGGTAGTTGATTCCTCCCTTAGTTCCTATGAGGGGTACGTTGGGGAAGTTTCCACAACGATCAATGATCCTGATCCCGTCATAAATCCTATTGCACCAATCTATATCAGAGTTGGTAAGAGACATAATTTTCTGCGACCAACACAAGGCACTCTTATGAACCCAAAACGCAGCAGACTTGGTTAAATGGGAGATAAACCATTTATATAACAGGGGTACACAACACATGATCATCCCTCCGCTGTACAAATTCCCTAAGTGTACAGAATGATACGCGTCCGCGAGCAAAGTTGGCACAGGGTTTCCAATGAGAAAAACCTTAATGGCGTTGATATCGACGAAGCTATTAATGTTGGGAAACAGAAATAACCCGTAGATGAGTAAGACAAATATGCTTTCAAAAGCAGTCATGTTCCCTATACTAGCAAAGTACAGAGCCTTCTTTGTCAGGAACTGGGCTGGCAAACCTGGGAGCCCACCCTTGGTGGTCATGTGAGTCTTGATTTCTGACTCATCCAAAAAAAATGCTCTTGCAATGGTCTGATCCTTTGGAATTTCTTCTGGTCCAGAAAATGGAGCTCGATCAGTAATGTGTAGATCGGTTAGGTGAGAATACTCCTCCAACATTGGTGCGAGCTGGTAATCCGGGAATGTGAAACAGTGATAGACTGGATCGTAAAACTGAATGAGTGCCTCCATGATTCCTTCAATCACATGGACTCTTAATAGAGGTAGCAGACCTCCGTACTTAGCTCTGAAAGCTTCAGGGTTAGTGATCATCCTCGCTAATCCTCTCAAATCCTCTAATTTTGGAACCCTGAAGGTATACCTATGAGTTCTCCTTCTACCGAAGTCCATGAGCGCAATCTTTTTCTCTGACATTTGCAATCATTGTCTTAGTTTAATTTGAAAAAGAGAGACTAGAAGAGAAAATTTTTCTTTGATGTAATATTTTTTAGATGAATGCATGAATGCAGCACACAAAAACATAGAAAAAACACGGGGTCAAAGGGTCGGTGTCATGAAGTCAAGGTTCAACCCCCCCAAAGGTTTATACTAGTGATTTTTGTACCTGTCTCTCAACATCATCAGTTCTTGTCGAGAAAACACCAGCGGGCCAGGAACCATGCTAGGTGATGTTTTTCGAAAAACCATCAGAAGAGGGTGGTATTGCGTGACAACCATTTCCAATAGTTTCCGCACCACTAAAAGAGGTTTTTCCTAGGTGTATACTCAATCTTTCCACATGCGGCATCACACGCATTCCCATTAGCAGAAAAATAAACACAGATATCAATTAGGAAAAGCAGTATATATATTTGTCCTAAAGTCCTAGACTTTAAAGAGCTATGAATCTTATGTTCCTGACAAAAATGGCTCCCCAGCAGAGTCGCAATTCTGTGGTACCTTCCCAAATTTAAAGGTTTTGACCTAAGATCCTAGTGAAGTCAACAAAAATCCTATCCCAGTGATATCCCCAAAGAAAGAAAGAAAATAAAAGAGCCCCACGGTGGGCGCTACTTTTCTGTGGCACTTTTTAAGGTTTCTTCTTAAGAGATGGGAAGAGAACAAGATCTCGTTGTACAATGATTCTGTCCCCAGTGAAGTCACCATTTTTTCTGTAGCACGAATTTTCAGACGTGGTTGCGAAGCACTATCGCCTTTGGGGTACTACAGTTCGATTCATTTTTTATCCTATTGAAGCTGATGAAGGAAGGGAAATAGATGTCTCCAATTAACCCTGCTTGCATACTGAGTTTAAACAGATGACTGTTGGTTTACAGATGCTATTGAGATTGTGGGTCTCTCTTAAGTTATTTTGTTAAAATAGTACCTGGGTGATTGGTGGGAGTTTAAGACTGATGCTTTTCAATTGATATGTGAGGGTATGGGATTTGGGTTTTGGATTAGTGTGCCCGCTAAGATTTTTCTTTCAATCTTATGCCTACGTATTCCCGTTTACCGAAATAGGGAAATCAGAGCGATCGTAGTTTCTCCTATTCTATGGGAGGAAATGGTGTTTTGGTGTCTTGTTCAAAGCCCAAGACGTGAAGCTGAAAAGGTGGTTTATATCTTGTTCAAAGCCCAAGATGTGAAGCTGAAGAGGTCTATTTGTATCTTGTTTGAAGCCCAAGATGTGAAGCTAAAAAGGTGTTGTCTTTAGAGAGAATTTGTCATCTCTAAAGGGGGTCTGTGTGTCACAGCTGTTGGGTGACTGACTATAAAGGAGGATTACTTTAACAGGGATATATGAATCCTAGCAATGCCATAATTTCCTTTATAGGGGGTTTTAACCTGAAGAAGAAGACTTTAACTCAGTGTAGAGAAATGCCATCTTTCCTTAGGAATTTCTCATGCTAAAAGAGGGACAGTGGTGTGGATGTAAATAATCCAGAGGCTTGCCGCTTACAGCAATTAGATGAAAGGAGCTGTTGATGTTTGTATCCTGTGAACGAGGCATAGTTTTGATGCTAAAAGGTTGATTGACTCAACCGGGGTTTTCTTATACAAAGCCTAAGAGGAGGATATTGACCCAACAAGAGGGTGTTTTGTGTCTCGTACGAAGCCTGAGAGGGAGGCTAAAAGGGTTTGACTTAACAAGAGAGTGCTTTTTAGATGTGTCTTGTACGAAGCCCAAGACGGAGGCTAAAGGTTGACTCAACAAGAGAGCGCTTTTATACTCAACAAGAGAGAGTCTTTTGTATCTCGTATGAAGCCCGAGGGGGAGACTAAAGGGAGATTAAGTCAACAAGAGAGTCTTTTTGTGTCTCGTACGAAGCCCGAGATAGAGGCTAAAAGGATTGCTGTTTCAGTTGAGTGACAGGTCCAGCAGGTTTGTTAAAAGAGAAAATCAGTTCTTATAAAGAGACTGATTAAAGGTAAGGCTATGCTTTGTGATTGATCAGAGGATCAGGGTTATTTTCTGTTCTTTAAGGAAACGGGGAATCCATAGGATATTGGAGACTGTCCAAGTCTACTAGTGTTTTTCCCTACTTGAGAATGCCTTCGAGACTCAAGGAGATTAGACTGTCCAAGTCTAGAGTTTTATCTTTTGTACTATGCTTAAAGAAACAGTAGTAGTACGTTTACAGTAGAAAGATCTAGACTCTTTGAAAGACTGTTCTATTAAGATGACTAATTTCTGTTCCTATACCTCTAGGAGGTCGTCGGGACAATTTGTACGAAGCCCAAGAGGAGGCTGGAAACTGTTAAGAAGCCGAGGGACAATTTGTACGAAGCCCAAGAGGAGGCTCTCTTCCCGAAGGACGAATCCATATACGAATCCTAACAGAAGGATGTGAATACTTCTAAGAAGCCGTAGGGTCCTTGTACAACGCCTTAGAGGAGGCGCGGATGCTTTTAGGAAGCCTGTGGGTCCCCAAACCCCGATAAATTCAAGACAGGCTACTCACAGAGAATAGATCAAGCCAGGAAAGTTCAAGAATTTGGAAGAAACTCAAGAGATGCCATTCACTAAGAAAAGATCATCTCTGGGGAGTAGAGTTTCTTTGGCAATTTTTAAGAGTGACAGTCTGTGAAAGGGTTCACCGAGAGTGCTGCCTTTCACATCTCCATATTGTTTAACCCTAAGAGGAGGGAAGACTATATCTGATAATCCTTTGGGGGATCTAGTTTTGTCTATTTAAGAGTGATCAACAGGGCTTAGTGCTAGATGTAGTTGCCGGGGAAACTCTAAATATCTATACTAATATTACACAGTTGATATGATTTTATGAAAGAAGACTTGGAGCGAAACAGCCCCACAATATAGTTATATGTATATGAAAGCGGATAAAGAAAGCATATAACCACTTACTCGATTGTAGAGCTTCCATGCTGTTTGGTTAGTTGTTCAACAAAGAAAGATTGAAAACAACAGTACATTCAAAATTAAAGGAGAAAGTATTTTGAAAAGATGTTGGGGCTTACAGCTCAGGGAGAGGCCGAAGGTTTATCAGTGATTGCCCTGTCGTTTTGTACAGAGGGACTTATACAAGTGACTGAGGCCCAAAAAGTTTTCAATACAAGGGGATGGGTCTTACACTCTCTCAAGAGGCCTAAAAGATTTATTTTTGTACAAGTGGTGGGGCTTACAGCTCAAGGAGAGGCCCAGGGTCATTTGTTTGAAAATGTCGGTCACACCGAGATTTTCGAAAACGCGGTGGGTCTTATACAATGCATTGAGGCCCAAAATGATTTGGTTTTCAAAGGGGGTTGGGTCTTACACTCTAATAGAGGCCCAAAATATTTTGAATGGGTCTTATAGCTCGAGGAGAGGCCCAAGGTTTATTTTTCAACGGACGATGATCGCGTCGAACTTTTTGAAATACAACGGGACTTATACAATAAGTGAGGCCCAAAATGGTTTTGTATTTACAAAGGATTGGGTCTTACACTCTATTAAAGGCCCAAAACTATTTGAAATTGTTTGATGAGGGTGAAAATCAAAGAAACCCTAATTTGTTATTCTTTAAAATTAAATATTTAAAGAAAAAAAAAAAATACCAAATAAGTTTGAATAAACCATTTGTGATTTTTGTTTAAGGTTTGAGAAATGAGGGATTAATCACAAGGTTAATTAAAACTCATTTGGTTTTGATTTTCATAGTAAATATTCACTTTCAAAATGTTTAAAAACATTAAAAAGGAATTTATTCACAAAAATACTAATTATATTAAATAAATAATATAAACTTAATTTTTTTGTGGAATAAAATATTTCAAAATTTTTGTATTTTTTGCAAAAAGAACCAATAAAAAATAATTAAAATTGAAAGAGTTATTAATTTTCCAATTAATTAATAAAACAAAAAAATATTGGAAAAATAGCAAAAATGTGAGAAAACACAAAATGGCATGGGTGGGGTTTGAACCCACGACCTTAAGGTCATAGGGCGTGCGCCTTACCACTGGGTTAGTGATACATCCATTGTTTGAAACACAAACACAAATATACAAGGCTTGCCTTGTGTTTTGGAAGGCAAGACAAGTTTTGCCAAGAAACGGGAAGGTGCATAACTTTCTCATTTCTCAATGTTTGGGGACAAAATTTATATGCATCTAGCCTAGAATTTCACAAGGAATCCAATGGTGGTGGTATTTTTTTTCAAATCATACTCCCTCCTCAAAATTCGATAGCAGTTTTGAAAAAGGCCTATAATTGCATTTTCTATGCTACACTTTGATACAGGCATGAATTACATGATGAATTGGTTCAAACACAACATATATAACATGTATGAGGTGTGTATGATCAGTGGACTTCAAAGCAATGCATATTTTGGAAAGTTCAAGTCATGATGCTTACCTCTTTTTGAGCTTTTGGAGTTTTCTGTGCAATCTGCCAAACTTCTTGTTCCATAAATGGTTTGATGCTTTGGACACTCTCAAATGATCCCTTAGAAGCTTTAAGGATGGTTGGAATCAGCTGGAACCTTCAAAAACACAAACTGGCCCTTTCTTGCAAAAGGGGTTAAAATGACCAAAATAGTAACTCTCTCAAATGGTGTTCTATATGGGGGGAACCATTTGGGACAGTTCAAGGATGTTATTTGGAGTATGTTTGAGGTTTTATCTAGTTTGGAAAGTGACTGAATCAAGACATGGCTTAAAAAATGCACAAAAGGCCTATTTTGAGGTTTTGAGAGGTGACTTTGTGATTTTGGTGTTACAAGTCACTTTTGATGGTTTAGATCACCTACATATGATTTTTATGAGGTGTTAGGATCATGAGTTGGGATGGAAATGCTCTCTAACTCAAAAACTCAGACCTACCTTGCTAAAGAAGGTATTTTTGCCTAAAGAAAGGGATTTTGAGGAAAGCATCTGTTTGATGGCTTTGGTGTACTCAAACTGAGCACAAATGAGCTCTATTTATAGTAGAGCAAGTTTGTTTTGGGATCAATAGTGAATGGCAACTATAGCAGAGGTTTGGCCAATGGTTGCCCTTTGGAATCCAAGTCTCCTCTAGTCGTTGACAAGAGGTTAGGGCACAGGGTTGTGGTTCCCTTGGTCTTGGATAAGTCTTGACTGCATTTAGTTGTAAATGGCTCAGTCCATTTCACCTTGGTGTATGCATTGAATGCTCCAAAACAAAATTGGAGTCTTGTCCCTCTTTTAGGAAATTCTAGGTTTGGCATGCTACTTCTTGTTCCAAGGACTTTGGAGGCTTGGCTCAGTGTTTGTCCCCTTTAAATTTGATCCTCAGATGTGTCCAAAGTGATGACAAGGCTTGGAATTATCTGATTTTGCCAAATCGAGTAAAAATGTAAAATTCTGCCTAGCCTTTGGCAGTTTTCAGCAAGGCATATTGCCATTGTCATATCTCATGGCCCAAGTGGAATTTGGTGATGTTCTTGGTCATTTTGGAAAGCCCTCATATGATACAACAACTGTTGGATCATATTTGGTTTTGATACCTTTTGGATCCAAGTGAAAAATCCCCCTACATTTGGAAAAAAGTGAAGGCAGATTCTGACTTAGTGAAAAATTCACTAAGTGTTGGAAAAAAGTGACATTTTCACTTTTTGTGATTTTGATCATTCCATAACTCAAAATCCATGAGGAATTTGGAGGGGGGTCAGTTTTAAGCTTTTGTACAGGGTAATGAGATCTACACATCAAGCTTTGGATGAGGAAAAATGGCTTTGTGGTTTAGGAGTTATGATCCTCCAAAGTTGGTACCCTTGCCACTTTGTTCATAACTTAGAAAATTTTCTAAGTTTTTATGGTTATGCCTTTTACAAGTTATCCCACTTTTCTTGATTGTTCTTGATGAATGATGATTCAAATCATACATTAACATCATTTTAGGGTTAAAAAACCATTTTTGTGAAAAATCTTAAAAAGTCAAAGTTGACTTTTATCAGATGAATTTTAAACTGTGCGATCCTTTAAGAAATCATGTCCTTGACCTAAATCAAACTTGATGGACATGTTCCATGGGTGTTATAGGGTATATTGAATCATGTCTTAAGGTTTGGGAGCATGTCCTGGTCAAAAGTCAAAGCTATAGTTGACTTTTCTCGCAAAACCCTAACTGTGGTACTGATGAAATTGAGACTTGTTGCTCAAGCTTCCTGGATCAATTCATTGTTACAAATGGATCAATGTGGTATGTTGGAGACCCTCAAATCATGTCTTGAGGACTTGCCTCATGATTTGTCCCAAAAGTCAACTTAGGGGTAAATTAGGTCAAGAAACCCTAATTCTTGATTTTTGATGTATGCATCCCCTGAGGTCAAATTAACTTGATGGATGGGCCCATGAGGTTCCATGGAGTATTTTAGGATATGGTTTAAAGCATTGGCTCATGCCCAGAGGAAAATTTTCATCTGGAGGCCCTGGTCGACCAAACCCTAATTTGGTGACACTGGCGATCTTGAGGCTTGATCCACCTGGAAGGGAGCAGCCTTGTGCTTAATCCTTAATGTGGGAGTCCTCTTGATCCCTTGTGGATATTTGTGAGGCTAGACAAGTTTAAGATCATGTCATTTCTTGATTGATCCTTTGTCTAAAAGCTCTGAGAGGGCTGGAAACTCTAATTTTGATTGTAATGGATGCTCACCCATCTTTGGGGAGACTACTGAGGTATGATGGTTCCTACATATTGTGATGATGATTTACACAATGATGGGAAATATTAGTGGTCAAAATTTGGGGTTTGACAGTATGATGCCTCCAAGAGGAGGCAAAGGCATTTAAGGGATGCGAATCAACCTTAAATAGGCTGAGGTCTGACACTGGAAAGACTGCTCTAGCAAAGGATGACTAAGTTCTGTCTTATACATTTAAGAGGTCGTCAAGGTCCTTGTATTAAGCCCAAGAGAAGGCATGAAAACTTCTAAGATTCCGGAGGGTCCTTGTACAACGCCCAAAAGGAGGCGGGGATGCTTTTAAGAAGCCTGTGGGTCCCGAACCAAGAGAAGTTCAAGAAATACAATTCAAAGAGAAGAGATCATTCCCGGAAAGTTTGAGGTTTGAAGAAACTAAAGAGATGCTATTCACAGAGAATAGATCAACTTCGGGGAGTAGAATTTCTTTGACAATTTCTAGGGGTGACAGTCTAAGAAAAGGTTCACCGAGAATACTGCCTTTCTTTTGTTCCATATTGTTTAACCCCAAGAGAAGGGAAGACTGTATCTGGAAATCCTATGGGGATCTAGTTTTGTTTGTATTTAAGAGTGACCAACGTGGCTTTACCTAGTTCTAGACTTAGCTGTCGGGGAAAACTCTAAATAACTATACTAGTATATATATACAGTTGATATATAACAAGTATTTTAAAAGGTATTAAAGAAGACTAACCATGCGTAGCTTCCCAGAATACAGTTATATATATCCGACATGTATTTAAAAGGATGAAAGAAGACTAACCATGCACCGCTTCCCACAATACAGTTATATATATATTAAAGCGAGTAAATGAAGGCTGTTAAAACTTATAGGTGAGCGAGCTTCCATGCTGTATTGTTAGTTGTTCAGAGAAATTAAAGAAAGTTTTGATAACAACTGTATATTTGAAACTAAATCAAAAGGGAGTTGTTTGTGGAAAAATTGTTGGGGCTTATACTCAAGGAGAGGCTCAAGGTTTTAACAGTGATTGTACTGTTGTTTTGGATATCGTATCGGGACTTATACAATGACTGAGGCCCAAAAAGTTTTCTGTACAAAGGGATGGGTCTTATAACTCAAAGGGAAGTCCAAATGTTATTTAAAGAAAAGAAATGGGACTTACAACACAAGGGTAGGCCCAAAAATGGTTTGAAAACGACGGTCTCGTCGGAGTTTCTGAAACTGTATGGGACTTATACAATACACTGAGGCCCAAAAATGGTTTATTTACAAAAAGGGGATTGGGTTTTACACTCTATTAGAGGCCCAAAAGTGTTTTTAAGAAAAGGAATGAGACTTATAGCTCGAGGAGAGGCCCAAATGATTATTTGTTTGAAAATAGCGATCGCGCCGAGGATTGAAAACATAGTGGCTCTTATACGATGACCGAGGCCAAAATTATTTTGGTTTTCAAAAGGGGTTGGGTCTTACACTCTATTAGAGGCCCAAAAGTGTTTGAAAAAGATTGATGAGGGTGGAATTAATCAAAACCCTAATTTTGTTTAAAATGGAATTAATTTTGTTAAAAAATTAATAAAAATTATTGAAAACATGTGAAAAATGAGTGGTGATATTGGATCAATGTTTCAAAAATTATGTTTTTATTCACAAAATGATTGGAAACCATTTAAGTTTGGAAAATCAAGAAGGAAAAAATATTTTAAATGTTAAAAAACAAATAAAAATTAATTCTTTGCAAAAGTATCAAGTATATGAAATAAATAATATTTTTGGGAAATTTTTGTAAAATAAAATATTTTAACATTTTTGTGAATTATTAAAAAAGAATCAACTCAAAATCATTAAAATTCAGAGAGAAATTAGATTTTGAATCAATTAAATAAAATCACAAAATTCAAATATTTGAATATATGAAAAAGGGCGCCAAGAACACCCAAGAACACGCGCGTGTTCTGAGTTTTGCCCAGATTTGCATTTTCTCACTAATCTCACTAAATACTTGATGAAATCACACAATCCACATATCAATCTACTCGTTTTCACCTCACGATCATGTCTATGGTCTTTAATTTCATTTATTTTAAGCATGGAATAAGAAATCAAAGAGAAACCTCAAGAACCCTAAATTCTGCATGAAGGCTCAGAATTTCCACACACGATTCATACAAAGCAATTAATTGAGGGGAAACATTCCATACATGATTATGAACATGTGGCAAAATTATTATGGGAGGAAATCTGCATGAATCATGAGATGACCAAGTTGAGGCTTACCTCTTGCAGCTGGTGATCGTGTTTTGAGTTAGAGGCATTACAGCTTGGTTCCAATGATATGGACAGCTTCCCTAGGTGCTATGGAGTGTGTCTGAATTCTTGGAGTGGTTGGAAACAAGTTGGAACTTAAAATGGTACCCCAACTACAAGTCTGTTAATAGCTTGAGCAGTTGGATGGTGATTTTGGGAAATTGGTGTTCCAGATGTTGTTTAAGTGTTTGGATCACTTCTATATGATGTTTATGAGGTGTGTGTGTGTGTGATTCGTTTGGTTGGAATTGCTCTCAAGCTCAAAACCGATAGTGACTTGCTTTGGAAGGCAAAATTGGAGTGAAAGAGGTGATTTTTAGGAAAGCATCAGTTTGGGTGCTTTGGTGTACTCAAACTGATCACAAATGAGGTCTATTTATAGTGCACCAAGTTTGTTTTGGCTGAAATAGTGTATGGCAACTGGTACAGGTCTTTGGCCAATTGGATCACTTTGGAATCTCAAGTCTCCTCTAGCCATTGACTTGAGATTAGAGCGCATGCCTATGGTTCTTTGGTTCAAGGATAAGGCTTGACTGACGTGTTCATCTTTGCTCTGATACATGCCACCTCTAAGCGTCCATTGAATGCCTCAAAACAAAATTGGAGTCTTAAGGAATCTTTAACTTTTAGGGGTGCCAAACCTATATGTAGTTCCAAAGACTTGGGAGGCTTATGAATCAGGGTTTGTTCCTCCTTGGTCTCCCCTTGAGGTGTGCAGATGGATAAACTTGTTTATCATTTGCACAAATTAACCAAATCGAGCCCTAATGCACAATCTTCCTTGCCAAGACAGTTTGTAGCAAGGCATTTTGCAGCTGTCATAACTCCTAGCTCATATGGAATTTGATGGAGTTCTTTGACATTTTGGAAAGCTGATATATCCTATTTCAATATGATGTCCAACTTTGGTTTTGATCCAACTTGAATTACAATGAAAAATGCCTCTACTTTTGAGAAAAAATAAGGCAGATTCTGACTTAGTGAAAATTTCACTAAAGTGTTGGGAAAGTGCCACTTTCATGTTTTCAGCCATTTCGTTCACTCCATAACTTAAAATCCATGAGGAATTGGAATGAGCTGTAGTTGAAGCTTTTAAAGTATGCAATGAGAGCTAAAAATCCATCTTTGGACCATCCAAAATGGTTGGTTGGATCTCAAGTTATGGTCCATGGAAGTTGGTACCCTAGCCACTTTGTTCCATAACTTAGAAAATTTCTAAGTTTTTTATGGTTACCCCTTTTACAAGTTAACTCACTTTCTTTGATTTTTCATGATGAATGATGATTCAAATCACATATTAACATTGTTTTAGGGTTGAGGAACCATTATTGTGAAAAATCTCAAAAAGTCAAACTTGACTTTTGTGCACAATTGACTTTTTATCAGATGAATTCCAAACTGTGCGATCCTTTGTGAAATCAAGTCCTTGATCTAAATCAAACTTGATGGACATGTTCGATAGGTGTTATATGGTGTATTGAGTCATGTCCCAAGGCCTGGGAGCATGTCCTGGTCAAAAGTCAAAGGTACAGTTGACTTTTTCCCCAAAACCCTAATTATGGTCCTGATGAAATTGAAACTTGTAAGTTAAGCTTCTTGGATCAATCCATTGTTGTAAATGGATCAATGTGGTTTATTAGAGACCCTAAAATCATGTCTTGAGGTCTTGGCTCATGTTTTTTCCCAAAAGTCAACTTAAGGGTGAATTAGGTCAAGAAACCCTAATTGCTGATTTTTGGTAAATGCATCCCCGGAGACTAAATTGCCTTGATGATTGGGTCCATGAGGTCGCTTAGGGTATCTTGGGTTATGCTTTGAAGAATTGGCTCATGCCCAGAGGAAAATTTTCATCTGGAGGCCTCAGTCGACCAAAACCCTAATTTGGTGACACTGGCGATCTTGAGGCTTGATCCACTTGGAATGCTACAACTTTGTGCTTGATTCCTAATGTGGGAGTCCTCTTGATCCCTTATAGGTGTTTGAGAGGCTAGACAAGTTGAAGATCATATCATTCCTTGATTGATCCCTTGTCTAAAGCTCTGGGAGGGCTTGAAAGCCTAATTCTTGTTTGTGGTGAATGCTCAACAATTCTTGAGGATATTTGATGAGGCATGTAAGTACATCCATATTGTGATGATGATTTTTATAATGATGGGAAATCTTAGTGGTCAAAATTTGGGGTATGACAGTAACGAGCTCCTCTGGAATGAATGCACGATTACTTGGTAGGTTTGATTCCCTATTGTTACACCCACATATAATATCATACATCAAATCATAAATACTATACATGAATCCAAGTGTCTGGTACTGAAATACCACAATTTCCAAGTTAACACATTATATGCATTGCGTGCCCAACATACTTAATACAAAAAAACTATGGCATAATGTATACAAGATGTTCCAAGACACTAAGAACTAGATCAAAACATTGATCTCAAAATAATCTCCATAACGGAAGTCTTGCCATCCCAAAAGCCAAGATAAATAAGGATAATCAAACGACTTTATCCTTACGCTTCGCAGAACCTAAAGCACCTGTAATATAATCAACAACATGGGGTGAGATATTAAATCTCAGTGAGTTCCCTATCTTATAGATTCTCTCTGCTTTACAAGGTTCTATCATCCTAACCCAAGTCAAAAGGGAAGGGGAGTGACCTTGAGTACTCACTCTCACACTATATGGATACATGTCATGAGTCTGTTAACTCAAGATTTTATCACTAATCGGTAACCTTACCAAGGCATTCCCTTTTCCCATCCGCTTCTATGTCTAGAAGTCGACCCGAGTCATGGATCCTTGTAATCTACTTGACATACGAATTGGATTCGGGAACATCAGCTTGTTAACCGTGAACTGTCACTTCTCATGGCCTATTAACCATCATAAGTCTCTACCCATAGGTTCCATTCGAACTAAACGCGGGAATCAAACCTGCCAAGTAGTTATGCATACGCTTCAGAGGAGATCTTTACTCATGAAACTGCATCTCAGGGGAAAATGGTTACGATTACATGATCATACGCACAAACGTGATTGTATTCGACAATCACAAGGCCACATTCGCCTTTAGGACTCTTTTTCCTTTTCTCAATACTTACACCGTTTACACATGATCCATACTAGTGTATTATTCTTTTCTATACCATTCGATACTGGACGTACGCCTCGGCCTCTTCTGCACGAGCGTCGTCATTAAGTTATTCATCAAATTCCTAGCTTATTACTAGGTTCCAATATAGTTTCACAGTAAGGTTTCCTCACTCTACCTATTCCATATTTTAACATGCATTTACTCTCAATCATGTTTAACATCAACATTAGGCAAAGCATATTACAATTTCACATTTTGAATTACATATAATAATTCCATCATAAGCTATACAAAAGCATATTACAGTTGTATAATAGAATCACATATAATGATTCGATTACAAGTTATATCACCCTTGTCTTCCCTCTGATTTATTTAATCGGGCACCGAAAAAAATATTTTTAACCCTTATCAGGTAGTACATTTCTATAGCTTTCAATCGATACCAAGAAGACTTCGATCGGAAGCGCGGTTCAAAAGATATTAATTTTCTAAAATATTTTTCAAAACACAACAGTGGTAACCGGTTACCCTATATAGAGTAACTGATTACTTTATCATTTTTCAAAACAGAACCAAAAACTTCAATAGGGTAACCGGTTACTCTGAAATAGAGCCAAAATGAGAGTTAGAGACACTTTTGCGTAACCGGTTTCCTTATATAGAGTAACCAGTTACTCTGTCCATTTTTGCGTAAAAACACCATTTTTCCTGCAAGTAACCGGTTACCTCATATAGAGGAACCAGTTACCACTGAGTCTGAGACCTAAAAACCTGTTATTTCCAGCATCAAAGCCCAATGGAACCCATCATAATTCATGGGAACATCATAGTAAGCATCAACCATTCATATTCCATACAACCCACACATATTATGTGTTCTATTTCAGATTTCAACCATAGCAAACATCATTTAGCCTGATTAAATCAAATTCACCATTTTTATCCAAGTTCTAACCTAAGTTTCTATACTTAGGGTTCTAACTAGAACTCACTAACAACAAGATGAGGAAGATGAAGAAGATGTTGGGATGATTTGATGAAAAAGAGATGATGATCCAAGCTCTTGATCTTCTCCTCCAAGTTTCTCTCTTTTTCTCCTCTTGCTCTTCCTTCTCTCTACTCTTACTATCTTTTTCCAACATTGTTTCTACTTTGGTACAAATGTGGAAAAGGAAATGATATAGAGAATTCCAATTAGTTAGTAACACTACTAAATGTCCAGTACACCTCTATAGCACCAAAAGCTAAAACCTCAAAGTCAGATAATATTAATTTGATATGCTCTGAGCTCATCAGTTTACTCTAATTATCTTATCCAATAAATTCTCAGAGTACACCGGAACCCAGTTGACCATACTTAATATTATCCAGATCAAAATAACTTACGGGGTATTACATCCTCCCCCCCTTAAATAGAAATTCGCCCACGAATGTAAAAATTATCTGAATATATGAGGGTAAGCTTCTCGCATCTCTGATTCTAGTTCCCAAGTTGCATCACCCGGATGCGTCTCATCCCACTGAACCTTAACAAGAGGAAACTCTTTATTCCTTAACACCTTAGTTTATCTTCCTGTGATACGACTTGGTTGAGGTTCAAACGTTAAATCTGTTTCTATCTCAATCGTATCTGGTAGAATTGGATGAAGAGGATCTGGAATAAACTTCCGAAGTTGAGACACATGAAAAACATCGTGCATCTCTCACACAGAAGGCGGTAAGGCTAATCTGTAAGCTACTTCACCAATCCTTTCTAAAATTTGATACGGTCCCACTTATCTCGGACTTAACTTTCGCGACTTAAACGGTCCTTTCAACCTCAATCTCGGAGTAACTTTCAAAAACACGCGATCACCTTCATCAAACTCTAAACGTCTCCTACGGTTATCCACATAACTCTTTTGACGATCTTGTGCTTGTTTAACTTCATCGCAGATCATTCTAATATTTTCCGTAGTCTCTTTAATAATCTCGGGTCCCAAAATTCTGTTTTTGCCAACTTCTGCCCAACATAATGGCGTCCTACATTTCCTTCCATATAGTGCCTCATATGGAGCCATACCAATACTCGCATGATAACTATTGTTGTATGAAAACTCAATCAACGGTAAAATTTTTATCCAATTTCCTCCACTTTCAAGTACACAAGCCCTTAACATATCTTCCATCGTTTGTATTGTCTGTTCCGTCTGACCATCCGTTTGCAGATGATTCGACGTACTCAAACACAACTTTGTTCCCATAGCTTGTTGAAAAGTCCTACAAAATCTTGAAGTAAACTTTGGGTCTCTATCGGATACAATACTTGAGGGAATACCATGCAACCTCACAATCTCCGAAATAAACAATCTTGCAAGGTGACTTGCCTTGTAAGTAGTATTTACGGCTAAGAAATGTGCAGATTTCGTCAACCGATCCACAATTACCCAAATAGAATCATAACCACCTTGGACAAGGGGTAATTCAACTGCAAAATCCATGGAAATACTATCCCGTTTCCATACTGGAATTTTTAACGGTTGTAATAAGCCACTCGGTCTTTGGTGTTCAATCTTTACTTGTTGGCATACCGCACACTCCGACACATACACCGCAATATTTTTTTCAGACCGGACCACCAATAGTCCCTCTTTAACTCTTGATACATCTTCGAATAACCAGGATGTATAGTTAAAGCACCCTTATGCGCTTCCTCCAAAATTCTTCTTTTTAACATCGCATCATCTGGAACACAAATCCTTTGGTTAAATAAAATGATTCCATCGTTAGACCGTACAAAACCCGGTTGAACTAACAATCCTTGTAACTTCTCATCCAACACTTGTCCTTGTTGAATTTCCATCCTAAGAGTAGAATTAAAATTCAAATTTCCCATAATCACACCATTAGGAGTCCAAACAAACTGGATATTAAGATCTCAAAACTCTTCCAATAAGGTATACTCTAATATAATCTACTCGACATTATGCAACACTTTTCGACTTAATGCATCCGCTACTTTATTCGCTTTACCCAGATGGTACTTTAGTTCCAAATCATAATCCTTCAAATATTCCATCCATCTCCTTTGACGCATGTCAACTCTTTTTGGTCAAATAGATACTTTAAACTCTTGTGGTCGCTGAACATCTCAAAATGTACCCCGTACAAATAATGATGCCACACTTTCAGTGTAAGCATAACTGCTGCCAATTCCAAATCATGCGTTGGATAATTCTCTTCATGAACTTTTAATTGTCGAGAGGCATAAGCCACCACATGACTATCTTGCATTAAAACACCCCCTAATCCCATCTTTGATGCATCACAAAATACCTCATACGACTTGCTAGGATCAGGAATAATTAAAATAGGAGCAGTCGTCAATCTTTCCTTAAAACTCATAAAACTTCATTCACAATCCGAGTCCCACTTATAAGGACAATCCTTTTGAGTAAGTTTAGTCATTGGTAAGGCCAATTGAGAAAAGCCCTTGATAAACCTCCTATAATAACCTGCCAGTACCAAGAAACTTCTAACTTCTGAAACATTCTTTGGTCTCTCCCAATTAATCACCGCTTCAAGTTTTGATGGATCTACCACCACACCTCCCTGAGATATGTCATGACCAAGAAAACTAACCTCCGACATCCAAAACTCACACTTGCTCTGCTTAGCAAAAAGTTGTCTCTCTTGTAGGATCGATAAAACGATTCATAAATGCTCTTCGTGCTCTTGCGAAGTACGAGAATAAATAAGAATCTCATCAATGAAGATCACTACAAATTGGTCCAAATAAGCTTGAAATATCTGATTCATATAATCCATAAAAATTTCCAGAGCATTCGTCACACCGAAAGGAATTACTAAGAATATTATAATGACCATAACGGGTTCTAAACACGGTCTTTGATACATCTAAACTCTTCACCCGGATCTGGTGATAACCCGACCGTAAATCAATCTTCGAGAACAGAGTAGCTCCTTTCAATTGATCTAACAGGTTGTCTATCTTGGGTAATGGGTATTTGTTCTTGATGGTGAGCTTATTCAACTACCGTTAATCAATACATAACCACATTCCACCATCTTTCTTCTTTACCAACTGTAATACCCCGTAATTTTTGTGAACTCTTTGGATAATGTTATTATGATCAACTGGGTTCCGGTGTACTCTGAGCAATTACTGGATTAAAATAATTAGGGTAAACTGACAAACTCGGAACTGATTAGATTAATATTATTTAACTTGGAGTTTTTATTATTTGGTGCATTTGAGATAATTTGGACAATTAGTAGTATTACCAATTAATGTTTTCTCTATGTCTTTTCCTTTTACCTTATTTGCAAAGATAGTAGCATTGGAGAGAGAAAGTGAAGAGAAGGAAAAGGAAGGAAAAAGGAAGGAAAAGAAGAGAAAAATTTCTCAAGAGCTCAAGAGCTAGAATCATCAAACCATCTTCATCTTTTTCATCTCAGCTTCATCATCCTCATCTTGTAATCCAGGTGGGTTCTAGATAGACACTTTAGTGTAGAGTTTTATGAGTTTAGAGTTAGTTTTGATATTGTGAGAAATGAGTAATTTTGCAATAGAATCATAATCTAACTGCTGGAATTCGATATCTCACTGTGTAGTATATTGGTTGTTATGTTTATAACATGTTTTGATGTATTTTGATTCGGAAAAATTGAATTTTGGGGTTGGAATTCTGAAACCCGTAGCAGAATTTTCTGCAGGAAAAATTCTGGGTTCCTCTGCCCATACGCGTATCACGTAAGGCATTACGTGTATTGCGTTGGGCAATACGCGTATGGCAAGGGTATTTTTGGGCAATACGCATATGGAAGTTCATTTTTCACGGCCTCTGCTGAAAAGCATATTGGTACGCGTAGTTGGCAAGGCAATACGCGTATCGTGTGAGGCATACGCGTATGGGAGTTTTAGTGGAATTTTGAAGAGGATTTGGTCTCTGCTCATACGCGTATCGCTTTAGGCAATACACGTATGGAATGGATGAGTGAGCTGGGCAGTACGCGTATGGCACAAGGTAATACGCGTACGACCAGTGAGAGTGTAGAATTGTGTTTTTCGCGATACCATTTCTTGTTGTTTCCATAACTTGTGTTCCAATTATCTATTTTGAACATTTTTGTTATCGTTGGAAAGCTATTCCAATGCTCTTTCTGATAGTGAAGGGAAAACATGTGATTATACCATGGTTTGATAAGATAAATATGATTGATGTTGAATATGCATGTCTAATGTAATTGTTAAGCATGTTTGAGAGAGTATGCAGGTTAAAATATGAAACAGGTAGAGCGAGGAAACCTTAGTGCAATAGAATGACTTAGAGAATCGTACGGCAATGCTTACATCGATACTAGAAGAGTATCCTTGTTAAGTAGTTGTTAGTGGAGGATCGTATTACTCCGGGTTATTGTGTGTGTCTTAATAAATACCGTGACCCGTGTTGAAGAGCCCCTGTGCGGGATGGCCGGGGAGAAGTATTTATTAAGTAAGTAACCGTAACCCGTGTTGTAGTGCTCCTTGTGTGGGCTGGCTGGGGAGAAGTTACTTAGTGGTTGGTACCGTGACCCGTGTTGTAATGCTCCTTGTGCGGGCTGGCCGGGGAGAAGTACCAACTGTAGATAACCGTGACCCGTGTTGTATTTTCCTTGTATGGCTGGTCGGGGAGAAGATTCTTAACTAGTTGTCGTTTTGTGAATTGCACTATTGTTTCTCTAGTCAGAAATGTTTGAACTCAAGGTCTTGTTCCTTTTCCCCTGACTTGAGTTAGGTATTGATTAGAACCTTGTAAAGTCGAGAGAATCCATAAAGATAGAGAACTCACTTAGATTTGATGTATCTCACCCCACTGTTGTTGTTTACATCACAGGTTCTGCAGGTTCGACGAAGGGTGAGGACAAGGTTGTTTGACTTTCCTTACGGATCGTAGCTTTTGTGTGGCAAGGCTTCCGTTGTGGAGATTTTTTTTTGATATCATTATTTGATCTAGTTCCTAGTATTTATCTTTGCAACATCTTGTAGATATGTTATGCCGTAGTTTTTGTATGTAGGTTTTTGGGCATGTATATGTATAATGTGTTTACTAGGAACTTATTGTATATTTCAGTACCAAACATCGATTTCATGTATAATATCTGCTTTGATGTACGTATATATATATATATGGGCGTTATAGTTGGTATCAGAGCAGGTCGTATCCTCGACTTAGCCATGAAATAGAATAAGTTTTTCTTTCCATTTCATATGCGAGGTGTCGCCTTTGGTCTTATGTGTTATATTCATGGTATTGAGTCTGATCAACTTAATCCTATCTGTATGACATTCAGGAACATGGATGACGGGCGCAGAAACAACCGTGGTAGGCCCCGAACTACTCCAGCTGGGATGAATTCGCCGGTAAGCGATGGGAATGCTCCTCTGTATCAGTTTATGCAACAGATGCAGCAACAACAGAATCAGTTTATGCAGCAAATGGTTCAACAATTAAATGGAGGTCTGCATCCTCAGGTGGTTGTTCTAGAAGCGGTAGGTGGGACTATCCGGGATTTCTCCCGCATGAATCCTTCGGAATTCCATGGTGGATTGGATCCTGTAAAGGCTCACGAATGGATTTCAAGTATGGAAAGGATTTTCTTGATAGTGCAGTGTACCGAGGAGAATAAAGTGGTTTTTGCTTCGCATTCCTTGAAGGGTTCTGCCATGAGATGGTGGGAGAGTGCGTCGGCTCTTATGACTATTCAGGGTGTGCCCAAGGTCTAGGAACAATTCAAGGTAACTTTTATGGAGAAATATTTTACTAGCTCCTTGCGGACTCAGAAAGAGTTTGAATTTCAACAGTTAAGACAGGGTAATATGACTGTGGCCAGTTATGCGGAAAAGTTTGACAATATGACTGCTTATTCTAGGCAGGTTATGTATGCTTCGGATGAACGGTGGAAAATAGATCAGTTTCTTTTTGGACTAAAAGCGGAAATCTCTCATAGTGTATCTCGGAGGGAATTCACTACTTATGCAGAAGTTCTAAGACAATGTTATGTGGCGGAGCATAGTTTGAAGAAAGTGAAAGACCAAGTCAACAGTTTGGGCCAAAATCAAAAGTTTTCAAAGGAAAGCAAGTTGTTAGACCTAATGTTATTCCTCTGTGTAAAGTGTGCAACAAACGTCATTTTGGGAAGTGTGTCGACGGAAATGTTAGGTGTTATAATTGTAATGGATTGGGTCATGTGGCTAGAGATTGTACTCAGAATAAAAGCCAAGGGCAAGGACGGAATACCGGGAGGGTTTATACCTTAGATGCAAGAAAGACAAAGAATGATAACTCCTTGATTGCGGGTACGGGTTTCATAAATGGGCATCCTTGTTTTGTTTTATTTGATTTTGGGGCAACGCATTCTTTTGTGTCAACGCGATATGTGAAGCGACTTGGGTTGCAAGTTGTTCCTTTATTTCCTCCTATGGTGGTCACTACCGCCATGGATGAAATGGTTGAGACACCGTTAATGTGTGAAAATTGTGTTTTGTCTATGAATGATAGAGTTTTCTAGATTGACCTTATCTGTTTACCGCTTAAGAAAGTTGATGTCATATTAGGAATGGATTGGCTTTCAGCTAATTCGGTATTTATTGGGTGTGAGGAAAAGTTAATCATTATTCCATCCGATGAGGCTACTCCAAGGGATGTGTTAACTACGATTTTGGAAGGTACGGTTGGAATGATTAATTTCTTGTTTGAAAAGGAGAAGTCTGTTGTTTTGGTTCTTACTAATGAGGAGAGTAACAACCTTCAAGTTTTGAGTATTCCGGTAGTTTGTGAGTTTCCTGAAGTTTTTCCCGAGGATGTCACTTCTCTTCCTCTGGAGAGGGAAGTGGAATTCTCTATTGACCTGATACCGGGAACGGCTCCAATATCCATTTCTCCGTATCGGATGGCACCACTTGAATTAAGAGAACTAAAGGATCAATTGGAAGAATTGATGGCTAAGCATTTTGTCAACCAAGTGTTTTGCCCTGGGGAGCTCAAGTGTTATTGATAAAGAAAAAGGATGGTGGAATGCGGTTGTGTATCGATTACCGTCAGTTGAATAAAGTCACCATCAAGAATAAATACTCATTACCAAGGATAGACAACCTGTTAGATCAATTGAAAGGAGCATGTGTGTTCTCAAAGATTGGTTTACGGCCGGGTTATCATCAGATTCGTGTGAAGAGTTCAGATGTACCAAAGACTGCGTTTAGAACCCGTTATGGTCATTATGAGTTTTTGGTGATGCCTTTCGGTGTGACGAATGCTCCGACAGTTTTCATGGATTATATGAATCAGATATTTCAACCTTACCTGGACCAATTTGTGGTGATTTTCATTGATGACATTCCTATTTATTCTCGTGATCCTCAAGAGCACAGAGAACACCTAAGAATCGTTTTATCCATCTTACAAGAGAGGCAACTTTTTGCTAAGTTAAGAAAGTGTGAGTTTTGGATGTCTGAGGTTCATTTCCTTGGTCGTGGCATATATCAGGGAGGTGTAGCGGTTGATCCATCAAAAGTTGAAGCAGTGATTAATTGGGAGAGACCGAAGAATGCTTCTGAAGTTAGAAGTTTCTTGGGATTGGCAGGATATTACAGAAGGTTTATCCAAGGCTTTTCCCAACTGGCTTTACCAATGACGAGACTTACTCGAAAGGATTGTTCGTACGAGTGGGATTCGGCTTGTGAAAGAAGTTTTAAGAGTTTGAAAGAAAGATTGATGACCGCTCCTATTTTGGTTATTCCTAATCCTAGCAAGTCGAATGAGGTATATTGTGATGCATCGAAAATGGGATTAGGAGGTGTGTTAATGCAAGATGGACATGTAGTGGCTAATGCTTCTCGACAGTTGAAAGTCCATGAAGAGAATTATCCAACGCATGATTTTGAAAGTGTGGCGTCACTATTTGTATGGTGTACGTTTTGAGATGTTTAGCGACCACAAGAGCTTAAAGTACCTCTTTGATCATAAAGAGTTGAACATGCGTCAAAGGAGGTGGATGGAGTATTTGAAGGATTATGACTTGGAGCTAAAATACCATCCGGGTAAAGCCAATAAAGTGGCGGATGCATTGAGTAGGAAGGTGTTGCATAATGCCGAGTTGATGATGCTAGAGTATGCTTTATTGGAAAATTTTTGAGATCTAAATCTTCAATTTGTTTGGACTTCTAATGGTGCGAGGATGGGAAATTTGAATATCAATTCTACTCTTAGGGAAGAAATCCAACAAGAACAAGGGTTAGATGAGAAGTTACAAGAAGTGTTAGTACAACCGGGTTTTGTGCGAGCTACCGACGGAATTATTTTATTTAACCAAAGGATTTGTGTTCCGGATATCACGGAGTTACAAAGGAGGATTTTGGAAGAAGCGCATAAGGGTACTTTTACTATACATCCGGGGTCTTCAAAGATGTATCAAGGTTTAAAGAGGGACTATTGGTGGTCCGAGATGAAAAGGGATATTGCGGTGTATGTGTCGGAATGTGCGGTGTGCCAATAAGTGAAGATCGAACACCAAAGACCGGGTGGCTTGTTGCAACCTCTAGATATTCCGGTATGGAAATGGGATAGTATTTCTATGGACTTTGCAGTAGGTTTACCCCGTACGCAAGGTGGTTATGACTCTATTTGGGTGATTGTGGATCGACTAACGAAATCCGCGCATTTCTTAGCCGTGAAGACTACTTACAAGGCAAGTCACCTTGCAAGATTGTTTATCACTGAAATGGTGAGATTGTATGGTGTTCCCTCTAATATAGTATCCGATAGAGATCTGAAGTTTACGTCAAGGTTTTGGAAGGTTTTTCAACAAACGATGGGTAAGAAGTTGCGTTTGAGCACGTCGAATCATCCTCAGACGGATGGTGAGACTGAGCGAACAAAACAAACAATGGAAGATATGTTAAGAGCCTGTGTGCTAGAGAGTATAGGCAATTGGAAGGAACTTTTACCATTAATTGAGTTTTCTTATAATAATAGTTACCATGCGAACATCGGCATGGCTCCTTACGAAGCATTGTATGGGAGAAATTGTAGGACACCTTTGTGTTGGGCAGAAGTTGGCGAAGATAGAATTTTGGGACCCGACATTATTCAAGAGACTACGGAAAAGATTTGAATGATCCGCGAGAAAATGAAGCAAGCACAAGATCGTCAAAAGAGTTATGCGGACAATAATAAGAGACATTTGGAATTTGAAGAAGGTGACCTTTTTTTTTTAAAGTTACTCCGAGATTGAGATTAAAAGGACCGTTTAAGTCATGCAAGTTAAGTCCAAGATACGTGGGACCGTATCAGATCTTAGAAAGGATTGGTGAAGTCGCGTACAGATTAGCCTTACCACCCTCTCTGTCAGAGATGCATGACGTCTTTCATGTATCTCAGCTCCGAAGGTTTGTTCCTGATCCTCTTCAGCCAATTCTACTAGAATCGGTGGAAATAGAAGCAGACTTAACTTTCGCACCGCAACCGAGTCGTATTGTGGGAAGAGAAACAAAGGTGTTAAGGAACAAAGACATTCCTCTTGTGAAGGTGCAATGGGATGTGACGCATCCGGGTGATGCTACTTGGAAACTAGAATCGGAGGTGCGAGATGCTTACCCTCGTCTGTTCAGGTAATCTTTTGAATTCGAGGAAGAATTTCTATTTAAGGGGGGGAGGATGTAATACCCCATAATTTTTGTGAACTCTTTGGATAATGTTATTATGATCAACTGGGTTCCGGTGTACTCTGAGCAATTATTGGATTAAAATAATTAGAGTAAACTGACGAACTTGGAACTGATTAGATTAATATTATTTAACTTGGAGTTTTTATTAATTGGTGCATTTGAAATAATTTGGACAATTAGTAGTATTACCAATTAATGTTTTCTCTATGTCTTTTCCTTTTCCCTTATTTGCAAAGATAGTAGCATTGGAGAGAGAAAGTGAAGAGAAGGAAAAGGAAGGAAAACAGAAGGAAAAGAAGAGAAAAATTTCTCAAGAGCTCAAGAGCTAGAATCATCAACCCATCTTCATCTTTTTTATCTCAGCTTCATCATCCTCATCTTGTAATCCAGGTGGGTTCTAGATAGACACTTTAGTGTAGAGTTTTATGAGTTTAGAGTTAGTTTTGATATTGTGAGAAATGAGTAATTTTCCAATAGAATCATAATCTAACTGCTGGAATTCGATATTTGACTATGTAGTATACTGGTTGTTATGTTTATAACATGTTTTGATGTATTTTGATTGGGAAAAATGGAATTTTGGGGTTGGAATTGTGAAACCCGTAGAAGAATTTTCTGCAGGAAAAATTCTGGGTTCCTCTGCCCATACATGTATCACGCAAGGCATTACGCGTATTGCGTTGGGAAATACGCATATGGCAAGGGTATTTTTGGGCAATACGCATATGGAAGTTCATTTTTCACGGCCCTCTGCTGAAATGCGTATTGGTACGCGTTGTTGGCAAGGCAATACGCATATCGTGTGAGGCAATACGCGTATAGGAGTTTTAGTGGATTTTTGAAGAGAAATTGGTCTATGCTCATACGCGTGTCGCTTTGGGCAATACGCGTATGGAATGGACGAGTGAGCTGGGCAGTACGCGTATGGCACAAGGCAATACGCGTACGGCCAGTGAGAGTGCAGAATTGTGTTTTTCGCGATACCATTTCTTGTCATTTCCATAACTTGTGTTCCGATTATCCGTTTTGAACAATTTTGGTATCATTGGAAAGCTATTCCACTGCTCTTTCTGATAGTGAAGGAAAAACATGTGATTATACCATGGTTTGATAAGATAAATATGATTGATGTTGAATATGCATGTCTAATGTAATTGTTAAGCATGTTTGAGAGAGTATGCAGGTTAAAATATGAAACAGGTAGAGCGAGAAAACCTTAGTACAATAGAATGACTTAGAGAATCATGCGGCAATGCTTACATCGATACTAGAAGAGTATCCTTGTTAAGTAGTTGTTAGTGGAGAATCCTATTCCTCTGGTTTGTTGTGTGTGTCTTAATAAATACCATGACCCGTGTTGAAGAGCCCCTGTGCGGGATGGCCGGGGAGACGTATTTATTAAGTAAGTAACTATGACCCGTGTTTTAGTGCTCCTTGTGTGGGTTGGCCGGGAGAAGTTACTTAGTGGTTGGTACCGTGACCCGTGTTGTTGTGCACCTTGTGCGGGCTGGCCGGGGAGAAGTACCAACTGTAGAAAACCATGACCCGTGTTGTATTTGCCTTGTATGGCTGGCCGGGGAGAAGTTATTTATGTTAAGAATCCGTGACCCGCATTGTATTTTCCTTGTATGACTGGCCGAGGAGAAGATTCTTAACTAGTTGTCGTTTTGTGAATTGCACGATTGTTTCTCTAGTCAGAAATGTTTGAACTCAAGGTCTAGTTCCTTTTCCCCCGACTTGAGTTAGGTATTGATTAAAACCTTGTAAAGCTGAGAGAATCCATAAAGATAGAGAACTCACTGAGATTTAATGTATCTCACCCCACTGTTGTTGTTTACATCACAGCTTCTGCAGGTTCGGTGAAGGGTGAGGACAAGGTTGTTTGACTTTCCTTACGGATCGTAGCTTTTGTGTGGCAAGGCTTCCGTTGTGGAGATTTTTTTTTGAGATCATTATTTGATCTAGTTCCTAGTATTTATCTTTGTAACAACTTGTAGATATATTATGCCGTAGTTTTTGTATGTAGGTTTTTGGGCATGTATATGTATAATGTGTTTACTAGGAACTTATTGTATATTTCACTACCAAACGTGGATTTCATGTATAATATATGCTTTGATGTACGTATATATATATATATATATATATATATATATATATATATGGGCGTTACACCAACAACACCGGAGCTCCCCAGGGCGAAACATTGAGTCGGACAAAATGCTTAGCCATTAACTCTTCCAATTGATCCTTCAATTCCCTTAACTCAAGTGGTGCCATCCGATACGGAGAAACGAATATAGGAGCCCTTCCCAGTATCAGGTCAATAGAGAACTCCACTTCCCTTTCCAGAGGAAGAGAAGTGATATTCTCGGGGAAAACTTCAGAAAATTCACGGACTACAGGAATACTCAGAACTTGAAGGTTGCTACTCTCTTCCTTGGTGAGAACCAAAAGAATAGATTTTTCCTCCTCAAACAAGAAATTTATCATTCCAACCGTACCTTCCAAAATAGTAGTCAACACATCCTTCGAGTAATCTCAGCGGATGGAATGATGATTAGCTTTTCTTCACAACCAATAAATACCGAATTAGCAGAAACCCAATCCATTCCCAAAACAACATCCACTTTCTTAAGCCGCAAACAAATAAGATCAATCTGAAAAACTCTCCCATCCACAGATAAAACAGAATTTTCACACATTAAAGGTGTTTCAACTATCTCACCCATGGTAGTAGTAACCACCATGGGTGGAGACAACGGAATAACTTGCAACCCAAGTCGCTTCACACATTGCATCGACACAAAAGAGTGTGTTGCTCCACAATTAAATAATACAAAACAAGGATTCCCATTAATGAAACACGTTCCAGTAATCAAAGAGTTATCGCCCTTTGATTTCTTCGCATCTAAAGTATATACTTGACCGATATTCCTCCCTGATGTTTGATTCCTATTCTAAGGATAATCCCTCGCCATATGACCCATTTTCTATACTGAGGATGATTCTGTTGAAGAGGTTGTTGTGTCCTTTGCTGATATTGTTGTTGATTCGGTTGGCTTTGAGCAACCTGAGTTTGATACGTTGGGATAGGCGCAGGGTTGATAGCAGGAGTTATTGCTGCTACTGGTTGGTACCGTCGCCTTTGCTTTCAGAGAGAGATATTACCAATATCTTACTCTTTTTTCTTTGGGAAAGCACTACCGTATCTTTTGGTACTGCTTGATGGTTTTGCATTTTTTACCAGACGTCCTTCTTGAACTGCTTCTTCAAGACGTACTCCCATACTCACCATTTCAGTAAAGTCGTTGGGCGCACTGGCGACCATTGGGTCGTAGTAGAATGAGCTCAAGGTTTTCAAGAAGATCTTTGTCATCTCTTTTTCCTCAAGAGGTGGACAAATTTGGGTGGCAATTTCACGCCATCTTTGAGCATATTCCTTAAAGGTTTCCTTGTCCTTCTGCGACATGGCTCTGAGTTGATCTCTGTCTGCTGCCATGTCCAGGTTATACTTATACTGCTGAACAAAGGCAGCGCCAAGAACTCTGAAAGTGATGATCTTAGTGCAGTTTAAACCCATGTACCATTTGAGTGTGGAACCGGTTAAACTATCTTGGAAATAGTGGATCAGTAGCTATTGATTCTCTATCTGAGTTGACATCTTCCGAGCGTACATGACCAAATGACTTTGAGGGCAAGAGTTGCCCTTGTATTTCTCAAATTTGGGCACCTTGAATTTGTGCGGAATTTTCACATTGGGGACCAAACAAAGGTCTGCGGCGTCCTTTCCGAATAGATCCTGACCGCGAATGGCATGCAGTTCCTTCTGCATCTCCAAGAATTGTTCCTGGAACTCATTCAATCTATCTTACATACTTTCATTTCCACCAAAAGGTATCTGTGGAATCTGTCCTTCTGGGACAGTGTGTACCATAGGTGGTCGTATAGTCATTATGGCAGTGACTCTTGGGGCTTCCCTATCCCAAAGTTTGTAACCTTCAGGAGTTGCTGTTATGCCCCTGGCATCTTTGCTTTCCCGAAGTTTGTAACCTTCAGGCCCGGCGGTTCCTGCTGCAGTTTCTGGATCTTCCGTGATCGGCGGAATATTTACTTCCTGGATATAGTTGACTGGCATGCCCCAGGGGCGATCTTTAGGCATGTTATACCGAGGATCATACTTTTCCATTATCGGCGTAGTTGTGATCTCTAAGATCACAGTCCTTTGTTGTTGTATCGGAGCTGCTGCCAGAGATTGTATGTCATTGTTAAGTTTCCTCAGATATTCTTTCAGAGTGTCAATTTCTTCTCTCAACTCTCTATTCTCTTCCTCGAGGTCATCCATTTTCTTTTGTCGATTGGCCCGAGTATTATACAAATGAGACAGTTTGACTATAAAATCGAGACAAAAACGTGAGATTTGTAGGGAAGAAGAATGCGTCATGTGAGAATGATCAATGATATGCAATGATTATATATTAATAATTTTTTAATCAAAAGAAACTTCAACAAATGGATTGCAAATATCATACAGTGGAAAAACCCCGTTTTATTAAATTTAAAGATTGCGGAAATGGAAATACAATAATTTACAAAGTCCTAAAAAAGGAAATGTCTAAGCTTATGGATCCTGAGTCCTCTCTGAGGAGAGCTCAGGTGCTGGTTCTGGTATTTTCCTTTTCTTTGACCGGGGCGAGCAAATTCCTTTTGTCTTCTTCATTTTCTACAACATGTTGCTCTAAAATCTCGATCCGAGCATCTTTTTCTTTTAACAGTTGTTGTATTTTGGCACACTCCACATTGAGAATGCGGTACTCGTTCTTCCAAGAGCTCTTTTCCCGTTGAACTTTATTGAGAGTGACCTGGAGTTTTTCCGTATCAGACATAAAATAAAGGACATATTCCTTTAACGGAAGAACCTCTTGACGAGGGTAAGGCATCCTCAGCTTGAGGGCTCTAGTTTGTACCCAGTGGAGATAAGGTTCCACAGAAACACAGTCTGGTTTTTCTAGAGACTCTCTTCCTTTCCTATGAACATGTTTCTAGGCATGCTCTATTTTTGTCTTTAGTGCCCTGTCATTTTCTCATTCCTTGAAGAAAAGACCTTCCAGATGACCATTACGCGGGACATGTATCATCGGGTATCCGAATTGACGACGAACTAAAACTGGATGATAGTTGATTCCTCCTTTAGTTCCTATGAGGGGTATATTAGGGAAGTTTCCACAATGGTCAATGATTCTTATCCCGTCATAGATCCGATTGTACCAATCTATGTCAGAGTTGGTAAGAGACATGATTCTCTGTGACCAACGTAAAGTATTCTTATAATCCCCAAAAGCAGCAGACTTTGGTAGATAGGAAGTGAGTCATTTGTATAGTAAGGGTACACAGCATGTGATCATTCCTCCGCTGTACAAATTCCTTAAGTGTACAAAATGATAAGCGTTTGCGAGTAGAGTTGGTATAGGGTTTCCAATCATAAATATCTTAATGGCATTGGTATCGACGAAGTTATCAATGTTGGGAAACAGAAATAACCCGTAGGTGAGTAGAACAAAGATGCTCTCAAAAGCAATTATGTTTCTTATACTAGCAAAGTACAGGGCTTTCTTTATCAAAAACTTTGCTGGTAAACGTTGGATTCCACCCTTAATGGTCATGTGAGTCCTGACTTCTGACTCGTCCAAATAGATTGCTCTTGCAATGGTTTGATCCTTTGGAATTTCTTCAAGTCCAGAAAAGGGAGCTTGGTCAGTGATGGGTAAATCAGTTAGGTGAGAGTACTCCTCCAGTGTTGGTGCTAGTTGATAATCCGGGAATGTGAAACAGTGATAAACCGGATCGTAGAACTAAATTAGCGTAGCTAGGATTCCTTCAATTACATGGACCCTTAATAGAGACAGCAACCCTCCATACTTATCTCTGAAAGCATCAGGGTTGGTGATCATCCTTGCCAACCCTCTTAAATCCTTTATTTTTGGAACCTTGAACGTGTACTTGTGTGTCTTCCTTCTACCGAAATCCATAACGCAATATTTTTCTATGATATTTTCAATCATTGTCTTAGTTTAATTTGAAAAAGAGAGACTAGAAAAGAAGATTTTTTCTTTGTTTAAAGTTTTTTAATGAAATGAATGCATGAATGCAGCACACAAAAACATAGAAAAAACATGGGGTCAAAGGTTCAGCGTCACGAGCATGGAGTCATGGCTCTACCCATTCTCAAAGGTTGTACTGGTGAATTTTTGTACATGTCCTCAAAATCATTGACCCCCCTTGGGATAACAACAGCAGGCTGGTTCACCTGAGCAAGCTGCAGTATCTTAGGGTAATCTCAAATGAAGGTAGTATCGCGTGACAACTATTTCCGATTGCTTCTGCACTACAAAATAGTCACATGGTCTTAGTCTACTAAATCCTCAGTTTCAGGGAGTCGGGGTCAGGTTATACGATGGGGAGTTGTCAATTACCCATCCTATATTTGGTTATCCACAGGTTGTTAGCTTTAGGTTTCGCTTTGTACTTGATGGTGTTTATCCGTTAATGGGTTGGGAAAGTTTCTTGGGAAATATGAGAGAGAAAGTGAGTTTTTTTTATGTTCGGGTTTTTTTGATGTTTTTGGTAAGGTACTGGACCTAAGTTTTGATTGGTATGAAGGTACTGAACCTAGAGTTTTTGTTTAGTATGCTCTCTAAGATTTCACAATCTTATGCCTACGTATTCCCGTTTAAACAAAACAGGGAAATCAGAGCAATCGTAGTTCCTCATATTCTATAGGAGGAAAAAGATGTTTGGTGTCTTGTTCAAAGCCCAAGATTGAAGCTAAAGAGTATTTGTGTCTTGTTCAAAGCCCAAGATTGAAGCTAAAAGGTTTGACTGATAGAGAATTTGTTATCTCTAAAGGGAGACATTTCGTCTGTTTATCACAGTTGTTGGGTGACTGTTTATAAAGGAGAATTACTTTAACTGGGATATATGAATCCAGCAATGCCATAATTTCATTTATAGGGGATTTGATCTGAAGGGGAAAACTTTAACTCAGTTTAGAGCAATGCCATTTTCCTTAGGAATTTCTCATACTAGGAGAGGGACAGTGGCGTGGATGTAAATAATCCAGAGGCTTGCCGCTTACAACAATTAGATGAAAGAAAGGGTTTACCAGGATAAAAGATGGACGACAGCTTGGATGTTTTAATCAACAAGTGTACCACTTACAACAATTATCTGGGATTAGGGTTTGTTTTAATGTCTGTTTTGATAAGTGATAAACAGAGAAATGACTTCCTACAGAGATATTAGGATTTCCTCTGAGGGGATGTTGATTTTTGTGTGCCTTGATCAAAGCCCAAGGTTGAAGCTAAGAGGTTGATTTACTCCACTGGGGAAGTCCCTATAAAAAGCCTAAGACGAGGCTGAAAATGACCGACTCAACAAGAGAGTGTTTATATGTCTTGTACAAAGCCCAAGATTGAGGCTAAAAAAGAGGCTGACTCTTTGGGGATATCATTATACAAAGCCTAAGAGGAGGCTAAAAGTTTGACTTTTCCGGGGAAAATGTTTTGTTTGTCTTGTACAAAGCCCAAGATTGAGGCTAAAAGGGATTTTGACTCCGCCGGGGAGGGTTTGTATGTGTCTTGTACAAAGCCTAAGATTGAGGCTGAAAAGAAACTGACTCAGTGGGAAAGAAATCTTTATCTGTCTTGTACAAAGCCCAAGATCTGAGACTAAACGGAGACTTTATTGGCTCGATTAAGGATATTTTAGGTATCTCGTACAAAGCCCAAGATAAAGGCGGGAATGAGTTTGACTCTACGGGAGAGTATTATCTGTCTTGTACAAAGCCCAAGATTGAGGCTGAAATAGGATTGACTCTGCTTAGGGAATTTATTTCTCAAAGCCTAAAGGACGGCTGGGAGGATTTGACTCCGCTGGGGAAGAAATTTGTCCCAAGCTTAAGAGAAGGTTATGAAGATTTATGTCTTGTACAAAGCCCAAGAATGAGGCTAAAAAGGGTTTGACTCAACCAGAGAGTGATTTTATCTGTCCTGTACAAAGCCCAAGATTGTGGTTGAACAAGCTGGAGAAACCATTATACAAAGCCTAAGAGGAGGCTGACTTCTGCTAAGGGAAATATTTATACCAAGCCTAAGAGGAGGCTGGAAAAGATTGACTCAACAAGAGAGTGTTTTTATCTGTCCTGTACAAAGCCCAGGATTGAGGCTAAAAGGGTTGACTCAACAAGAGAGTCCAAAAAGGTGATTGACTCTACTAGAGAGCCTGAAAAGTTTATTGACTCAACAAGAGAGTATGAAAAGGTTAGCTCTGATGGGGAGAATCGTTGTACAAAGCCCAAGAGGAGGCTGGTTATGCTGAGGAAAGATCATTATACAAAGCCTAAGAGGAGGCTATCTTCTGCTGGGAATTATTGAGATCCCGAGGCAGGTCCAACTGGGGAATCAACTCTTGCTGAGGATTATAGGAGAGTTGAGGTATCAGATGCCTTGAGGTTCTGATAGTGTTATACTGATAATAACTGACCCTGGTTGGGGAATCTTCGGAAAGAGACTGGGTTTTAGAACCCATGGATTTTAACTCTCTTGGAGATTGATCCAGAATGATCGGGGTTTCTCCTATGTTTGTAGGGAACTTGAGAATGTCCTTGAGACTCAAGAGGAGATTTAGACTATCTAAGTCTACTGTTGTGGAAGAGTTTATCTTTGTATGATGCCCAAGAGGAGGCAGGTGGTTTAAGGGATGAGAATCAACCCTAAATTGGTCTGAGGTTTTTGACTCAAGAAAGACTGCTCTAGCAAAGGATGCCTAAGTTATGTCTTATACCTTTAAGAGGTTTTCGGCGTTCTTGTACTAAGCCCACGAGAAGGCATTAGAACTTCTAAGAAGCCAGAGGGTCCTTGTACAAAGTCCAAGAGGAGGCGAGGATGCTTTTAAGAAGCCTGTGGGTCCAAACTTAAGAAGAGTTCAAGAAAAGTTTCACCGAGAATAATCTTTTCTTTAATGAACAGTGCTAGGGTTTGAAGAAATTCAAGAGAAGTTTTACCGGGAATTAATCCTCTCTGGGGAAACTGAATTTCTTTGAAAAGTTCTAATAGTGACAGTCTGAGAAAAGGTTCACCGAGAATATTGCCTTTCTCTTTGTTCCATATTGTTTAAGCCCAAGAGAAGGCAAGACTGTATCTGGAAGTCCTATGGGGATCTAGTTTTGACTGTATTTAAGAGTGACCAACTTGCTTTACCTAGTTCTAGACCTAGTTGCCGGGGAAAACTCTAAATAGGTATACTAGTATATATACAGTTGATATATGACACGTATTAAAAAGGATATAAAGGAAGGACTTACAGGGGTGCAGCTTCCAACAATACAGTTATATATATTAAGGCATGTAAATGAAAGCTGATAAAAGTTACAGGCGAGCAAGCTTCCATGATGTATTGTTAGTTGTTTTGAGAAATTAAAGAAAGTTTTTATAACAACTGTATATTTGAACCTAAATCAAAAGAGAAGTTGTTTTTGAAAATATTGTTGGGGCTTATACTCAAGGAGAGGCCCAAGGTTTAACAGTGATCGCACCGTTGTTTTGAAGATCGTACCGGGACTTATACAACGACTGAGGCCCAAAAAGGTTTATTTACAAAAGGGTTGAGTCTTACAACTCAAGGAGAAGCCCAAAGATGTTTTGAAAAAGACAGATGGGACTTACTGCACAAGGGGAGGCCCAGATGATTTTGTTTTGAAAGGCGACGACCGCGCCGCGATTTTTAAAATACAGTGGGACTTATACAAAGTCTGAGGCCCAAAATGGTTTTGGTTAAAAAGGGATTGGGTCTTACACTCTATTATAGGCCTAAAAGTGTTTGAAAATTTAAAATTAAGAGAAAACACTAATTTTAAATAAAAATGTTATTTTTCAAAGGAAATTAAATCAAAAAATGATATAAAATACCAAATATATTAAAAAATAAGTTGTATACTTTGAAAAATATTTTTAAAAATCATGTTCAATTACATGAGAGTTTGAAATTTAATTGGATTTGAAAAATCAAAGTGGGAATTCCATTTAAAATGTTTAAAAACAATTAAATGAAATTAATTACAAAAATTCTTACTATATTAAATAAATAATATAAATTGGATATTTTTTTGTAAAATAAAATATTTAAACATTTTAGTGAATTTTGAGAAAAATAATCAATTCAAAAACATAATTATTCAGAGAGAAATTAATTTTTGAATCAATTAACAAAAATATCAAAATATTCAAATATTCAAAAATTTGAAAAAGGGCGCCAAGAACACCATGTTCTTGCCCGCGTGCCCTGTTTCTGCAGATTTTCATTTTCTCACTTTTCTCCATGATTCCTCAATGGTTTTGCACGATTCAAGTACCAATCTTGTTCGTTTTTGAACAAGGATCACAACCATACAGATTAATTGCATTTATTCTGAGTATTGAGAGAGAAATCAGAAGAAAACCTCAAGAACCCTTATTTCAGCATGAACACTATGAAATTCCATACATAATTGACTCATGGTAATTGATTTAGGGTTATCACTCCATACATGATTATGAACATATGGCAAAATTATTGTGTAGTAAAATATGCATGCATCATGGAGTTTGAAGAGTTCATGCTTACCTCTTGCAGCTGGTGATCGAGTTTGGTGATAGAGGTGTTACAGCTAGGTTCCAATGATCTGGATAGCTTCCTTAGGTGCCAAGGAGTGTGTTTGAATGCTTGTAATGATTGGAAATGATCTGGAACTGGTTGTGGTACCTCAACTGCAACTTTGTCAAGAACTTGAGTAGTTGGCTAGTGATTTTGTGAAATTGATGTTCCAGATGTTATGTAAGAGTTTGGATAACTTCTATATGTTATATGTGAGGTGTGTGTGTGATTGGTTTGGTTGGAATTGCTCTCAAACTCAAAATCCGATAGTGACTTGAGTTAGAAGGCAAAATTGGAGTGAAAGTGGCAATTTTGAGAAAAACATCAGTTTGGGTGCTTTGGTGTACTCAAACAGATCACAAATAAGCTCTATTTATAGTAGAGCAAGTTTGTTTTGCAAGCAATAGTGAATGGCAACAGGTACAGGTCTGTGGCCAATGTGGATCAAATGGAATCTCAAGTCTCCTCTAGCCATTGACTTGAGGTTAGAGCACAGGCCTATAGTCTCTTGGTTCAGGGATAAGTCTTGACTGAATTCAGTTGGAATAGGCTCAATTCATGCCACCTTGGTGCATCCATTAAAGGCTTGGAAACAAAATTGGAGTCTTGGCACTTTTAGCCTTTTTAGGTTTGTTAGGGCTACTTGTAGATTCTTGGACTTGGGAGGCTTGGAGATCAGATCACCCCCCTTGGATTTGATCCTCTAATGTGTCCAAATTGATGACAAGGCTTTGAGTTATCAGATTTGGACAAATCGAGAAAATGTGCACAATTCTGCCTTGTAAAACCAGTTCATGATGCCATGTTTCAAGGGCTGTATCTCCCTGCTCAAATTGAATTTGGACATGATCTGGTACTTGTTGGAAAGCCCTTATGGAATACTTTAACTTTGATGTTCACCCCTAGACCTGTTTTGACTTGGATCAAGGTGAAAAATGTCCCAACATTTTGGAAAAAGTAAGGCAGTTTCTGACTTAGTGAAAATTTCACTAAGTGTTGGAAAAATGTCATTTTCATGTTTTTAGCCATTTTGATCACTCCATAACTTAAAATCCATGAAGAATTGGAATGAGATGTAGTTAACACTTTTGAAGTATGTAATGAGAGCTACAAATCCAGCTTTGGACCATCCAAAATGGTTGCTTGGATCTCAAGTTATGGTCATTGGAAGTTGGTACCCTAGCCACTTTGTTCCATAACTTAGAAAAATTTTAAGTTTTTTATGGTTACCCCTTTTACAAGTTAGCTCACTTTCTTTGATTTTTATTGATGAATGATGATTCAAATCACATATTAACATAGTTTTCGGGTTAAAGAGCCTTGGTTGACCAAAAAGTCAAACTTGGACTTTTGTACAGTTGACTTTTTCATCAGATGAAATTTTTGACTTTGTGATCCTTTTGTGAAATCAATCCTTGGGCTTAATTAAGCTTCATGGATGGCCTCCAAGGGTATTTAGGAATGTCTTGGACCCTTCCCTAAGGTTTGAGATCAAGGGTAGGCCAACTGTCAAGGATAGGGTTGACTTTTTCCATCAGAAACCCTAATTTGTGATCAGATGGTTTTGAGTTCTTGTGGCTTATGACTTGAGCTCTTTAAATTAATCATATCTTGTAAATAGGTCTATATGATGTATTTGAGGTCTTTGAAGTTCATTTTGAAGCTTCAAGCCATGCCTCACTTCACAAGTTAACTCAAGGGTTGAATTAGGTCAAAACCCTAATTCCTGATTTTTTGATAGATGACCTTCAAGGTGATTTTACCATTGTGGATAGGCTCTTAAGATCCTTTTGAGCTTATAGGACCATACATTGAGCCATTGGCTCAAGCCTTGATGGAAATTTTCATCTGGAGGCCTCAGGCGACCAAAACCCTAATTTGGTGACACTGACGATCTTGAGGCTTGATCCACTTGGAATGCTGTAATCTTTTGCTTGATTCTTGGTGTGGGAGTCCTCTTGATCCTTTATGGATGTTTGAGAGGTTAGAAAAGTTGAATATCATGTCAATTCTTGATTGATCCTTGTCTAAATGCTCTAAGAGAGCTCAAAACCCTAATCTTTGATTGTAGTGAATGCTCAACCATCTTTGAGGAGATTGATGAGGCATGATAGTTCATCCATATTATGATGATGATTTGCACAATGATGGGAAATCCTGGTGGTCAAAATTTGGGGTATGAGACATTGCATACATAAATCATTCATATATCATACATAGAAATATTTTCATAGCTCGAAGTGTGTTTCGTGCTCATATGCATTCCCCTAGGTCCTGTTGCTATCAACATCTTACCTTGTGATCAAAGTCCAACTTACTTGGCGCTTACCAAAATAATTACATGTCTTTTCATTCAGTGTCATTCCTGGATGTTGTTGTTCCCTGTGCATCTAGTGTTGTTGTTAGGTGTTTGTCTTCTTCCATTGCAATGCTATTCCTGGATCTTTACATTCTTTCACTCCAGTGCCATTCCTGGATGTCTGTCTCTTTTGATCTCCAGTACCATTCCTAGATATCTTGTTCCTTTTGTTTCTCCCAGTGTTATTACTGGAAGTTTTGTCTCTCTTTTGTAATCCCCATCATTCTTTCTTGGATATCTTTCAGTGTCATTCCTAAAAGTTTTATCTGTTCATTCAGTGCCATTCCTGGATGAGTTTTCTCCTTTACTTTCAGTGCCATTCCTGAAAGTTTTATCTGTTCATTTAGTGTCATTCCTGGATGAGCTTCCTCATTTACTTTCAGTGTTATTCCTGAAATTTCTTTCTCACTATCATTCAATACCGTTACTGAATGTAGTGATTTACATTTACTTTCAGTGCCATTCCTGAAAGCCCTTTATAACTTTATCCAATGTCATTCTTGGATACTTCTGATATATTTTCTAGAACTTTTCTCACTTCATTCAATGCCATTCTTGGATGTTGTGATTTCTTCTATCCAATGCCATTCTTGGACACCTTTTCCCCAGCCGAGTCCAATGCTACTCTTGGATACCTCTGGTGTTTACCCTTGTCATCCAATGCCATTCTTGGATGTCCCCAATGAAGTTTTAAATGGAAGTTTGTCTCTGTCCAATGCCATTCTTGGATGTCTCTGATGTTTGCTATTGCCCCATTTAATGCCATTCTTGAAAGTTGTAGTTCCTTTCTTCTAATGCCATTCTTGGATATCTTATCCCCAATAGAGTGTTTTTCACCTCCATTCAATTCTATTCTTAGATGACGTTGTTGTTTTTACCAAAACTTTCTTGTTGTTATCCAATGCCATTCTTGGACATCTATTGACATACTTTTGTCTCGTCCGTAGTTTCAATCCAATGCCATTCTTCGATGTCACTACTCATTTTCCCAGGGTCTTGTCCCTCTCTTTCCAACTATTGATGCATACTTCTTGCCACCTTGACAGATCTCCAAAAAATAGCTTGTGTCCTCAGCGTCATCTCACTCAATTTACCGTAAATCCTTTGTTTTAAGCTTCCCCGCAGAGTGTTTTATCCTTTTCATTCATATCCTCTTGTGACATCTTAGGGCTAAAAATTTGGTTTTTCTGTATTTAAGTATCTTCAATCTTGTCAAGACGAATTTTTTTAATCTTTATATCTCCGGATAGAAGAAACTTAAATAGGGGCAGCTGTTGTACCCTAATTTTTACCCCTAAGATTTCGTACATCCCATTTTGCATCTTTACCACAAACAAGATCATGCTTTAGTTCCTCTATCCCTCTCATCTTTGGGTTTATACCTTGCAGGAATCACTGAGCATCTTTGTGTTTCTTATTTGCCTTTATTTGCTCATGTTTACTAACCTTTAATCAAAATCCAAAAATATGTTTGTTTTCCTTTTACTAACTTTTTCAGGAAGGGTTTGGATCAAGAATGTCAAATGCCAGTTCCTCAGCTCGAGTGAATTCATCTGAACAAAATCAAAGTTGATCTGCAAACAGTTCAAAATCATCTGATCAAGAGCTTCCCAAGATTTTGATCAATTATTATTCAAGAGACTCTAAGGTTCATGTGTTTATTTCCATGACTTCTTTGACAAGACAAGAATCGAGCCAGAGCAAGAACAATCCAGACAACAGGGCATTTTTCAAGTTTTTCAACTGTGCAATCGATTGCACAATTGGTCCAATGGATTGCACCATGCATTTTTTACCTAGATTTTGAAGTTTTCAGCAGTGGAGTCTATTCGCGCTACAGTGCAATCGATTGCACAAGGACAAAATTGGCCAAAATCAGCATTTTTCAAATTTTGAAGCATTTGGAACCAATTTTATCATTTGAGAATATTCTAGATCACCCAAAAATAATTCCACTACATAATCACAATTAATTCCCACCATACACCCTGATTAATCACCACTTGATTTTGATTTTTCCTCTAAATTCAAATTCCAAGCCTAACTTTGGCTCCAAACCAAACTCCAAGCCACCAAAATTCCCAAGCCTAAACTCTATAAATAGAATCCCCATTTCATTCATTCTACAAGCTTTTGATAGCCAAGAATCCTCTTGCAAATTCTCTCCCCAACCTTAAAATTCACTCAAAGCTCACTTTTCTTATTTTGAAAGTTAACAAGTTTTCACATTGAATCCTGTTTAACTTTGAGCTAAACCTTCATCCAAACTCGTTTTCTTCATCAATTCTTGTAGATCAATGCTTTGGAGTTTGGATCTTGGAATAATTTGAAGCAATTTTTAGATTTGGAGTGGTAATCTCATTTTCCACCATTGTTGTTCTTGATTCATCTTCCACAATGTGATCCTTTAATAATTCTTGTTGCTTTATCTTTGGATCTTGCAAATTGTGTTTTATGGGTGTTATTTGTTGTTGTTTTACTTGAATTTTCATGCTCTTTTGCATCCATGATCATGAGGTGTTTGGAGAAATGATTGATCATGGTTTTGCCTTGTAAATGCTTATTTTATTGATGCATGTCAGTGTGCAATCGATTTACATTTTAGTGCAATCGATTGCACACTGTATTTTTTTGCATAGAATTGCTGATTTTCTGCTGTGCAATCAATTTGCATAGTGCAAAATGGTGTTTTTCACCTATTTTTGGAACTGTTTTGGTTGTTTCTTCATTCCTAACCCCTTGCATTTGTTCTTAGCCTTAGATCACATAATTTTGTGGTTTAATTTGGCTTTCTCTTCATCTATTTCTCCTTTATTTGGATCAATGAAAGTCTTATTGATCTTAGAATTTCTTTGTTGAATTCTTGATCAAGACTAGATCATTACCTTTTTTCTTTTCGTGCGGTATTGCTTTCAGATGACGATTTACATATCGCTCATCTAGCATGCATTAGCACTAAGATCATTTTGACCGGCCTCGAGTAGGGTGGCTTCTATATAAGTCACTTGGCGATTTCTTAACATAGCGCTACATTTGTCCCTCCCTCCAAATCAGAACTTGATCTTTCGTGGCCCAAACCTTTTGGTTGTGTAAGCCCAATGATGGTTAATCTTTTGTATTAGGTTCAAAATCTTTGAAGCTTGTTGTGTAGAGGCTTTGATTCTGTCAATCTTCTAACAAGTCTTCATTAACCTTGACCTATGTACATTGTTTAATCATTATAATTCAAGAAGCGAGACGGAATAATCGCTGTTACTTTTAAAGGCTTATGGCACTATGGCCTTTGTGCTACTATTATATATATACTATTACTATATACTTTTATGATTCCTTCTTGCTCCATATCTCTCTTTATTTTTATTGCTCATTGCTCATTATATCATATCATGTTTATGCTTCCGTCATTTTCACTTTGACCACTTGGACCAAAAACATTTATAAAGGCCAAAACCTCTAAAAAACACTCATGCTTCTAATCTTGGACTATGACTACTATCCTTTGCATTGGGCATGGAATTTTAAACCTAGACCTTGGACTTCAATGTTATTCTTGAATCCTTGGACTTAGAACTAGACATTTTCCCTTTTCTTTGGAATTATGGTTTGAAACTTTGGAGCCTTGTGCTTTTGCTTGGTTTACGATGAAGATAGCTACATTTGTGGTTAGATATTTCTTATCCTTAGCTTTTACTTTAGGCTTTATGATAGTCACTTCTTCTCCACCCCTTCTTCAATTTTTAAATCTTCTCCCTTTTTCAAAACCTTCTTGTTTTCAAAACCATAACCTCTTTCACAATAAACCTTGACTTTTATCAAGTGCTTTTTCAAACTTCCTTTTATTTAATAAACATCAATCAATGTTAACCATACTTGACCATTTCAAAAGACTTTAAAAAACATTCAAACTCATTCAAAGCTCTTTTTGTGCCTTATACACTTTCCATTTCAAAACTTATTCATAAGTTTAGACATGATTCATCTCTTTAAACAGAATTATTCGCTTGGAAATGACGACTTGTCTTTACATTTAAAAACAACCTTAACAAACCTATTTTTTTATTTGTACCACGAACTACGGGGTTTTGATCCTATATTGCACTTTGTGGGTACGTAGGCATGAGGCGACAAGTCTCTCCAAACACAAAAATCTTTAAAAAAATACATCTCTTCTCATCTCCTCAATCTCATTTCAAACAAACCTTTTCAAACCAAAAAGTGTAGATATTTCAAAGGGTTCCTATAGAGTACTATAGACATTTTGGGTGCTAACACCTTCCCTTAGCGTAACCAACCCCCTTACCCAGTCTCTGTTTACTTGTTCTTGTTTAGAACTTGTTTAGGTTTTGTTCGCTCTTTTTCCTTTCCTTTTGGATAAAATAAAAGTGCGGTGGCGACTCTTGATTTATGAGTTAAGTTAATCAATAGTTTACACTCACAATTTTTGCCGCTACACATATGGTTGGATTGATCCTGAGGACTTGATTCATAAACAATGCAAGAATTCAAATCCATTTGAGCCACAAAGTAGGGTTTTGATGAAAAGCCAACCATGACTTTGACTTTTGAGCAAGGCATGATATCAAACCTTGGGACATTATTGAAGACACTCAAACATACCTTTGAAGTCCATTCATAAGTTTAAAATCACCTTGGAGTATTCATTCATTGAAAATCAAGAATTAGGGTTTCTCTGCACAAAATTCATCTGATACCTAAAGTCAAAGTTTGACTTTTTGAGCAAAATTGATCATCAAGGACTATTATTCAAGAAAACATGATCCATAGTTACATTTAATCAAGGATTGATCAAGAAATCAAGGTTACTTGCAAAAGAAGCAAAATTGGAAGAATTGAAAATTTCACTAAGTTATGGAAAGTTATGTTCAAGTACCTAACTTTACAAGGCCATAACTTGTGATCCAAGCAACCATTTTTTCACTCCAAAGCACAAATGATAGATCTTCTTCCATACAACAAGATTGTTGGGCTGAACCATCCCCAAAAAATGCATAGATTTTGAGATTTAAGGTCATGAAGTTAGGGTTTCAAGACATTTTGAACTTTGACACTTAGAAATTTTTTTAGGCAGAATCTGTTTTGCGTTTTGGCCAACTTTGAGGCCATTTTTCACCATGATCCAAGAATATTCAAGACCAAAGGAAAACATCAAAGTTAAAGTAGGATATCTCAGATTTCCAAAGAGTACAAGAACATCCATTGATTCTACTTGAGCAAGGAGATATGATCTTCACAACATGCCATGATCAAACTGATTTTTTAAGACAACATTGATGCATTACTTGTGTCACACGATTTTCACCTTCAAGTTTTGTCACTTTGCCAACTTTGTCATCATTCAAGATCAACATAAATCTTGTGGAGTCACACAAACCTGCAAGATCAGGTATTGATTCAAGAAGAATCACATTTGGAATGATGAAATTTTGTCACACATGCCTTGAATTCAATATTGCATTTATGTGCAATAGTGCATATTCAACAAAGCCACTCTCCTCAGTCAAGATCTCTATTTAAATAACATTAAATCACTCTACAGAATGTGGAATTGGTCAAAAGGTAGCTATGATATTTGGAAGTGATAATGTACCTTGGCATAGAAGTAATCACACCTTGCCAAAACCATTGAACCAAGCTCCTATCCTTCAAGCCATCACTATTTAGCCAAGACAAATCTATCCACCTATAAATAAAGCTCACTTCTGATCATTCAAGACACACCAAAACAACTTCAATACTTGTTTTCTCCAAATTCATCTTTGTTCAAAATTTCAAAACACCAAGAAAGTGAGAAATTGAATTTCTCATTTCAGAGCAATTCCACTCAAACCAATCATCCACACACTTCATAAATATCATATAGAAGTGATTTAAATCATTTAAATACTTCTGTAACACCAAGATCAACATCCTCTATCCCCACTTAATCAAACTACAATCAGATTCAAGACAGTTGATCCAAGGAGTTTCAAATCATTCCAAAGATTGTAACACGATCCTTGAGACCTAAGGAAACTGTGAGGATCATTGTTTCACTTCAGAAACACCCCTACCAGGTAATTCGATTCCTTCTTGCAGAGTCTTGACCCCAAATTTTACCCCTTAGATGTCTTTTTTCTTGCACCTACATTTAGACCTCAAGCATGTATGCATTGTTGACTAACCATTTCTTGTCGCAAGTTGTTTCTTTTATTGGTGAAAGATAGGATTTACACAAAGACGGCAAGGTCTCCCTAAGACATTTTTTTGCCCAAATGCAATTAGTTGAATCTACATGCATCCAAGAAGACTTTTTCAACAAGAAATCAAGGGTTTCACCAAGACAAGTCAACCATTGCCTTCATGACAAAGTGTGATCCCAAATCTTGAGAAATTATGCCATGTGATAACAAACATCCTTAGAATCCATTTTTGGGCCTTTAAGATTTTTTTTATCACAAGTGCAAGATTTTTCATGGAGATGAATATTCATCAAGGTGTGACATATCCAAGTGGTGCCATGGGAGGATTTAATTTTGAAATGTCCTAAGTTTGTCTCGTAACATTTCTTTTTGGGTCATGGACATATGGTTGTCTCAATTTATTTTTGGGCCCAAAAGATATTATTTGGATCAAAGGCTCTAAGTTGTTGAAAAATCCAAGTTTTGGTTCCCGTATGGTTTAAGAGGCAAGGCCTTGTACATCCATATGCCATTTGTTAAGTGAAAAAAAATCTGAAGATGCTTTGCTTCAAAAGAAAGTTTTGTGGAGTCATTACTCATTACCCTTCTAAGCTCACCCATTACTGTTGAAATCAAAAGGACACTGATTTCATGTTGAATTAGTGAAATGAGGAGGCTCAGCACAAGAGGTCTGCATGCATGAGCAGAGAATACGTATTCCAAATTCAAATTATTGCTTTTTTTTACTTTCTCTCTCATGGCACCTCAAAAAGGTGGTTTTGGAATAACTATAAAGAGTGAAAGTAACAGACTGAATCCACCACTGCACTTGTCCAGCATGGTGATTGACCAAAATCAACGGCTAAGGATTGACACACAAACCCTAATTCTTTACTCAGCAGACCATACAAACCCTAATCCTTTATCCTGTGGACAAACCAACTACCCAAGACCCGGATCCACTTTGCTTGGCCTATAAAAGGAGCTCATTTCCTCCTTGTTGAACACACCAGAAATTGCCAAGAACTTCTCTCTAACTTCTCCCTCCATAATCTTGCAAGTAACACTCCAAAAATTGCAAGAACTTCACCATTTTTCTTTTCTTTTGTAAACACACAGAAACATATCACAACAAACACCCGAGAGAAAACCACAAAACTCATCAAAACCTTTTCACTTGTCCATTTTCTTTTAAGTTCTGCAAGCCATCATCAAGTCTTGCAAGAACTTATTCTTTTCATTTCCTTCCCGTAAACACTCCAAACTTCCACACTTTAAACCATTAAAAGTTCTTGTTCTGTGCTGAGAAGTTGACTCTGTAGCAGTTGAAAGAGGAAAGCATCCACCATCTATAGAAACGCTTGCCTGTGAAGAAGCAGTGGACTTTCTCCACTAGGTATTACTCTGCCTCATTTTGCTTTCATGTTTGCACCATGCTGTTATTATAGTCATCATCTTGCTATTATCTGAACCCATGATCATTCCGTTCCGTGCTGTTATCATGCTTGTTGTTGTAATTATTCTGATCCACATATTATCATAATGTGATCTTGTTATCGTTGGATTTATTGTTTGTTTCTGTGAGAAAACATTAACATGTCTTGTTCCATATTATTCTGTTAACCGTAACTGGTTCGTATGAAAGAAAACTAAAAATAAATAAGTAGTTTGTGGTGGCCCTCGCCACGTTAAATGTATGGCGTCCGCCACATTTGTTTTGAAATGGAAAATATAATAAAATAAATAGTGAGCATGCAAAAAGATATATTAAAAAAATGGAGACCCCACTACATGATAAGAAATAAAAAATAAATAAAAAAAGAAGCAGTGGCGCAAGCCACTTGGACAGGGTGGCGCAAGCCACCTCTGTTACTTGAAACCAAAGGGTGGCGTAAGCCACCATCATCATGTGGCGCAAGCCATGGTTTAGGGGTGAGTATGCATGGTGCCAACCATGCATTTTGTGTGGCGGATGCCATGCTGTCTTGTTTTTTTTTTCTCTTTCTTTTTTTTTTCCTTTTCTTCTTCATTTCCTTTTTCTTTTATTTACTTTAAAAACAAGCAACAAAAATATCTACATTTTCATTCTAAATCTTTTTTTGTAGACAAAAACCATTGTTGCTTGTAATTTTGTAAAAACGAACAAAAAGAACTTTTCCTTGTACACATTCAGTAACTTGTGAATTCTTGAACGTTGTTTCCTAACCTTAACAAACCTTACCATGAGAATTTTATTTGTAGTTTTGTTCTCTGTTGAAACGGCATGACCTAAATCCAATTGTTTCTCATTTTCAAACTATGAAATTTCTCCCTTTTGCTATGCCTGATTTGTTTTGTGTGACCACTAATTTCAAAGTGATTTGTTTTGGAAATATTGTCGTGATTCCTGAAAGCACTGTTATTAACTTTAACCAAACCTTACCATAAGAATGTTGGTTGTTTTTGTTCTCTGTTTAAAATCATATGACTTAATCATGTGACTACTGATTTTGGATTGAGTTTTCTATGAAATGTGCTTGATCTGTAAAGTTTTGTTCCTGACTTTAACAAAGTCTTACCATGCAATGTTGTTTGTTTTGCTCTCTGTTAATGAGTTGAATAACCCCAAATGCATTTGGTTCAAATTGTGAATGCCCTCTCTGCCGTGCTTGTCACATTTATTTGATCACTTATTTTTGTTGTTTACTATGTTCACATTTAAAGTTCACTTCATGATTAAATGCTCACTGTTGGGAATTATTAAACTCATATGCTTAATTGTATTTCAACCCCACTATAACTCTTGTTTACAAGATGTTATTCTTCCCCCTTCCTTCCAAAGGAAAAGTTTTTCTATTGACCTCAAAGTCATAGAAAACTCATGGCCACCTTAGACCTCATAGTCTTAGGCAACCTTCCCTCTTTGTCCTCATAGTCAATAGGACCCCCTCTTGACCTTATAGTCATAGAGTAATCTTTAACCTAGGCCTCATAGTCGTAGGTAACCTTTGGCCTCATAGTCATAGGTAGCTCTTGGCCTCATAGTCATTAGCACGCATTCAACCTTTGGCCTCATAGTCATAGGTAGCTCTTGACCTCATAGTCATTAGCAACATCTCCAACCTTTGGCCTCATAGTCATAGGTAGCTATTGGCCTCATAGTCATTAGTAACATCTTTAACCTTTGACCTCATAGTCATAGGCAAGCTTTGGCCTCATAGTCATAGCAACCCTCTATCGACCTCATAGTCATGGAAAAGTCTCTCTATTGACCTCATAGTCATAGAAAGCTCATTACCTTCTTTTGACCTCATAGTCATAGGATTCCCATCTTGACCTCATAGTCATCTACCATCTTGACCTCATAGTCACCTTACCAAAACTTTAACCTCATAGTCATAGCCCCTTTCCCTTGGCCTCATAGCCACCTTCCAACATTAACTTCATAGTCACAAAGTCTCTCTATTGACCTCATAGTCATAGATAGCTCATAGCCATCTAACCTTTGACCTCATAGTCATTAACAACATCTTTACCTTACCCTTAGCAAACAAACATAATATAACACAAGCTAATGAGATATTGTGTCCCTTAGTTTCGAATCTATTTCGTATGCCAAGTAATCTACGAGGGTCCAAGATTCATTCCGACTTCTAGAATTAGAAGAGGGCGGGAGAAAGGGGATTCCTTGACTAGGTTACCGATTAGTGATAAATTTTGAATTAACGGACTCGTAAACATGTTTCCATATAGTGTGAGATTGAGAACTCAAGGTCATTTTCCCTTCCCCTTGACTTGAGTAAGGACTGGCTAGAACCCTGTAAAGCCGATAGAATCCATAAGATAGGGAACTCACTGAGATTAATATCTACCCCCATTATTGTTGCTATTTTTCAGGCTTTGGTTATAGATTTGATTTACAAGTGGAGCTATGCTTGAATGTTTCAAGAGAAGCTTAGTTTGAATTTTCCGTTGTGTAATTTGTTGTATACAATTGAGGATATTGTATATTAATATTAGTTTTTATTGTTTTGGCTAGTTTCCATATCTTGTACCATAGATTGTATTTGTGTTTAGTAATGGTCAAGTATGTGAATTATGCTAATAGGCACTTGTGATGGTGTCAGTACCAAATAAAATGCTTGTATAGTATTATTCTAGGTATATATTATACAGGGCATTACATTATATGCATTTCATTGGTCACAGTCTCAGGTAAGAGGAATGTTAGTTTTATCATTTGAGGTTCATTTTCCATTAATATTTTGTGCACGAATATAAATTTTAACATTGAATTGGTCCAGGATTCAATACTAATTTGGGGAGTCCAACAGGAGAGCTTTTTATAAACAACTGTTTAATTGGTGAACCAGGACCTCTTCAACTTTGTTGTGTATCACACTGCCCTACACAAAGTTGTCCCTCAGATTTCAACACCAAAGGACTTACTAAAGGCGGATTCTGTACATCTATACAAGGAGTAGAGATGTGTTGTTGTGTAGTGGTATAAAGTAATAAAGCGATTGAATCTTTGAAATTTTAAAAAATAATAAAATATGTACTTAAAATAGTTGTTTAGTTTTTGAATGAAGAAAGATCAAATGAAAAAGATGAATTGTTGTGTTTATTATTTAAATTTTGAATCCAATTCTAACCGCGACCAATTTAGGAACCAATATCACCTGTTACTAGTGGCACTGAAAAGAGTCTAAGTAGTATAGAACTTTGAAACGGAAAAATTTTCTATCTCAAACTAATTTTATTGAGTGAAATTTGTGAAAACATTTCTTCACAAAAATTTCGATAAAAATAATTTTTCTTTCAATAAATTAACATTTTGTTTCGAATATGAGATTTCAGTTAAATACTTTTGTGTCACATAAAAATATTAAGGCTCTCCTTCATTTTAACTTCATTATTTTTATATAAATAAAATATTTTAGAAATGTATTGTTTTAAAATTTATCTTGTTTTTATAGTTATAAGTATTTAAATTTCACAATAAAATATATAAAAATATTTATTAAAATAAATTTCTACCAGTAACAAGTTTGAATTTTTATTTATTTATACATTGAAATAAAAGAGAGAAACTAAATAAAAAAACCCTTAAATCAAGTAAGTTTCAACGATGGCTCTATCTCTGACAACCTCGTGCCAACTTTATCTCACTTTCCTAAGTACAAAATGCTTACCCTTTTTTCACTCTCGTGTTTTTTTACATTCTTGATGACGCATCGCTAAATACCATTCAAGAATGTGTTGGTTACGGATTAACGGGTATCATCTTTGTTAGAAAATTTACTAATTGTTGGGCTTTCAATTCTTTTCTAGCTTCAAATTTTACATCATATTCTGACAACTCGACATACCATTTTTTAAATCTTCCCGCAAGGTCCTGTTGATGGTGGATTTGCTTAAGCGGTAGATTAGTTCTTACTATTATGGTGTGAGTTACAAATTAAAGTCATAGTTTTGTCGGTGCAGTTATAATCATAAATTATATTTGATAAAATAAATAATAATATACAAAATTTTAATTTTTAGTATTTACATTTATGTATTTATTTATTATAAAAATATAGAATTATATTGTTTTAAAATTTATGTTGTTTTACACTTAATATAAATTTAATTTTAACAGTCAAATATTTATAAATTGTGAAGTTTCACTGGTTGTTAGTTTAGATTGATAAACCTAAATTTAATTTTTACAGTCAAGTATGTATATATTAACTTTTTGGATTTATTTAGAAAAATAAAAATTAAATATATCTAAATGACAGAAAATATTTGTTGTCATTTGGTCTTATACGTTTTATTACATCTTTAAGAATAAACATACACTTTAATATAAAATATATAATATTTTTAAAATGAGTATTTTTTTATATAGGATAGGCTATTTTGTTTTCCACCATTACAAAAAACATTCCAATTTTATAAATCTAATTGTGCTAAAATAAAATAAAAATAATGCATTTATATTCAATACTAGTATTACTAAAGTCGTGTTTAATAATATTTTATAAAATACAATTATCTATGATGTCTATTGCAATACCCCGTATTCATAATGCTCTGGATAATATTAGTTGAGATCAACTGGGTGCTGGTGTGCTCTAAGAAATTATTTGTAAAGATAATTAGAGAAACTGATGAGCTCAGAATAGATTAGATTAATATTATCTGACCCTGAGGTTTTATCAATTGATACATTAGAGACAGATTGGATATTTAAGTTAGTGTTACTAACTTAATGATATATCTACATATCATATTCATTTCCTTTCCTCTTCATTTGTGACAAAGATAGAAAGAATAGATAGTAAGAAGTAGAGAGAAGGAGGAGCAAGGGAGAAAGAGAAGAAAACCTAGAAGTTGGAGAACAAGCTTGGATCTTCTTCATTCTTCTTCAAATCAACTCAACATCTTCATCATCATCCTATCTTGAGGTGGGTTCTAGTTAGTACTTAAGTTTTAGAATTTTTAGAGATATTAGAGTTTAGGTTAGAAATGGTAGATTTTGAATATTTGTGTGGAATCAATTGTTTTTACGGTTCAAATATGTATTAAAATGCGTAATGTGATCGTTATATGTGTGAATGTGATTTATGATAAGTGATTATTTGATCCTCTGAGTTTTTATGAGTTTTGATTAAGTTGATTGGTTTTGGATCAAGAGAAAACCAGAATTTTTCTATTCTGTAACAGAGTAACCGATTAACAGATTCAGGGTAACCGATTACTCTGTGGAAAAATTAATATTCTGTGCAAAATTTGAATTCAGTAACCGATTACCCATATTTGAGTAACCGGTTACGAAATGTGTCTCTAACTCTCATTTTGATTCTGTGTGAACAGTGAAATGTGAGTAACCGATTACCCAAAATTGAGTTACCGATTACCATTGTAGGTTGATGAAAATATTGAAAAAAATTCATATCTTTTGGATCGTAACTCCGATCCAGGCGTAGTAATAGTCGTTGGAAAGCTATGAAAATATTTTACGCAATAAAAGTGAAAAATGTTAATTTAAATTAAGGAATTGATTGATTGGTGGGAATCGGGTAAATGTGATAATTTTATGAGTTGAATTATTACATGTATTTTGTTATACTGTTGTGTTGTGCTATATATATCTTTTTGTTGTGAATTGTAATTGAGTGAATACATGTTTAAAAATTTGGAATAGGAAGGGTGAGGAAACCTTACCATAAATCTATAGCGGAACCTAGTAGTGTGACTAGGAATTGATAGATAATCTAGATGGCGATGCTCATGCGTTCGATGCCTAGGTGTGCATCCTCGACGAGTAATGGTCTAGAGGAGAGTACGACACTAGTATGGAACATGTGTGAATCTTGTGTTTTGTGATAAGGCGAATGTGGCCTTGTGATTGTCATAGGCAATCGCGTTTGTGTGTGAGATCAGGTAATCGGAACCATTTCCCTTATGACTTGCCATTTCGCGAGGTGAAGCTTATTTAGAGCTCCTCGGGAATGTACGCATGATTACTTGGCAGCTTTGATTCCCGCGTGCAGTACGAATGGAACCTACGAGTAAAGACTTGAGATGGTTAATGGCCCGTAGAACCCGAATCCATTTCGTATGTCAAGTAAGTGCAAAGATCCATGACTCGTGCCGACTCTTAGAGGTAGGAGAGGACGGGAAAAGGGGATGCCTTGATGAGGTTACCGATTAGTGGTATATTGAGTTGGTGAAGTCATGAACATGTTTCCATATAGTGTGAGATTGTGAACTCAAGGTCACTTCCCTTCCCCTTGACTTTAGTTAGGAATTATTAGAACCTTGTAATGCCGAGAGAATCCAAAAGATAGGGAACTCACTGGGACTTAATATCTCACCCCACGTTGTTGATTATATTTCAGGTGCTTCAGGTTCCGAGAAGGGTAAGGATAAAGCCGTTTGATTATCCTTACGTATCCTGCTCTTTTGGGATGGCATAGCTTCCGTTGTGGAGATTTTACTTTTAGATCATTGTTTTGATCTAGTTCTTAGTACTTTGGAACATATTGTGTATAATATGCCATAGTTTTTTTATTTTGTATTTTGGGCATGTAATGTATACAATGTGTTAACTAGGAACTTATGGTATTTAAATACCAAAACTGGGATTCATGTATAATATATTTGCTTTGATGTATGATGTTATAAATGGGTGTTACAGTTGGTATCAGAGCAGTTCGTATCCTCGACCTACCCATGAAATAGTATAAGTAATTTCTTTCCGTTCACATGAATTGCTAGACCTCCCGAGACGTATCCACCAGGCGGCGACGAGAATGTCCCATTGCCTCAATTTTTACAACAGAAGCAGCAGCAGCAGAAGCAATTCATGCTGCAGAAGGTACAACAGATGAATGGAGGTCTTCATCCTGAAGTGGTTATTCCAAATGCTGTAGATGGGAGTTTTCAGGATTTCTTCCTCATGAATCCTCAAGTGGTTTTAATTTTTAGTATTTACATTGATGTATTTATTTATTATAAAAATCTAGAATTATATTGTTTTAAAATTTATGTTGTTTTATACTTAATATAAATTTAACTGTAACAATCAAATATTTATAAATTGTGAAGTTTCACCGGTTGTTAGTTTAGATTAATAAACCTAAATTTAATTTTTACAGTCAAATATGTATACATTAACTTTTTGGATTTATTTAGGAAAATAAAAATTAAATATATCTAAATGACAGAAAATTTTTGTTGTCATTTGGTCTTATATGTTTTATTGCATTTGTAAGAATAAACATACACTTTAATCTAAAATATATAATATGTAATACCCCATTTTATCTAGACGCTCAATTGAATATCAGATGAGATCAGATGAGTGTCTATGTACTCTATCTTTGATTAATTGGAATAACGGAATCTCCTAAATGCTCTAAGTATTGTCAATTGGCATCAATAGGGCAACTAGTGACCTCTGAAGAGGACAATTATTTAACGAGAGGCAGATCAATATTTATTAGTTCAAGAGAGGATTTTATGGTAACTCTAATAATTGATCAATTGGTGTTAGTAGACAAAATATCAATTAGAGATATTTTATCCTATTAGATTTATATTATATAATAAGTATTATATATATTTGTATGAGAAGAAAAGAAGAGAAGTTGAAGAAAGAAGAAAAGGAAAAACGTGGAGAAGAGTGAAAGGAAGAGAAAGAAGAGAGGGAGAACTTGGGAAGGAGGAAAAAGCTTGGAACCTTCATCAACATCTCATCTTCATCATCTTCTTCAACCTCCTCTTCGATCATAAGGTGAGTTCCATTAGATAGAACTTGGGTAGGAAGTTGGGGAAAAATTCATGTTTGGGGGTTTAGGGTTTTATGTGAAATAACATGTTTAAATGTTTTCTTATGATGATAATACATGCCTTAAATCATTGTTACATGTTTCGGGTTGATGGGGTATGGATTGGAAGTGTTTTGGATGAAGAAAAATGTGATTTTTGGACTCTGTTATAGTAGTAATCGATTACCCTACTGAGCGTAATCGATTACCTGTGTAAAAATCATGTTTCTGGGCTGTTTTCAAGCCTGTATTCGATTACCAGTTTTAGGGTAATTGATTACCATTGTTGTGTGAAAATTTAGAAATTAAAAAAGGCGTATCTTTTGACCGTAAGTCCGTTTTGGTCCCCGTTCTAAGCTTTGGGAAGCTACTTAAATGCTCTATATGATAGTGAAGTAGAAACATAGGTTTATACCAAAGATTGATATAATAGAATTGGAAATGTAAAGAGTGTGGAAAATGTGTTTCTTATTTTCCACCAAAACTTAAAGATTGGGAATCTGTTTAGGACGAGTGTCGAGCCATTGGGAAGATGATCCAATGAGGTATTAAATGGTGCGAGAGACCATGAACTAATCAAGTATGTTTGACAGAGGGTCGTAGTGAGTTATATACCTTTATATGCATGTGAATTACTCTATTGATTATGTTTAACATGTTATGCTTATATATTGATTGTGGCTTGACTAATGGCTTGATGTATTCACTTGTTATGTCTCCCTTGTATGTGTGTTGAATATAATGGATTATGTTGATAAATGCTATGATGTGATCATTTCCTTGCTTGTTCCAGTTCGTTCCGGTTGAACGTTCAGATGTGATGTGGTTATGATGTATGCTTGAATCGGAGTAGGCCTAAGCTACTAGGTGGTAAATCACCTGAGTTCCGGACTTGGTCTGAGGGATACCAGACTTGATCTAAGGGATACCATTGCGATGAGCTTGTGAGGGTCCACACGGGCGTATTTCCCACACAGCATTACTCATCAGCGTGCTCGGTATATTGTGCGCTTCTGAGCTACCGTTGCGTTGTGCTTATGAGGGTCTTATAGGGCGTATACCTACTCGGCGTTACACATCGGCGTGATCACTATGGTGAGGTTGTGATGCCATGAAGGCAATATCACTTTGTTAGTCACCTCTAGTGGTGTTATGTAGGAAATACCACTGGGCTTTCACTCGGTGGGCTTGTGCAGTCATGTAGGCGCCTTTGCACTCGGTGTTACACACGTGCGTATTGATGATTGACGGATGGGTTTCCGCGGCCACTTAGGAGTGTATCACTTTGGACTCATCTGACTCATCGTGTTGTGTGCTTGTGCAAGTCTGTTGTAATACCCCGTATTTAACTGAATGCTCTGGATAATATTAGTTGAGGTCAACTGGGTTCCGGTGTGCTTTGAGAAATTATATATTAAGGGAATTAGAGCAACTAACGAGCTAAGAATATATCAAATTAATATTATCTGACCCTGAGGTTTTATCAATTGATACATTAGAGACAATTTGGACATTTAAGTTAGTGTTACTAACTAAATGATATCTCTACATATCATATTCATTTCCTTTCCTCTTCATTGGGACAAAATAGAAAGAAGTAGAGAGAAGGAAGAGCAAAGAGGAAAAGAGAAGGAAACCTAGAGCAAAGAGGAAAAGAGAAGGAAACCTATATGAATTTCCATTGAGTTTTATGCTGAAAAATGCAGGTTTTGGGGACTCTGTTATAGTGTTAACCGAGTAACCAAAAGTGGTTAACCGGTTAACGCGTGCAAAAATAGCCGTTCTGCGTGAAAACTGAACTGGTTAACCAATTAACATAATATGGTTAACCGGTTACCAGAATGTGTCTCTAACTCTCATTTTGATTCTGTGTGAACAGTGCCACATGGTTAACCAGTTAATCATATGATGTTAACCGATTAACATTGTTGGTAGATTGAAAATATTTGAAAAATTCATATCTTTTGGATCGTAATTCCGATCGAGGCGTAGTAATAGTCGTTGGAAAGCTATGAAAATATTCTACGTAATAAAAGTGAAAAATGTTGAATTGAGTTATGAAATTAATTAATCGATGGAAATCGAGTAAATGTGATAATTTTTATGAGATGTATTATTACATGTATTTTATTATACTATTGTGTTGTGCTATATCTACTTTCATGTTGTGAATTGTAATTGAGTGAATACATGTTAAAATTAGAATAGGAAGAGTGAGGAAACCTTACCAAAAATCTATAGTGGAACCTAGTAGCGTGACTAGGAATTTATATATAATCTAGATAACGATGCGTGCGTTCGATGCCTAGGTGTGCATCCCAGACGAGTAATTGTCTAGAGGAGAGTGAGACACTAGTATGGAACATGTGTGAACCTTGTGTTACGTGATAAGGTGAATATGGCCTTGTGATTGTTGTATGCAATCTCGTTTGTGAGTGTGATCACATAATCGGAACCGCTTCCCTTAAGACATGCCATTTCGCGAGGTGAAGTTTATTTAGAGCTCCTCCGGAATGTACACGTGATTACTTGGCAGGTTTGATTCCCGCGTGCAGTACGAATGGAACCGACGTGTAGAGACTTGTGATGGTTAATGGCCCATGTGAAGTGATGGTTCATAATGGTTAATGGCCCGTAGAACCCGAATCCAATTCGTATGTCAAGTAAGTGCAAGGATCCATGACTCGTGTCGACTTCTAGACGTAGAAGAGGACGGGAAAAGGGGATACCTTGATGAGGTTACAGATTAGTGATATTTTGAGTTGGTGAACACGTGAGCATGTTTCCATATATTGTGAGATTGTGAACTCAAGGTCATTTCCCTTCCTCTTGACTTGAGTTAGGAATTGTTAGAACCTTGTAAAGCTGAGAGAACCCATAAGATAGGGAACTCACTGGGATTTAATATCTCACCCCACGTTGTTGATTATATTTCAGGTGCTTCAGGTTCCGAGAAGAGTAAGGATAAAGTTGTTTGATATCCTTACGTATCTTGATCTTTTTGGGATGACATAGCTTCTGTTGTGGAGATTTTATTTTGAGATCATTGTTTTGATCTAGTTCTTAGTACTTTGGAACATCTTGTGTATATTATGTCATAGTTTTAGTATATTGTATTTTGGGCATTTAATGTATACAATGTGTTAACTTGGAACTTATGGTATTTCAATACCAAAGACTTGGATTCATGTATAATATATATGCTTTGATGTATGTTGGTATATATGGGTGTTACAGTTGGTATCAGAGCAGGTCATATCCTTGACCTAGCCATGAAATAGTATAAGTAATTGTTTCTGTTCATATGCGTTGTGTCACCATTGGTTTTAAGTGTTATTTTTATGGCATTGACCCTGATCAACTTAACCCTTTATGTATGACGTTTAGGAACTTGGCTGACGGATGCAGAACCCGTGGTAGACCCAAAACTACTCCTTCCGAGACAAACTCGCCAGGCGGCAACGAGAATGTCTCATGGCCTTAGTTTTTACAATAGATACATCAGTAACAGAACCAATTCATGCAGCAGATGGTACAACAGGTGAATGGAGGTATTCATCCTCAAGTGGTTGTTCCAGATGGTGTAAATGGGAGTTTTCGGGATTAGATCCTGTGAAAGCTCATGAATGGGTGGCTGGTATGGAGAGAATCTTTCTGATAGTTCAATGTAGCGAAGAGAACAAAGTGGTATTTGCTTCTCACTCGTTGAAAGGTCCTGCTATGAGGTGGTGGGAGAGTGCTTCAACTTTAATGACTATCCAAGATCTGCCTAAAGTGTGGGAGCAATTCAAGACTACTTTTATGGAGAAGTACTTTCCTAGTTCCTTGAGGACCCAAAAGGAGTTTGAATTCCAACAATTAAGGCAAGGGACTATGACTGTGGCTGCTTATGCTGAGAAGTTTGAGATCATGGCTGCCTACTCTAGGCTGACCATGTATGCTCCGGATGAAAGGTGGAAGATTGACCAATTTCTTTTTGGATTGAAAGCTGAGATTTCTCACAGTGTGTCTCAAAGAGAATTCACTACTTATGCTGAGTTGCTAAGGCAATGTTATGTGACTGAGAACGGTTTGAAGAGAGTTCAAGCAGAGGGGAATTTGAGTAGGTCAAATCAGAATGATCGTGGGAGATCAAGCCAACAGTTTAGACCTAGATAACAAGCTTTTAAAGGGACACAAATTCAGAATTCTAGAACTAGTGCACCTCCTGTGTGTCGTACTTGTGGTAGGAATCATCATGGAAGTTGAGGTATCGAAGGTGTGAGGTGTTATCAGTGCCAGAAAGTGGGTCATAGGGTGAGGGATTTCCCTTAGAATAGGAATCAGACGCAAGGGAAGAGTACCTGTCGGGTTTATACACTAGATGCAAGGAAGGCTAAGGGGGATAACTCTTTGATTGCTGGTACGTGTTTCGTTAATGGGCATCCTTGTTTTCTATGTTTTGATTGTGGAGCAACACACTCTTTTGTGTCGATACAATGTACGAAGCGACTTGGGTTACAAGCTATTCCGTTGTTTCCTCCTATTGTGGTCACTACTGAAATGGATGAGATGGTTGAAACACCTTTATTGTGTGAAAACTGTGTATTATCTGTGGATGGAAGAGTTTTTCAGATTGATCTTATTTGTTTGCCGCTTAAGAAAGTAGATGTTGTTTTGGGGATGGATTGGTTTTCGACTAATTCGGTGTTTATTGGTTGTGAGGAGAAGCTAATCATCATTACGTCCGCTGAAGCTACTCAGAAAGATGTGTTAACAACTATTTTAGAAGGTACGATGGGAATGATAAATTTCTTGTTTGAGAAGGAAAAATCTATTCTCTTGGTTCTCACTAAGGAGGAAAGTAGCGACCTGCAAGTTCTGCATATCCCTGTAGTCTGTGAGTTTTCCAAAGTTTTTCTCGAGGATGTCACTTCTCTTCCTCCGGAAAGGGAAGTGGAATTCTCTATTGACCTGATACCGGGAACGGCTCCTATATCCCTTTCTCCATATCGGATGACACTGTTTGAGTTAAGAGAATTGAAGGATCAATTGTAAGAGTTAATGGAATTTTGTTCGACCTAGTGCTCCAGTGTTGTTAGTGAAGAAGATGGTTGGTGGAATGCGGTTATGTATTGATTACCAGCAGTTGAATAAAGTCACCATTAAGAACACGTATCAATTACCCAAGATAAACGACCTGTTAGATCAATTGAAGGGAGCCCGTGTGTTCTCGAAGATTGATTTACGGTCTGGTTATCATCAAATCCGTGTGAAGAGTTCAGATGTGCCAAAGACCGCATTTAGAACCCGTTATGGCCATTACGAATTCCTAGTAATGCCTTTCGTTGTGACGAATACTCCAGCTGTTTTTATGGATTATATGAATCTTACTTGGACCAATTTGTAGTGATCTTTATTGACGACATTCTTATTTATTCTCGTACATCTCAAGAGCACAGAGAACATCGAAGAATAGTTCTATTGATCTTACAAGAGAGACAACTTTTTGCCAAGTTAAGAAAGTGTGCATTTTGGATGACAGAGGTTAGATTCCTTGGTCATGTTATATCTCAAGGAGGTGTGGTGATAGATCCATCGAAAGTTGAAGCGGTAATTAATTGGGAGAGACCGAAGAATGTTATTGAAGTTATAAGTTTCTTGGGATTAGCAGGTTATTATAGAAGGTTCATTAAAGGATTTTCACAATTGTCTTTACCAATGATTAAACTTAATCGAAAGGATTTTTCTTATGAGTGGGATTCGGCTTGTGAACAAAGTTTTATGAATTTGAATGAAAGATTGACGACTGCTCCTGTTTTGATCAATCCTGATCCTAACAAGTCATATGAGGTATTTTGTGATGCATCAAAGATAGGATTAGGAGGTGTTTTAATGCAAGATGGTCAAGCGGTAGCTTATGCTTCCCAAGAATTAAAAATTGACGAGAAGAATTATCCAACTCATGATTTGGAATTGGCGGCGATTGTTTTTGCACTGAAAGTGTGGCGTCATTATTTGTTTGGGGTACGTTTTGAAATGTTCAGCGACCACAACAGTTTAAAGTATCTTTTTTATCAAAAAGAGTTGAACATGCGTCAAAGGAGATGGATGGAGTATTTAAAGGATTATGATTTGGAACTAAAGTACCATCCGGGTAAAGCGAATAAAGTAGCGGATGCATTGAGTTGAAAAGTGTTTCATAGTGCCGAATTGATGATGTTAGAGTATGCCTTATTGGAAAAGTTTCAGAATCTTAATCTTCAGTTTATTTGGACTCGAAATGGTGTGATTATGGGAAACTTGAATGTTAATTCTACTCTTAGAGAGGAAATTCAACAAGGGCAAGTGTGGGATACGAAGTTACAAAAAATGTTAGTTCAACCGGGTTTCGTGCGAGCTACCGATGGAATCATTTTGTTTAACCAAAGGATTTATGTTCTGGATGATGCGATGTTAAAAAGAAGGATTTTGGAGGAGGCTCATAAAGGTGCTTTTACTATACATCTTGGTTCTTCAAAGATGTATCAAGACTTAAAGAGGGACTATTGGTGGTCCGGAATGAAAAAAGATATTGCGGTATATGTGTTGGAGTGTGCGATATGCCAACAAGTAAAAACTGAACACCAGAGGCCGGGTGGTTTATTAAAACCTTTAAAAATTCCAGTTTGGAAGTGAGATAGTATTTCTATGGACTTTGCGGTTAGATTGCCTCGTGTACAAGGTGGTTTTGATTATATTTGGTTGATTGTGGGTCGGTTGACGAAAATTGTGAGGTTACATGGTATTCCCTCTAGCATTGTGTCCGATAGAGATCAAAAGTTTACTTCAAGATTTTGGAGAGCTTTTCACCAAGCTATGGGAACGAAGTTATGTTTAAGTACGTCAAATCATCCTCAAACGGATGGTCAGACGGAGCGGACGATACAATCGATGGAAGACATGTTAAGGGCTTGTGTGCTTGGAAGTGGGGGAAATTGGATAGAACTTTTGCCGTTAATTGAATTTTCGTATAACAATAGTGTAATACCCCAAAATTTGCCCTCTCATTGTTCATATCATTTAGCATATACTTTCATTGCATTGCATTCCATTCAAGCATAGAAAAATAAAACATAAAGCATTGCATTCAGCATAGGACATGTGATCAAGGCATCTTCCTTTGGTTTGAGCTTTCAGAATATTATCAGTGAGCATCAAGGACCTCCGGTTGATCATGTTCTTTCTGCTTCATGACTTGTCTTCATTTTCAAGTTGTTCTCGGGGAATTGTTCTTGTATTGAGATTCTTGGTTATAAAGACAGGATATTTGTGGATGGAATTGCAAATCATTGGTCATGGTTGATTGAGCTTACTGATTGAATTGTGGGAATTCATTGAAGATATGAGTTTGGTGTAGAATTGGGCGTGTCGAGATTAGTTGTGTGGGCTACTTGAAATTCAAATTTCTACCATAAATCCGTTATTCATTTCCATTTTCCTTTATCCAATTCTTAAATCCTTTTCCATTACAAATCCAATTAACCTTTTTTTATCTAAAACCATTTTGATATCCATTTTAATATACTCCCTAAGTTCATATCCAAATTAAATCTTGTTTTAATTCCATACTCAATATTATCCAAAACCACTTTTCTTTGTCCATTTTTAATGACCATTTTAATAACTTCATGAACCAATTTTTCTTTATAATCCATTGATCATAGAAAGCCTTCCACAACATCTTTGTCCTGTGGTTCAACTTGACTTCCATTTTCAGAGAAAGTGGTTTTTGTCTCGGGATAAGTATTCCCATTCTCAATGACCGTCCCAACTTTGGAATTATAATTCATTTGAATGCCTACGTACCATGATTTCCCATGAACAGTGTCTTGGGATATTACAAGGTCCCACACTAGCCTTTTGACATAAGCCGCAGCAGGATTACAAGCCGCATAACAGAAAAAACCAAAATATAGCAGCAGTAGAAAATGGTCATAGTAGTGAATTCTTTGCAAGAAAATTCAGCAGAAAAATAATATATAACAACAAGGAGATTTCAGAAAGAGATTCATAACAGCATCATTCAAAATAAAGTCCACAACAGAAAATTACGTATATAAAAAAAACTCCATATCAAAAAAACCGATAACAGGTCTAACTGTCATTTTTCTCCCTAACCATTTTCTAACTACCTCTAACAATCTCCTAACTAACTCTCTCCTCTCCGATTTTTACTTTCGTCACCAATCTCAAACCAAATTTTCACTTCTTCATCAATACTCCACTTCAATCTCCCGCGCTCCCAGATTCGATTTCGGCCATCATCTATCTTCAATCGTGAAGCTTCAACAACTCCATAACTTCATCTTCAATCTTCATCTTTCTCTAACCTTCAATCATCTTCTCCACCTGCAAAATCACAAAAAAAAACCACAAACAGAAGAAGGAGAGAAGAAGATCTAAGAGATTTTCTAACCGAATCTCTAACTGCTAACAAACTCTCTTAACAGAAAATTGATCGCAGAAAAATCTAACAGAATCTTCCACTCAAAGAACCTCGAATTCATCTTCAATCTTCGATCTTGAGCCTCTGCGCCAACCTTCATCATCATCAATTCAACTGCGACAAATTCATCTTCTGCGCCAACCTTCATCATCGTCAATTCAAATGCGACAAATTCACCTTCTTCAACAACGCAACATAATCAATCTTCAATCAACCGCATCAACAAATTCAACAATAAGAAGCTAGGATCAAGGAAGAATTCTGAATCTCAGTTTGCAACAACGACGAAACAGTTCGAAGCAGTTCGCAACAGAGAAAAGAAAATAGAGGAAGATGCAAGGAGCGGATTCAGTGATCGAGACGAAGAAAGAAGAAGAAGATTCGTAAACGGCGAAAGTAAATATTCAAGCACATAGCTGAGCAGGTTCCAATTCCAGGTAAATTTCCATTCGTATCCGTCTTTTTTTTTTCCGCCTGTGTGTCTTTTGTGTGTTGTTAATTGATATCGCAAACGGTTTCGAGTTCGGCTTGGGAGAGTGACAAGAACTGAAGTGAATCACAGAGAGGTTCATGATATAGTCGATTAAGGATCTTCGTCGCCGCTGGAGAGGCCATGTCACGGTGGCGTACTGATATGTGGCACGACGGAGAGATGCTTTTGAAGCGAGGAAGTCGCTGAGATGTGGAAGCGTTTACGGCAGTGGAGATGTCATTCACCGGCGGTTTTGGTGATGACGAGTGAAACGAGTTAGATGGAGAAGGAGATTGTGGTGAAGACGAAGAAGGGATCGCCGGCGGAATTTGTGAGAAGGAGAGGTTGATAACGGAGAGAAGGAGAGGAGAGAAATGACGGCGCGAACAAAGGGAAGAAGGAAAGTTACAGATGATGGTGAAACGGCGCCGTGAGAAGGAGAAGAAGAGAGGGTTACGGAGTATGTAAAGGTGAAGGAGGAGAAGCTCCTCTTGGCTTTTAGGTCAGATTTCAGTTGTTTTGTTTGGACCGGGCTTGTGAAGACCCAATCAACTTGCTATTCACACTGTTACATTGCTTCCTGAACCTCCCTTGGCTCCCTCTTGAAAATCATTAGGCCTGGCACCAAGAGCTCACTCGCCCAGATGTATATTCATACCCTTATAAGACATGCAGCACCCTCCTGTTTTTGGTTTATTTGTTTTTTATGGAATTTTGATTCAAGTTTCGTTTAGATGATTAGATATTTGATTTTGGACATTTGTTCTTTTGAATATCTGTTTTAAATAATTTTGATAATGGTTTTGGATATTTGATAATTGTTTTTGGTTTAGATAATTAGAGGTTAGATTCGGATAAATAGATTTTAGAATTAAGATTTAATTTTGCTTTAGGTTCTAATTTCGATTTTTGTTTTTAATTTTGGTAAATGCTAACTTTTGTAATTAGAAATAGATTCTAATATTTTTTCCTTATGATTTCACTTCGTTGTTAACTTTAATGGGATTGGTTCGAATTAAATTTTGTTTGAGTATTGGTTTTTGACTAATTGTTTTGCTCAATTGAACTAATGGTTAGCTTAATTGTTCCATGATCGTCTTAGCTTAATTGCTCAACAATTGATTTTTGGTTTAATCATTACCTAATTGATTTTTTGCTTACCAGCTCACTAATTGTTTTTGTAGAATTAGAAATAACGTTGAACTAATTGACATTGACTTAGTTCTAAGATCGAGTAATCATTTTAATAGTTTCATTTGGTAACTTTGTTAATAGTCTTTAATATGTTTTGCATTGATTTTTGGCTAATCGCTTGTTCACATTTTAGTATTGATCTCACTTACTTCTTATTTGACAATTTTCATTTGAATTTTGACTAACTCTTGAGTTGTTTTGTAGTGATTCTCACTTGACTTGATAAGTTGTTCAAAGGTAGGAGGTGCTGCTACATACACTGCTGTAATGAACAAAGTGTGCTATAAAATGTTGATATCTTGGCTGACTGCATATATACCTGCCATGTTCTGGAAATAGTAGCTGTTATAGACTGTTTTTACTTGTCGCTAGTTTTTACAGCTATGCAGGTGCTGGAGCGCTGTTGTTGCTGCTGTTTAAGGCTTATGGCCTTGTTTTGTTGTTTTAAGAGCATTTGGTTCCATGCCTTTCACGGATCCATTCCACTTTCTAACACTTTTGCTCATTTATGCTAGATCACTAGAAGTTGGCCGGTTTGCTTATACTTTGCTTGCGTTGCTACGGATTAATATCCGTTCAGTATCATTTCTCTTCTCTTTTACTAATTCCGCATTTTTCCTTTTTATGCCATGAGAAGTAGGATTGGGAGTCCGTGCCACTTGGCCGGCAATGATGGAAGTCCTCAAAGGAGGCTCTGTTTGTGATTGTTTAATATTGTGCCTGAAGACCTCTATGAGGCATCCCATTCCCATTTCCCCTGGTAAGACCTCCAAGAAGGCAATTGACGGAAGTTAGGGTTCGGAATCGACCCCCGTTATTCTAGTTGAGTCGTTCTTAGCTCTCATTACATGATTGAAGCTTTGAACATATCTTGCTCGTGTTATCGAGTCCGTCAGTGGAATGAGGGTTTATCAAACCCCCACGCTTTGTCTTTAGCTCGCATTGACCAATGCTGATGCTTATGTGATCTGATTCACATCTCCCCCTTTTTTATTCTGCTCTCCATGGTTCTTGATACCATTGGGCGAGCACACTTACTCCCCACAGCTAGCTTGTTTGCCTCAGTTGATATGACCCCTTGGCTAAAGCTCCCTCTTTCTTATTGTGATTGTGTGATGTTATTGTTGACTGACACTATTTACTATTTTATTACGTTTAGTTCATTTTGTGATTGATTTATCCTGTGTTTACTTGTCTGATGACATGATCCCGTAGGATTCCTCGCTCCACTTAATTTTTGATTAAGTCGGAGGTAGGAGAGACATTAGGATAGCAATCCATGTATGCTAACAATAGGTAGAATTCCCTTTCTTACCTAAACCACATTAACCATAGGATCTCCGAGCATGCTAACACTAGGGTGTGTCTTAGTCTCCCCTTAGTTTTCACCTTTACTTCTCTCTTGAGTCTCTTTTCTCATCTCAAAGAAAATTCAAAACATCTAATAAAGGTAGGCATTTATTGCAATTTGGCCTTTCATATAAAGAAAAGATTAAAAGGGGTATTCTCTTATAATCTTAGAATGTGTAGCATATGACCCATCTTGGGTCAATGTGTTAAACATTTGATCTTGTATAAGGGACTTAAATGCAATACTTGTTGAAGGTACAAATAAAAAAACACTTCTTCATGTCATAATCAACAAAAACACTTAATAAATACAAGTATGCTTGTGTGTTTGAACCTTGACAATTGAAACTAAGTGTGGGGGTCTTCTTCATCCTTAGTGTGCTTTCTTACTCATTCCATCTTGGAATGTAAGAACGTACACATTCCAATGACTAAGATTTAGATACACTATCATACGCAAACGAAATAACAAAATTTCTTAAAAGACAAAAACAAACAATAACGTCTTGCCTTCGGGAATTCTTTTCTCATCTCATTCACTCCTTCCTGAAGGATGCGTCATTTCCGTTCTACCGCAAACAGGTAACGCCTAAGTCTCCCTACTGCGAGCCGTAACACCGAACTGCCAGGACGCGAACGTTGACGTATTCCACTAAAAAACACAAACAATCCATCCCTAGTGAGGGGAACTACATCGCTCTGATTCTCATGTTCCCGATGAGATACGTAGGCAGTGGGGTAGGGCCCATGCGAGCACTTCTTTTATTTTCCCTATATTTGTTTCTCGTTCCTTTTCCATTCTTTCTCCTTTCTTTCTTTCAGTTCCTTTTTCCAGTATCTTTTCTATCACCCTTTGATCGAGGCAAGCAAGCGTGGATCCCATCGGGTACGATGGACGCGAGAGGGTGCTAATACCTTCCTCTCGCGTAACCGAGTCCCTTACCCTTTCTCTTGGTCGCAAGACCATGTTCTTTCCTTCCTTCAGGTTTATGCAGTGTTTCCTTTCCCTCTCTTGGGATTAATACACATTGCTGGAGACTCTATTTCGTGCCACTTTCACGTTTGTACTTGGATGAAAATCCCGGGAGCGACAGCTGGCGACTCTACTGGGGATAGGTTGACCTATTGCTGGTCCATCCTTAGCGAGTCAATCCTAGCGCTTGTCTGTTTTTCTTTCATTGGGTGTTTACTGTTGTGCCGTATTTACTGTTTTATTGTATGCTTATTTACTGCTTTACTGTACATTACTGTATTTACTGCATTTTAGCATTTTTATATTATGCTATGCTGGACTGTGCTGTTTTCTGTTTGGCGGGATTGGGATTTCTGGGAGATAAGCCCATTACACAGGCTTGAGTATACACTTAGGATTAGAGTGGAGAGTAGTGGGACCTACGTGCCGTCTGGACTGCGTTGGGCATTCACGAAATTCACAGCCAGACGAGGCTATCTTGGGATGCATTCTGACGTGTGCGTCTTGCACATGTTAGGGTGTTGATCTAGAGAGATGTCGACTCTGGTGACCATTCCCGAGGACTCAGTTACGGCACTCCTCCCGAGATGTGACAGTGGCATACCACATTCTGTGGCAAACCCATTGCAAATTCTCGACCCGAAGACCCAATGCTGGGAACTTGCCATAGGGTTTCCTTTTTGAAAGAGAATCAGTGGAGGCACTCCTCGATTGGCGATAGTACTGTACCCCGAGGGATGAATGTACTATTGCTTCTCGACCTTAGTGCCAGAAGCTGAGGACCTTTCGTTTTGGAGAATCAGTTGAGGCCTCCTCGATTAATGATGATGCCAAACCAAAAATGGTGAACGTATCATCATTTCTCGACTTGAGAGCCCGGATACTGAACATCCTAGTACCCACATGTGAGAGGGGCGGGTTGTTTACAGGTTTGCAGGTAACCTTGACTTTCATCCTACCTGGTATATTGGTTCTCTTATCAGTGTAGACTCATCAGCTTGGTATTATGGCATCATGATTATTCTGACCATCCCGGTATTCTGATCAGGTCGGTGCTCTGATTATGCTGATATTCTGGCCTTCTGGTATTCTGATTATGCCGATATTCCGACATCCTGGCATTCTGATTATTCGGATATTCCAGTATTCCGGTATTTTCTTCAGAGCAGACTTATGAGCTTATTCAGCCATCAGCACAGTAGTTACCCAGATTATATGGAAGCTTTGATCCCATGCCTGTTGCATTTGCATCATCATTTTCGCATACATGTTCTTGTATTTCCAAGGGATACTAACTTTGAGACTTGCCATTGAGCATTTCCATCCATTTCTTATGTTTCTTCTAAAAAAAAATTTTGTGAATCAAAGCATAATGATTCCTTGGAAATACTTGAACATGGCATTCTGCATGGCATTCTCATACTCATATGCATAACATGTGTTCTGGAGCGGATTTATCATTCTAACTGGGTATTCTCTTCAGAAACGGCCAACATGACTTCTTCCAACCACTCGATTCGCCACAATCAAGGTTCAGATATGGAACAACTCCGAGTGGAGGTGACTGAGATGAAGGGCCAACTGGGGAATTTTATGCTGGACATTCAAGCGTTGTCCCGAGGTCAGGAACTGCTGAAAGAAGAAGTTAATCGGATAAAGACTCAGATGGGTCGGGTTATGGAAATTCTGAATGAAGTGTTACGAAAGGAAGACAATCAAGTGCCCGCTTCCGCAGCAGAGGTGCTCACTCCTCCTATTTCTTTGGGGTATCCTCTAGACCATTGTTTGCCTCATGAATCCTCTCCACCGTCAGAGCTTTTTCACCAACAGCTGTTTCTTGAGAGTCTTAAGCCAGAGAAGACTGAGAAGAAGTTTGATCTGATCCCGATGCCATACGCTCAGTTGCTTCGGCACTTGCTCAAGTTTCAGCTAATTGAATTGATTGCTGGGGAATCCCCACACACCAAGCTTCCTCTGGGACCTAATGCTAATGCTAGATATGAGTTCCACTCAGGGACACAGGGGCATGCCATTGAAGACTGTAAGGTGTTTAGGCATAAAGTGCAAGATCTGATTGATGTTGGGATCATTATTTTCACTGCAGATGGTTTGTACGTCAACTAAAGCTTCCCAAGCTTCCTCAACAAAGAAAAAACATCATCAGAAGCAACAAGTCCAGACGGAGTCAAGCCTCCTCAACAAGGACAATCATTTAGCTTCTTTACTGCATTCTCAGGTGTAGCTTTTTATGTTTGTCAAAACATTTGTATGCATGCATGAAATCTGTTTTTCTTTTTATGTTAATCCTAATAAAGCGCGCATGTTTTTCTTGAAGTAATCCATTCGTATTCACTCATAAGTTTATATATGTGCACTGCAGTACCAATTTTCTTGCTTAAACTCTCTGAGGGAGGATGATGAGGTGAAAACGCAAAAATCTCTAATTGTGTGCTTTTGAACAGAACCCTGTTGAGGATGTACAAGCATTGTTTCAACTCCCCAAACACTGAAGTTATAAGGGAGATAGACTCTCGTTAACCCCTTTGAGCCTTGAAGTAGGAGTTTCTTTTCGTATGAAAAAACCATCACATTTAACCCAGGGGCAGGGTAGGCGTCAGTTAATTTGACCAAGTGTTCAAATTTCAAAAGGAGTGTGCATCTGAGGATCCATTACCTTCTATTCCACCATCAAGAGGTCAAGAGATGTGAAACCACAATGGTTATCCATCAACAATCCAAGAGTGAGGCAGTCACGACCATTCCAATCAAGTTAAGACAAGCTAGTGTCACACAATTTGTTTAAAAAAAAAAAGAAAAAAGAAAGAAAAAGCCCGCTAAGTCGAAACTTGAAAACAAGCGACTTAGGCAAAAGTTAGGGCATCCCGCTGGAGCTCAAAATTGAAAGATTCAAAAGAATCAGTCCAGGCAAAAATTAGGGATAAAAAAAAGAGACAAAAGAATGCGAAAGAGAAAAACAAAAGGATTACAAAAGAAAATCCTCGAGCAAGAACAAAGTCGTGTGACTAGACACAAAAGACAAAAAGGGGCGACTGTTACTCCAAAGCCTCATTGGGTCTCAAACCATCGATATCATGGGTTCCTTAAAGATCACAAAATATTTTTGAGAGGCGAACGCTTGTGCAAATTAGCTGAACGTAGGACTGGAGAACATCGCGAAGAGTGGGTGGGTACCAATAAACTTTGAGCCATAAATCCTTTTTTCTCAAAACTGTGAACCAGGCCACGATACAACCCTCAAAAGTCCTAATTGAAACAAGGTTATTTCAAAGGCATACTACCAAGAGATAGCGTTCCTGACTCCTATGAGTTGTGCTAAAAGATATTTGTTGGTGTTGCACGGGCATTGCATTCTTTCATTCAAAAATCAATGTCGTATTCTAAGTAGTGATTCGTTCATGGCTTTTTACGATGTCTTTTCAGTAAAATTTCAAGATTAACATGTGTGTTGCATTAGAATTTTCATTCTCAGACTAAAACATTTTCTGCTTGAATACATTTGTTTGACATCAAAATAAGTTTATACTTGGAAATGCAGTCCAGAAGCTTAATCTTGCCGAGTTGAGAATTCTGAGACTCCCGAAGGACAGCCACATCCAGTGGTACTTCCTTAAGACACTTTGTTGAGCAGAAGCGTTCCTAACAAGTTGTGCTAAGACGTAGTCGATCTGGGGAAATCACGTCAAACCATCTCTTTAAGGTGTAGTTCATCTGAGCCAATCACGTTGAGAAATCTCTCCAGAGTCTATCCAAACTGGGGCAATTATCTCGAGATTCAAACCTCTCCAAAGGCATGTACTCGGGGTCTTCCTTCGAAGATCAATGGTCAGGGGCAAAACTACTTCAAGGTTTATACTGGGGCAAGCCATCTCAAGAGCACGAGAAGGTAGTTCATCCAGATGACTGGTCAGCATATCCAGGGTTCGGAGTATTGAGGTAGAATATCCTACGGTGATATGAGATTGTTCATGAATCTTCTTGAGGCGAATTCCTATGTAGACCATACAATCTGAAACAGCTGATTTGAGATTCATGGAATTTCTCCAAGAGTTTGAAGGCACTGAAGCACTGATCATGCCAAGTCTTCTGTAAAATCCTCTTGAGATGACTTCTTCTAAGTAATCCATGCAGTCCAAGGCAGTTACTTCAAAATCCGACGAATCTCTCCAAGAGATTGAAGGCATTGAGGCATTTTGAATGTCAAGTCTTCTGTAAAATCCTTTTGAGACAGTTTCTTTTGGTGGACCATGTTGGTCTGGGGCAAATGAAAGAAAAAACTATTGTTCACGCCTATACAGTCAATCAGCCAAAAGGAGTGAAACCAAGGGGCATTCTAACCCAAGGCACTTGTGGTCCCCGTCTTCAGCAGGCTTCATTAATCATGTTCCCAGCAAGAGATTGCAGCAAAACCTTTCTCCCCCAACAAGTGGTGGTTCAGAGTTGGATTTTCTCAATTGCAGAAGTCATATCCAGCACGGGGCATACATGCATATCCTTTGCTTGCAGGCAGCAGCCTCATACTAGGCTCAAAAGCAAGATGGAAGCCTTTTCGAGATCATGGATCATCTCTCCTAGATGAGTAATCACTTGTTCCCACACAGAAGACTGGGACAATCATGTTCAGGGAAGGTTTCACTTGTCACCCTTCTATCACAACGTTTACTGATTGAGTCCATCATCTGGTCGGCGATGGTTCGCGACATTTCGATATCAGTGAATTGAGCTCAACTGGGTATCGTTGTATCTTATTAAGTCGATTCTCCTTTTCGGTACTTCCAACAGCTACAAGTTTTTCTGTGTTGATAACGGTTGCAAATTCTCCAGCAGAGTTGCTTCGCAGATACCGAAGTTAATGGTCAATCCCCAGTGAGCGTACGGGAGTTTGAAGATGCTTAATCTTCTGTAAAATCCTCTTATGACATTTTCTTCAGACAAGTCTTGTGTCATGGAACACAAAGCGAGATTGTTGACCCTCTCAAACATGGGGCATGTTGATTTCCCCAGCAGGAGACGTGCCAAATTTATTATCCCTAGTAGAGTTGGAAGACGTTTGGTCTTCTGTAAAATCCTCTTAAAAGGTATTCCCCAGCAAGAAATGCTTTAAAGCAGTTTTCTCCAGCAGAGTTTGTTATAAACTCATCATCCCCAGAGGAGTCATCAAACAGGAAGTTCGCCTAACATGAGGCATTGTGGTACTTAACCTAAGCTTGACAGTCGTATTCCTCAGCAGACTATTGTGGAATTGCCTTAGGTTTCCCCTGCAGGTCTCTAAGAACTCTCTCTCAGCATGTTGCAACGGGATGTCTTCTAACCAAGATTTGCACATCCCCGGCAGAGTAGCCCTGATCCCCAGCAAGATCGTATCTCTGGTAATGGTATCCCCACAAAGTTCAAAATTTTGACAGTAATTTCCCCAGTAAGGTCTAAATAGATCGAATGAATCTCTTCTTCAGGAAAGTGTCAGCATATGATATTACCCAGCCGGTGGTGTATTTCTCAGCATTGCTCATTTAGAACTCAAAGTCCAACGACAGTTTGGCAAAGCACTCAAAGTCCAACGACAGTTTGGCAAAGCACTAAAGTCCAACGACAGTTTGGCAAAGCACTAAAGTCCAACGACAGTTTGGCAAAGCTTCCAACGATAGTTCGGTAAGCACCAAAGTCCAACGACAGTTTGGCAAAGCTTCCAACGACAGTTTGGTAAGCACCAAAGTCCAACGACAGTTTGGCAAAGCTTCCAACGACGGTTTGGTAAGCACAAATCCAACGACAGTTTGGTAAAGGCTGCAAAAGTCCATCTGAAGATGGCAAGTTTGAGATCCCAAACGCCGATTTGGTAATCCTTGAAGTCCAACGACAGATTGGCAGAAATCCAACACGAATTGGTAAAAATCCAACGACAGATTGGCAGAAATCCAACGACAGATTGGTAAAAGTCCAACGACAGATTGGCAGAGCAGCTAAAGTCCATCGACGGTATGGCAAGCCAGTAGTCGTCTGGCGTCGTTCAAAAAGACATTCTTGAAAGTCCATCGACAGTATGGAAAGCCAGTAGTCGCCTGGCGTCGTTCAAAAAGACATTGTTGAAAGTCCACCCATAGTGTGGCAAGCCAGTAGTCGTCTGGCATTGTACAAAAGACGTTGTTAAAGTCCACCCAAAGTGTGGCAAGCCAGTAGTCGTCTGGCGTTATACAAAGATGTTCTTAAAGTCCACCCAAAGTGTGGCAAGCCAGTAGTCGTCTGACGTTGTACAAAAGACATCCCTTCAGTGCTTTTCTTCATCATCAGAGTTTTCTTCAAGCAGAGTTCATTTGGTGGGGTTTATATCCCTTTTCTTCTTCTCCACAGAGTTCAAATTTTCAGGTTATTCTTCGGTATTCAATCCCTCCATACCTTGAACGTCTGACAGCAATCGGTATCATCCATTCAGGTCTACAGTGATTGAATAGGGGCAGCTGTAATACCCCAAAATTTGCCCTCTCATTGTTCATATCATTTAGCATATACTTTCATTGCATTGCATTCCATTCAAGCATAGAAAAATAAAACATAAAGCATTGCATTCAGCATAGGACATGTGATCAAGGCATCTTCCTTTGGTTTGAGCTTTCAGAATATTATCAGTGAGCATCAAGGACCTCCGGTTGATCATGTTCTTTCTGCTTCATGACTTGTCTTCATTTTCAAGTTGTTCTCGGGGAATTGTTCTTGTATTGAGATTCTTGGTTATAAAGACAGGATATTTGTGGATGGAATTGCAAATCATTGGTCATGGTTGATTGAGCTTACTGATTGAATTGTGGGAATTCATTGAAGATATGAGTTTGGTGTAGAATTGGGCGTGTCGAGATTAGTTGTGTGGGCTACTTGAAATTCAAATTTCTACCATAAATCCGTTATTCATTTCCATTTTCCTTTATCCAATTCTTAAATCCTTTTCCATTACAAATCCAATTAACCTTTTTTTATCTAAAACCATTTTGATATCCATTTTAATATACTCCCTAAGTTCATATCCAAATTAAATCTTATTTTAATTCCATACTCAATATTATCTAAAACCACTTTTCTTTGTCCATTTTTAATGACCATTTTAATACCAACTTCATGAACCAATTTTTCCTTATAATCCATTGATCATAGAAAGCCTTCCACAACATCTTTGTCCTGTGGTTCAACTTGACTTCCATTTTCAGAGAAAGTGGTTTTTGTCTCGGGATAAGTATTCCCATTCTCAATGACCGGCCCAACTTTGGAATTATAATTCATTTGAATGCCTACGTACCATGATTTCCCATGAACAGGGTCTTGGGATATTACAAGGTCCCACACTAGCCTTTTGACATAAGCCGCAGCAGGATTACAAGCTGCATAACAGAAAAAACCAAAATATAGCAGCAGTAGAAAATGGTCATAGTAGTGAGTTCTTTGTAGGAAAATTCAGCAGAAAAATAATATATAACAGCAAGAAGATTTCAGGAAGAGATTCATAACAGCATCATTCAAAATAAAGTCCACAACAAAAAATTACGTATATAAAAAAAACTCCATATCAAAAAAACCGATAACAGGACTAACTGTCATTTTTCTCCCTAACCGTTTTCTAACTACCTCTAACAATCTCCTAACCAATTCTCTCCTCTCCGATTTTTACTTTCGTCACCAATCTCAAACCAAATTTTCACTTCTTCATCAATACTCCACTTCAATCTCCCGCGCTCCCAGATTCGATTTCGGCCATCATCTATCTTCAATCGTGAAACTTCAACAACTCCATAGCTTCATCTTCAATCTTCATCATTCTCTAACCTTCAATCATCTTCTCCACCTGCAAAATCACAAAAAAAACCACAAACAGAAGAAGGAGAGAAGAAGATCTAAGAGATTTTCTAACCGAATCTCTAACTGCTAACAAACTCTCTTAACAGAAAATTGATCACAGAAAAATCTAACAGAATCTTCCACTCAAAGAACCTCGGATTCATCTTCAATCTTCGATCTTGAGCCTCTGCGCCAACCTTCATCATCATCAATTCAACTGCGACAAATTCATCTTATGCGCCAACCTTCATCATCGTCAATTCAAATGCGACAAATTCACCTTCTTCAACAACGAAACATAATCAATCTTCAATCAACCGCATCAACAAATTCAACAATAAGAAGCTAGGATCAAGGAAGAATTCTGAATCTCAGTTTGCAACAACGACGAAACAGTTCGAAGCAGTTCGCAACAGAGAAAAGAAAATAGAGGAAGATGCAAGGAGCGGATTCAGTGATCGAGACGAAGAAAGAAGAAGAAGATTCGTAAACGGCGAAAGTAATGATTCAAGCACATACCTGAGCAGGTTCCAATTCCAGGTAAATTTCCATTCGTATCCGTCTTTTTTTTTTCCGCCTGTGTGTCTTTTGTGTGTTGTTAATCGATATCGTAAATGGTTTCGAGTTCGACTTGGGAGAGTGACGAAGAACTGAAGTGAATCGCGGAGAGGTTCATGATATAGTCGATTAAGGATCTTCGTCACCGCTGGAGAGGCCATGTCACGGTGGCGTACTGATATGTGGCACGACGGAGAGATGCTTTTGAAGCGAGGAAGTCGCTGAGATGTCGAAGCGTTTACGGCAGTGGAGATGTCATTCACCGGCGGTTTTGGTGATGACGAGTGAAACGAGTTAGATGGAGAAGGAGATTGTGGTGAAGACGAAGAAGGGATCGCCGACAGAATTTATGAGAAGGAGAGGTTGATAACGGAGAGAAGGAGAGGAGAGAAATGACGGCGCGAACAAAGGGAAGAAGGAAAGTTACAGATGATGGTGAAACGGCGTCGTGAGAAGGAGAAGAAGAGAGGGTTACGGTGTATGTAAAGGTGAAGGAGGAGAAGCTCCTCTTGGCTTTTAGGTCAGATTTCAGTTGTTTTGTTTGGACCGGGCTTGTGAAGACCCAATCAACTTGCTATTCACACTGTTACATTGCTTCCTGAACCTCCCTTGGCTCCCTCTTGCAAATCATTAGGCCTGGCACCAAGAGCTCACTCGCCCAGATGTATATTCATACCCTTATAAGACATGCAGCACCCTTCTGTTTTTGGTTTATTTGTTTTTTATGGAATTTTGATTCAAGTTTTGTTTAGATGATTAGATATTTGATTTTGGACATTTGTTCTTTTGAATATCTGTTTTAAATAATTTTCATAATGGTTTTGGATATTTGATAATTATTTTTGGTTTAGATAATTAGAGGTTAGATTTGGATAAATAGATTTTAGAATTAAGATTTAATTTTGCTTTAGGTTCTAATTTCGATTTTTGTTTTTAATTTTGGTAAATGCTAACTTTTGTAATTAGAAATAGATTCTAATATTTTTTCCTTATGATTTCACTTCGTTGTTAACTTTAATGGGATTGGTTCGAATTAATTTTTGTTTGAGTATTGGTTTTTGACTAATTGTTTTGCTCAATTGCACTAATGGTTAGCTTAATTGTTCCATGATCGTCTTAGCTTAATTGCTCAACAATTGATTTTTGGTTTAATCATTACCTAATTGATTTTTTGCTTACTAGCTCACTAATTGTTTTTGTAGAATTAGAAATAACTTTGAACTAATTGACATTGACTTAGTTCTAAGATCGAGTAATCATTTTAATAGTTTTATTTGGTAACTTTGTTAATAGTCTTTAATATGTTTTGCATTGATTTTTGGCTAATCGCTTGTTCACATTTTAGTATTGATCTCACTTACTTCTTATTTGACAATTTCCATTTGAATTTTGACTAACTCTTGAGTTGTTTTGTAGTGATTCTCACTTGACTTGATAAGTTGTTCAAAGGTAGGAGGTGCTGCTACATACACTGCTGTAATGAACAAAGTGTGTCGTAAAATGTTGATATCTTGGCTGGCTGCATATATACCTGCCATGTTCTGGAAATAGTAGCTGTTATAGACTGTTTTTACTTGTCGCTAGTTTTTACAGCTATGCAGGTGCTGGAGCGCTGTTGTTGCTGCTGTTTATGGCTTATGGCCTTGTTTTGTTGTTTTAAGAGCATTTGGTTCCATGCCTTTAACGGATCCATTCCACTTTCTAACACTTTTGCTCATTTATGCTAGATCACTAGAAGTTGGCCGGTTTGCTTATACTTTGCTTGCGTTGCTACGGATTAATATCCGTTCAGTATCACTTCTCTTCTCTTTTACTAATTCCACATTTTTCCTTTTTATGCCATGAGAAGTAGGATTGGGAGTCCGTGCCACTTTGCTGGCAATGATGGAAGTCCTCAAAGGAGGCTCTATTTGTGATTGTTTAATATTGTGCCTGAAGACCTCCATGAGGCATCCCATTCCCATTTCCCCTGGTAAGACCTCCAAGAAGGCAATTGATGAAAGTTAGGGTTCGCAATCGACCCCCGTTATTCTAGTTGAGTCGTTCTTAGCTGTCATTACATGATTGAAGCTTTGAACATATCTTGCTCGTGTTATCGAGTCCGTCAGTGGAATGCGGGTTTAGGAATCAAACCCCCACGCTTTGTCTTTAGCTCGCATTGACCAATGCTGATGCTTATGTGATCTGATTCACATCTCCCCCTTTTTTATTCTGCTCTCCATGGTTCTTGATACCATTGGGCGAGCACACTTACTCCCCACAGCTAGCTTGTTTGCCTCGGTTGATATGACCCCTTGGCTAAAGCTCCCTCTTTCTTATTGTGATTGTGTGATGTTATTGTTGACTGACACTGTTTACTATTTTATTGCGTTTAGTTCATTTTGTGATTGATTTATCCTGTGTTTACTTGTCTGATGACATGATCCCGTAGGATTCCTCGCTCCACTTAATTTTTTATTAAGTCGGAGGTAGGAGAGACATTAGGATAGCAATCCATGTATGCTAACATTAGGTAGAATTCCCTTTCTTACCTAAACCACATTAACCATAGGATCTCCGAGCATGCTAACACTAGGGTGTGTCTTAGTCTCCCCTTAGTTTTCACCTTTACTTCTCTCTTGAGTCTCTTTTCTCATCTCAAAGAAAATTCAAAACATCTAATAAAGGTAGGCATTTATTGCATTTAGGCCTTTCATATAAGGAAAAGATTAAAAGGGGTCTTCTCTTATAATCTTAGAATGTGTAGCATATGGCCCATCTTGGGTCAATGTGTTAAACATTTGATCTTGTATGAGGGACTTAAATGCAATAATTGTTGAATGTACAAATAAAAAAAACACTTCTTCATGTCATAATCAACAAAAACACTTAATAAATACAAGTATGCTAGTGTGTTTGAACCTTGACAATTAGAACTAAGTGTGGGGGTCTTCTTCATCCTTAGTGTGCTTTCTTACTCATTCCATCTTGGAATGTGAGAATGTACACATTCCAATGACTAAGATTTAGATACACTATCATACACAAACGAAATAATAAAATTTCTTAAAAGACAAAAACAAACAATAACGTCTTGCCTTCGGGAATTCTTTTCTCATCTCATTCACTCCTTCCTTAAGGATGCGTCATTTCCCTTCTACCGCAAACAGGTAACGCCTAAGTCTCCCTACAGCGAGCCTCAACACCGAACTGCCAGGACGCGAATGTTGATGTATTCCACTAAAAAACACAAACAATCCATCCCTAGTGAGGGGAACTACGTCGCTCTGATTCTCATGTTCCCGATGAGATACGTAGGCAGTGGGGTAGGGCCCATGCGAGCACTTCTTTTATTTTCCCTATATTTGTTTCTCGTTCCTTTTCCATTCTTTCTCCTTTCTTTCTTTCAGTTCCTTTTTCTAGTATCTTTTCTATCACCCTTTGATCGAGGCAAGCAAGCGTGGATCCCATCGGGTACGATGGACGCGAGAGGGTGCTAATACCTTCCTCTCGCGTAACCGACTCCCTTACCCTTTCTCTTGGTCGCAAGACCATGTTCTTTCCTTCCTTCAGGTTTATGCAGTGTTTCCTTTCCCTCTCTTGGGATTAATACACATTGCTGGCGACTCTGTTTCGTGCCACTTTCGCGTTTGTACTTGGATGAAAATCTCGGGAGCGAGAAATAGTTATCACGTAAGCATCAGTATGGATCCTTACGAAGCATTGTACGGAAGGAAATGTAGGACGCCTTTGTGTTGTGCGAAAGTTGGCGAAGATAGAATTTTGGGACCCGAGATTATTCAAGAAACTACAAAAAAGATTAGAATGATCCGTGACAAAGTTAAGCAAGCACAAGATCGTCATAAGTGTTATGCGAATAACCGTAGAAGACCTTTAGAGTTTGATGAAGATTATCATGTATTTTTGAAGGTTACTCCGAAATTGAAGTTGAAAGGACCATTTAAGTCGCGAAAATTAAGTCCGAGATACGAGGGACCGTATCAAATTTTAGATAGGATTGTTGAAGTAGCTTACAAATTAGCCTTACCACCTTCTCTATCAGAGATGCACGATGTGTTTCATGTGTCTCAACTTCGAAAGTTTGTTCCAGATCCTCTTCAGCCAATTCTATCGGATACAATTGAGATAGAAGCAGATTTAACGTTTGAACCTCAACCAAGCTGTATCACAGGGAAAGAAATCAAGGTGCTAAGGAATAAGGAGATTCCTCTTGTGAAAGTCCAGTGGGATGTGACTCATCCGGGCGATGCAACTTCGGAACTAGAATCGGAAATGCGGACTTTTCAGGTAATCTTTAAATTCGTGGATGAATTTTTATTTAAGGAGGGGACGATGTAATACCTCGTATTTACCTGAATGCTCTGGATAATATTAGTTGAGGTCAACTGGGTTCCGGTGTGTTCTGATAAATTATCTATTAAGGTAATTAGAGCAACTGATGAGCTCAAAATAGATCAAATTAATATTATCTGACCCTGACGTTTTATCAATTGATACATTAGAGACAATTTTGACATTTAAGTTAGTGTTACTAACTAAATGATATCTCAACATATCATATTCATTTCCTTTCCTCTTCATTGTGACAAAATAGAAAGATGTAGAGAGAAGGAAAAGCAAAGAGGAAAAGAGAAGGAAACCTAGAGGAAGAGAGAAAGCTTGGATTTTCTTCATTCTTCATCAAATCATCTCAACTTCTTCATCATCATATTGTCTTGAGGTGGGTTCTAGTTAGAAATTAAGTTCTAGAATTTTAGAGATGTTAGAACTTAGGTTAGAAATGATAGATTATGAATAATTGTGTGGAATCGATGTTTTAACGGTTCAAATGCAAATAAAAATGCGTAGTATGATTGGTATATGTATGACTATGACCTATGATAATTGATTCTATGATCCATTGAGTTTATATGAATTTCCAACGAGTTTTATGCTGAAAAATGCAGGTCTTTGGGACTCTGTTACAGTGTTAACCCATTAACCAAATGCAGTTAACCGGTTAAGGCGTGCAAAAATTGTCATTCTGTGTGAAAACTGAAATTGTTAACCAATTAACGCAATATGGTTAACCGGTTACCAGAATGTGTCTCTAACTCTCATTTTGATTCTGTGTGAATAGTGCCACATGGTAAACCGGTTAACCAAATGATGTTAACCGATAAACACTGTTGGTAGATGAAAAATATTTGAAAAATTCATATCTTTTGGATCGTAATTCTGATCAAGACGTAGTAATAGTCGTTGGAAAGCTATGAAAATATTCTACACAATAAAAGTGAAAAATGTTGAATTGAGTTATGAAATTTATTAATCGATGGGAATCGAGTAAATGTGATAATTTTATGAGATGTATTATGTATTTTATTATACTATTGTGTTGTGCTATATCTACTTTTGTGTTGTGAATTGTAATTGAGTGAAGACATGTTAAAATCGAAATAGGAAGAGTGAGAAAACCTTACAAATCTAGATGACGATGCTCGTGCGTTCGAAGCCTAGGTGTGCATCCCCGACGAGTAATGGTCTAGAGGAGAGTGAGACACTAGTATGGAACATGTGTGAACCTTGTGTTATGTGATAAGAAGAATGTAGCCTTGTGATTGTCGTATGTAATCAAATTTGTGAGTGTGATCACGTAATCGGAACCGTTTCCCTTAAGACTTACCGTTTCGCGAGGTAAAGCTTATTTAGAGCTCCTCCAGAATGTACGCATGATTAATTGGCTGGTTTGACTCCCGCGTTCAGTACGAATGGAACCTACGGGTAGAGACTTGTGATGGTTAATGGTCCATGTGAAGTGACGGTTCATAACGGTTAATGGCCGGTAGAACCCGAATCTATTTTGTATGTCAAGTAAGTGCAAGGATCCATGACTCGTGCCGACTTCTAGACGTAGAAGAGGACAGGAAAAAGGGATGCCTTGATGAGGTTACCGATTAGTGATATTTTGAGTTGGCAAACTCATGAACATGTTTCCATATAGTGTGAGATTGTGAACTCAAGGTCATTTCCATTCCTCTTGACATGAGTTAGGAATTGTTAGAACCTTGTAAAGCCGAGAGAACCCATAAGATAGGGAACTCACTGGGATTTAATATCTCACCCCACGTTGTTGATTATATTTCAGGTGCTTCAGGTTCCGAGAAGGGTAAGGATAAAGTTGTTTGATATCCTTACATATCTTGATCTTTTTGGGATGGCATAACTTCTGTTGCTGAGATTTTATTTAGGGATCGTTGTTTTGATCTAGTTCTTAGTACTTGGAAACATCTTGTGTATATTATGCCATAGTTTTAGTATATTGTATTTTGGGCAAGTAATGTATATAATGTGTTAACTAGGAACTTATGGTATTTCATTACCAAAGACTTGGATTCATGTATAATATATATGCTTTGATGTATGTTGTTATATATGGGTGTTATAGCTTTCAATGCTTTTCTAGCTTCAAATTTTACATCAAATTCTGACAACTCGGTATACCATTTTTTAAGTCTCCCTGCAAGGTCCTGTTGATGGTGGATTTGCTTCAGTGGGAGATTAGTTCTACCTATTATGGTGTGAGTTACAAATAAACGTCATAGTTTTGTCGATGCAGTTATAAGCATAAATTTTATTTGATGAAATAATAAATAATACGCAAAATTTTAATTTTTAGTTTTGATGTAACGACCCAGTTTTCGTGTGCGTTTTATTTAATCGAGTCGTTTGATTATTATAATATTATTTTATTTTATTTTCGACTTTTATCTGAAAATATGTTATTTTTCAATGTTGTGATATTTTATCGGGTTTTGCGAACGTTTGTGAGATATTTGAGTGTGGGGGTATTTTGGACATTTCACAATATCTTGTTAAGTTAGAATAGAAAGGGAATTAGGAAGAGAGAAAAAGAGAAAGAAAGAAAAGGAAAAGAAAGAAAAAGAAGAGAAAAGAGAAGAAGAAGAGAAATAGTGAGGAAACTTGGGAAATCAAAGAAAAATCAACTTCTAGAATCGATTTAATAGGGTAAGGGTGCGAAACTCAATTATTGTATACTTGTGTATGATTATGTATGTGTATTTGTGATGTTTGTTGGATTGAAATGGATAAATTTAGTAAAACCCATTTTTGGTAAAATTGATTAGGAATTGATCAAATGTGTTGGAAATCATGTTTTTAGTGTTTCTTAATGTTGGTATATGATAGATACATGTTGCTATGCATTGTATTGGTAATTTTCTGGGTGTAGGTGAAATTTGGATGAATTTGGGGGAGAAAATGCAGAACCACGTTCTGCAGAAAATTTTCTGGTTTTTCCAGGTCATACGCGTATAGACCTTGACAATACGCGTATGGGTGGGCGAGCCATGGGCCAATACGCGTATGGGTCTTCAATTTTCTCGGCCATCTGCCCATTTGCGTATGATACGCGTAGCATTTCAGGGCATTACGCGTATGGTTTTGGTCATTACGCGTACGGACACTTTAACGTGGAATTGGGGAAAAATGAGTCTCTGCTCATACGCGTATGGATCATGGTGATACGCGTATGAACAGGACGTTTGCAAAATGGGACTTTTCAAAATATCGTTTTTCGTTTTCTTTCGTAACTTGAGTTCCGTTTGTCCGATTTTTACATTCTTGGTATCGTTGCGTAGCTATTGAGCTGTACTTTCTTGTTATGATGATTTTGGAATTGTTATCCAATTTAATTATGTCGGAAAATCGGGAATACTGTCGGTTGTCGACTTTTGTAGTTATAATTGTGCGTAATTGACGTGTATTATGCAAAGTGCTATTGTACAACGCAAATGTATGTGTTTAGATGATGTTGTGACGAGTTGTGGCCATATGGCAATTAAATGCATTGTTTTGGGCATAAGTGCAAAGTGTGATTTTATCGATGTAAATGAATATGTGTGTGTGTGCATATTAAATGTTATGGGTGTTTGTATGCCAAGCATCATGATACGCATTGTGGAAACGTCCTGAGTGACGGTTTGGATTCCAGAGGGAATTCGCTATAACTTCGTGTGCCCATGTGGGGTGTGAGCAATGATTATAGACGATCGTGTGCCCATGTGGGGTGTGAGTTATCGGGTCGTGTGCCCGTGTGGGGTGTGAGCGATCCATAAACACCGTGTGCCCGTGTGGGGTGTGAGCGGTGGGGAACATCGTAGTCCCGACGGGGAGTTACAGTGATGTAACGAGCGATGATTCCAGCAGAGTTCCTGAGTGAACTAGTGATGAGAAACAATGGAAGTCGGTACCGCATGTGCATATGCATAGAGTCGTTGTGTCGGTCTCTTGCATTTGTATAAATCATTTATGGTTGGTTATGTGCGGATTTGTGGATAAATTGATGTATGGATATGTGTTGGTGATGGAAATATGTATTGTGTCTTGTAATGCCTTGTGTTTGAATTATGGCGTGAGTTGTAGTGAGAACCGTATACATGTGTATTTTTGTGTTATATATATAATTGTATGCAATTATATTATGGTTGTTTTTCTCACCCTTCTACTGTTTTATCATGCTCTATGAGGCATTGCAGATTAGAGTTGCCGGAGGTATTTTTGTGAAGCTTTGCGTCTTCATTCTTTTGTCGGTCGGCTCTGATATGTGACACCGGGTAGTTAGGGAGGCCGTTTGTGATAATTGTATATTATGTATATGTATATCTTTTGGCTTGTGCATGTATGACCTGATGTATGACAAACTTCTCATGATATATATATATATATATATATATGTGTGTGTATGTTATTCAGTTTTAGATTTTCCGCTTTTATTCTAAAATCTGAAATGTGGGTGTAAGGAACTGAGTTCCTCTGTTGATTGCTACCCCACTGTTGCATATCTTTATGAGCAGGTGTTGTATGAATTGTTTCAAATTGATGTGACCCCTCGGTCTATGCCATGATAATTTAAATATACTCTGACGAAATTTTGAATTTTCTTTTACTGCTTTTTATTAATTGGGGGTTTTGATTGGGGGTGTTACATTAAGTGGTATCAGAGCCAGTTTGTGTCAGTCCGTGTCCGTTGTGTCAGTCCTTGTTGGTCGTTGTGGTTGGATGAGTTGTTTGTTTAACCATAGTTTCTGTTATTGGAAATGAACAGAATATGGCTGGTAGGAACGATGCTGCTTTGGCTGCTGCTATGCAAGCTATGGCTCGTGCTGTGCAGGGTGCACCTAATGCGGCGGGTAATGATGAGTTCAGGAAGAACAAACCGCCTGTCTTCAAGGGAAGATATGATCCGGATGGTGCACAGATTTGGTTGAAAGAGATTGAAAGGATTTTCCGAGTGATGGATTGTGAGGAGGATCAGAAGGTGAGACTAGGTACTTACATGTTATTGGAAGAAGCTGATGATTGGTGGGTTAGTACTCGACGTGTGTTGGAAGCTGCAGAAGAGGAAGAAATTACTTGGGAAGTTTTTAGCCGGGAGTTCTTGAGGAGGTATTTTCCTGAAGATGTGAGGGGAAAGAAGGAAATTGAGTTCTTGGAGCTAAAGCAAGGTAATATGTCTGTTGTCGATTATACTGCTAAGTTTGTGGAACTTGTGCAGTTTTATCCTTATTATGCTGAAGCGACTGTGGAATTCTCTAAGTGTGTGAAGTTTGAGAATGGCTTGCGTCCTGAGATAAAGCAGGCGATTGGATATCAGAGGATTCAGAGGTTTTCTGATTTGGTAGATTGTTGTAGGATTTATGAAGAGGACAGTAAGGCTCGTTCTACTCATTACAAGAGTGTGAGCGAAAGGAAAGGGAAGCAACAGTTCCATGGTGGTCCGTATGTGACACCAGCTGATGAAGGTAAACAAAGAGGGAATTTTGAGAAAAGGTCAGGTGGAGGAGGAATGTCTGGTTCTTTGAGGTGTTATAAATGTGGTGAGTTGGGGCATCGTCAGTTTGAGTGCAGGAAAGATTTGGGGAAGTGTACTAATTGTGGAGGTGTAGGACATGTTGCAGCTGATTGTGCAAGGAAGAATGTGGTGAAATGTTATAACTGTGGTGAACCTAGGCATATTAGTACGAAGTGTCCGAAACCGTAACAAGCTCCAGTTGGTGGAAAAGTGTTTGCATTATCAGGGACTCGGACTTCGAGTGCAGATCGTCTAATTTGAGGTACTTGTTTTATTAATAGTACTCCTTTGATTGCTATTATTGATACTGGAGCGACTCATTCGTTTATTTCGTCTGAGTGCGCAAAGCGTTTGAATCTTGTGTTGTCTGTGATGGGTGGTGAAATGGTTATTGATACTCCAACAATGGGGTCAGTAACTACTTCTTTGGTTTGTCTAAGATGTCCTTTGACCATTTATGGTAAAGACTTTGAGATGGATTTAGTGTGTTTGCCGTTGGAAGGATTAGATGTGGTTTTAGGTATGAATTGGTTGCAATTCAATCGGGTCCATATTGATTGTTATCATAAGCTGGTAAGGTTTCCTTCTCTTGAGGAAGACGAAGACTCAAGTTTCTTATCCACCAAAGATTTGAAGAAACTTTTGGCGGAGGAAGCTCAGTTGTTTGGATTGTTTGCATCTTTAACTGTGGATAGTCAAGTTTCACTTGAGGTGTTTCCTGTTGTGTGTGAATTTCCGGAAGTGTTTCCTGAGGATATTTCAGACTTGCCACCAGAGAGAGAGGTGGAGTTTTCTATAGATCTAGTTCCTTGTACTAGACCTGTTTCTATGGCACCTTATCGTATGTCGGCATCTGAATTGGTGGAGTTAAAGAAACAGTTGAATGAGTTGTTGGAAAAGAGGTTCGTGAGACCAAGTGTTTCTCCTTGGGGTGCTCCAATTTTATTGGTGAAAAAGAAGGATGGAAGTATGAGGTTATGTATTGATTATCGCCAGTTAAATAAGGTGACGATCAAGAATAAGTATCCTGTTCCAAGGATTGATGATCTGATGGATCAGTTAGTTGGTGCGTGTGTGTTCAGTACGATTTACTTGAGGTCAGGGTATCATCAGATAAGGGTGAAGGAGGAAGACATTCAGAAAACGGCTTTTAGGACACGATATGGTCATTATGAATATTCTGTGATGCCGTTCGGGGTTTCTAATGCGCCAGGTGTGTTTATGGAATACATGAATCGTATTTTTCACGAGCATCTGGATCGTTTTGTCGTGGTGTTTATTGATGATATCTTAATTTATTCTAAGTCTCGGGAGGAGCATGCAGAACATTTGCGTATTGTTTTGCAGGTTTTGAAGGAGAGGAAGCTTTTTGCTAAACTATCCAAGTGTGAGTTCTGGTTATCGGAAGTAAGTTTTCTTGGACACGTAATTTCAGGTAATGGTATTGCTGTGGATCCATCTAAAGTAGAAGCAGTTCTACAATGGGAGGCTCCGAGATCTGTTACTGAAATTCGAAGCTTTTTGGGTTTGGCTGGTTATTATCGGAGGTTTATTGAAGGTTTTTCTAAGCTAGCACTTCCTTTGACCCAGTTGACTTGTAAAGGGCAAGCGTTCATTTGGGTTGTTCGGTGTGAAGGGAGTTTTACTGAGCTGAAGAGAAGATTGACGACAGCTCCGATCTTGATTTTTCCGAATCCTAATGAACCATTCGTGGTTTATAGTGATGCTTCTTTGATTGGTCTAGGTGGTGTTCTGATGCAGGAAGGTAAGGTGGTGGCTTATGCTTCAAGGCAGTTAAGAGTTCATGAGAAGAATTATCCTACTCATGATCTTGAGTTAGCGGCTGTGGTTTTCGTGTTGAAGATTTGGAGGCATTATCTCTACGGTGCAAGGTTTGAAGTCTTTAGTGATCATAAAAGTTTGAAATATTTGTTTGATCAGAAAGAGCTAAATATGAGGCAACGTAGATGGTTAGAATTCTTGAAGGACTACGACTTTGGCTTGAATTACCATCCTGGTAAAGCTAACGTGGTAGTCGATGCATTGAGCCGAAAATCGTTACATATGTCCGCTTTAATGGTTAAGGAGTGGGAACTTTTGGAATCATTTAGAGATTTGAGTTTGGTTTGTGAAGTGACGTCGGATAGCGTTAGGCTTGGTATGCTAACAATTACTAATGATTTTCTGATGACTGTCTGTGAGAAACAGAAGTTAGACGTGAAACTTGTAGATTTGATGTTGGTTGGAGGAAAAGATGCGAATAGTGATTTTCAAGTGGATATTAATGGTGTTTTCAGATTTCGGGGTAGGATTTGTATTCCAGATGATGCGGAGTTGAAAAAGATGATTTTGGAGGAAGGGCACCAGAGTAATTTGAGTATACATCCGGGAGCGAATAAGATGTACCAAGATTTGAAGAAGATTTTCTGGTGGTCTGGATTGAAAAGAGATGTGGCTCAGTTTATTTATGCATGTTTGACTTGTTAGAAATCGAAGGTGCAACATCTGAGGCCTAGTGGTTTGTTGCAACCGTTGGATATTCCTGAATGGAAATGGGATAGTATTTCCATGGATTTTGTAACAGGGTTACCGAATACTCAGCGAGGGAATAATGCTATTTGGGTGGTTGTTGATAGACTGACTAAATCGGCTCATTTTATTCCGATTGACATCAGTTTTTCTTTGGAGAGGTTAGCAGAGATTTACATCAGTGTGATTGTGAAGTTACATGGAGTTCCATTGAGTATTGTTTCTGATCGAGATCCTAGATTTACATCGATATTTTGGGAAAGTTTACAGAAGGCTTTGGGTTCTAAATTGAGATTGAGTTCGGCTTATCATCCGCAGACTATGGTCAGACGGAAAGGACGATTCAGTCTTTGGAGGATTTGTTGAGAGCGTGTGTTTTGGAACAAGGTGGTGCGTGGGATAGTTATCTTGCATTGATTGAGTTTACGTATAATAACCGTTTCCATTCTAGTATTGGAATGGCACCGTTTGAAGCACTGTATGGGCGAAGGTGTCGAACACCTTTGTGTTGGCACGAATCTGGTGAGAGAATGGTGGTTGGACCAAAGTTGGTGCAACAGACGACAGAGAAAGTGAAGTTTATTCGTGAGAAGATGAAAGCTTCTCAGAGTAGGCAAAAGAGTTATCATGATCGGAGACGGAAGGATCTTGAGTTTCAAGAGGGCGATCATGTATTTCTGAGGGTTACGCTGGTAACAGGTGTGGGTCGTGCTTTGAAATCGAAGAAACTTACTTCTCGGTTTATTAGTCCTTACCAGATATCCGCGAGAGTGGGTGCTGTGGCTTATAGGGTGGCGTTGCCGCCGAATTTGTCGAATTTGCACGATGTGTTTCATGTTTCACAGCTTCGAAAGTATGTTCCGGATCCGTCGCATGTGATTCCGATGGATGAGGTTGAGGTAAGGGAGAACCTTACAGTTGAGGCGTTACCAGTTAGGGTTTTGGATCGCGAAGTGAAGCGGTTGCGGGGCAAGGATATTGTACTTGTGAAAGTGGCGTGGGGCGGCGCTGCTGAGGGAAATTTGACTTGGGAGTTGGAGAGTCGGATGCGGGAGTCGTATCCAGATTTGTTCGTCTCAGGTATATTTTCGAGGACGAAAATTTCTAAGTGGGGGAGAGTTGTAACGACCCAGTTTTCGTATGCATTTTATTTAATCGAGTCGTTTGATTATTATATTATTATTTTATTTTATTTTCGACTTTTATCTGAAAATATGTTATTTTTCAATGTTGTGATATTTTATCGGGTTTTGGGAACGTTTGTGAGCTATTTGAGTGTGGGGGTATTTTGGACATTTCACAATATTTTGTTAAGTTAGAATAGAAAGGGAATTAGGAAGAGAGAAAAAGAGAAAGAAAGAAAAGGAAAAGAAAGAAAAAGAAGAGAAAAGAGAAGAAGAAGAGAAAAAGTGAGGAAACTTGGGAAATCAAAGAAAAATCAACTTCTATAATCGATTTAATAGGGTAAGGGTGTGAAACTCAATTGTTGTATACTTGTGTATGATTATGTATGTGTATTTGTGATGTTTGTTGGATTGAAATGAATAAATTTAGTAAAACCCATTTTCGGTAAATTTGATTCGGAATTGATCAAATGTGTTGGAAATCATGTTTTTAGTGTTTCTTAATGTTGGTATATGATAGATACATGTTGCTATGCATTGTATTGGTAATTTTCTGGGTGTAGGTGAAATTTGGATGAATTTGGGGGAGAAAATGCAGAACCACGTTCTGCAGAAAATTTTCTGGTTTTTCCAGCTCATACGCGTATGGACCTTGACAATACGCGTATGGGTGGGCGAGCCATGGGCCAATACGCGTATGGGTCTTCAATTTTCTCGGCCATCTGCCCATTTGCGTATGATACGCGTAGCATTTCAGGGCATTACGCGTATGGTTTTGGTCATTACGCGTACGGACACTTTAACGTGGAATTGGGGAAAAATGAGTCTCTGCTCATACGCGTATGGATCATGGTGATACGCGTATGAACAGGACGTTTGCAAAATGGGACTTTTCAAAATATCGTTTTTCGTTTTCTTTCGTAACTTGAGTTCCGTTTGTCCGATTTTTACATTCTTGGTATCGTTGCGTAGCTATTGAGCTGTACTTTCTTGTTATGATGATTTTGGAATTGTTATCCAATTTAATTATGTCGGAAAATCGGGAATACTGTCGGTTGTCGACTTTTGTAGTTATAATTGTGCGTAATTGACGTGTATTATGCAAAGTGCTATTGTACAACGCAAATGTATGTGTTTAGATGATGTTGTGACGAGTTGTGGCCATATGGCAATTAAATGCATTGTTTTGGGCATAAGTGCAAAGTGTGATTTTATCGATGTAAATGAATATGTGTGTGTGTGCATATTAAATGTTATGGGTGTTTGTATGCCAAGCATCATGATACGCATTGTGGAAACGTCCTGAGTGACGGTTTGGATTCCAGAGGGAATTCGCTATAACTTCGTGTGCCCATGTGGGGTGTGAGCAATGATTATAGACGATCGTGTGCCCATGTGGGGTGTGAGTGATCGGGTCGTGTGCCCGTGTGGGGTGTGAGCGATCCATAAACACCGTGTGCCCGTGTGGGGTGTGAGCGGTGGGGAACATCGTAGGCCCGACGGGGAGTTACAGTGATGTAACGAGCGATGATTCCAGCAGAGTTCCTGAGTGAACTAGTGATGAGAAACAATGGAAGTCGGTACCGCATGTGCATATGCATAGAGTCGTTGTGTCGGTCTCTTGCATTTGTATAAATCATTTATGGTTGGTTATGTGCGGATTTGTGGATAAATTGATGTATGGATATGTGTTGGTGATGGAAATATGTATTGTGTCTTGTAATGCCTTGTGTTTGAATTATGGCGTGAGTTGTAGTGAGAACCGTATACATGTGTATTTTTGTGTTATATATATAATTGTATGCAATTATATTATGGTTGTTTTTCTCACCCTTCTACTGTTTTATCATGCTCTATGAGGCATTGCAGATTAGAGTTGCCGGAGGTATTTTTGTGAAGCTTTGCGTCTTCATTCTTTTGTCGGTCGGCTCTGATATGTGACACCGGGTAGTTAGGGAGGCCGTTTGTGATAATTGTATATTATGTATATGTATATCTTTTGGCTTGTGCATGTATGACCTGATGTATGACAAACTTCTCATGATATATATATATATATATATATATATATATATATATATGTGTGTGTATGTTATTCAGTTTTAGATTTTCCGCTTTTATTCTAAAATCTGAAATGTGGGTGTAAGGAACTGAGTTCCTCTGTTGATTGCTACCCCACTGTTGCATATCTTTATGAGCAGGTGTTGTATGAATTGTTTCAAATTGATGTGACCCCTCGGTCTATGCCATGATAATTTAAATATACTCTGACGAAATTTTGAATTTTCTTTTACTGCTTTTTATTAATTGGGGGTTTTGATTGGGGGTGTTACATTAAGTGGTATCAGAGCCAGTTTGTGTCAGTCCGTGTCCGTTGTGTCAGTCCTTGTTGGTCGTTGTGGTTGGATGAGTTGTTTGTTTAACCATAGTTTCTGTTATTGGAAATGAACAGAATATGGCTGGTAGGAACGATGCTGCTTTGGCTGCTGCTATGCAAGCTATGGCTCGTGCTGTGCAGGGTGCACCTAATGCGGCGGGTAATGATGAGTTCAGGAAGAACAAACCGCCTGTCTTCAAGGGAAGATATGATCCGGATGGTGCACAGATTTGGTTGAAAGAGATTGAAAGGATTTTCCGAGTGATGGATTGTGAGGAGGATCAGAAGGTGAGACTAGGTACTTACATGTTATTGGAAGAAGCTGATGATTGGTGGGTTAGTACTCGACGTGTGTTGGAAGCTGCAGAAGAGGAAGAAATTACTTGGGAAGTTTTTAGCCGGGAGTTCTTGAGGAGGTATTTTCCTGAAGATGTGAGGGGAAAGAAGGAAATTGAGTTCTTGGAGCTAAAGCAAGGTAATATGTCTGTTGTCGATTATACTGCTAAGTTTGTGGAACTTGTGCAGTTTTATCCTTATTATGCTGAAGCGACTGTGGAATTCTCTAAGTGTGTGAAGTTTGAGAATGGCTTGCGTCCTGAGATAAAGCAGGCGATTGGATATCAGAGGATTCAGAGGTTTTCTGATTTGGTAGATTGTTGTAGGATTTATGAAGAGGACAGTAAGGCTCGTTCTACTCATTACAAGAGTGTGAGCGAAAGGAAAGGGAAGCAACAGTTCCATGGTGGTCCGTATGTGACACCAGCTGATGAAGGTAAACAAAGAGGGAATTTTGAGAAAAGGTCAGGTGGAGGAGGAATGTCTGGTTCTTTGAGGTGTTATAAATGTGGTGAGTTGGGGCATCGTCAGTTTGAGTGCAGGAAAGATTTGGGGAAGTGTACTAATTGTGGAGGTGTAGGACATGTTGCAGCTGATTGTGCAAGGAGGAATGTGGTGAAATGTTATAACTGTGGTGAACCTAGGCATATTAGTACGAAGTGTCCGAAACCGTAACAAGCTCCAGTTGGTGGAAAAGTGTTTGCATTATCAGGGACTCGGACTTCGAGTGCAGATCGTCTAATTTGAGGTACTTGTTTTATTAATAGTACTCCTTTGATTGCTATTATTGATACTGGAGCGACTCATTCGTTTATTTCGTCTGAGTGCGCAAAGCGTTTGAATCTTGTGTTGTCTGTGATGGGTGGTGAAATGGTTATTGATACTCCAGCAATGGGGTCAGTAACTACTTCTTTGGTTTGTCTAAGATGTCCTTTGACCATTTATGGTAAAGACTTTGAGATGGATTTAGTGTGTTTGCCGTTGGAAGGATTAGATGTGGTTTTAGGTATGAATTGGTTGCAATTCAATCGGGTCCATATTGATTGTTATCATAAGCTGGTAAGGTTTCCTTCTCTTGAGGAAGACGAAGACTCAAGTTTCTTATCCACCAAAGATTTGAAGAAACTTTTGGCGGAGGAAGCTCAGTTGTTTGGATTGTTTGCATCTTTAACTGTGGATAGTCAAGTTTCACTTGAGGTGTTTCCTGTTGTGTGTGAATTTCCGGAAGTGTTTCCTGAGGATATTTCAGACTTGCCACCAGAGAGAGAGGTGGAGTTTTCTATAGATCTAGTTCCTTGTACTAGACCTTTTTCTATGGCACCTTATCGTATGTCGGCATCTGAATTGGTGGAGTTAAAGAAACAGTTGAATGAGTTGTTGGAAAAGAGGTTCGTGAGACCAAGTGTTTCTCCTTGGGGTGCTCCAATTTTATTGGTGAAAAAGAAGGATGGAAGTATGAGGTTATGTATTGATTATCGCCAGTTAAATAAGGTGACGATCAAGAATAAGTATCCTGTTCCAAGGATTGATGATCTGATGGATCAGTTAGTTGGTGCGTGTGTGTTCAGTACGATTTACTTGAGGTCAGGGTATCATCAGATAAGGGTGAAGGAGGAAGACATTCAGAAAACGGCTTTTAGGACACGATATGGTCATTATGAATATTCTGTGATGCCGTTCGGGGTTTCTAATGCGCCAGGTGTGTTTATGGAATACATGAATCGTATTTTTCACGAGCATCTGGATCGTTTTGTCGTGGTGTTTATTGATGATATCTTAATTTATTCTAAGTCTCGGGAGGAGCATGCAGAACATTTGCGTATTGTTTTGCAGGTTTTGAAGGAGAGGAAGCTTTTTGCTAAACTATCCAAGTGTGAGTTCTGGTTATCGGAAGTAAGTTTTCTTGGACACGTAATTTCAGGTAATGGTATTGCTGTGGATCCATCTAAAGTAGAAGCAGTTCTACAATGGGAGGCTCCGAGATCTGTTACTGAAATTCGAAGCTTTTTGGGTTTGGCTGGTTATTATCGGAGGTTTATTGAAGGTTTTTCTAAGCTAGCACTTCCTTTGACCCAGTTGACTTGTAAAGGGCAAGCGTTCATTTGGGTTGTTCGGTGTGAAGGGAGTTTTACTGAGCTGAAGAGAAGATTGACGACAGCTCCGATCTTGATTTTTCCGAATCCTAATGAACCATTCGTGGTTTATAGTGATGCTTCTTTGATTGGTCTAGGTGGTGTTCTGATGCAGGAAGGTAAGGTGGTGGCTTATGCTTCAAGGCAGTTAAGAGTTCATGAGAAGAATTATCCTACTCATGATCTTGAGTTAGCGGCTGTGGTTTTCGTGTTGAAGATTTGGAGGCATTATCTCTACGGTGCAAGGTTTGAAGTCTTTAGTGATCATAAAAGTTTGAAATATTTGTTTGATCAGAAAGAGCTAAATATGAGGCAACGTAGATGGTTAGAATTCTTGAAGGACTACGACTTTGGCTTGAATTACCATCCTGGTAAAGCTAACGTGGTAGTCGATGCATTGAGCCGAAAATCGTTACATATGTCCGCTTTAATGGTTAAGGAGTGGGAACTTTTGGAATCATTTAGAGATTTGAGTTTGGTTTGTGAAGTGACGTCGGATAGCGTTAGGCTTGGTATGCTAACAATTACTAATGATTTTCTGATGACTGTCTGTGAGAAACAGAAGTTAGACGTGAAACTTGTAGATTTGATGTTGGTTGGAGGAAAAGATGCGAATAGTGATTTTCAAGTGGATATTAATGGTGTTTTCAGATTTCGGGGTAGGATTTGTATTCCAGATGATGCGGAGTTGAAAAAGATGATTTTGGAGGAAGGGCACCAGAGTAATTTGAGTATACATCCGGGAGCGAATAAGATGTACCAAGATTTGAAGAAGATTTTCTGGTGGTCTGGATTGAAAAGAGATGTGGCTCAGTTTATTTATGCATGTTTGACTTGTTAGAAATCGAAGGTGCAACATCTGAGGCCTAGTGGTTTGTTGCAACCGTTGGATATTCCTGAATGGAAATGGGATAGTATTTCCATGGATTTTGTAACAGGGTTACCGAATACTCAGCGAGGGAATAATGCTATTTGGGTGGTTGTTGATAGACTGACTAAATCGGCTCATTTTATTCCGATTGACATCAGTTTTTCTTTGGAGAGGTTAGCAGAGATTTACATCAGTGTGATTGTGAAGTTACATGGAGTTCCATTGAGTATTGTTTCTGATCGAGATCCTAGATTTACATCGATATTTTGGGAAAGTTTACAGAAGGCTTTGGGTTCTAAATTGAGATTGAGTTCGGCTTATCATCCGCAGACTATGGTCAGACGGAAAGGACGATTCAGTCTTTGGAGGATTTGTTGAGAGCGTGTGTTTTGGAACAAGGTGGTGCGTGGGATAGTTATCTTGCATTGATTGAGTTTACGTATAATAACCGTTTCCATTCTAGTATTGGAATGGCACCGTTTGAAGCACTGTATGGGCGAAGGTGTCGAACACCTTTGTGTTGGCACGAATCTGGTGAGAGAATGGTGGTTGGACCAAAGTTGGTGCAACAGACGACAGAGAAAGTGAAGTTTATTCGTGAGAAGATGAAAGCTTCTCAGAGTAGGCAAAAGAGTTATCATGATCGGAGACGGAAGGATCTTGAGTTTCAAGAGGGCGATCATGTATTTCTGAGGGTTACGCTGGTAACAGGTGTGGGTCGTGCTTTGAAATCGAAGAAACTTACTTCTCGGTTTATTAGTCCTTACCAGATATCCGCGAGAGTGGGTGCTGTGGCTTATAGGGTGGCGTTGCCGCCGAATTTGTCGAATTTGCACGATGTGTTTCATGTTTCACAGCTTCGAAAGTATGTTCCGGATCCGTCGCATGTGATTCCGATGGATGAGGTTGAGGTAAGGGAGAACCTTACAGTTGAGGCGTTACCAGTTAGGGTTTTGGATCGCGAAGTGAAGCGGTTGCGGGGCAAGGATATTGTACTTGTGAAAGTGGCGTGGGGCGGCGCTGCTGAGGGAAATTTGACTTGGGAGTTGGAGAGTCGGATGCGGGAGTCGTATCCAGATTTGTTCGTCTCAGGTATATTTTCGAGGACGAAAATTTCTAAGTGGGGGAGAGTTGTAACGACCCAGTTTTCGTATGCATTTTATTTAATCGAGTCGTTTGATTATTATATTATTATTTTATTTTATTTTCGACTTTTATCTAAAAATATGTTATTTTTCAATGTTGTGATATTTTATCGGGTTTTGGGAACGTTTGTGAGCTATTTGAGTGTGGGGGTATTTTGGACATTTCACAATATTTTGTTAAGTTAGAATAGAAAGGGAATTAGGAAGAGAGAAAAAGAGAAAGAAAGAAAAGGAAAAGAAAGAAAAAGAAGAGAAAAGAGAAGAAGAAGAGAAATAGTGAGGAAACTTGGGAAATCAAAGAAAAATCAACTTCTATAATCGATTTAATAGGGTAAGGGTGTGAAACTCAATTGTTGTATACTTGTGTATGATTATGTATGTGTATTTGTGATGTTTGTTGGATTGAAATGAATAAATTTAGTAAAACCCATTTTCGGTAAAATTGATTCGGAATTGATCAAATGTGTTGGAAATCATGTTTTTAGTGTTTCTTAATGTTGGTATATGATAGATACATGTTGCTATGCATTGTATTGGTAATTTTCTGGGTGTAGGTGAAATTTGGATGAATTTGGGGGAGAAAATGCAGAACCACGTTCTGCAGAAAATTTTCTGGTTTTTCCAGCTCATACGCGTATGGACCTTGACAATACGCGTATGGGTGGGCGAGCCATGGGCCAATACGCGTATGGGTCTTCAATTTTCTCGGCCATCTGCCCATTTGCGTATGATACGCGTAGCATTTCAGGGCATTACGCGTATGGTTTTGGTCATTACGCGTACGGACACTTTAACGTGGAATTGGGGAAAAATGAGTCTCTGCTCATACGCGTATGGATCATGGTGATACGCGTATGAACAGGACGTTTGCAAAATGGGACTTTTCAAAATATCGTTTTTCGTTTTCTTTCGTAACTTGAGTTCCGTTTTTCCGATTTTTACATTCTTGGTATCGTTGCGTAGCTATTGAGCTGTACTTTCTTGTTATGATGATTTTGGAATTGTTATCCAATTTAATTATGTCGGAAAATCGGGAATACTGTCGGTTGTCGACTTTTGTAGTTATAATTGTGCGTAATTGACGTGTATTATGCAAAGTGCTATTGTACAACGCAAATGTATGTGTTTAGATGATGTTGTGACGAGTTGTGGCCATATGGCAATTAAATGCATTGTTTTGGGCATAAGTGCAAAGTGTGATTTTATCGATGTAAATGAATATGTGTGTGTGTGCATATTAAATGTTATGGGTGTTTGTATGCCAAGCATCATGATACGCATTGTGGAAACGTCCTGAGTGACGGTTTGGATTCCAGAGGGAATTCGCTATAACTTCGTGTGCCCATGTGGGGTGTGAGCAATGATTATAGACGATCGTGTGCCCATGTGGGGTGTGAGTGATCGGGTCGTGTGCCCGTGTGAGGTGTGAGCGATCCATAAACACCGTGTGCCCGTGTGGGGTGTGAGCGGTGGGGAACATCGTAGGCCCGACGGGGAGTTACAGTGATGTAACGAGCGATGATTCCAGCAGAGTTCCTGAGTGAACTAGTGATGAGAAACAATGGAAGTCGGTACCGCATGTGCATATGCATAGAGTCGTTGTGTCGGTCTCTTGCATTTGTATAAATCATTTATGGTTGGTTATGTGCGGATTTGTGGATAAATTGATGTATGGATATGTGTTGGTGATGGAAATATGTATTGTGTCTTGTAATGCCTTGTGTTTGAATTATGGCGTGAGTTGTAGTGAGAACCGTATACATGTGTATTTTTGTGTTATATATATAATTGTATGCAATTATATTATGGTTGTTTTTCTCACCCTTCTACTGTTTTATCATGCTCTATGAGGCATTGCAGATTAGAGTTGCCGGAGGTATTTTTGTGAAGCTTTGCGTCTTCATTCTTTTGTCGGTCGGCTCTGATATGTGACACCGGGTAGTTAGGGAGGCCGTTTGTGATAATTGTATATTATGTATATGTATATCTTTTGGCTTGTGCATGTATGACCTGATGTATGACAAACTTCTCATGATATATATATATATATATATATATATATATATATATATATGTGTGTGTATGTTATTCAGTTTTAGATTTTCCGCTTTTATTCTAAAATCTGAAATGTGGGTGTAAGGAACTGAGTTCCTCTGTTGATTGCTACCCCACTGTTGCATATCTTTATGAGCAGGTGTTGTATGAATTGTTTCAAATTGATGTGACCCCTCGGTCTATGCCATGATAATTTAAATATACTCTGACGAAATTTTGAATTTTCTTTTACTGCTTTTTATTAATTAGGGGTTTTGATTGGGGGTGTTACATTAAGTGGTATCAGAGCCAGTTTGTGTCAGTCCGTGTCCGTTGTGTCAGTCCTTGTTGGTCGTTGTGGTTGGATGAGTTGTTTGTTTAACCATAGTTTCTGTTATTGGAAATGAACAGAATATGGCTGGTAGGAACGATGCTGCTTTGGCTGCTGCTATGCAAGCTATGGCTCGTGCTGTGCAGGGTGCACCTAATGCGGCGGGTAATGATGAGTTCAGGAAGAACAAACCGCCTGTCTTCAAGGGAAGATATGATCCGGATGGTGCACAGATTTGGTTGAAAGAGATTGAAAGGATTTTCCGAGTGATGGATTGTGAGGAGGATCAGAAGGTGAGACTAGGTACTTACATGTTATTGGAAGAAGCTGATGATTGGTGGGTTAGTACTCGACGTGTGTTGGAAGCTGCAGAAGAGGAAGAAATTACTTGGGAAGTTTTTAGCCGGGAGTTCTTGAGGAGGTATTTTCCTGAAGATGTGAGGGGAAAGAAGGAAATTGAGTTCTTGGAGCTAAAGCAAGGTAATATGTCTGTTGTCGATTATACTTCTAAGTTTGTGGAACTTGTGCAGTTTTATCCTTATTATGCTGAAGCGACTGTGGAATTCTCTAAGTGTGTGAAGTTTGAGAATGGCTTGCGTCCTGAGATAAAGCAGGCGATTGGATATCAGAGGATTCAGAGGTTTTCTGATTTGGTAGATTGTTGTAGGATTTATGAAGAGGACAGTAAGGCTCGTTCTACTCATTACAAGAGTGTGAGCGAAAGGAAAGGGAAGCAACAGTTCCATGGTGGTCCGTATGTGACACCAGCTGATGAAGGTAAACAAAGAGGGAATTTTGAGAAAAGGTCAGGTGGAGGAGGAATGTCTGGTTCTTTGAGGTGTTATAAATGTGGTGAGTTGGGGCATCGTCAGTTTGAGTGCAGGAAAGATTTGGGGAAGTGTACTAATTGTGGAGGTGTAGGACATGTTGCAGCTGATTGTGCAAGGAAGAATGTGGTGAAATGTTATAACTGTGGTGAACCTAGGCATATTAGTACGAAGTGTCCGAAACCGTAACAAGCTCCAGTTGGTGGAAAAGTGTTTGCATTATCAGGGACTCGGACTTCGAGTGCAGATCGTCTAATTTGAGGTACTTGTTTTATTAATAGTACTCCTTTGATTGCTATTATTGATACTGGAGCGACTCATTCGTTTATTTCGTCTGAGTGCGCAAAGCGTTTGAATCTTGTGTTGTCTGTGATGGGTGGTGAAATGGTTATTGATACTCCAGCAATGGGGTCAGTAACTACTTCTTTGGTTTGTCTAAGATGTCCTTTGACCATTTATGGTAAAGACTTTGAGATGGATTTAGTGTGTTTGCCGTTGGAAGGATTAGATGTGGTTTTAGGTATGAATTGGTTGCAATTCAATCGGGTCCATATTGATTGTTATCATAAGCTGGTAAGGTTTCCTTCTCTTGAGGAAGACGAAGACTCAAGTTTCTTATCCACCAAAGATTTGAAGAAACTTTTGGCGGAGGAAGCTCAGTTGTTTGGATTGTTTGCATCTTTAACTGTGGATAGTCAAGTTTCACTTGAGGTGTTTCCTGTTGTGTGTGAATTTCCGGAAGTGTTTCCTGAGGATATTTCAGACTTGCCACCAGAGAGAGAGGTGGAGTTTTCTATAGATCTAGTTCCTTGTACTAGACCTGTTTCTATGGCACCTTATCGTATGTCGGCATCTGAATTGGTGGAGTTAAAGAAACAGTTGAATGAGTTGTTGGAAAAGAGGTTCGTGAGACCAAGTGTTTCTCCTTGGGGTGCTCCAATTTTATTGGTGAAAAAGAAGGATGGAAGTATGAGGTTATGTATTGATTATCGCCAGTTAAATAAGGTGACGATCAAGAATAAGTATCCTGTTCCAAGGATTGATGATCTGATGGATCAGTTAGTTGGTGCGTGTGTGTTCAGTACGATTTACTTGAGGTCAGGGTATCATCAGATAAGGGTGAAGGAGGAAGACATTCAGAAAACGGCTTTTAGGACACGATATGGTCATTATGAATATTCTGTGATGCCGTTCGGGGTTTCTAATGCGCCAGGTGTGTTTATGGAATACATGAATCGTATTTTTCACGAGCATCTGGATCGTTTTGTCGTGGTGTTTATTGATGATATCTTAATTTATTCTAAGTCTCGGGAGGAGCATGCAGAACATTTGCGTATTGTTTTGCAGGTTTTGAAGGAGAGGAAGCTTTTTGCTAAACTATCCAAGTGTGAGTTCTGGTTATCGGAAGTAAGTTTTCTTGGACACGTAATTTCAGGTAATGGTATTGCTGTGGATCCATCTAAAGTAGAAGCAGTTCTACAATGGGAGGCTCCGAGATCTGTTACTGAAATTCGAAGCTTTTTGGGTTTGGCTGGTTATTATCGGAGGTTTATTGAAGGTTTTTCTAAGCTAGCACTTCCTTTGACCCAGTTGACTTGTAAAGGGCAAGCGTTCATTTGGGTTGTTCGGTGTGAAGGGAGTTTTACTGAGCTGAAGAGAAGATTGACGACAGCTCCGATCTTGATTTTTCCGAATCCTAATGAACCATTCGTGGTTTATAATGATGCTTCTTTGATTGGTCTAGGTGGTGTTCTGATGCAGGAAGGTAAGGTGGTGGCTTATGCTTCAAGGCAGTTAAGAGTTCATGAGAAGAATTATCCTACTCATGATCTTGAGTTAGCGGCTGTGGTTTTCGTGTTGAAGATTTGGAGGCATTATCTCTACGGTGCAAGGTTTGAAGTCTTTAGTGATCATAAAAGTTTGAAATATTTGTTTGATCAGAAAGAGCTAAATATGAGGCAACGTAGATGGTTAGAATTCTTGAAGGACTACGACTTTGGCTTGAATTACCATCCTGGTAAAGCTAACGTGGTAGCCGATGCATTGAGCCGAAAATCGTTACATATGTCCGCTTTAATGGTTAAGGAGTGGGAACTTTTGGAATCATTTAGAGATTTGAGTTTGGTTTGTGAAGTGACGTCGGATAGCGTTAGGCTTGGTATGCTAACAATTACTAATGATTTTCTGATGACTGTCTGTGAGAAACAGAAGTTAGACGTGAAACTTGTAGATTTGATGTTGGTTGGAGGAAAAGATGCGAATAGTGATTTTCAAGTGGATATTAATGGTGTTTTCAGATTTCGGGGTAGGATTTGTATTCCAGATGATGCGGAGTTGAAAAAGATGATTTTGGAGGAAGGGCACCAGAGTAATTTGAGTATACATCCGGGAGCGAATAAGATGTACCAAGATTTGAAGAAGATTTTCTGGTGGTCTGGATTGAAAAGAGATGTAGCTCAGTTTATTTATGCATGTTTGACTTGTTAGAAATCGAAGGTGCAACATCTGAGGCCTAGTGGTTTGTTGCAACCGTTGGATATTCCTGAATGGAAATGGGATAGTATTTCCATGGATTTTGTAACAGGGTTACCGAATACTCAGCGAGGGAATAATGCTATTTGGGTGGTTGTTGATAGACTGACTAAATCGGCTCATTTTATTCCGATTGACATCAGTTTTTCTTTGGAGAGGTTAGCAGAGATTTACATCAGTGTGATTGTGAAGTTACATGGAGTTCCATTGAGTATTGTTTCTGATCGAGATCCTAGATTTACATCGATATTTTGGGAAAGTTTACAGAAGGCTTTGGGTTCTAAATTGAGATTGAGTTCGGCTTATCATCCGCAGACTATGGTCAGACGGAAAGGACGATTCAGTCTTTGGAGGATTTGTTGAGAGCGTGTGTTTTGGAACAAGGTGGTGCGTGGGATTGTTATCTTGCATTGATTGAGTTTACGTATAATAACCGTTTCCATTCTAGTATTGGAATGGCACCGTTTGAAGCACTGTATGGGCGAAGGTGTCGAACACCTTTGTGTTGGCACGAATCTGGTGAGAGAATGGTGGTTGGACCAAAGTTGGTGCAACAGACGACAGAGAAAGTGAAGTTTATTCGTGAGAAGATGAAAGCTTCTCAGAGTAGGCAAAAGAGTTATCATGATCGGAGACGGAAGGATCTTGAGTTTCAAGAGGGCGATCATGTATTTCTGAGGGTTACGCTGGTAACAGGTGTGGGTCGTGCTTTGAAATCGAAGAAACTTACTTCTCGGTTTATTAGTCCTTACCAGATATCCGCGAGAGTGGGTGCTGTGGCTTATAGGGTGGCGTTGCCGCCGAATCTGTCGAATTTGCACGATGTGTTTCATGTTTCACAGCTTCGAAAGTATGTTCCGGATCCGTCGCATGTGATTCCGATGGATGAGGTTGAGGTAAGGGAGAACCTTACAGTTGAGGCGTTACCAGTTAGGGTTTTGGATCGCGAAGTGAAGCGGTTGCGGGGCAAGGATATTGTACTTGTGAAAGTGGCGTGGGGCGGCGCTGCTGAGGGAAATTTGACTTGGGAGTTGGAGAGTCGGATGCGGGAGTCGTATCCAGATTTGTTCGTCTCAGGTATATTTTCGAGGACGAAAATTTCTAAGTGGGGGAGAGTTGTAACGACCCAGTTTTCGTATGCATTTTATTTAATCGAGTCGTTTGATTATTATATTATTATTTTATTTTATTTTCGACTTTTATCTGAAAATATGTTATTTTTCAATGTTGTGATATTTTATCGGGTTTTGGGAACGTTTGTGAGCTATTTGAGTGTGGGGGTATTTTGGACATTTCACAATATTTTGTTAAGTTAGAATAGAAAGGGAATTAGGAAGAGAGAAAAAGAGAAAGAAAGAAAAGGAAAAGAAAGAAAAAGAAGAGAAAAGAGAAGAAGAAGAGAAATAGTGAGGAAACTTGGGAAATCAAAGAAAAATCAACTTCTATAATCGATTTAATAGGGTAAGGGTGTGAAACTCAATTGTTGTATACTTGTGTATGATTATGTATGTGTATTTGTGATGTTTGTTGGATTGAAATGAATAAATTTAGTAAAACCCATTTTCGGTAAAATTGATTCGGAATTGATCAAATGTGTTGGAAATCATGTTTTTAGTGTTTCTTAATGTTGGTATATGATAGATACATGTTGCTATGCATTGTATTGGTAATTTTCTGGGTGTAGGTGAAATTTGGATGAATTTGGGGGAGAAAATGCAGAACCACGTTCTGCAGAAAATTTTCTGGTTTTTCCAGCTCATACGCGTATGGACCTTGACAATACGCGTATGGGTGGGCGAGCCATGGGCCAATACGCGTATGGGTCTTCAATTTTCTCGGCCATCTGCCCATTTGCGTATGATACGCGTGGCATTTCAGGGCATTACGCGTATGGTTTTGGTCATTACGCGTACAAACACTTTAACGTGGAATTGGGGAAAAATGAGTCTCTGCTCATACGCATATGGATCATGGTGATACGCGTATGAACAGGACTTTTGCAAAATGGGACATTTCAAAATAACATTTTTCGTTTTCTTTCGTAACTTGAGTTCCGTTTGTCCGATTTTTACATTCTTGGTATCGTTGCGTAGCTATTGAGCTGTACTTTCTTGTTACGATGATTTTGGAATTGTTAGCCGATTTAATTATGTCGGAAAATCGGGAATAGTGTCGGTTGTCGACTTTTGTCGTTATAATTGTGCGTAATTGACGTGTATTATGCAAAGTGCTATTGTATGACGCAAATGTATGTGTTTAGATGATGTTGTGACGAGTTGTGGCCGTATGGCAATTAAATGCATTGTTTTGGACATAAGTGCAAAGTGTGATTTTATCGATGTAAATGAATATGTGTGTGTGTGCATATTAAATGTTATGGGTCTTTGTATGCCAAGCATCATGATACGCATTGTGGAAACGTCCTGAGTGACGGTTTGGATTCCAGAGGGAATTCGCTATAACTTCGTGTGCCCATGTGGGGTGTGAGCGATGATTATAGACGATCGTGTGCCCATGTGGGGTGTGAGCGATCGGGTCGTGTGCCCGTGTGGGGTGTGAGCGATCCATAAACACCGTGTGCCCGTGTGGGGTGTGAGCGGTGGGGAACATCGTAGGCCCGACGGGGAGTTACAGTGATGTAACGAGCGATGATTCCAGCAGAGTTCCTGAGTGAACTAGTGATGAGAAACAATGGAAATCGGTACCACATGTGCATATGCATAGAGTCATTGTGTCGGTCTCTTGCATTTGCATAAATCATTTATGGTTGGTTATGTGTGGATTTGTGGATAAATTGATGTATGGATATGTGTTAGTGATGGAAATATGTATTGTGTCTTGTAATGCCTTGTGTTTGAATTATGGCGTGAGTTGTGGTGAGAACCGTATACATGTGTATTTTTGTGTTATATATATAATTGTATGCAATTATATTATGGTTATTTTTCTCACCCTTCTGCTGTTTTATCATGCTCTATGAGGCATTGCAGATTAGAGTTGCTGGAGGTATTTTTGTGAAGCTTTGCGTCTTCATTCTTTTGTCGGTCGACTTTGATATGTGACACCGGGTAGTTAGGGAGGCCGTTTGTGATAATTGTATATTATGTATATGTATATCTTTTGGCTTGTGCATGTATAACCTGATGTATGACAAACTTCTCATGATATATATATATATATATATATATATATATATATATATATATATATATATATATATATATATATATATATATATATATATATATATGTATGTATGTTATTCAGTTTTAGATTTTCCGCTTTTATTCTTAAATCTGAAATGTGGGTGTAAGGAACTGAGTTCCTCTGTTGATTGCTACCCCACTGTTGCATATCTTTATGAGCAGGTGTTCTATGAATTGTTTCAAATTGATGTGACCCCTCGGTCTATGCCATGATAATTTAAATATACTCTGACGAAATTTTGAATTTTCTTTTACTGCTTTTTATTAATTGGGGGTTTAGATTGGGGGTGTTACAATTGACGTTATTGTATTTATTTATTATAAAAATATAGAATTATATTGTTTCTAAATTTATGTTTTTTTATACTTAATATTAATTTAATTTTAACAGTCAATTATTTATAAATTGTGAAGTTTCACTGGTTGTTAGTTTACATTAATATACCTAAAGTACACATTAACCTTTTGGATTTATTTATAATAGTAAAAATTTAATATATCTAAATGACAGAAAATATTGGTTGTCATTTGGTCTTATATGTTTTATTACTTCTGTAAGAATTGTAATACCCCATATTATCTAAATGCTCAATTGGATATAAGATGAGATCAGATGAGTGTCTATGTGCTTTATCTCTAATCAATTGGAATAATGGAATTCTTTAAGTATTGTTAATTGAGATCAATAGAGCAACGAGTGAACTCTGAAGAGATCAATTATTTATTAAAGGGACAGATCAATTTTATTAATTCAAGAAAGGATTTTAAGGTAACTCTAGTGATTGATCAATTAGTGTGAGACGACAAAATATCGATTGGGGATATCATACTCTATTGGATTATATTATATAATATTGGTATTATATATATATATATATTTGTTAGTAAGAGAAAGGAAAAAGGAAACTGGGGAAAGAAAAAGAAAACAGAGAGAAGAGAAAAAGAAGAGAGGAGAAGAGGGAAAGAGGAAAAGCTTGGGAAGAAGCTTGGATCATCATAATTATTCATCATCTTCTTCAACCTCCTCTTCGATTATCAGTTGGGTTCTAGGTAGAACTTTAAGTGTAGAAGTTAGAGTGGTTTGAGTTTAGGTTAGAAATTAATAAAATTAGTAAATTGGCTAAATCAATGTTTCTAACGGTTAAAATGTGGAATAAACTGTGTAGTATAGTCGGGTTATGTGTGGAAATAATCGATTATACTTGTTGTTATGTTGGGACATGTTTTGAATGAATTTGGTTAGGTTCTGCATCAAGAAAAACCAGAATTTTTCTGTTCTGTAACCGAGTAATCGGTTAAAAGATTAGGGTAACCGATTACCCTGTGGAAAAAATGTTGTTCAGGGCCCAATTTAAACTGAGTCACCGATTACCCTTTTTGAGTAACCGATTACTCTGCATGTCTCTAACTCTCATTTAGCTTTTGTATGAACAGTGAAGTGCGAGTAACCGATTCCCTATTAGAGTAACTGTTTACCATTGTAAGTGGATGAAAAATATTTTTAGAAAATTCATAACTTTTGAACCGTGTTTCCGATCGAAGCGTTCTTGGTATCGTTAGAAAGCTATGATGATCCTCTGTAAATGGGATTTATTATTTGGTGGTAATTGAATATAAATAATGTTTATGTGATATGTTGTGATAAATGATTTACTTATGCAAATTGTGCTATGCCATATCTATCTTTTTGTTGTTAAGTATGATTGAGAGAGAATGCATGCTTAAAATGGATTAGGAAGAGTGAGGAAACCTTAACCCAAAACCAAATGATATGATTCTAGGTTGTGTGTAATACCCCGTATTATTTAAATGCTCAATTGGATATCAGATGAGATCAGATGAGTGTCTATGTGCTCTATCTTTGGTAAAGTGGATTAATGGAATCCTCTAAGTACTTTAAGTATTTTTAATTGGGATCAATAGAGCAACTAATGAGCTCCGAGGAGATTAATTAATTATTGAAAGAGACAGATTGATATTTATTGGTACGAGAGAGTATTTTATGGTAACTCTACTTAAGTGATCAATTGGGTTGAGACGACAAAATATCAATTGGAGATGTTTTACCCTATTGGATTATATTATATAATAAGTTATATATATATATATATATATATATATATATATATATATATATATATATATATATATATATATATATATATATATATATATATATATAGTTGTTATAAGAGAAAAGAAAAGGAAAGATAGAAAGAAGAAGAAAGAAGAAAAGAGGAAATGGAGAGAAAGAAGAGAAGAAGCTTAAGGAAGAAGAAGAGAAAGTTGGAACATTGGATCATCATCTTCTTCAAACTCCTCTTCGATTATCAGGTGGGTTCTAGATAGAAACTTAAGTTCTAGAGTTCGAGATGATTTTAGCTTAAGTTAGGGTTTATGAGAAATTTCTTAAATTGCTAATCGATGAAATTTAACGGTTGAAATGTGTTAAAAACTGTGTAGTATACTCATTAGCCATGTGTGATCATCTATTAATGCAAGTTTGTGTGTTGGGTGAAGTTTTGGATGGGGTTTTGGTCCCAAAACTCTGTTTTCACGCTGCTGGGAAACCCAGTTTTCGCAGGTTCGCACTGCGAGTCCCCTAGCGAAGGGGGGAAAGCGAGCATTCGCTGGTTTCTCACACGGCAAATGTGAGGGCGAACATTCGCCAGAGGTTCGCACTGCGAACTTTACCTTGTTTTTGGTTCTGCCACGATTCGCCAGACGCTCACACTGCGAACGGGGGTAGCGAACCCAGTGTTGTTTAGGCATTCACTGGGAGCTTCGCACTACGAATGAGGAAGCGAGCATTCGCTAGCTGCTTCGCAATGCGAACAGGACAACTTTTTCGTTTTCTTTCCTTCATAACTTTTGATCCGTAACTCGGATCGGGACGTTCTTGGTGTCATTAGAAAGTTATGACGTGGGATTAAGTATTTAGTGGAAAATGAAGAAAAGTAATGTTTTGTAAAATGTTGGAAAGAGAATCCCATGTGCTATTCAAGGTGTGTGAGACCATGATTTAACCAAGGATGCTTTGTAGAGGATAGTAGTGGCTTGTATGCCTTAAAAGTGTGTGTGAACTACTATGTGGATTATGTTTGACATGTTATGCTATTATATGTGTTTACTTGTAATATTTGTGATTGTACCATGTCTATCTAATTGTAAATTGTGAATGAAAGGAATATGCATGTTTAAAATATGAATTAGGAAGAGTGAGGAAACTTTACCCCAATGATATGATTCTAGGTTGTGCCTAGGATTGATAATTAATCTAGATGGCGATGCTCGTGCATTCGATGTAGATGTGCATCCTTGCCGAGTAATGGTCTAGAGGAGAGTGAGACACTAGTATGGAACATGTGTGTGAACCTTTGTGGTTTGTGAGAAGGCATTATGGCCTTGTGATTGTCGAATACAATCACGTTTGTGTGTGAGATCACGTAATCGTAACCGGTTATCTTGTGAGTGCGTTTCATGGGTCTCGAGCTCCTCTAAAACATATTCACGACTACTTTCCAGGTTTGATTCCCGCGTGCAGTACGAATGGCGCCCGTGGGGTGTATGCTTGTGACGGTACAAGGCCCGTGTGAAGTGACGGTTCATAACGGTAAAAGGCCCGTAGAACCCGAATCCATTCGTATGTCAAGTAGGTTACCAGGATCCATGACTCGGGTCGACTTCTAGACGTAGAAGCGAACGGGAATAAGGGATGCCTTGGTGTGGTTATCGATTCGTAAGGAATCTTGAGTAACAGACTCAAGACGTAATTCCTTCAGTGATATTGTGAGTTGATGAACTCATGACATGTTTCCATATAGTGTGAGATTGTGAGATTGAGTACTCAAGGTCATTTTCCCTTCCCCTTGACTTGAGTTAGGATTGATAGAACCTTGTAGAGCCGAGGGAATCTATAAGATAGGGAACTCACTAAGATTTGATGTATCTCACCCCACTATAGTTGCTTTATTTCAGGTGTGATTTGCAGGTTTGATTTACAAGTGGAGCGATGCTTGGATGTTTCAAGAGGAGCTTAGTTAAGCTTATTCCGTTGTGTACTTTATTGTTCTTGTACAATGAGGAATATTGTATAATGTTCTTAGATTTTTATTTTTTGGCTAGTTTCCATGACTTGTGCCATGTGTTGTATTTATGTTTTAGAAATGGACAAGTATATGAACTATGCCATTAGGCTCCTTTGATGTGTCAGTACCAAATAAAATGCTTGTACGGTATTATTCTAGATATATATTATATAGGGCATTACATTGTGACTAGGATTGTGATAGAGAATCTAGATGGCGATGCTCGTGCATTCGATGCCTATGTGTGCATCCTTGACGAGTAATGGTCTAGAGGAGAGTGAGACGCTAATATGGAACATGTGTGGACCTTGTGTTATGTGATAAGGCGATGTGGACTTGCAATTATCGTATGCTATCATGCTTGTGTGTGAGATCACGCAATCGGAACCATTTCCCTGATTTGCCGTTTCGCGAGGTGAAGCTTATTTAGAGCTCCTCCAAAATGTACACATGTTTTATCACTTGGCAAGTTTGATTCCCGCATGCAGTACGAATGGCACCCGTTGGGTGGAGACTTGTGATGGTTAATGGCCCATGTGAAGTGACGGTTCATAACGGTTAATGGCTCGTGGGACCCCAATCCATTCGTATGTTAAGTAAGTGAAATGATCCATGACTTGGGTCGACTTCTAGACGTAGAAGTGGACGGGAAAAGGGGATGCCTTGATGAGGTTACCGATTAGTGATATTTGAGTTGTTGAACTCATGACATGTTTCCATATAGTGTGAGGTTGTAAACTCAAGGTCATTTTCCTTCTCTTTTAACCTGAGGTAGGATTGGCTAGAACCCTGTAAAGCCGAGAGAATCCATAAGATATGTAACGCCCTGTATAATATATATCTAGAATAATACCATACAAGTGTTTTATTTGGTGCTGACACCATCATAAGTGTCTGTTGGCATAATTCACATACTTGACCATAAAAAAACACAATTACAACCTATGGTGCAAGACATGGAAATTAGCCAAAACAATAAAATCTAAGATCAATATACAATATCCTCAATTGTATACCACAATTACACAACGGAATACAAAATCCAAGCTTCTCTTGAAACATCCAAGCATAACTCCACTTGTAAATCAAACTTGTAATCAGTGCCTGAAAAATAGCAACTATAATGGGGTGAGATATTAATCTCAGTGAGTTCCCTATCTTAAGGATTCTCTCGGCTTTACAGGGTTTTAGCCAAATCCTAACTCAAGTCAAGGGGAAGGGAAATGACCTTGAGTTCTCAATCTCACACTATATGGAAACATGTCATGAGTCTGTTAACTCAAAATTTATCAATAATCGATAACCTCACCAAGGCACCCCCTTTTCCCGGCCGCTTCTACGTCTAGAAGTCGACCCGAGTCATGGATCCTTGTAATCTACTTGACATACGAAATGGATTCGGATTGATCGGCCTGTTAACCATGAACCGTCACTTCACATGGCCTGTTAACCATCACAAGTCTCTTTACCCGTAGGCTCCATTCGTACTCAGACGCGGTAATCAAACCTGCCAAGTAGTTATGCGTACGTTTCAGAGGAGCTCGTTACTCATGAAACTGCATCCCAAGGGAAACGGTTACGATTACGTGATCATATTCACAAACGTGATTGTATTCGACAATCACAAGGCCACATTCTCCTTAAGGCCTCTTTTTCCTTTTCTCATAAAACACAAAGGTTTACACACATGTTCCATACTAGTGTTTCACTCTCTCCTAGACCATTACTCATCAAAGATGCACCTTTCTACATCGAATATATGAGCATCACCATCTAGGTTATCTACTCTAGACCATTCCTCGTCAAGGATGCACCTTTCTACATCGAAAGCACGAGTATCGCCATCTAGAGTCTCTATCGATTCCTAGCCATTACTAGGTCACAACCTTAAACTATCTATTTTGTTTTAGGGTAGAGTCTCCTCACTCTTCCTAATTCATACTTTTAAACATGCATATTTTCTTTCATTCACAATTCACAATTAGATAGATATGGAATAATACAATTTGTAATGAATTACATGTAATAATTCAACTCATAAAGTTAACACAAATTCTCGGGTTCCCTCCGATTCATTTAATCGGGTATCAAAATCAATATTTCTCGCTTTTATCCATAAGATTTTTTCACAGCTTCCCAACGGCTATCACTATGCCTTGATCGGATTTACGATCCAAAAGATATGGATTTTCAACATATCATATAAACATTATTTCATTTAATTGCCACTAAACAATTTATCCCACATCATACTTAATATTTTCACTTTTTATTGGGTAGAGGATCGTCATAGCTTTACAACGATACCAAGAACGCTTCGATTGAAATCATGGTTCAAAAGTTATTAATTTTCAAACATTTTTTAAAAATCACAACAGTGGTAACTGGTTACCTCAAAATGAGTAACCAGTTACCCATTTTCACGGCGCATTGTCATACCCCAAATTTTGACCACTAAGATTTCTCATCATTGTGCAAACCATCATCACAATATGGATGAACCATCATGCCTCACCAAATGCCTCAAGGGTTGTTGAGCATTCACTACAATCAAAATTAGGGTTTCAAGCCCTCTCAGAGCCTTAGACAAAGGATCAATCAAGGAATGACATGATCTTCAACTTGTCTAACCTCTCAAACATCCACAATGGACCAAAAAGGACTCCCACTTCAAGGATTAAGCACAAGGTTGCTCCCTTCTAGGTGGATCAAGTCTCGAGATCACCAGTATCACCAAATTAGGGTTTTGGTCGACCAGGGCCTCCAGATGAAAAATTTCATTTGGACACATGCCAAAGATCCAAAACATAACCTAATGTACTCCATGGAACCTCATGGACCCAAGCATCAAGTCAATTTGACCTCAGGGGATGCATACATCAAAAATCAGGAATTAGGGTTTCTTGACCTAATTCACCCCTAAGTTGACTTTTGGGACAAAGCAAGAGCCAAGACCTTAAGACATTATTTAAGGGTCACTAATGAACTATATTGATCCATTTGGAACAATGGATTAATCCAAGAAGCTTGAGCAACAAGTCTCAATTTCATCTGCACCACAATTAGGGTTTCGCGAGGAAAGTCAACTGTAACTTTGACTTTTGACAAGGATATGCTCCCAAACCCTAGGACATGCCCCAATATACCCTATGACACCCATGGAACATGTCCATCAAGTTTGATTTAGGTCAAGGACATGATTTCCTGAAGAATTGCACAATTTGGAATTCATATGATAAAAAGTCAACTGTGCACAAAAGTCAACTTTGACTTTTTGAGATTTTTCACCAAAATGGATTTTTAACCCTAAAATGATGTTAATGTATGATTTGAGTCATCATTCATCAAGAAAAATCAAAGAAAGTGGGATAACTTGTAAAAGGGGTAACCATAAAACTTAGAAATTTTTCTAAGTTATGGAAAAAGTACCACTAATGCACTAACTTTGGAGGATCATAACTCCTAAACCACAAGGCCAATTTTTTTCATCCAAAGATGGATTTGTAGCTCTCATTACCCTCTACAAAAACTTCAACTAGACCTAAGTCCAATTCATTAAGGATTTTGAGTTATGGAGTGATCAAAATCAAGAAATCACACTTTGTTCCAACACTTAGTGAAATTTTCACTAAGTCAGATTTTGCTTCACTTTTTGCCAAATGTAGAGGGATTTTTCACTTGGAATCAAAAGAGATCAAAACCAAACTTGTTGAAACAGTTGTTGCATCATGTAAGGGCTTTCCAAAATGGCCAAGAACATTGCCAAATTCAACTTACACCATGAGATATGACATTGTCAAGTTGCCTTGCTGAAATCTGTCAAGGCATGGCAGAATTTGCAACTTGGCTCGATTTGCCAAAATCATCCAAATTGAAATGCTCCTATCCATTTGGGCACCTCAGAGGATTGAATCTAAAGGGGACAATCACTGAGCCAAGCCTCCAAAGTCCATGGAATAAGAAATTGCATGTTGAACCTAGAATGGCCAAAATATGGACAAGACTCCACATTTGGATTGAAGCATTCAATGGAAGCATCAAGGTGGCATGGACTGAGCCATTCTCATATGAAATCAGTCAAGACTTATCCAAGACCAAGGGAACCAAAGCTCTGTGCCCTAACCTCTAGTCAATGGCTAGAGGAGACTTGCATTTCCATTGGACAACATTAGCCAAACCTACTTACGAGCTGCCATTCACTATTCCTTGCAAAACAAACTTGCTCTACTATAAATAGAGCTCAATTGTGATCAGTTTAAGTACACCAAAGCCATCAAACAGATGCTTTCCTCAAAATCTCTTCTTTCACTTCAATTTTGCCTTCTAGGGCAAGTCACTATCGGGTTTTGAGTTTGAGAGCAATTCCAATCAAACCAATCACTCACACACCTCACATACATCACATATGAGCTGATCAAACACTTAGATCACTTCTGAAACACCAATTTCAAAAAATCACCAGCTGGTTGCTCAAATTTTCAATCAAGTTGCAGCTGAGGTACCAGAAAGTGATCCAGCCAATTTCAATCAAGTCCAACCATTCAAACACACTCCATAGGGTGTAGGGAAGCTGTTTAGATCATCACCACTCATCTGTAACACCTCCAAATCAAAAATCACATTGCACTTGCTGTCACGGCTTAGAGGTAAGCACATACTTGGTCATCTCTCAATCTATGCATATTTCCTCGCACAATAATTTAGCCATATGTTCATAATCATGCATGGAATGTTTTCCCTCAATTAATTGCATTGTTTGAATCGTGTATCAAAAATCCTAGCCTTCATGCAGAAATTAGGGTTCTTGAGGATTTTTCATGATTTCTTGTTGTATGTTTAATTTAAATGAAATTAATGGACATAGACATGATCGTGAGGTTGAGACGAGCATAATGATATGTGGATTGCATGTTATAATCAAGTATTCAGTGAGATTGGATAGAAAATGCAAATCTGGGCAAGGCAGAACACGCGCGTGTTCTTGGTCCATGTTCTTGGCCCCATTTTTGAATAATTCAAATATTTGAATTTTGTGATTTTATTTAATTGATTCAAAAATTAATTTCTCTCTGAGTTTTAATGATTTTGAGTTGATTCTTTTTTAATAATGCACAAAAATGTTAAATTATTTTATTTTCCCAAAAAAATCCCAAAAATATTATTTATTTCATATAATTGATATTTTTGCAAAGAATTAATGTTTTAATTATTTTTTGACTTTTTAAATATTTTTTCTACATTGATTTTGCAACTTTTAATGCTTTCTAATTATTTTGTAGGTCAATACTTAATTTTTGAAGCATTAATCCAAAATCACAATTTGTTTTTCACATGTTAAACAATTTTGATCATTTTAATTGAATTTTTATTCAATTAAATACATTTTTGAAAACAAATTAGGGTTTTTGGATTAATTCAACCCTCATAAATCATTTTCAAAACCACTTGGGCCTCTTGAGAGAGTGTAAGACCCAACCAACTTGTACAGAAAAATTTTAGGCCTCATTCGTTGTATAAGTCCCTCTGTACGTTTTCAAATAAACGGCACGATTATCGCCTTTTGAAAAATAACCTTGGGCCTACCCTCGAGTAGTAAGACCCATTTCTTTTCTTAAAACTCATTTGGGCCTCTAATAGAGTGTAAGACCCAATCCCCTTTTAACCAAAACATTTTGGGCCTCACTTATTGTATAAGTCCCTCTGCGTTAAGAGAAAACCTCGGTGCGATCGCCATTTCAAACGAAAAATCATCTGGGCCTACCCTCCTGTTATAAGCCCCACTCCTTTTCTTTAAACCTTTTGGGCCTCTTGAGAGAGTGTAAGACCCATCCCTTTGTACAGAAAACCATTTTAGGCCACAGTCACTTGTATAAGTCCCTCTGTACAAATTCAACAGTGCACTCACTGATAAAACCCTGGGCCTCTCCTTGAGCTGTAAGCCCCAAATCTTTCTTTTTCAAAGCACTTTCTCCTTTGATTTTGAATATACTGTTGTTTTCAATCTTTCTTTGTTGAACAACTAACCAAACAGCATGGAAGCTCTACAACCGAGTAAGTGGTTATTGCTTTCATTTACCGTTTTCATATACATATAACTGTATTGTGGAGCTGTTTCACTGTAAGTCTTCTTTCATAAACTCATATCAACTGTGTAATAATAGTATAGATATTTAGAGTTTCCCCGACAACTACGTCTAGAACTAGGTGACGCCGTTTCGTTTGTTCGTAGAAATAAACAACTAGATCCCCAATAGGATCACCAGATACAGTCTTCTCTCAGGCTGTCCTCATTAGGAATTGTCAAGAAACTCTACTCCCAGAGATGAATGTATTCTCCGTGAATGGCATCTTTGAGTTTCTTCCAAATTCTCGAACTTTCCTGACTTTGATCTATTCTCGGTGAATAGCATTGCCTTGAATTTCTCGGGGTTTGGGGACCCATGGGCTTCTTAAAAGCATCAGCCTCCTCTTGGGCATCGTACAAGGACCCACAGGCTTCCTAAAAGCAACCCCGCCTCCTCTTGGGCATAGTACAAGGACCCTACGGCTTCTTAGAAGTATTCACAGCCTCCTCTTAGGCTTCGTATAATGATCTCTTCCTCCGAGAATGATGGCCTCCTCTTGGGCTTAGTACAAGGACCCGTCGGCTTCTTAAAAGATTCCAGCCTCCTCTTGGGCTTCGTACAAATTGTCCCGACGACCTCCTAGAGGTATAGGAACAGAACCTAGTCATCTTCATAGAACAGTCCTTTCATAGAGTCTACTACTGTTTCTCAAAGCATAGTACAAAAGATGACACTCTAGACTTGGACAGTCTAATTTCCTTGAGTCTCAAAGACATTCTCAAGTAACCCCTTCGTTAAATAGGAAGGAAACCTGCAGACTCGGACAGTCTCAATACCCTTCGGATTTCCCGCTTCCTTAAAGAACAGGAATAACCCGGATCCTTGAATCAAATCCAGGAGTACAGTGTTGCTCATATAAGAACTGATTTTCTCTTTCAAAATCAGTATATCGGACCTGTCACTTAACTGAATAGTCTCCATAGCCTCCTCTTGGGCTTCGTACAACGATTCTCCCCAGCGGAGTCAAACAACGTTCGGCCTCTTTCTCGGGCTTTGTACGAGACACATAAAGAGACTCCCTCGTTGAGTCAATGACCCCTTTCGCCTCCATCTCGGGCTTTATACGAGATACAAAAAGGTTCTTATTGAGCCAAACAAATTTTAGCCTCCATCTCGGGCTTCGTACGAGATACAAAAACTCTCTTGTTGAGTCAAATAGCCTCCATCTCGGGCTTTATACGAGATACCAAAAGGCTCCATCGTCGGGTCAAAACCTTTTAGCCTCTCTCTCAAGCTTTGTACGAGACACATATTAGCCGCCTCTTAGGCTTTGTATAAGAAAACCACTGGTTAATCCAATTAACCTTTTAGCATCAAAACTATGCCTTGTTCACAGTACACAAATAATAATAACTCCTTCCTCTTCATCTAATCGCTATAAGCGGCAAGCCTCTGGATCATCTACATCCATGCCACTGTCCCTCTTTTAGCATGAGAAATTCCTAAGGAAAGATAGCATTGCTCTACACTGAGTTAAAGTCTTCCCCTTCAGGTTAAAACCCCCTATAAAGGAAATTATGGCATTGCTAGGATCCGCGTATCCCGGTTAAAGTAATTCTCCTTTATAAAACAGTCGTAACAGACAAACCCCTCTTTAGAGATGACAAATTCTCTCTAAAGTTGAGACCTTTCAGCTTCATATCTTGGGCTTTGATCAAGATACAAATCACCTTTCGTTTCACGTCTTGGGCTTTGAATAAGACACCAAAAACAACCATTTCCTCCCATAGAATAGGAGGAACTACAAACGCTCTAATTTCCCTGTTTCGGTAAACGGGAATACGTAGGCATAAGGTCGAAAGAAAAGATCTTAGCGAGCACAATCAACAAAAAAACCAAATCCCATATCTCCATCAATCAAAAGCAGTAATTCAAAAAACATCAGTCCTAACATCCTAATCCTTGTTCCCCTCCAGAAACCTTCTGCCTAGAAAGAAAACAGTATTGGTGAAAATACAAATAACCAGTACAAAGGCCCCCCCCCCCCCCACATTGATAGCATTCGTAACCTAACAGACCGCTGTTTAAACTCAGTATGCAAAGCAGGGTTAATTGGAGACATCTATTTCCCTTCCTTCATCAGCTTTAATAGGATAAAAAATGAATCTACCTGTAGTTTTAAGCTCAACCGCAGAGAGCGACCAGCGCTTAAGAACCGCGTCCAAAATCACTCACTACATGCATTACAGTAGCCAAATTTCAATCAGGTAACCGGTTACTTAGTTTAATTTTTTGTAAAAACAGTAATTTTCCTGCAAGTAATTGGTTACCTCAAATCGAGTAACCGGTTACCACTGAACCAGAAGTCAAAAACCTGATATTTTCAACATACAAATCAATGGAAACCCATCCGAAACACATAGGAACGTCAAGCAAGCATATTGGGTTCAATATACACATAACCCGACTATACTACCCGACTAATTCCATATTTTAACCCTTAGAAACATTGAATTTATCAATTTCATCATTTTCTCTCAATTTCTAACCTAAGTTCAAAATATGAATTTCTAGAACTTAGAATTTCTAACTAGAACCCACCTGATAATCGAAGTGGAGGTTGAAGAAGATGATGAACAATGATCCAAGCTTCTTCTTCTTCCCAAACTTTTCCTTTTCTTCTTTCCTCTTTCTCTCTTTTTCTTCCTTTTCCTCTTCTTCTTACTAACTTCTTTTTCTCTTCTTTCTATTTCTTTCTCTTTTCAATATATATATATATACATATATATATATATATATATATATATATATATATAATGCTTATAATATAGTACAATCCAGTAGGGTAAAATATCTCCGATCGATATTTTATCGTCTCACACCAATTGATCAATTATTAGAGTCACTTTAAATATGGTTGTTCATGGTACAGTTTTTAGAGAAAACTGTACCGATAATTGATCCTTTCTTGAATTAAAATAATTGATATGTCTCTTTCATCAATAGTTGATCTCTTCAGAGTTCACTAGTTGCTCTATTGATCCCAATTGACAATACACATAGCACTTAGAGGATCTTATTAATCCAACAAATCAAAGATAGAGCACACAGATACTCATCTGATATCTAATTGAGCGTTTTAATAATATGGGGTATTACACTCTCCCCCCTTAAGTTAAAATTCGCCCCCGAATTTCCTCTACTCAACAATAACTGCAACTTGTATCCTTGGCTTAGATCCATACTTAGCTTTACTTCCGTTCAAACTTCTGACGTATTCCAATTCCAACTTGACTTCACAAACCAAAATCCGTATTTTCACAAATTATCAAACTTCGCGTCCTTAGTTATATTCTTATTCCAATATTGGGTTAACTTCGAACTTTTCTTTCTCCAGAATTCCTCTGTTTGTCTCATACTAAAATACTTGGTCGCCTCTTACCTTCAGAAGAAAATACCGTTCCATATTACTCTACTGAGTCACAAGAAAACCGTAACACCTTATCTTGGTTCAGGATAACAAACACTCATCAAATTCTCATGAGTTAATCCGATGATTCCTTAACTTCATGCCATCATTGACGATATTTATCATTTTTTATAAATCTTTCAACTTCCAAAACCACTTCATAAATAGTCAAATGACTTCTTTACCAGTTTCTTCTAGTTTGATGCTGTACATGGTAACCATTACATCCGATATTTAATCTCTTTCGTATCACACCAAAAGGTAACACACTTAGAACAAGATCTTCTCATTTGCATATTTATGAGTAGCAATCTTCCAAATTCCAATTATTCTGACCGAACTCTTTCATCTTACACCTTCCACTGCGCAATCCAAAATACATCAGTGGAACGCCATGAATTCTCAAGCACTACCAGGTAGATAATAGTCGGTGGAGAAACACACTTTTTCGCTGGGGTCCTTACTAACCAATGGTACGAGAAACCTATTGATGTCCTATGGTAGAAAAATTTCCTCGCCAACACACAATGTCTTATTACCCTCCAATACTCTTCAGACAATAAAGGCACAGGAGTTACACTGTTACAACTATGACATACACAACTCCAAATCGATTCTTCTTACGGGGTCTCTGACTTACTCAAGGTTTCTTGTTGGAACAATCTCTCAACCAATAACAACGTAACACCATCACGAAACTTCAATCATGTGAGAGTCACCACTTATCAAAACTTAACCCATCCAAGGAACAATTGTGAGTTTCCATACGAGTCACCAATTCACATACAACACTCCACATACATCCACACTTTCGAAGGTCATGCCACGTTTCTCAATTGAATCCACTTTACTCATTTGTTTTGTTTCTCATATAATCCCATTTACATACTTAACTTCGAAACACCCAATTCTCACTCTTACTTGGAAGGATAACCTTCAAATTTCCTTCTCTGGGTAATACACAACTGCACACAACTGGTACTGCTCTCACAGTTTAAATCCAAAACCAAGAACTCATAGAAGATAACAATATACTTAAGACTTTCTCACACTTAACACAATTCACAAGGCTACTTTCCCAGAAGTCAACTCCCTTGTCGTCTAAACAAATAGTAACTATGTAACACCCTTCAGAAGTTCCGATTTTGAAACACAAATCCTTCTTTCATTTACTTGCAATCCCGTTTTCCATTCTCTGAACACTTATCAATCGGAAGAACATAAGGTAACAAAACACAGATGATGGTTCCTAAGGGATTTCACAATTTACACACATGTTAATCGATTACCCGTCTGAGGTTAATCAATTAACTTCTTAAAATTTTGCACAAAATACCATCCCTGCACGTGTTAATCGGTTAACCCCATTGTGTTAATCGGTTAACACTGCTGCAGAAATTAAAAAACCAATTTCTCTTATTTCAAAAGACATCCCAACTTAGAACCATCAATTCGGCTTGTACGGACTCGCGATATCATTCTTAACTCGCAACTTCTTCACTTTTATACCATTCCCTAACCATTATCCACTCAAGGCAATACCGAACAAAGTCAAAACATGCAGATGATGCACTCCATCCAAGCGACAAGGAAAATTTTCAAATTTTGACGCGATCACAAGACAATCTTCAGTTGGGTAGTTCGTTCTCTGCTCATACAACTACACTAGCAGGAAGCTAAAAGATGACGATATTCCAAAATTTAAGCCACAACTCATACTTGATTCGTCCATAAGCAAAACCCAACAAATAACCATATACGATACCACAAAAGCGATGGACACGTGATAACAAGCATACAACCTTGTTTTCTCACTTGAGCTCCTTGGTGAGAACTAAAACAACTATGTCCTTGGTCCAACAAAAGGTAGATTCCGAATATCCTGATTATTCAAAAATTCAGAAGTTTCTCTATACTTGAAATTAAATCAGGGCAATGCATCCTCTTGAAGAACCTTTCCATCACTTCGTACACATTAATCGGGATTTCTTGCCCTTCACTATCCATCACACATCCCACTTACACCAAATTACTAAATTGAAGATTCACAACCGACAATTCTCATTTCACATCTTACTACTAGGGTTCTCATGGGTGAACCATCCTTGATTACTCTTCCTTAACTATGGGTTCATCTACACCTTAAAAACTCTATTGCACACTCGTCCGAAATACATTCCGTTGTCACTTCCTCATAACAAAGTGTTAATATCGTTTCCCACCCTGCATTACTTCGCACTCCAATGTAATCCTCTTAGGTCAAAATATAAAACCATCATACTAAGATTCCCTTAAATCCAAGATACTTACTCTGTTTCTTAATACAAACCTCCTCCGGTCCGTATCACTAAACTTCCTGTTACTAAATAAAGTTCAAATTTCCTCCGACACAATACCTTATAATGTTCCTTGGGTAATTTAATCAATTCCATTTTGGTCTTTCACCGAATACAGGAATCTTAATGTATTAACCTGAACCAAATCTCTTTTCATAACTGAATACACGCAACTCATCTCCTACTCTTCATCCGACGCACACTTGGTTCACTTGAAGTATGTAAACACATCCTTATGTTCCTTCTCACACTTCTCTACTACTTTAGGTCCTCATAAAAGTTGAACGTCCTTAACCCTCAACATTTAACCAGTCGGAAGATATTGCTCCGAACACACTCCTTAAGGTATGCTCGTCCATTCAAGATACTATTGCGACCTTAGAATAGAAACACCAATCATTATCTCGCTTCCGGACTTTACTCACACATTCCATAAAACAACTTTTCTTTTTCACAGAATAAGATTACTTGAAATTCTTATCTATGTTAGTGTTCAATCCAACTCTACTAGTGATTTTACATATTCCTCAATACCTTGACCAATCGTCCGATAGAGGTCCTTAACTTTCAAACTCTACTTATCCAAAGGATTTGCTTGAACAACACACCACTCTTCATTTCCATGCTACCCAAAGCACAACTTCTACTACGGCCTCAACTGAGTTGACCAAAACTCTTCACTACTAACTCTTGGCTTGAGCCTACCCTCACAACACAAGTTCTGACAACACTTCGAAATACTTGTAGTAGCTCAACCATGATTCTACCTATCATATACATAGCATTAGGTTGATCAAGCCTAACACTACATAGTATAATATTAAAATTCATGCCGGCAAGACACACTTAAGAGGAAGGAATAGATTTACTTATAAAGTTTCAAGACTAGGTCGAGGACACGACCTGCTCTGATACCAACTGTAATGCCCTGTATAATATATATCTAGAATAATACCATACAAGTGTTTTATTTGGTACTCACACCATCATAAGTGCCTATTGGCATAATTCACATACTTGACCATAAAAAAAACACAATTACAACCTATGGTGCAAGACATTGTAATTATCCAAAATAATAAAATCTAAGATCAATATACAATATCCTCAATTGTATACAACAATTACACAGCAGAATACGAAAGCCAAGCTTCTTTTGAAACATCCAAGCATAGCTCCACTCGTAAATCAAACCTATAATCAATGCCTAAAAAATAACAACAATAATGGGGTGAGATATTAATCTCAGTGAGTTCCCTATCTTATGGATTCTTTTGGCTTTACAGGGTTCTAGCCAAATCCTAACTCAAGTCAAGGGGAAGGGAAATGACCTTGAGTTCTCAATCTCACACTATATGGAAACATGTCATGAGTCTGTTAACTAAAAATATATCACTAATCGATAACCTCAACAAGGCATCCCCTTTTCCCGTCCGTTTCTACGTCTAGAAGTCCACCCGAATCATGGATCCTTGTAATCTACTTGACATACGAAATGGATTCAAATTGATCGGCCTGTTAACCGTGACCCGTCACATCACATGGTCTGTAAACCATCACAAGTCTCTTTACCCGTAGGCTCCATTCGTACTCACACGCGGGAATCAAACCTGCCAAGTAGTTATGCGTACGTTTCAGAGGAGCTTGTTACTCATGAAACTGCATCTCAAGGGAAACGGTTACGATTACGTGATTACATACACAAACGTGATTGTATTCGACATTCACAAGGCCACATTCTCTTTAAGGCCTCTTTTGCCTTTTCTTATAAAACACAAAGGTTTACACACATGTTCCATACTATTGTTTCACTCTCTCCTAGACTATTACTCGTCAAAGATGCACCTTTCTACATCAAATGCATGAGCATCACCAACTAGGTTATCTACTCTAGACAATTACTCATCAAGGATGCACCTTTCTACATCGGATGCACGAGTATCACCATCTAGAGTCTCTATCAATTCCTAGCCATTACTAGGTCAAAACTTTAAACTATGCCATTTTGTTTTAGGGTAGAGTATCCTTACTCTTTGTCGCTCCCGGGATTTTCATCCAAGTACAAACGCGAAAGTGGCGGGGAAACAGAGTCGCCAGCAATGTGTATTTATCCCAAGAGAGGGAAAGGAAACACTGCGTAAACCTGAGGGGAAGGAAAGAGCATGGTCTCGCGACCAAGAGAAACGGGTAAGGGAGTCGGTTACACGAGAGGAAGGTATTAGCACCCCCTCGCGTCCATCGTACTCGATGGGATCCACGCTTGCTGTTATCGATCAAAGGGTGTCGTCGTCTGGAGCTCCACTGCTACTGGAAAGGAGAAGGAACAAAAATGGAAAAGAACGAAGAAACAAAAGGAGAGGAAAAGAAGTGACTCGGTAGGACGTCCTCGGAGTCCTTGGCCTACGTATTCCCTCGTGCAATGGGAAAGTCAGAGTCAACGTAGTTTGGACTACGGTTTCGGGGAAAAGAGAAGGATGGTGCTCGGAGAGATCTCGCATGATCTCCTGCCTACGTATCCCACTCGCAAGCGAGAATCAGAGCGACGTAGTTCCCCTTACTAGTGGTGGATTTGCTTGTGTTTTTTTTACGGAAGTTGCCAAGGTTCGCGTTCCAGCAGTTAGGTGTCGCAACTCGTTGTACGGAGTCTTAGGCATTTACCTGTTTGAGGTAGAACGGAAGTGACGCACCCTTTACGAACGGAGTAAGGATATGAGAAGAGAATCGTTGTTTGCTTTTGTCTTTTAAGAAGTAGTGTTTTGAATATTTTGTGTTTGTAACACGCATCGCACTAAAGTCTATGACATAGGATCAAATGCCTCTTATATCGACCCAAGACGGGACATACGCTAAACACTCTAGGAAAGTGACGGAAAATCCCCCACTCTCCATTTCCATGTACTTAAGGCTCATGGCGTACAATACGAGTCGTCTTTATTAGATGTTTTTTACTTTTGTTTTGAGATGAGAAAAGAGAGACTCAAAGGTGTTTAAGAAAGGAAAAAGTCTAAGTGGAGAACTAGTTATCCTAAAGTCATCAAGCACGGAGATCCTAGGGTTATGTGAGGTAATAGGAACCACCTAAGTCTAAAACAAGAGAGGGATAACATTACCTAATGCTTATCCTACCTCACCTTAATAAAATATTAAGGATGAGCTAGGATCCCTAAGGGATGTGAGAAAGTTCTACACAATCAAGCATTATATCATGTAATCCATAAAAAGAGAAAGAGAATAAACAAGAAAAATAGCAGCTATAACAGCGCTACAGCATCCTTACAGCAGTAAAAAGTGGCACATAAGCAAGACAACTTATAACAGCACATAATTCAGCACAAAAAGAGCTATAAAAAGTCAAACAACAACACATATAACAGCATGTGTGCACATAGACAGCAGTAGAAAATCAGGGCAGCATGCAACATTTGAAAATGATTCAATTATGTCACAATGGACATGCATCAAGCCTCACATATTATTCAAGCAATCATGATCACAATCATACCATAAATCATGGTAAACAATTCTTGAAATCATCATAGAATAAAGCACATTATTAAGCATGTGAACAAGTTAAAACAAGTGTGCACCTCTTGAAATAGAAAGTAAATGAACATGCAAATGGCAATTCCAGCAACACAATTATCAATTAACAATTAACAAGCTCAATGTGTCTGCATTATGTGATCATTACATCAATTAATCAACAACACAAACATAAAAATTCATCGATAAAAACAAAGAATCGCGTGTCGGAAAATCATGCTCATGCAATAGTGTGAGGTGAAACAACTCAAGAATAGTCCACCAATCATCAACATATTAATCCATGAAGTTAGACATGCAAAGGATCTCAAAAGAACATGAAAATGCAAGAAAATCACATTCAGCTACAGTGTTAACCGATTAACGTATGTGTGTTAACCGGTTAACAGTTCAAAATCAGCCTAAATACGCAGGATTACAACACGTTAACCGGTTAACATAATTGCACTGCAATTGTGTTAACCGGTTATTCTGGGACATAATTCAAAAAAACTAGTTCCAAAATTACTTTTCAGCAGCAAATCACTTCTCCAAACATCCAAATGAACATGCAATCAATTAATCACGAAATTACATGGAATTACAGCCATCAAACAATCAATTGGATCCAACAAACAACAACATCAAGAATCAAATTCAAGCAAATGGATCCAAATAAAAAAACCCCATAGATCTACATCGAATAAATTGAAAATAAGCTAAATCAACTATAGATCTAAAAAAAACCAACCTACAAAGTGGAGATTTGCTTTGGTGATAGTTGTAAAGTGATCTTGGTGCAGAAAATTAAAGAAAACCAGAGATTCCTCGATTAGTAGCCGAAACGCGTCGAAACCGAGCAAATCGCGAAAAATCACCGAGATCGAACTTGCACCAAAATAAAAGGTGTGAAACCCTTAGATTGAAGTAGAATAATCTGAACTTCCAGAAATCCAACCAAAGAAAGCCAAATGATGGAGTTTGAGCTCAAGAATTAATCATTTTTCAATGTGAAAAGTGATTATCCTTCAAGAAATAAGAGCTTTTTGTGAGGGTTTGGAAGAGAGAATTGAGATGAAGATGTAGAAGTAGCAGAAAGTTCAGAGAGAAAATGAGAGAATTGAGAGTGAGAAGTGTGAGAAATGATGTAGAATGGTTCCTCCTTAAAAAATGAGTGAAGGGTTTCTTATATTGACTTTAGTTTTAGAGGGTGAGAGGTTCGGGATTAGCTTTGGACTTAGCTTTGAGTTTGGAGCAAGGGTCAGAGTTAGTTGGACTTGACTCACCGAGTCAAGGCGGTTAACTCGGTTAGTTAGAACAAACACGGTAACAATCTCAAGGTGAACTTCAACATCCATAGGTGGAGATGCTTGGAAAACAAGGAACATGGTGCACTCAATTTGAAATGAAAGATTAGAATAAATGCCCTTGGAATTGAATTGAATTGAAATGTCTAGAGATGTCTAGAATGTTCCACTTGCTGCTAGAATGTTGTAGAATCAAAGACCCAAGTGTGTAATGGTGATGTCTTGAAAAAGCAGCAAAATATGCAAAATCTGCCTGTGTTAACCGGTTACAGCATAACTGCTTACCGGTTACACAGTTCAAAATCAGACCAAAGACGCAAAATTATAACATGTTAACCGGTTAACATAATTGCACTGTAATTGTGTTAACCGATTAACCAGGCCAAAAATTGCCCACTTTGCTTGAAAAATGATGATGTGGCTCCGGTTTCGATTCTCTACTCCGTGATCTGATAAATAGCCATAGAATCCCCTGTTTAAAGAACACTGTGATCCCACGCCTTATGAAAACCAATGATGTGTATGATTTACGAACGAGTTATGACCTAAAGGATATGCAGATAGATGCGAAACAAAAGCCAGAAGAAGTTAGAAAAAGGTAGGGCAAATTTTGGGGTACAACAGCTGCCCCTATTCAATCAACTTGGACCTGAAAGGATGATAGCAACGACTTTCAGACGTTCAAGGTAGAAGGTGATTGAATACAAAAAGGACCGCAAAATTTGCTAACTACGAGGAGAAAAAATGTAAACTGGAGCCCAGTCACACATCATCAAAGGAATCTGACGGAAAGACAACATACCCAGCGAACTATATCATCAAAAGGGTTTGACGGAAAGAAGATGGAAACCCGACCGAAGGGACACATCATCAAAGTAATTTGACGGCAGAAAGACTCAACTGAAGGAACACATTGTCATAGGGATGACAGAAAGAAGACTCGACCAAAGGAAACACATTGTCATGGGGATGACAGAAAGAAGACCTGACTAAAGAAAACACATTGTCATAGGGATGACAAAAAGAAGATGGCAACCCGACCGAAGGGACACATCATCAAAGTAATTTGATGGTAGGAAGACTCAACCGAAGGAACGCATTGTCATAGGGATGACAGAAAGAAGACCTGACCGAAAAAAAACACATTGTTATAGGGATGACAGAAAGAAGACCTGACCGAAGAAAACACATCGTCATAGAAATGACAGAATGGAAACCTGATGGTGATTTCTTTTTCAAAGGAGAAATCTTTCTGGGTACCAATGGGGATTGGATTTTGAATGAAGTTCGAATAGGGATTGGACTTTTCTTTAAAGGGGACACCAATATGGATAGGGCTTAAGGTTTTTGAAAGATGCCAGCAAAGTGGGTTGTGGAAGGATGCCGAGCAAGGTTGGGCTTTAGATTTTCTGTTTAGTTTTACAAGGCTTCATGCAATGTTATGCGAATGATATGCATGGTGATGATTATGCTACGATGTTTATGATATGCAACAGGAGCACTCCAGCAAAATAAATGCTGAAGAGACGAGGCCAACTCCGTTGGGGATAACAAACTGAACCATCTTCGAGTGTCATAACTGCTCAAGATCCTGACTAAACCTCCATTCTGCATGAAAGTACAAATGAACAACGTCTGCTGGAGAAAAATCTCAAGAATCTGCTGAAGAAAAGTGCCAATGGCAATCGACCTTTGAATTGCTAGGGAACATCCACCACCACTGACAGATCTGCTTGGGGAACAATGGTTAACGACATCAGCTCTACTAGGGGACAAGATCAGACTTACTCCTCTGTTGGGAATCTAGCTTCTATCCTTACCATGTTGGGGAGACAGAAACAACTTTGCCGCAAATTAGGGAAGCACACACCCAACACTTTTATCTTGTACGAGAATATGAACTCTTGCTGAAAAGCAGTAAACTCCACCAACCTGGCTAAGGGAGAACGAACCCCTGAATTCTTCCTAGGGGACAAGATCACCATCTTCATAATGCTCTGCTGGGTGATAAAATTTTAGCTATCTCTGCCGAGGAGAGAAACTCTACTGGGGACGTCGCGTGTCAGCTATCAACATGAGCCTTGCAGATGCGATATGGCCAAAAGAGGTGTCCTGATGAAGCAGAACCCATAAAGAACCTGTCTTAAAGATGTATCACGAAGATCTGACATATATTACCCCATGGACTTTGATTAACCATCCTCCGAAGAGAATAACCTTTTGTGCTTTTGGGGTGGCTTACCCCAGCCTTGAAATGTTCTTGCTCCTGGATAACTGATCTGCGAAGAAGTACCTCTGACTGACTGACCTCCGAGATATTTGTCGAATCTCGACCTAATTGCCCTAGATTGGTTGAATCTTGGAATGGATTGCCCCTTTGATATGACTTGCCCCGGCTCAACGGAGTACTCGAGCACTTTTCATCTTATCTTGATCAATCTTTCCATTGCAGAAACTCTCCTGATGTCAAGTACTTGCTCACAAGTAAAACAATTCTTTTTGAAAAGATAATTTTGATGCAATGCATATGAAAGTTTTGAAACCCAAGTTTTTTCACTGGAAAAATGTTATGACGTGTAGTGAACGAATCACTTATTAGAATGTCACACCGATACCAACATGAATGGTAAGAAATATCCTTTTAGGAGTCAGAACTAACGTGATTTTACCGAAGTATGCTTTCGAAATAACCCTACTTCAATTAGGTGTTTTAAAGGTTGCAACGTGGTCTGGTTCGCGGTTAAAGAAAGAAAGGATATAAGGCTCAAAGTTTTATTTTAACCCACCCATTTTCCTTGATGTTCTCCAGTCCTACGTTCAGCTAACTTGACACATACACTCACCTTTCAAAAAGGTTAATGAATGGTATGAGGATGGAAGGAACCCGCACGATTTTCGGAGTGACAGTCACCCCTTTTGTCCTTGGTGTCTGTATTCACATGATTTGTTCTTTATTCGAGGATTTTTCTTTTGTAATCCTTTTCGCTTTTCGTTCTTTTGTATTTTGATTTCCCTGATTTTTGCCTGGACTGATTCTTTTGAATTTTTCGATTTTGAAGTCCAGCGGGATGCCCTAACTTTTGCCTAAGTCACCTGTTTTCCAGTTTTGACTTAGCGAGCTTTCTTTTTTTTCTTATGATTCTTTTTTTTTTTGAACAAATCGTGTGACACTGGCTTGTCTTGATTTGTAAAGGGTTGCGGCTGTCTCACTCTTCAGTTGGTGAGGGATAACCGTAGATGTAATTGATCCTCGAACGGAACACTCCTTTTGAAATTTGAACGCGTGGTCAAATTTGCTGACACCTACCCTACCCCAGGTTAAAATTGCGGGTTTTTCATTTTCAGAAATAAACTCCTACTACTAGGCTCAATGGGTTTACAAGGGTTTCACTCCCTTATATCTCAGGTGTTTAGGAATTTGATACAATGCCTGTACATCCTCAATAGGGTTTTGTTCAAAGGCATACAACCAAAGATTGTGCGTTTTCATCTCATCATCCTCCCTAGTATCCTGCTTAAACAAGCATATAATATTGATAAAAAGTATGAGTGAACACGACTGGATTTAATCAAAACATGCATATTCATTTCATTATCATTATCAATCGAAAACAACAAGTTTTACAAATGAGTTTGTACATTTTAACAGAAAAGAAACTACAAATGCAAAGAAATGACATGATCTAAATGATTGCCAACTTTGAGGAACTGGGCTTTCCAATCTTAATTTACTGATGAGCTAGCCATCTTCTGTATTGCTCGTCGAACTCAGTCTAATAATCATCCGCACAATTGCTCCAGTAACTTCTTCCATAACCTGAACTGATGAACCCACTTGACTGGATGAAAGACAATGGTTGGTCTGAATACCCTGAGGTGTGAACGAGAACATATTGGAGTCAAGAAGTGTCTGAACTTTGTTCCTGAGTGCCTTATAGTCTTCAGTTGAATGCCCCTGTGCCCCAACATGGTAGTCATAATGGGCGTTGATATCAAAACCTGGTGGATACGGAAAAGGCACAGGCTTCAAATCCTTTGGAATTATTAATCCACCTTTGATCAAATCTGGCAGTATTTGACTGTACGACATTGGCAACTGATTGAAATACCTCTCTGGCTTTCTTGGCCTTTGTCGGGCATGCTGACGCGGCTGACGTCGATATGACCGTTGATTCTAAGGAGGTTTGTGATTTGCAGAAGGATACTGTCCCTGATATGAAGACTTAGAAGATTGCTGACTCTGAACAGTTGAAACACCTGAATGCTGAGAATGAGGTATTATAGATTCCTGGATGGAACTATTTTCTTCCTCACATTCTTCTTGAGAACTGACAACTGATGCACTTTCACTAGCTTGGAAGTTTGAGACGCCTTGGAGCTTTCCACACTTGAGCAGGCTCTCAATACGTTCTCCTACCATTACTAGGTCAGAAAATTTTGCTGCCCTATTGACAATCATCTTTTCTACGTATGGCCCTTGCAAAGTGTCCGTAAGCAGATCGACCAATTCTTTTTTCGAAAGTGGTGGTTGAACACGAGTGGCTAACTCTCTCCATCTCTGAACATACTCCCGGAATGATTCATTATCTGCTTGAGACAAGTCTCACAAATGATGCGGCTGGGAGCCATGTCAAGATTATAGATGTACTACTTCACAAAGGCGTTGGCTAGATTTGACCATGATTGGAGGCTACCACTATGCAACTGCATATACCAATACAAAGATGCCCCACTCAGACTGTCTTGGAAACAATGGATCATGAGCTTGTCATTGTGGGTATGTGAAGTCATTTTTTGGCAAAACATCACCAAATATAGCTTCGGACAGCTATCCCCTTTTTACTTTTCAAATTTTGGCATCTTAAACTTTGGAGGCAACACAAGGCCAGGTACCAGACACATGCTCAAATCATTCAAATCAAGAGTATCACGCCTTTCCAGGGCTTTCAGCTTTTCTTTCAACACACGGTATTTTTCATCATCAACAGATCGTGGGTCCTTAGGCCTCATCCTTGGAACTACCCCTTGGATATCTGGCATAGAGAAGGCAAAGCTCTGATAGTCTGTGGCATCAAGAGAAGAAGAATGTCTGTCTCAGACGATGGTTCACTCGTGTATAGCATGATTCTCAACTGGAATTCGTACAGGTTGAGCTTGGGAAACATTGTCCACCGGAGGTGGAACGACATTCTCATTTCTTTACATATTGGCCTCTCCCCTTGTCATGGCTCTCATAGCTTCTACCAGTTGGTCCAACTGACTCTTCATCAATTCAACATCGGCCCGAGTCACAAACTGATTCTGCTCTCCTGAGTTCATGATATTCCCAAAGCTAATTCAAGTCCAATACGAAAGTAGGGAAATCAAACTGCAGTTTAGACAAAGGATGGATGAGCTCACTGGTCTGGCCTAGAGAAAGATATGCAAAATGATGCAAGATGCAAATACAATGCAATATGAATGCAGCAGACATGGGATCAAAGCTCCCACATAGTCCGAATAAGTGTTGTGTTGATGTCTGAATAAGCTCATAGGTCTGTTCTGAAGAGAATACCAGAATACCAGAATATCCAAATAATCATAATACCATAATACTAGGCTGATAAGTCCATACTGGTAGGAAAACCAGAATACCGGGTAGGTTGAATGTCAAGGTTACCTGCAAACCTGTAAACAACCCGCCCCCCTCACATGTGGGTTCTAGAAAACCGAGGATCCTCAGTATCCTGGGCTGTCAGGTCGTGAAATGATGATACGGTCACCATTTCTGGTTTGGCATCATCATCAATCGAGGAGGCCTCAACTGATTCCCCTCAAAAGGACATCTTATAGCAAGTTCCCAGCATTTCCTCGGATCGACGAGTGTAATGGGTTTGCTATTTCTGGTCTGCCATTATCACATGTCTGGAGGAGAGGCGTTGTTGAGTCCTCGGAGAAGCGGTCGCCAGAGTTGAGAACTCTCTAGATCAATATTCTGAAATGCGCAAGACAGGCACGTCAGAATATCTCCCAAGATAGCCTAGTCTGGATGTGAATTTCGTGAACACCAAACGCACCAAGATGCGTGTAGGTCCCACTACTTTCCACTCTAGTCCTAAGTGTATGCTCAAGCCTATGTATTGGGCTTATCTCTCAAAGAATCCCAACCTGCCAAACAGAAAACCAGCACAGTCCAACACAGAATATATGGCAACAGTAAATGAAAAGCTAGTAAATGTAATAAACAGTAAACATGCAACAATGCCATAAATAAGGCGAGTAAGGTAAACAGATAAAACACCCTAAAATCGAAAACAAACAAGCGCTAGGATTGACTCGCATAGCGGATGGACCAGCAAGAGGTCAACCTGTCCCCAGCAGAGTCGCCAGCTGTCGCTCCTGGGATTTTCATCCAAGTACAAACGCGAAAGTGGCGCGAAAACAGAGTCGCCAGCAATGTGTATTTATCCCAAGAGAGGGAAAGGAAACACTGCGTAAACCTGAGGGGAAGGAAAGAGCATGGTCTCGCGACCAAGAGAAACGGGTAAGGGAGTCGGTTACGCGAGAGGAAGGTATTAACACCCCCTCGCGTCCATCGTACTCTATGGGATCCACGCTTGCTGTTATCGATCAAAGGGTGTCGTCGTCTGGAGCTCCACTGCTACTGGAAAGGAGAAGGAACAGGAACGGAAAAGAATGAAGAAATGGAAGGAGAGGAAAAGAAGTGACTCGGTAGAACGTCCTCGGAGTCCTAGGCCTATGTATTCCCTCATGCAATGGGAATGTCAGAGTCAACGTAGTTAGGACTACGGTTTGGGAGAAAAGAGAAGGATAGTGCTCTGAGAGATCTCACACGATCTCTTACCTACGTATCCCGGTCGCACACGAGAATCAGAGTGACGTAGTTTCCCTCACTAGGGGTGGATTTGCTTGTGTTTTTTTGACGGAAGTCGCCAAGGTTGGCGTTCCAGCAGTTCGGTGTCGCAGCTCGTTGTACGGAGTCTTAGGCATTTACCTGTTTGCGGTAGAACGGAAGTGACGCACCCTTTACGAACGTGCTGAGGAGATGAGAAGAGAATTGTTGTTTATTTTTGTCTTTTAAGAAGTGTTTTGATTATTTTGTGTTTGTAACACATATCGCACTAAAGTCTATGACATAGGATCGAATGCCTCGCATATCGATCCAAGACGGGAGGTACGCTAAACACTCTAGGAAAGTGACGGAAAATCCCCCACTCTCCATTTCCATGTACTTAAGGCTCATGGCGTACAATACGAGTCGTCATTATTAGATGTTTTTGAATTTTGTTTTGAGATGAGAAAAGAGAGACTCAAAGGTGTTTAACATAAAGGAAAATGTCTAAGTGGGGGACTAGTTATCCTAAAGGCATCATGCATGGAGATCCTAGGGTTATGTGAGGTAATAGGAACCACCTAAGTCTAAAAGAAGAGAGGTATAGCATTACCTAATGCTTATCCTACCTCACCTTAATAAAAAATTAAGGATGAGCTAGGATCCCTAAGGGATGTGAGAAAGTTCTACACAATCAAGCATTATATCATGTAATCCATAAAAGAGAAAGAGAATAAACAAGAAAAACAGCGGCTATAACAGCGCTACAGCATCCATACAACAATAAAAAGTGGCATATACGCAAGAGAGCTTATAACAGCACATGATTCAGCACAAAAGGAGCTACAAAAAGTCAAACAGCAACACATATAACAGCATGTGTGCACATAGACAGCAGTAGAAAATCAGGGCAACATGCAACATTTGAAAATGATTCAATCATGGCACAATCGACATGCATCAAGCCTCACATATTATTCAAGCAATCATGATCACAATCATACCATAAATCATGGTAAACAATTCTTGAAATCATCATAGAATAAAGCACATTATTAAGCATGTGAACAAGTTAAAACAAGTGTGCATCTCTTGAAATAGAAAGTAAATGAACATGCACATGGCAATTCCAGCAACACAAGTATCAATTAACAATTAACAAGCTCAATGTGTGTGCATTATGTGATCATTACATCAATTAATCAACAACGTAAACATAAACATTCATCGATAAAAACCAAGAATCGCGTGTCGGAAAATCATGCTCATGCAATAGTGTGAGGTGAAACAGCTCAAGAATAGTCCACCAATCATCAACATATTAATCCATGAAGTTTAGACATGCAAAGGATCTCAAAAGAACATGGAAATGCAAGAAAATCACATTCTGCAGCAGTGTTAACCGATTAACGTATGTGTGTTAACCGGTTAACAGTTCAAAATTAGCCTAAATACGCAGGATTACAACACGTTATCCGGTTAAGATAATTGCACTGCAATTGTGTTAACCGGCTACTCTGGGACAGAATTCAAAAAAACCAGTTCCAAAAGCACTTTTCAACAGCAAATCACTTCTCCAAACATCCAAATGAATATGCAATCAATTAATCACGAAATTACATGGAATTACAGCCATCAAACAATCAATTGGATCCAACAAACAACAACATCAAAAATCAAATTCAAGCAAATGGATCCAAAATCCCCAAAGATCTACATGGAATAAGTTGCAAATAAGCTAAATCAAGTATAGATATAAAAAAAATAACCTACAAAGCGGAGATTTGCTTTGGTGATAGTTGCAAAGTGATCTTGGTGCAAAAAATTAAAGAAAACCAGAGATTCCTCGATTAGTAGCCGAAACGCGTCGAAACCGGGCAAAATCGTGAAAAATCACCGAGATCGAACTTGCACCAAAATAAATGGTGTGAAACCCTTGGATTGAAGTAGAATAATCTGAACTTCCAGAAATCCAACCAAACAAAGCCAAATGATGGAGTTCGAGCTCAAGAATGAATCATTTTTCAATGTGAAAAGTGATTATCCTTCAAAAAATAAGAGCTTTTTGTAAGGGTTTGGAAGAGAGAATTGAGATGAAGATGTAGAAGTAGCAGAAAGTTCGGAGAGAAAATGAGAGAATTGAGAGTGAGAAGTGTGAGAAATGATGTAGAATGGTTCCTCCTTGAAAAATGAGTGAAGGGTTTCTTATATAGACTTCAGGTTTGGAGGGTGGGAGGTTCGGGATTAGCTTTGGACTTAGCTTTGGGTTTGGAGCTAGGGTTGGAGTTAGTTGGACTTGACTCACCGAATCACGGCGGTTAACTCAGTTAGTTAGAACCAACTCGGTAACAATCTCAAGGAGAACTTCAACATCCATAGGTGGAGATGCTTGGAAAACAAGGAACATGGTGCACTCAATTTGAAATGAAACATTAGAATAAATGCCCTTGGAATTGAATTGAATTGAAATGTCTAGAGATGTCTAGAATGTTCCACTTGCTTCTAGAATGATGTAGAATCAAAGACCCAAGTGTGCAATGGTGCTGTCCTGAAAAAGCAGCAGAATATGCAAAATCTGCCTGTGTTAATCGGTTACAGCATAACTGCTAACCGGTTACACAGTTCAAAATCAGACCAAATACACAAAATTATAACATGTTAACCGGTTAACATAATTGCACTGTAATTGTGTTAACCGGTTAACTAGGCCAAAAACTGCCCACTTTGCTTGAAAAATGATGTTGTGGCTCCGGTTTCGATTCTCTAAAGAACACCGTTTAAACAACACCGTGATCCCACGCCTAATGAAAACCAATGATGTGTATGATTTACGAACGAGTTATGACCTAACGGATATGCAGATGGATGCGAAACAAAATCCAGAAGAAGTTAGAAAAAGGTAGGGCAAATTTTGGGGTACTACACTCTTCCTAATTCATACTTTTTAACATGCATATTTTCTTTCATTCACAATTCACAATTAGATAGATATGGCATAATATAATTTGTAATGAATTACATGTAATAATTCAACTCATAAAGTTAACACAAATTCTCGGGTTCCCTCCGATTCATTTAATCGGGTATCAAAATCAATATTTCTCACTTTTATCCGTAGGATATTTTCATAGCTTTCCAACGGCTATCACTATCCCTTGATCGGATTTACGATCCAAAAGATATGGATTTTCAACATATCATATAAACATTATTTCATTTAATTACCCCTAAACAACTTATCCCACATCATATTTAATATTTTCACTTTTTATTGGGTAGAGGATCATCATAGCTTTACAACGACACCAAGAACTCTTCGATTGGAATCACGGTTCAAAAGTTATTAATTTTCAAACATTTTTTCAAAAATCACAATAGTGGTAACCGGTTACCTCATAATGAGTAACCGGTTACCCATTCTCACTGCTTACAGTAGCCAAATTTCAATCAGGTAACCGGTTACCTCAAAATGAGTAACCGGTTACTTAGTTCAATTTTGCGTAAAAACTGTCATTTTCTTGCAAGTAACCGGTTACCTCAAATCAAGTAACCGGTTACCACTGAACCAGAAGTCAAAAACCTGTTATTTTCAACATATAAATCAATGGAAACCCATCCAAAACTCATAGGAACATCAAGCAAGCATATTGTGTTCAATATACACATAACCCGACTATACTACCTGACTAATTCCACATTTTAACCGTTAGAAACATTAATTTTATCAATTTCATCATTTTCTCTCAATTTCTAACCTATGTTCAAAACATGAATTTCTAGAACTTAGAGTTTCTAACTAGAACCCACCTGATAATTGAAGAGGAGGTTGAAGAAGATGATGAACAATGATCCAAGCTTCTTCTTCTTCCCAAACTTTTCCTTTTCTTCTTTCCTCTTTCTCTCTTTCTCTTCCTTTTCCTCTTCTTCTTACAAACTTCTTTTTCTCTTCTTTTTATTTCTTTCTCTTTTAAATATATATATATATATAATGCTTATAATATAATACGATCCAGTAGGGTAAAATATCTCTGATCGATATTTTATCGCCTCACACCAATTGATCAATTATTAGAGTTACTTTAAATATGGTTGTTCATGGTACAGTTTATAGAGAAAACCGTACGGAACTGAACCAAACCATAATACAAATTTACTTGAACTGAACCGAACCATTTCACTTTACTTAGAACCGAACCGAACCAAAGTCACTAGTTTGATATACCATTTAGAAATTCCGAACAGAACCGAACCGTTAGAAGACAAATTTTCCAAACCGAACCGTTTATAGTTTCAGTTTGGTTTGGTTTCAGTTTAGTACGATTCTAGAACTGTTTCGTGTAATATGGTTTGGTTCACTAACCAAACATAACAGTTCGGTTATTTTAATTTCAGTTCGGTTCACTTCGGCGGTTCAGTTCGGTTCATAGTTTCTTTGAACACCCATAACTTTAAAATACTTTCTTGAATTAAAATAATTGATCTGTCTCTTTCATCAATAATTGATCTCTTCAGAGTTCACTTGTTGCTCTATTAATCCCAATTGACAATACACAGAGCACTTAGAGGATCCCATTAATCCAACAAACCAAAGATAGAGCACACAAATACTCATCTGATATCCAATTGAGCGTTGAGATAATATGGGGTATTACAAGATAGGGAACTCACTGAGATTAATATCTCACCCCATTATTGTTTTTATTTTTCAGCCGTGTTGCAGGTTTGATTTACAAGTTGAGCTATGCTTGGATGTTTCAAGAGAAGCTTAGCTTTAGTTTTCCGCTGTGTATTTGTTGTATACAATTGAGGATATTGTATATTGTTTTGGCTAGTTTCCATATCTTGTACCATAGATTGTGTTTTTGTTTTTAGAATGGTCAAGTATGTAAATTACGCCATTAGGAACTTATGATGGTGTCAGTACCAAATAAGCGCTTGTATAGTATTATTCTAGGTATATATTATACATGGCGTTACAGTTGGTATCAGAGCAGGTTGTGTCCTCAACCTAGCCTTGAAACATCATAAGTAATTCTATTCCTGCCTCTTAATTGTGTCTTGCCAGCATGACTCTTAATATCATACTATGTAGTGTTAGGCCTGATCAACCTAATATTATGTATGTGATAGGTAGAATCACGGTTGAGCGACCACGAGGACTCTGAAGTGTTATCGGAACTTGTGTTGTGAGGGCAGGCTCATGCCAAGAGTTGGCAGTGAGGAGTTTTGGTCATCTCAGTTGAGGTCTTAGTAGAAGTTGTGATTGGGTAGCATGGAAGTGAAGAGTGGTGTGTTGTTCATGCAATCCTTTGGAATTAATGGAGTCTGAAAGTTAAGGATCTCTATCAGATGATTGGTCGAGGTATTGAGGAGTATGTATAATCGCTAGTAGAGCTGGATTGGCCACTAGTATGGACAAGGATTTCAAGTAATCTCATTCCGTGAAAAAAGAAAAGTTGTTTTGTGGAACGTGTGACGTAAGGTCCGGAAGTGAGATAGTTGTTAGTGTTTTAGTTTCTAAGGTCGCTATGGTATCTTGAATGAATGAGAGTACCTTAAGGAATGTGTTCGGAACAATATCTTCCAACTGGTTAAAAGTTAAGAGTTAAGAACGTTCGGCTTCTATGGGAACCTAAAGTAGTAGAGAAGTGTGAGAAGGAACACAAGGATGTGTTTACACGCTTCAAGTGAAAAAAGTATGCGCCGGACGAATAGTAGGAGATAAATTGAGTATATTCAATTATGAAGGAAGATCAGGTTCAAGATAATACAATAGGATTTCTGTTTTCGGTGAGAGACTAATTTGGAAATGTTAAATTACCCAAGGAACATTATAAGGTACTGTATCGAAGAAAGAATGAGCTTTATTTAGTAATAGAAGGTGTTGTGATACAAACCAAAAGAAGTTTGTGTCAAGAAACAGAGTAAGTACCTTGGACAAAAGGAAACTCTAGTAAGATGGTTTTATATTTGGACCTAAGAGGATTACAATGGAGAGCGAAGTAAACGCAGTGTGGAAAACGAAATTAACAGTATGTTATGAGGAAGTGACAACAAAATGTATTTTGGACAAGTGTGCAATAGAGTTATTAAGGTGTTGATGAATCTATAATTAAGGAAGTGTAATCATTGATTGTTCACCCACGAGAACCCTAGTAGTATGACATGGAATGGGAAAAGTTACACCTTGGTATTAAGAACAAGCGTAGTGGCAGCACCGTGGTCACAGGTGAACGTGATGGATTCCTAGTCTTGAGACAAGTGTGAAGGAACGTACTTTGTGGAACAGTGAGTATTGTATCCTAAGAAGTAATATTGCAGTAAAACAACGAGAAGCAAATCAAGACTCATTACGGAATAAGTATAAATCATGGAGCGATTTATACCGGAAGGATTTTTGTAAGTGGTCAATGAGAAGTGTCGGTTGTGTTTCTTTCATTAAGTGAAATTGGTGTATATGTGGTATGCATTGAATAGTGGGGGGTAAGAAATCCCGGTTAATGTGTACGTAGTGATGGAAATGTTCTTCAAGAGGATGAATTGCCTCGATTTTTCAAGTGTAAGGGAACTTCTATAATTGTGAATAATCGGAGTATTCAGAATCTACCTTTTGTTGGACTAAGAACGTTGTTGTTTTAATTCTCACCAAGGAGTTTAAGTGAGAGAACAAGGTTGTAGGCTTGCCATGTTATGTCCATCACTTTTGTGGTACCGTATAATGGTCGTGTGTTGGGTTTTGCTTTTAAATGAATCAATTATGAGTTGTGGCTAAAACCTTAGAATGTCGTCATTATTAGCTTCCCGCTAGCGTAGTTGTATGAGCAGAAAACAAACTATCCCGCCGAATATTTTTCGTGTGATCGCGTCAGAAATTGGAATTCTACCTTATCACTTGGTTGGAGTGTTTCATCCGCATGTTTTAACTTTGTTCTGTATTACCTTGACTTGATCATGGTTGGTGAATGTTATACAAGTTAAGGAGCCGCGGGTTGAGAATGATATTTCAAGTTAGAATAAGTCGGATTGAGGGTTTTAAGTTGGGATGGCTTTTTACTTATAAGAAACTGGTTTTCAACTTCTGCAATAGTGTAAACTGATTAACACAATATGGTTAACCGATTAACTCGTGCAAGGATGGTGTTTTACGCTGAATTTTGAGGAGTTAACTGATTAACCTCAGACAGGTAATCGATTAACATGTGTAAATTATGAAGTCCTTTGTAAACTATCATCTGCGTTTTGTTACCCTGATTGGAGAGTATTATGTGAATGAAGAACGGGATTGCAAGTTAATGAAAGACGAATTTGTATTTTGAAATTGGAACTTCTGGAAGAGTGTAGCATAATTGACCGTTTGTTTAGACGACAAGGGAGTTTGACTTTTGAGGAAGTAATCTTATGAACTGTTTTGAGTGTGAGAAAGTCTTAGGCTCATTGCTATCATTATTGTTGAGGGCGTTAAGGACGAAGATAGAGAATGCTCACTAAGTTTTTATCTCGCAAGGAATATTTCGGTATTTAATTATGGTGTTAGTAAGGTATGACTGGTTGGTTAGAGTTAGTATTTGTTATCTTCCGCGAGTTTATGGCATCGGATTTAGACTCCGTGAGAGTGATACCAGATGTGTGCAGTTGTGTTTTACCCAGAGGAGGAATTTGAAGGTTATCCTTCCAAGTACGAGTAAGAATTGGGCGTTCCGAAGTTAAACATATAACTTAAATCGTATATGGCACAAGACGACTGAGAGAAGTGGATTCAATTGAGAAGCGTGGTATGGTCTTCGAAGTGTATACGCGTGTGAAGTGTTGTGTGTGAAGTAGTGAGTAGTATGGAACCTCACAATTGCGCTTTGGATGGTTTAAGTTTTGATAAGTGGACTCACATTTGATTGATGTTTCATGTTGGTGTTACGTATTATTGGTTGAGATCTCATGTCAACAGATACCTTGAGTAAGTCGGAAACCCGTAAGGAGAATTGTTATGGAATGTGGTAACCAGAACCAAAGGTTGTTAAGCTATTTTGGATGTATGGGTTTGAGTTTAGAATGGATTTGGAGTTGTATATGTTATGGTTGTAATAGTATAACTACTGCACCTTTATCGTCTGGAGAGTGTTGGACCGATGTTATAATATTGTGTGTTGGCGAGGAAACTGTTCTACTATAGGACATCAGTAAGTTTCTTGTATGTTGGTTAGTAAGGACCCCAGTGGATAAGTGTGTTTCTACCGCAGACTGTTAGCTACCTAGTAGTGCTTAAGAATTTGTGGTGTTCCATTGTTAGATTTTGGATTGCGCGTTGGAAGGTGACAAATGAAAGAGTTCTATCAGAATAATAGGGATTAGAAGGATTGTTGCTTATAAGTATGGAAGTATGGAGATCTCGTTCTAAGTACGTTACCTTTTTTGTGTAATACGAAAGAGATGAAGTATCAGATGTAATGGGTACAATGTACAACATCAGATTAAGTGAAATTGGTAAAGAAGTCGTTTGACTAATTATGAAGTGGTTCTGAACGTTGAAAGATTTACAAAAGGATAGTCGTCAGTGATTGCGTGAAGATAACAAATCACTGAATTACCTCGCGAAGATTTGATGAGCGTTTGTTATCCCAAATCAAGATAAGATGTTACGGTTTTGTTTTGGGACTTAGTAGAAGAATATAGAATGGTACATTCTTGCCGAAGGCAGGATGCGACCAACAGATGAATTATGGAAAAGCAAGTTGAAAGTTAACCCAATATTGGAACAAGAGTACAATTAAGGACATGATGTTTGATAATTTGTGAAAACAAGGATTTTGGTATGTGAAGTCAAGTTGGAATTTGAGTACGTCAGAAATTTTAATGGAAGTAAAGTTAAGTATGGATCTATGACAGTGATACAAGTTGTGGTTATTGTTGAGTGGAGGAAATTCGGGGGCGAGTTTAAATTTAAGGGGGGAGAGTGTAAAACCCCATATTATCAAAATGCTCAATTGGATATCAGATGAGATCAGATGAATGTCTATGTGTTATATCTCTGATCAATTGGAATAATGGAATTCTTTAAGTATTGTTAATTGGGATCAATAGAGCAACGATTGAACTCTGAAGAGATCAATTATTTATTAAAGGGACAAATCAATTTTATTAAATCAAGAAAGGATTTTAAGGTAACTCTAGTGATTGATCAATTGGTGCGAGATGACAAAATATTGATTAGAGATTTCTTAATCTATTGGATTATATAATATAATATTGGTATTATATATATATATATATATATATATATATTTGTTATTAAGAGAAAGGAAAAAGGAAAGTAGGGAAAGAAGAAGAAAACAGAGGGAAGAGAAAAGGAAGAGAAGAAAAGAGGGAAAGAGGAAAAGGTTGGGAAGAAGCTTGGATCATCATCATTATTCATCATCTTCTTCAACCTCCTATTCGATTATCAGGTGGGTTCTAGGTAGAACTTTAAGTGTAGAAGTTAGAGTGGTTTGAGTTTAGGTTAGAAATTAATAAAATGAGTAAATTGGCTAAATCAATTTTTCTAACGGTTAAAATGTGGAATAAACTGTGTATTATAGTCTGGTTATGTGTGGAAATAATCGATTATACTTGTTATTGTGTTGGGACATGTTTTGAATGAATTTGGTTAGGTTTTGCATCAAGAAAAACCAGAAATTTTCTGTTCTGTAACAGAGTAATCGGTTAACAGATTAGGGTAACCGATTACCCTGTGGAAAAAATGTTGTTCTGCGCCCAATTTGAACCGAGTAACCGATTACCCTTTTTGAGTAACTGATTACTCTGCATGTCTCTAACTCTCATTTAGCCTCTGTATGAATAGTGAAGTGTGAGTAACTGATTACCTTATTAGAGTAACCGATTACCACTGTAAGTGGATGAAAAATATTTTTAGAAAATTCATAACTTTTGAACCGTGTTTCCGATCGAAGCGTTCTTGGTATCGTTAGAAAACTATGACGATCCTCTGTAAGTGGGATTTATTATTTGGTGGCAATTGAATTAAAATAATGTTTATGTGATATGTTGTGATAAATGTTTTACTTATGCAAATTATGTTATGTCATATCTATCTAATTGTTGTTAAGTATGATTGAGAAAGAATGCATGCTTAAAATGAATTAGGAAGAATGAGGAAACCTTACCCCAAAACTAAATGATATGATTCTAGGTTGTGACTAGGATTGTGATGGAGAATCTAGATGGCGATGCTCGTGCATTTGATGCCTAGGTGTGCATCCTTGACGAGTAATGGTCTAGAGGAGAGTAAGACACTAGTATGGAACATGTGTGGACCTTGTGTTATGTGATAAGGTGATGTGGCCTTGTGATTATCGTATGCAATCACGCTTGTGTGTGAGATCACGTAATCAGAACCGTTACCCTGAGTTTCCGTTTCGCGAGGTGAAGCTTATTTAGAGCTCCTCCAGAATGTATGCATGTTTCATTGCTTGGCAGGTTTGATTCCAGCATGCAGTACGAATGGCACCCGTTGGGTGGAGACTTGTGATGGTTAATGGCCCATGTGAAGAGACGGTTCATAACGGTTATTGGCCCGTAGGACCCGAATCCATTCGTATGTTAAGTAAGTGCAAGGATCCATGACTCGGGCCGACTTCTAGACGTAGAAGTGGATGGGAAAAAGGGGATGCCTTGATGAGGTTACCGATTAGTGATATTTGAGTTGTTGAAATCATGACATGTTTCCATTTAGTGTGAGATTGTGAACTCAAGGTCATTTCCCTTCCCTTTTGACTTGAGTTAGGATTAGATAGAACCCTGTAAAGCTGAGAGAATCCATAAGATATGGAACTCACTGAGATTAATATCTCACCCCATTATTGTTGTTATTTTTCAGGCGTGTTGCAGGTTTGATTTACAAGTGGAGCTATGCTTGGATGTTTCAAGAGAAGCTTAACTTTAGTTTTCAGCTGTGTATTTGTTGTATACAATTGAGGATATTGTATATGGATCTTAGTTTTTATTGTTTTGGCTAGTTTCCATATCTTGTACCATAGATTGTGTTTTTGTTTTTAGAATGGTCAAGTATGTGAATTACGCTATTAGGCACTTATGATGGTGTTAGTACCAAATAAATGCTTGTATAGTATTATTCTAGTATATATTATACAAGGCGTTACAAGAATAAACATACACTTTTATATAAAATATATAATATTTTCAAAATGAGTATTATTTTATATAGGATAGGGCATTTTGTTTTCCACCATTAAAAAAAAATTCCAATATTGTCAATCTAATTGTGTTTAACTGATTGTGCTAAAATAATATAAAAGTATTGCATTTATATTCAATACTAATATTACTATAGTCGTCTTTAATAATATTTTATTAAATATAATTATCTATGATGTCTATATAATAATAATAAGAACACGTTGTTAGCCATTCATCATACAAGACAAACTGGCATTTCATATATTTCAATTTTATGTTTTGGAAATTATATGCATTTCACTAGTCACAGTCTCAGGTAAGAGGAATGTTTGTTTTTTCATGTGAGGTTCATTTTCCATTAATATTTTGTGCACGGATAAAAATTTTAACATTGAATTGGTCCAAGATTCAATACTAATTTGGGCAGTCCAACAGGAGAGCTTTTTCACAAATATTTCGATAAAAGTACATTATTATTATTTTTTTAAATAAATTAACATTGCGTTTCGAATATGAGATTTCTGTTAAATACTTTTGTGTCACGTAAAAATTTTAAGGCACTCCTTCATTTTAACTTCATTATATTTATATAAATAAAATATTTTAGAAATGTGTTGTTTTAAAATTTATCTTGTTTTTATAGTTATTATGTATTTAAATTTCACAATAAAATGTGTAAAAATATTTATTAAAATAAATTGTACCAGTAAAAAGTTTGAATTTTTATTTATTTATACATTTAAATAAAAGGAAAAAACTAAATAAACAAAACCCTTAAATTAAGTAAGTTTCAACGATGAATCTATCTCTGACAACATCGTGCCAACTTTATCTCACTTTCGTAAGTACAAAATGCTTACCCTTTTTTCACTATCATGTTTTTTTACATTCTTGATGACGCGTCGCTGAATACCATCCAAGAATGTGTTGGTTCCGGCTTAACGGGCACCTTCTTTGTTAGAAAATATACAAATTGTTGGGCTTTCAATGCTTTTCTAGCTTTAAATTTTACATCAAATTCTGACAACTCGACATAACATTTTTTAAATCTTCCTGAAGGTCCTGTTGATGGTGGATTTATTTCAGCGGGAGATCAGTTCTTACTATTTTAGTGTGAGTTACAAATTAATGTCATAGTTTTGTCCATGCTGTTATAATCATAAATTTAATTTGATGAAATTATAAATACTATACAAAATTTTAATTTTTAGTATTGACGTTATTGTATTTATTTATTATAAAAATCAAGAATTATATTGTTTCTAAATTTATGTTGTCTTATACTTAATATAAATTTAATTTTAACAGTCAATTATTTATAAATTGTGAAGTTTCACCGGTTGTTAGTTTACATTAATATACCTAAATTTACTTTTTACAGCCAAACATGTATACATTAACCTTTTGTATTTATTTATAAAAATAAAAATTAAATATATCTAAATGACAGTAAATATTTGTTGTTATTTGGTCTTATATGTTTTAATACTTCTATAAGAATAAACATACACTTTTATATAAAATATATAATATTTTCAAAATGAGTATTATTTTATATAGGATAGGCCATTTTGTTTGCCACCATTACAATAAAATTTCAATTTTATCAATCTAATTGTGCTTGACTGATTATGCTAAAATAATATAAAAATATTGCATTTATATTCAATACTAATATTACTAAAGTCTTCTCTAATAATATTTTATAAAATACAACTATCTATGATGTCTATATAATAAGAACACATTGTTAGCCATTCATCATACAATACAAAATGACATTTCATATATTTCAATCTTATGTTTTTGGGAATTATATGCATTTCACTGGTCACGGTCTCACGTAAGAGGAATGTTAGTTTTGTCATGTGAGGTTCTTTTTCCATTAATATTTTGTGCACGAATATAAATTTTAACATTGAATTGGTCCAGGATTTAATAATAATTTGGGGATTCCAACAGGAGAGCATTTTATAAAAGATTGTTTAATTGGTGAACCAGGACCTCCACAAGTTTGTTGTGTATCACAATGCCCTACACAAAGTCGTCCCTCAGATTGCAACGCTAAAGGATTTACTAAGGGTGGATTTTGTAATACCCCCAATCTATACCCCCAAATAATAAAGCAATAACAAATAATCAGAGTATAAATAAAAATTTATGGCATAGACGGGGGCGTCACATCAATTGAAACAAAATACAATCACCTGCTCATATAGATATGCAACAATTCAGGTAGCACATAACAAAGGAACTCAGTTCCTAACACCCACAATTCAGTTACAGAATAAAAGCGGAAAATCTGCAACTGAATCTCATATATATACATCATACAAAGTGTATATGTCATATACATGGCCACACAGGTACAATCCAGCACATGTGTATACATAATACAAATAATCACACACGATCACCCCGACTACCCGGTGCCACATATCAGAGCCGACCGACAAAAGAATGAAGACCTAAGCTTCACAAAAAGACCTCCAGCAATCTAATCTGCAATGCCTCATAGAGCATTATAAAACAGCAGAAGGGGTGAAAAACACAATCATAATATAATTTCATACAATTATAAATTAACACAAAAGTACACATATTCTCGCATTTATTACCAACACAATTATATATATAGCTCTTCAATTCCATTCATGATTCAATACAAATGCACAGAGACCGACACAACGACTCTATGCAATGCAATGCGGGTACCGACATCAACATCTCAACACCAGTTCACTCAGGAACTATTGGAACCATCGCTCGTTACATAATGTAACTCCCTGTCAGGCATATGATGTTCCCCGTCGCTCACACCTCTTTTGTATAAGGCACACGACGTTTATGGATCGCTCACACCCCACACGGGCACACGATTGTCTATAACCATCGATCACACCCCACACGGGCACACGACCTTATAGCGGATTTCCTCTGGAATCGATTCGTCGCTCACACCCCACACGGGCACACGACATCACAAGAATGCATATCATGATGCTTGGCATACAATGACTCATGACATTCAAATGCACACATATATGCAATCCTTTCAATCAATAAAAATCATGCTTTGCACTTAAGACCAAAACAATGCATTTATTTTCCATAAGGCCACAAAACTTCATCACAACATTTAATCGCATGCATTCACTTCCTATAACAACACATTGCATGATAACACATCAATTACACACAATGTAAACGGCAAAAGTAGATAAAACGACACTATTCCAAATTCCCGACATAATTAAATCAGCCAACAATCTCAAAATCATTATCATAAGAAAGAACAGCTCAATAGCTTTCCAACGATACCAAGAATATTCCAAACGGATAATCGGAACACAAGTTACGACGTCAGACACAAAATTGGAACCCAAAATACACACCTTCTGGTCATACGCGTATTGCCCTGAGCCATACGCGTACTGTCCAGCTGGCTCACCCATTCCATAGGCGTATTGCCCAAGGTCATACGCGTATGGGCAGAGACCCATTTTTCCCAAAATTCCCAATAAAAATCCAATACGCGTAGTGCCTTGCTTCATACGCGTATTGCCCTCAACCTTACGCATACCATTACGCAAATGGGCAGATGGCCGAGAAAATGAAGCTCCATACGCGTATTGCCCACATTTCTTCAATGCCATACGCGTATTGCCTTGACCAATACGCGTATTGCCTTGAGTGATACGCGTATGGGCAGTGGAAAAACCAGAATTTTCTGCAGAATTTTTTTCTGCGTTTTCAACCCTAAATCAATCCAATTTTCACCTATACACTAGAAAAATTACCAATACAATGCCTAACAACATGTATCTAACCTGTATCAACAATAAGGGACCCGAAAACATGATTTCCAACACAATTTAATCGAATTCCAATCAATTCCACATATTATTGTTTTTGTTCTACATTCAATTTCAACTCAAAAACAACCAAATACAAACATACATAATCATACACAAGTATATAATAATAAAGTTTCGTACCCTTACCCGATTTAATCGTGTTTGGAAAGTCGGTTGTTTCGATTTCTTCTTTTCCAAGTTTTTCTCTCTTTCTCCTTTCTTTCTCTTTTCTTCCCCTTTTCCTTCTTCTCTTTTTCTTTCTCTCTATTTTTTTCTCTTTCTATTTCTATCTTACTAACTTAAGGAAAATAAAGTGAAATGCCCAAAATACCCCTACACTCAAATATCTCGCAAACGTTCCCAAAACGCGATAAAATATCACAACATTGAAAAATAACATATTTCCAAATAAAAGTTGAAAATAAAATAATATAATAATAAAATAATCAAAACGACTCGATTAAATAACAACTCACAAAACTGGGGCGTTACAACTCTCCCCCACTTAGAAATTTTTGTCCTCGAAAATATACCTGAGACGAACAACTCTGGATACGACTCCCGCATCCTACTCTCCAACTCCCAAGTCAAATTGCCCTCAGCAGCGCCTCTCCATGCCACTTTCACAAGCACAATGTCCTTGCCTCGTAACCGCTTCAACTCGCGATCCAAAATCCTCACTGGTAACGCCTCAACCGTAAGGTTCTCCCTTACCTCCACCTCATCCATCGGAATCACATGCGACGGATCCGGAACATACTTCCGAAGCTGTGAAACATGGAACACATCGTGAAAATTCGAAAGATTCAGCGGCAACGCCACCCTATAAGCCACAACACCCACTCTCGCGGATATCTGGTAAGGACCAATAAACCGAGAAGTAAGCTTCTTCGATTTCAATGCACGACCAACGCCCGTCACCGGTGTAACTCTCAGAAATACATGATCGCCTTCTTGAAACTCTAGATCTTTCCTTCGTCGATCATGATAACTTTTTTGCCTACTCTGAGAAGCCTTCATTTTCTCACGAATAAGCTTCACCTTTTTCGTAGTCTGTTGCACTAACTCCGGCCCAACCACCGAACTCTCACTAGATTCGTGCCAACACAAAGGTGTTCGACATCTTCGTCGATACAATGCTTCAAAAGGTGCCATTCCTATACTTGAATGGAAACCGTTATTATACGTGAATTCAACCAATGCAAGATAACTATCCCACGCACCACCTTGCTCAAGAACACAAGCTCTCAACAAGTTCTCCAACGACTGAATCGTTCGCTCGGTCTGGCCATTCATTTGAGGATGATAAGCAGAACTCAACCTCAATTTAGATCCTAAAGCCTTCTGCAAACTTTCCCAAAATATGGAGGTAAACCTAGGATCTCGATCAGAAACAATGCTCAACAGAACACCATGGAATTTCACAATCACACTAATATAAATCTCAGCCAATCTCTCCAAAGAAAAACTGATGTCAATCAGAATGAAATGCGCCGATTTAGTCAGCCTATCAACAACCACCCAAATAGCATTATGCCCTCGCTGAGTATTCGGCAACCCTGTCACAAAATCCATAGAAATGCTGTCCCATTTCCACTTAGGAATATCCAACGGTTGCAACAAACCACTAGGCCTCAGATGTTCTACCTTTGATTTCTGACAAGTCAAACATGCATAAACAAACTGAGCCACATCTCTTTTCAATCCAGACCACCAGAAAATCTTCTTCAAATATTGGTACATTTTATTAGCTCCCGGATGTATACTCAAATTACTCTGGTGTCCTTCCTCCAAAATCATCCTTTTCAAATCCGAATCATCCGGAATACAAATTCTACCTCGGAATCTCAAAACACCTTTATCGTCCACCTTAAAGTCCTCATTCACACTTTTCTCTCCAACCGTCATCAAATCCACAAATTTCACGTCCATCTTTTGTTTCTCACTAACCGTCAACAGAAAATTATTAGTAACCCTCAACATTCCAAGCCTCATGCTATCCGACGTCAATTCACATACCAAACTTAAATCTCTAAACGATTCCAAAAGTTCCCACTCTTTAACCATCAAAACCGACATATGCAACGATTTCCGACTTAACACATCGGCTACCACATTAGCTTTACCAGGATGGTAATTCAAGCCAAAGTCGTAGTCCTTCAAGAATTCCAACCATCTCTGTTGCCTCATATTCAACTCTTTCTGATCAAACAAATATTTCAAACTCTTATGATCACTAAAGACTTCGAATCTTGCACCATAGAGATAATGTCTCCAAATTTTCAACACAAAGACCACAGCCGCTAATTCCAGATCATTGGTAGGATAATTTTTCTCATGAACCCTCAATTGCCTTGAAGCATAAGCCACCACCTTTCCTTCCTGCATCAACACTCCACCTAACCCAATCAAAGACGCATCACAATAGACCACAAACGGTTCATTAGGATTCGGTAAAATCAAGATCGGAGTTGTCGTCAATCTACTCTTTAGCTCACTAAAACTTTCCTCACACTGAATATCCCAAATGAACTCTTTGCCTTTACAAGTCAACTGGGTCAAAGGAAGTGCTAGCTTAGAAAAACCTCAATGAACCTTCGATAATATCCGGCTAACCCCAAAAAGCTTCGAATTTCAGTAACGGGTCTAGGAGCCTCCCATTGTAGCACTGCATCTACTTTAGATGGATCCACTGCAATACCATTACCTGAAATTACGTGCCCAAGAAAACTCACCTCCGACAACCAGAACTTGCACTTGGATAATTTGGCAAAAAATTTCCTTTCCTTCAAAACCTGCAAAATAATACGCAAATGCTCCGCGTGCTCCTCACGAGACATAGAATAAATTAAGATATCGACAATAAACACTACAACAAAACGATCCAAATGCTCGTGGAAAATACGATTCATGTACTCCTTAAACACACCCGGCGCATTAGAAACCCCGAACAGCATCACAGAATATTCATAATGACCGTATCGTGTCCTAAAAGCCGTCTTCTGAATATCTTCCTCTTTCACCCTAATCTGATGATACCCGGATCTCAAATCAATCTTACTAAACACACACGCACCAACCAACTGATCCATCAGATCATCAATCCTCGGAAGAGGATACTTATTCTCAAATCGTCACCTTATTCAGCTGGCGATAATCAATACACAATCGCATACTTCCATCTTTCTTTTTCACCAATAAAACTGGAGCACCCCAAAGCGACACACTTGGCCTCACAAACCTCTTTTCTAACAATTCATTCAACTGCTTCTTTAACTCAACCAACTCAGATGTCGACATTCGATATGGTGCCATAGACACAGGTCTAGTACCAGGAACTAGATCTATGGAAAACTCCACCTCTCTCTGGAGGCACATCAGAAATATCCTCAGGAAACACTTCCGGAAAATCACACACAATAGGAAACACATCAAGTGAAACTTGACTATCCACAGTCAACGATGCAAACAACCCAAAAAACTGAGCTTCATCCGCCAAAAGTTTCTTCAACTCTTTGGTAGATAAGAAACTCGAGTCCTCGTCTTCCTCAAGAGAAGGAAATCTTACCAGCTTATGATAACAATCAACATGAACCCGATTGAACTATAACCAATTCATTCCCAGAACCACATCTAAACCCTCCAACGACAAACACACCAAATCCATCTCAAAGTCTTTACCATAAAGGATTAAAGGACAACTCAAACAAACCAAAAAAGTAGTTACTGACCCCATTGCTGAAGTATCAATAACCATCTCTCCACCCATCGAGGACAACAAAAGATTCAAACGCTTCACGCACTCAGACGAAATAAATGAATGAGTCACCCCAGAATCAAAATAGCAACTAAAGGTGTACTATTAATAAAACAAGTACCTTTGATTAGACGGTCTGCACTTGTAGTCTGAGTTCCCGCCAATGCAAACACTTTCCCACCTACTGGAGCTTGCTTCGGTTTTGGACGCTTTGTACTAATGTGACCAGGTTCAACACAGTTAAAACACTTCACCACATTCTGCCTCTTACAATCAGCCGCTACATGCCCTAAACCTCCGCAATTGGTACACTTCCTCATATCTTTCCTACATTTAAACTGACGATGTCCCAATTCCCCACATCTATAACATCTTAAAGAATTATACATACCTCCTCCACTTGGCCTTCGATCAAAAGTACCCCTTTGCTTACCCTTATTAGCTGGTGTCACATAAGGACCACCACGAAACTATTGCTTCCCTTTCCTGTCACTCACACTCTTATAATGAGTAGAACGATCTTTACTATCTTCTTCATAAATCCTACAACAGTCTACCAAATCAGAAAACCTCCTAATCCTTTGATACCCGATTGCCTGCTTGATCTCAGGATGCAATCCGCTCTCAAACTTTAAACACTTATTAAATTCCGTGGTCGCTTCAGCATAATGGGGATAAACCTGCACAAGTTCCACAAACTTAGCAGTATAATCAACAACAAACATATTACCTTGTTTCAATTCCAGGAACTCTATCTCCTTATTTCCTCTTATATCTTCGGGAAAATACTTCCTCAGAAACTCAACACTAAACAAAGCCCAAGTGATCTCTTCCTCTGCAGCTTCCAACACACGACGAGTACTGACCCACCAATCATCCGCCTCTTCCTATAACATGTGAGTACCCAGTCTCACCTTCTGATCCTCCGCACAATCCATCACTCAAAAAATCCTTTCAATCTCTTTCAGCCAAATCTGAGCACCATCAAGATCATGCCTCCCTTTGAAGACAGGTGGTTTATTCTTCCTGAACTCATCATTTCCAGCAGCATGAGGTGCATCCTGCACAGCCCGAGCCATAGCCTGCATCGTAGCAGCTAAAGCAGCGTTGTTCCTACCAGCCATATTTTGTTTATTTCCAATAACAACAACTATGGTTAAACAAACAGCTCACCCAAACACAAACACCAACAAGGACTGACACAAACTGACACGGACTGGCTCTGATACCACTTAATGTAACACCCCCAATCTATACCCCCAAATAATAAAGTAATAACAAATAATCAGAGTATAATTAAAAATTTACGACATAGACGGGGGCGTCACATCAATTAAAACAAAATACAATCACCTGCTCATATAGATATGCAACAATTCAGGTAGCACATAACAAAGGAACTCAGTTCTTAACACCCACAATTCAGTTACAGAATAAAAGCAGAAAATCTGCAACTGAATCTCATATATATATACATCATACAAAGTGTATCTGTCATATACAAGGTCACACAAGTACAATCCAGCACATGTGTATACATAATACAAATAATCACACTCGACCACCCCGACTACCCGGTGTCACATATCAGAGCCGACCGACAAAAGAATGAAGACCTAAGCTTCACAAAAAGACCTCCAGCAATCTAATCTGCAATGCCTCATAGAGCATTATAAAATAGCAGAAGGGGTGAGAAACACAATCATAATATAATTGCATACAATTATAAATTAACACAAAAGTACACATATTCTCGCATTTATTACCAACACAATTATATATATAGCTCATCAATTCCATTCATGATTCAATGCAAATGCACAGAGACCGACACAACGACTCTATGCAATGCAATGCGGTACCGACATCAACATCTCAACACCAGTTCACTTAGGAACTATTGGAACCATCGCTCGTTACATAATGCAACTCCCTGTCGGGCATACGATGTTCCCCGTCGCTCACACCTCTTTTGTATAAGGCACACGAAGTTTATGGATTGCTCACACCACACACGGGCACACGACCCGATCACTCACACCCCACACGGGCACACGATCATCTATAACCATTGCTCACACCCCACACGGGCACACGACTTTATAGCAGATTCCCTCTGGAATCGATTCGTCGCTCACACCCCACACAGGCACACGACATCACAAGAATGCATATCATGATGCTTGGCATACAATGACTCATGACATTCAAATGCACACATATATACAATCCTTTCAATCAATAAAAATCATGCTTTGCACTTAATCCCAAAATAATGCATTTATTTTCCATAAGGCCACAAAACTTCATCACAATATTTAATCGCATGCATTCACTTCCTATAACAGCACATTGCATGATAACACATCAATTACACACAATGTAAACGGCAAAAGTCGATAAAATGACACTATTCCAAATTCCCAACATAATTAAATCGGCCAACAATCACAAAATCATTATCATAAGGAAGAACAGCTCAATAGCTTTCCAACGATACCAAGAATACTCCAAACGGATAATCGGAACACAAGTTACGACCTCAGACACAAAATTGGAACCCAAAATACACACCTTCTGGTCATACACGTATTCCCTGAGCCATACGCGTATTGCCCAGCTGGCTCGCCCATTCCATACGCGTATTGCCCAAGGTCAAACGCATATGGGCAGAGACCCATTTTTCCCAAAATTCCCATTAAAAATCCAATACGCGTAGTGCCTTGCTTCATACCCGTATTGCCCTCAACCTTACGCGTACCATTATGCAAATGGGCAGATGGCCGAGAAAATGAAGCTCCATACGCGTATTGCCCACATTTCTTCAATGCCATACGCGTATTGCCTTGACCAATACGCGTATTGCCTTGAGTGATACGCGTATGGGCAGTGGAAAAACCAGAATTTTCTGCAGAATTTTTTTTCTGCGTTTTCAACCCAAAACCAATCCAATTTTCACCTATAGACCAGAAAAATTACCAATACAACACCTAACAACATGTATCTAACCTGTATCAACAATAAGGGACCCGAAAACATGATTTCCGACACAATTTAATCGAATTCCATCAATTCCACATATTATGGTTTTTGTTTTACATTCAATTTCAACTCAAAAACAACCAAATACAAACATACATAATCATACACAAGTATATAATAATCAAGTTTCGCACCCTTACTCGATTTAATCGTGTTTGGAAAGTCGGTTGTTTCTATTTCTTCTTTTCCAAGTTTTTCTCTCTTTCTCCTTTCTTTCTCTTTTCTTCCCCTTTTCCTTCTTCTCTTTTTCTTTCTCTCTATTTTTTTCTCTTTCTATTTCTATCTTACTAACTTAAGGAAAATAAAGTTAAATGCCCAAAATACCCCTACACTCAAATATCTCGCAAACGTTCCCAAAACGCGATAAAATATCACAACATTGACAAATAACATATTTCCAAATAAAAGTCAAAAATAAAATAATATAATAATAAAATAATCAAAACGACTCGATTAAATAACAACTCACAAAAGTGGGGCGTTACAGATTCTGTACACCTATACATGGAGTAGAAATGTGTTGTTGTATAGCGGGATAAAGCAATAAATGTAACACCGTGTATAATATATATCTAGAATAATACCATACAAGTGTTTTTATTTAGTACTGACACCATCACAAGTGCCTATTTGCATAATTCACATACTTGTCCATTCTAAAACATAAACAAAAACTATGGTACAAGATATGGAAACTAGCCAAAATAAAACTAAGATTAATACACAATATCCTCAATTATATACAACCAATTACACAACAGAAATCTCAAACTAAGCTTCTCTTGAAACATCCAAGCATAGCTCCACTTGTAAACCAAACCTGCAAACAACGCTTGAATAATAACAACAATAATGGGGTGAGATATCAAATCTCAGTGAGTTCCCTATCTTATGGATTCTCTCGGCTTTACAGAGTTCTAGCTAATCCTAATTCAAGTCAAGGGGAAGGGAAATGACCTTGAGTTCACAATCTCACACTATATGGAAACATGTTATTGAGGCCATTAACTCAAAATATTCACTTATGGATAACCTTGTAAAAGCATCCTCTTTCTCTCGCCCTCTTCTACGTCTAGAAGTCGGAACGAGTCATGGACCTTCGTAGATTACTTGGCATACGAGATGGATTTGAAACTAAGGGACATGTTATCACCTTAATTCGTCACTTCACACGGTCCGTACACCGTCACAAGTCTCTTTACCATATAGGTTCCATTCGTACTATAACATTGGGAATCAAACCAACCAAGTAATCGTGCATTCATTCCAGAGGAGATCGTTACTCATGCAACGACACATAATAGGATAATGGTTACGATTTCGTGATTTCAACAATTCTAGGGCACATTTGCCTTTAGGCCTCTTTTGCCTTTCCTAAAAAATTACCATGGTTTGCACATGTTCCATACTAGTGTCTTATTCTATCTAGACCATTACTCGTCAAGGGTGCACGTCTCTACACTGTATGCATGAGCATCGCCATCTAGGTTATCTACTCTAGACCATTACTCGTCAAGGATGCACCTTTCTACATCGAATGCACGAGTGTCGCTATCTAAAGTCTCTATTAATTCCTAGCCATTGCTAGGTCACAACCTTAAACTATGCCATTTTGTTTTGGGGTGGAGTTTCCTCACTCTTCCTAATTCATATTTTAAACATGCATATTTTCTTTCATTCACAATTCATGATTTGATAGATATGGCATAATACAATTTGAAATGAATTACATGTAATAATTCAACACATAAAGTTAACTCAAAATCTCGGGTTCCCTCTTATTCATTTAATCGGGTATCAAAATCAATATTTCTCACTTTTATCCCGTAGGATATTTTCACAACTTTACATCGACTATAACCATGCCTCGATCATATTTACGATCCAAAAGATAAGGATTTTCAACATATCACACAAACATTATTTTCATTCAATTCCCACTAAATAATTAATCCCACATCATACTCGATATTTTCACTTTTTATTGGGTAGAGGATCGTCATAGATTTCCAATGATACCAAGAACGCTTCGATCAGAATCACGTTTCAAAAATTATGAATTTTCAAATATCTTTTCAAAAATCACAACAGTGGTAACCGGTTACCTCAAAATGAGTAACCGGTTACTCATGGTCTCTGTGCATTACAGTGGCAAACTTTCAATATGCTAACCGGTTACCTCAAAATGAGTAACTGATTACTTGGTTCATTTTTCACGCAGAATCCCAATTTTTCCTGCATGTAACCAGTTACCTCAAAATGAGTAATCGGTTACCACTGAACAGAAGCTCAAAAAACCTACTTTTAATGGTATATTTTCAATCCAATTTCAACCAAAAACATATTCCAACATACCAACAAGTATTCCCAATTATTTCCACGTATAACCCGACTATATGACTCGGTTTATTTCACGTTTTATCCATTAGAAACATCGATTTATCACGTTTTACCTAAAGATGATGAATATTGAAGATGATCCATGAGCTCTTCTTCTTCTCCCAAGTTCTTCCTGTCTTCTTTCCTCTTTCTCTCTTCTTCTTACAAACTTCTTCTTCTTCTTTCTATTTCTTAAAATATATATATATATATATATATATATATATATATATATATATAAACTTATTATATACTATAATCCAATAGAGTAAAATATCTCCGATTGATATTTTAATGTCTCACACCAAATGATCAATTATCAGCGTTACCATAAAATCCTCTCTTGAACTAATAATTATTGATCTGTCTCTTTCATTAAATAAACCATCTCTTCAGAGCTCACTACATGCTCTAATGATACCACTTAACAATAATTAAAGAATTCCATTATTCCAATTTATCAGAGATAGAGCACATAGATAGTCATCTGATATCCAATTGAGCATTTAAATAATACAGGGTATTACACTATCCCCCCCTTAAATTGAAATTCGTCCCCGAATTTCCTCCACTCAAGAGCAAAAATAACTTGTATCAATGCCTTAGATCCACACTTAACTTCACAGACCAAAATCCTTATTGTCACGAATTGTCAAACTTCGGATCCTTAGTCATACTCTTATTCCAATATTGGGTTAACTTCTAACTTTGCTTCTCCTCAATTCATCCGTTATTCCATACTAAAACACTTGGTCGCATTCTACCTTCGGAAAGAATGTACCATTCCAAATTCATCTACTGAGTCACAAACAAAACCGTAACACCTTATCTTGGTTCAGGATAATAAACACGTGTCAAATCGTCATGAGGTAATTCGGTGATTCCTTAACTTCATACAATCACTGACTACTATCCTTTCAAAAATCCTTTAAAATTCAAAACCACTTCATAATTAGTCAAACGACTTCTTTACCAGTTCCATCTAGTCCGATGCTGTACATGGTACACATTAAATTCGATATTCCATTTCTTTCGTATCACATCACAAGGTAACACACTTTAGAACAAGATCTTCTTATTTCTATACTTATAAGCAACAATCTTCCATTCCTTATTATTCTGACTGAACTCTTTCATATGTCACTTTCGAATGCATAATCTGAAATCAAACAGTAGAACACCACGAATTCTCAAGCACTACTAGGTAGTTTAACAACTTCCGTTTCTAGTCACCACATTCCAAATAGATTCTTCTTACGGGGTCTCCGACTTACTCAAGGTTTCTTGTTGGCACCAGCTCTCAACCAATAACAACGAAACACCAACATAGATTTGCAATCATAAGCGAATCACCACTACTAAAACTTAAACCACCCCAAAGCGCAATTGTAAGTTTCCATACTACTCACCATAATTAAAACACCGAAATGATCTTTATAAGATCAATACTTCGTGAGTATTCTCTACTTAGTCCTTAAGGCTTTCAACAGTAATGATAACAATACACCTAATACTTTCTCAAACTCAATACAATCTACAAGATTACTTCCCTAAAGGTTGAACTCTATTGTCGACGAAATAGATGGTCAACTATGCAACACCCTTCAGAAGTCCCGATCTCAAAACACAATTCCTTCTTTCATTTACTTGCAATCCCGTTTTCCATTCTCCGAACACTTATCAATCGGAAGAACATAAGGTAACAAAGCGCAGATGATGGTTCCTAAGGGATTTCACAATTTACAAACATGTTAATCGATTACCCGTCTGAGGTTAATCGATTAACTCCTCAAAATTCAGCACAAAATACCATCCTTGCATGTGTTAATTGGTTAACCCCATTGTGTTAATCGGTTAACACTGCTGCAGAAACTGAAAAACCAATTTCTCTTATTTCAAAAGTCATCCCAACTCAAAACCATCAATCCGGATCGTACAGACTTGCGATATCATTCTCGACTCGCAGCTTCTTAACTTGTATAACATTCACTAGCAATGATCCACTCAAGGTAATACCGAAACAAGTTAAAACATGAGGATGACGCACTCCAACCAAGTGACAATGCAAAATTCAAATTTTGACGCGATCACAAGACAATCTTTAGCAGGATAGTCCTTTCTCTTCTCAGATAACTACTCTAGCTGAAAGCCAACGACCTTGTTCTCTCACGTAAACTCCTTGGAGAGAATTAATACACAACGTTTTTAGTCCAACAAAAGGCAGATTCAGAATATTCCGATTATTCAAAAATACAAAAGTTTCTCTATATTTAAAAATAAATCGGGGTAATGCGTCCTCTTGAAGAACCTTTCCATCACTTCGTACACATTAACCGGGATTTCTTTCCCTTCACTATCCATTACACACCATGCTTACACCTATTTCACTTAATGAAAGATTCGCAACCGACAATTCTCATCAACTACATACAAAACCCTTCCGGTATAAATCGTTCCATGATTTACACATAGTCCATAATAAGTCCTGATTTGCTTCTCGTTGTTTACCGCAATTTTACTTCTTAGGACACAACGCTCACTGTTCCACAAGGTACGGTCCTTCACACTTGTCTCAAGAATAAGAATCCATCACGTACACTTGTGACCACGGTACTACTACTACGCTTGTTCTTAATACCAAGGTGTAACTTTCTCATTCCACCTCATACTATTAGGGTTCTCATGGGTGAACCATCCTTGATTATACTTCCTTGATTTTAGCTTCAACAACAACCTAAGAATCATATCGCACATTCGTCCAAAATATGTTCCGTATCACTTCCTCATAACATACCATTAATACCATTTTCCACACTGCGTTACTTCGCTCTCCATTGTAATCCTCTTAGGTCCAAATATAAAATCATCATACTAAGATTCCCTTAAATCCAAGATACTTACTCTCTTTCTTAATACAAACCTCCTCCGGTCCGTATCACTACACTTTTTGTTACTAAATAAAGTTCAAACATCCTCCGACACAATACCTTACAATGTTCCCCGGGTAATTTAACAAATTCCAAAATGGTCTCTTGCTGAATACAGAAATCCCGATCTATCATCTCGAACTTAATCTCTCTTCATAACGGAATATACACAATTCATCACCTACACTTTGTCCGGTACATACTTGTTTCACTTGAAGCATGTAACACCTCCTTGTGTCCCTTCTCACACTTCTCTACTACTTTAAGTTCCCATAAGGCCGAACATGATTAACTCTAAACTTTTAGCTAGTTGGAAGATATTACCCCGAGCACACTCCCGAAGGTACTTTCATCCATTCAAGATACTATAGCGACTTTAGAAACTGAAGCACCAATAACTATCTCACTTCCGGACCTTACGTCACATGTTCCACAAAATAGCTTTTCTCTTTCACGGAATGTGATTACTTGAAATCCTTATCCATATTGTCGCTCCCGGGATTTTCATCCAAGTACAAACGCGAAAGTGGCGCAGAACAGAGTCGCCAGCAATGTGTATTTATCCCAAGAGAGGGAAAGGAAACACTGCATAAACCTGGGGGAAAGGAAAAGCATGGTCTCACGACCAAGAGAAACGGGTAATGGAGTTAGTTACGCGAAGGGAAGGTGTTAACACCCCACGCATCCATCGTACTCGATGGGATCCATGCTTGTTGTCTCGATCAAAGGGTGTCCTCATCTGGAGCTCCACTGCTACTGGAAAGGAGAAGGAACGAGAACGGAAAAGAAAGGAGAAAAGAGGATGAAAAGAAAAGGAAGTGACTCGATAGGACGTCCTCGAAGTCCTAGGCCTACGTATTCCCTCGGGAACAGGAAAATCAGAGTCAACGTAGTTCAGACACGAACTAAAGGGGGAGGTTGCTCGCCAAGACATCGTCGTCTTGTGCCTATGTATCCTCAGTCAGACGAAAGAGAGGAAATCAGAGCAGTCGTAGTTCGACCTACGGGTTGGTTAGTGTTTTTTATGAGCGGCGTTAGATTTGCGTCCGGCAGTTAGGGTCGATGCCTGTTTGCGACGAGACGGAAGTATCGTGCCCTTTTCTGAAAATGATTTGAAATTAACGATCCCGAAGGATGAAAAAGGTTTGAGTTTGTTTTTGTGTTTTTTAGACAGAAGTGGATTGAAGTTAGTTCATAACTTGCATTGCACCGAAGTCTATGATGTAAGAACGAATGCTTAGCAACTCGTTCCAAGATGGAACGTCCACCAAACACTCTAGAAAAATGAGAGGAAACCCCATATTCCTCACTTGCCACATGCAAGGCTCATGCACAATACACGTTAATTTTATTAAGTGTCTTAGAAGTGTTATGAGATGAGAAGAGAAGACCCAAAAGGAAACACTAAGGGGAAACTAAATTGTTCCTAATGTTGTCATGCAAAGGTGGCCCTATAGTTGAGTTTGAAAGGGGAACTTCTACCTAAGTTAGCATGCAAAGGGAAGCTAAATTCTAATCCTACTCCAAGCTTAATTGAAAATTAAGTTGGACTAGGTAGCTCTAAGGGAGTGAATCCAAGACTTAAACAAGTCTCGAGACTCAAGGGAAGAGAAGGAGTGAAAGAGACGAAGGAGGGAAAGAAGCGAACAAATAAAAACAGCAGCTACCACAATGCCCCTGCACCAAAACAGCGGTAAAAAGCAGCACACAAGCAACACAGCTTATAACAGCGTGCCATTCAGCACAAGAAAGGGTGTAAAATGTTAGCCAACAACACACATACACATAGACAGCTGCAGAAACAGGGCAGCATGCGATACATTTGAATACGAATCAAGCATGGCAAAGCAAACGCACATCAAACATCATGCATTATGATTACAAACACATCATATATCATGGTAAACAATCTTGAAAATAGCATGGAAGAAAGTACATCATGAAGGTATTCATAACATTAAGCATGTGCACAAATCGGAACAAACATGCACCTCAAGGAATAGAAACAATTAGGCATGCATAACACAATTCCAACAACATAAGCATTTAATCACAATCAACATGCTCAAAGAAGTGTGTGTATGGTGTTCATAGCATCAAGAAATCAACAACACAAACATGAACATTCAATAGTGAAACCAAGAATCGCGTGTCGACAAAATCATATCCATGCCCTAGTGTGAGGTGAAACAACTCAAGAATAATCCCTAAATCAATGACATATTAATCCATGAAGTTTAGGCATGCATCAGATCTCAAACAACCAAGAAAATGCAAGAAAATATCACTCTGCAGCAGTGGTAATCGATTACTCACTTTGAGTAATCGGTTACTCAGTTGAAATTTAACCAAAAACGTGAAAATTAGGCAGAGTAACCGGTTACCCTATTAGGTTAATTGATTACCACTGAAACAGAGGCAGAAAATCAACTTTGAAAAGCACTTTTCAGCATCCAATCACTTATGCAAACATCCAAATGATCATGCAATCAATTAATCACAAAATTCACATCAAATATCAGTAATCAAACACCAATTTCATCAATCAAACAACAAGATTACAAATCAAATCAAGCAAATGGATCAAATCACATCACAAACCAAGGATCTACATTGCATAAGTTGAAATTAAGCTAAATCAAACATAGATCTAAGGAAAGCCAACCTACAAGGCTGAGATTTGCCTTGGTGATTGTTGTGCACGAAAATTGGTGAATCCAAGCAAGAAAACCAGAGATCTATACAATAATCTTCAAGATCCTAGCAAGAAACTTCAAGATCCAAGCAAAAACACTCGAAACAATCAAAAGCTGCTCCCAAAAGTGATTTCAAGATCCAAACCATTAGCTATATTAGAATTGAACCAAGAATGATGATGTGATGGAGGTTTAGCTCAAGAATTCACAAATTCCAATGAAGAATTTATGAATCTATAGATATGGAGCTTTGGTGAGAGGTTGAAAATGAAGATGAAAATTGGAAAAAGTGAGAGAGAATTGAGAGAAATTCTAAAAAATTGGAGAGTGAAAATGATCTAGGTTGGTGAAGTTTGGAATGAATTGCTTTAAATAACCCCTAGGTTAGGAGTTAAGTTTGGGTTAGGAGTGAGGTTAAGTGAGTGGAAATTGGGGTGAAAAGTGGATTAGGAAATGAAATGAGGAATTAGGGTGGAAAAATGATGGAGAGAATTTGAATTTTGAGTGGAAAATGATGCAAATAGATCAGTTCTAGATCCTTCCCACACATGCACAAGCCAAGCACATGATCACAAAATACCCCAAAATTCTGCAGTGCTGAAAATGCCACATTTTTGCAATTTCGCCCAAAGTAATCGGTTACTCACTTTGAGTAATCGATTACTCAGTTCAAAAATTCAAAAATTGGCGCCAAAAGGAGGAAAACTTGGATATTCGTCTGGTTTCACCTGTTCTGAACCATGATAGACCTCTGAAACTTGCCAACTGATATTACCACTGGGATACACTTAAAAAATGTTGCGAAATGCTTTTCGCGCTCAGATCAAAGTGTTGATGATAACCGTCTGGTGCTGAATAACTGATCAAAAATTGACTGTCGGGGTTTCTGATCATCTAAGCGCTTAATGAGCAAAATAAAGGCTCCAAAAGACTTGGAAAGCTATCTGCTTGGCTCTGAACACTATTAAAAATCGTACTGGAACTGATGACGCCGTGAGCTGCTGAAAGAATACCTCGATCCCATGCTCAAAAAGACAATGCAATTGTAGGAATGCAAATGCAAGTGAAAGGAAGCATAAACCAGTTAGGTTAGAAACAAAAGGGCAAATTTTGAGGTGTTATAGCTGCCCCTTTTCAAACTTCTTGGATCCGAGGGTATGGAAGCAACGGATTTCATACAATCGGGATACACGGAGATTGAATACCAAAATAACCTGAAAAATTTGCACCCTGTGGGGAAAATGAAATAACGCGAATACGAGAACGGCCGAAGGCGGACCACACTGGGGAGAGAAATGACATGGTGATTGCCAGCCGAAGGTGGACTCATGTCCATAGGTTAGTAGAATCAACGGACCTACAAAGATGACTCCGCTGGGAAATGGAGGTAGACCATGAACTCTGAGGTTGAGGAAAAAATAGCATCAGCTCTGAGAAAGAAAAGGATAACCATCAAATCTGAGGTTGAGGAAAACGTAGCCATCAACTCTGAGGTTGAGTAAAAACCCTAACGTCAACTCTGAGGTTAGAAGAAGGATATATGTCAACTCTGAGATTGAGAAAAAACTTAGTGTCATCTCTAAGTTTGGGGAATAAAGGATGTACGACAACTCTGAGGTTGGAGAAAGGCGTCAACTCTGAGGTTGGGATGAAAGGGGCGTCAACTCTGAGGTTGTATGAAAAAGGAGGTATTCATCAACTCTGAGGTCGAGAAAAGGTAAACGACAACTTTGAAGTTGGAGAAAGGCATCAACTCTAAGGTTGGGGAAGAAAGGAGGTATGGCAACTCTGAGGTTGGAGAAAGGCGACAACTCTAAGGTCGGAGAAGAAAGGAGGTACGACAACTCTAAGGTTGGAGAAAGGCGACAACTCTGAGGTTGGAGAAGAAAGGAGGTACGACAACTTTGAAAGTGGTAAAAGGGCGTCAACTCTGAGGTTGGAGAAGAAAGGAGGTACGACAACTTTGAAATTGGTAAAAGGGCGTTAACTCTGAGGTTGGAGAAAATATGTACGACAACTCTGAGGTTGGAGAAGAAAGGCGTCAACTCTGAGGTTAGGGAAAAAGGGCTATTCATCAACACTGAGGTTGAGAAAATGTATACGTCAACTCGGAGGTTGGTAAAAGGGCGTCAACTCTGAGGTTGGGGAAAACAGGCGTCAACTCTGAGGTTGGGGAAAACTGTTTTGATTGATGGTTGATTTGGGCTTTCGTACAAGGTACCAAATCTGGCTTATGCTTAGATGCATGTTTGAATTTTCTTTCTATGGCGTAATGCTCCACATGAAATGGAAATGCTACGCGTTTTGAGGATGCAGTGCAATGATGATTACTATATGCAAGAATGAGAAGACACTCCACTGAGGAAGGCGCATAATGAAGCAAACAGACTTCACTGAGGAAGGGATCACCAATATCTAATCTCCTGTGGGGAGATAACCAACTCTACCACCAATAACCACTGGTGCTACAAACCTTGTTGGGGAACCGCAAGCTGAATTGCGAACTCTGTTGGGGAGATGCCTATGAAGATTGTACGTTGAACTGCTGAGAATGCCAATAACCGTTGGACTTTGACTTGCGGAGAATTACCGACTCTGACTTTTAAGGAAGAGAATACTCTGACTTCTCACCGTCTTCAAACTGCTCGCCAAATATTCCATCGTCTTACCCTGCTAAGAATGAGGAATCCACCTACACTGCTGGGGATAAGAAACCCTCATGATGAACCCTTTTCGATTTGAGGATGATCCTCTGCCTGGGGAAGAATATCAATTCCAACACATTGCTGGAAAAGATACCTTCTGGCTCCTTGCTGGGGAAGAGACTTAATGCTTCAAGTTTCTGCTGATCACTTGCATATTGATTATCAAGAGTGAACAACAGTTCCTTTAACTCTCAACTTGCCCCAGACCACAGGGTCCATTGAAAGACATCGTCTCAAGAGGAATTTACAGAAGACCGGGCGTTCACACTGCCCCAGGGTCTTCAAACTCTTGGAGAGATTTATTGGGTCTCAACTTAATTGCCCCAGACTGTATGATCTCTGAAGGAATTTGCCCCGAGAGGACTTGTAATGACTTGAAATACTCTGCCTCAGTGTTTAGAATCTTGAAGAGGTACCTCTGACTAACTATCTTCTGGAGAGGATAATTTCTCATGCTCTTAAGGTGGTCTGCCTCGATGTCAGCTTTGGAGTGACTTTGCCCTTGATCTTCGAATGAATGCACCAGAACAAGTGAACTTTAGAGAGATTTTTCGACATGACTGCCCCAGATTGGCTACTCTTAACACGACTTACTGGGGAGATCCCACTCTGCACTGAGTCTTTTGGCAACATGCCCCTTGATACGACTGTCCTTCAGAATTTTCAAGTATCCCAACTCGGCAAGATCAAGCCTTTCGACTGACGTTCATTGTGTAAGCTTCATTGATGCTTAGGCACATGTATGCAAGAAGAACAAGTTTATTATGAGAATGATAATTCTAATGCAACAAACATGTTAACCTTGAAGTTTTTTATTGCAAATATGTCGCAAAACCCTGTGAACGAGTCACTAGCTACGACATTGATTTTTGAACGGAAAACAATACGCACATGCAATACCAACAAACATCTTATTAGCACAACTCATGGGAGTCAGGAACGCTATCTCATTGAAGTACGCCTTCAGAATAAACCCTGTTTCAATTAGGACTTTTAAGGGTTGTATCATGGCTAGGTTCACAGTTTTGAGAAAAAGGTTTATGGCTCGAAGTTTATTGGTGCCCACCCACTCTTCGTGATGTTCTCCATTTCTATGTTCAACTAATCTGACACAAGCGCTCATCTCTAAAAAAAATTTATGATCTTTGAGAATCCATACACTGATGGTTTGAGACCCGATGAGGTTTTGGAGCAACAGTCACCCCTTTTGTCTTTTGTGTCTGTAGCCACACGACTTTGTTCTTATTTCTGGATTTTTCTTTTGTAATCCTTTTCCGCTTTCTATTTGATTTTTTTTATTTCCCTGATTTTGCCTGGACTGATTCTTTTTGAATCTTTTGATTTTGAAGTCCAGCGGGATGCCCTAACTTTTGCCTAAGTCACTTGTTTTCAAGTTTCGACTTAGCGGGTTTTTCTTTTTTCTTATGATTCTTTCTCTTTTGATTCTCCTCTTTTTTTTTGAACAAATCGTGTAACACTGGCTGTCTGACTTGTTTGAAAAGGGTGGTGATTGCCTCATTCCTTAGTCGATGAGGGATAACCATTGTGGTTTCACATCCCATGATCTCCTGATGTGTGAGGGAATAGATGGAATGGATCCTCAGATGCACATTCCTTTTGAAATTAAGGCGCTCGGTCAAATTACTGACAACTACCCTGCCCCTGGTTAAATGTGAGGGTTTTTTTCGAATGAAAAGAAACTCCTACTTCAAGGCTCAAAGGGGTTGACGAGGGTCTATCTACCTTATATCTCCAGTGTTTGGGGATTTGAAGCAATGCCTGTACATCCTCAACAGGGTTTTATCCAAAAGCATACAACCAAAGACTTTACATTTTCACTTCATCATCCTCCCTCCAAGAGTTAATGTAAGAAGGTTGGTATTGCAATGCACAGAAACATTATATGAATGAATAAAAATGAATTACTTCAAGAAAAAACATATTCATTGCATTAAAACATCATTCAGAGCACAAACAAGTTTTTTAGGCATACAATGCTTTAACAAGAAATGAAAAACTACAAATGAAAATGCAGTAAAGAAACTGAATATCACCATCGCCGTGGAGGCTTGATTCTGTCTGGACGTCCTTGCAAACTAAGTGCTCACTTGAGACAGGAGGCTTCAATTGATGTACATATCATCTTCAGTGAATGCAATGATCTCTGAGTCCACCAGGTCTTGCACCTTGTGCTTGAACATGTTGCAATTTTCAATGGAATGACCCGGTGTGTCTGAGTGATACTCGCATCTAGCATCCAGATCATAATCAGGAGGAATAGGGTCAGGGACAGGATTGGCATCCCTTAGTTCAACCAGAGAACTCTTAAGTAGACGGGCAAGAACATCACTGTGAGGAATAGGGAGTGGATCGAACCTTCTCGCAGGCCTTCGTGATCTTTGTTGTCTCTGTTGCTGAGGAGCATAAGGTCGCTGATACTGAACAGACCATTGAACAACAGGAGGAATATACACAACACTAGCTTCTCCTTCCTCTCCCTTGGAGGACCCAACATAAGGTTTCTTTGCATCTTCAGCAGTAATTCGAATCTTTCCCGTTTTGATGCCATTTTCGACTCTTTCTCCTGCCAATACAATACCTGAAAATCCAGCTGACAAACATCCAACCAATTTCTCATCATAATGCCCCTGAAGCGTATCCATGAACATATCAACGAGCTCTCTTTCCAACATCGGTGGTTGACTCGGGAAGCCAATTCATGCCACCTCTGGGCGTACTCTTTAAAGCTTTCATTGCTCTTTTGAAATATATTCTGTAGCAGGGTCCGATTGGGAGCCATATCAGTATTATATTGGTAGTGCTTGATAAAGGCCTCCACCAGCTCCCTCCAATTACGGACATGGAATCTCTCCAATTGCATATACCATTCTAAGGATGCCCCGGATAGGTTGTCCTGAAAGAAATGCATCAGCAACTTCTCATCTTTAGAGTACACGGCCATCTTCCTCGAGTATGCCCTGACATGCGTCTTGGGACAAGTGGTACCATTGTATTTCTCAAAAGTGGGCACTTGAAATTTGTGCGGAATTACAACAACGGGAACCAGCCCCAAATCCTCCAGATCCATACCTACAAAATTCTGATTCACTAAACCCCTTAGTTGTTCTTCAATCAATCTGAACCTTTGATCATTGTCGGCCTGAGGACCAGCATCCCCTCCTGGCATAGAGGAAACGTCCTCTTGTTGGTCTTCGAAACGAAGACCATGAACAACACAAACACTACCTCCTCCCATAACAGAAGGAATCACAAGCTGCTCTCGTCCACCCGGAGGGACCACAACACCAGGAATAGGGATCTCTACGCCCGCAGGGCCTCCCTGAGTACCGTTACCAGCAACGCCATTATGGATTCCGCCATGAAGAACCCCGTCTTCATCCACCCTTGCCACTAAAGGTTGGACTAGAGTCCTCAGTTGCTCTTGCCCTTGGGCAACACCTTGCATCAATTCCATGAATTGGGCCATGCGAGCTTGCATGGCGGTCATCTCTGCTTGCATTTTCTCTATAATTCTTCTGAGTGGCTTGAGCAGTTAAGTCTGAAATTCCGAAGACAACCAGATCAGGACAAGAATAACCAAGCCTCGAACACCAGTTATGCAAATGATTATGCAATGCAAATGCCATGTTCGAATATTTCCAAGGAATCATTCTGTTTTGCCTCAAGTTTTTGACAAAAAAACCACAATAAATAAACGGTAATGCTCAACAGCGAGTCTCAAAGCTAATGTCCCTTGGAAATACAAGAACATGTATGGAAAAATGATGATCCAGATGCAACAGACATGGGATCAAGGCTTCTATGATGCTCAAAACGGCTGCTGTTGTACTGACTGAATAAGACCCCAAATATCAGAAAACCAGAAGTCCATAATAATAGCCAATTCGAAATGCCAGAAAAACAGGATAATAACAGTACCCCGATGAGAAATCCAGAAAACCGGGTAGGTTGAAGGTTTTGGTTACCTGCAGACCTGCAAACAACCCGTCCCTCTCACATGTGGGTTCTTGAAGCCATGATCCTCAGTCTCAGATTCTCGATTTGAGAAGCAATAGTACATTCATCCCTCGGGGTACAATACTATCGCCAAACAAAGAGTTCGTCCACTGATTCCCCCAAAAATAAGGTCATCTTATGCAAGTTCCCAGCATTGGGTCCTCGGATCGACAAGTGTAATGGGTTTGCCATTTCTGGTCTGCCATTATCACATGTCGGGAGGAGAGGCGTTGCTGAGTCCTCGGAGAAACGGTCGCCAGGGTCGACAACTCTCTAGATCAACACCCCAAAATGCGCAAGACACGCACGTCAGAATATTTCTCAAGATTTCCTCGTCTGGATATGAATTTCGTGAACACCAAACGCACCAAGACGGCTCATAGGTCCCACTACTTTCCACTCTAATCCTAAGTGTATGCTCAAGCCTGTGTATTGGGCTTATCTCTCAAAGAATCCCAACCTGGCAAACAAAAAACCAGCACAACACAGCATAATAATGAAATGCAATGCAATAAATATGGTAGATATAGTAAAACATTAATATACAATAATATACAACAAAATAAAGCACAACAATAAAGACCCAATGAAAATAAACAAGCGCTAGGATTGACTCGCAAAAGGGGATGGACCAGCAAGAGGTCAACAGTCATATTTGGTATTCCCCAGCGGAGTCGCCAGCTGTCGCTCCCGAGAATTTTCATCCAAGTACAAACGCAAAAGTGGCGCAGAACAGAGTCGCCAGCAATGTGTATTTATCCCAAGAGAGGGAAAGGAAACACTGCATAAACCTGGGGGAAAGGAAAAGCATGGTCTCACGACCAAGAGAAACGGGTAAGGGAGTCGGTTACGCGAAGGGAAGGTGTTAGCACCCCACGCGTCCATCGTACTCGATGGGATCCACGCTTGTTGTCTCGATCAAAGGGTGTTGTCATCTGGAGCTCCACTGCTGCTGGAAAGGAGAAGGAACGAGAACGGAAAAGAAAGGAGAAACGAGGAAGAAAAGAAAAGGAAGTGATTCGATAGGACGTCCTCGGAGTCCTAGGCCTGCGTATTCCCTCGGGAACAGGAAAATCGGAGTCAACGTAGTTCGGACAAGAACTAAAGGGGGAGGTTGCTCGCCAAGACATCGCCGTCTTATGCCTACGTATCCTCAGTCGGACGAAAGAGAGGAAATCAGAGTAGTCGTAGTTCGACTTACGGGTCGGTTAGTGTTTTTTATGAGTGACGTTAGATTCGCGTCCGGCAGTTAGGGTCGATGCCTATTTGCGACGAGACGGAAGTAACGTGCCCTTTTCTGAAAATGTTTTGAGCTTAACGATCCTGAAGGATGAAAAAGGTTTGAGTTTGTTTTTGTGTTTTTTAGACAGAAGTGGATTGAAGTTAGTTCATAACTTGCATTGCACCTAAGTCTATGGTGTAGGAACGAATGCTTAGCAACTCGTTCCAAGATGGAACGTCCACCAAACACTCTAGAAAAATGAGAGGAAACCCCTCATTCCTCACTTCCCACATGCAAGGCTCATGCACAATACACGTTAATTTTATTAAGTGTCTTAGAAGTGTTATGAGATGAGAAGAGAAGACCCAAAAGGAAACACTAAGGGGAAACTAAATTGTTCCTAATGTTGTCAGGCAAAGGTGGCCCTATAGTTGAGTTTGAAAGGGGAACTTCTACCTAAGTTAGCATGCAAAGGGAAGCTTAATGCTAATCCTACTCCAAGATTAATTGAAAATTAAGTTGGACTAGGTAGCTCTAAGGGAGTGAATCCAAGACTTAAACAAGTCTAGAGACTCAAGGGAAGAGAAGGAGTGAAAGAGACGAAGGAGGGAAAGAAGCGAACAAATAAAAACAGCAGCTACCACAATTCCCCTGCACCAAAACAGCGATAAAAAGCATCACACAAGCAACACAGCTTAAAACAGCATACCATTCATGTAACACCCATATATAAAAACATACATCAAAGCATATATATTATACATGAATCCAAGTATTTGGTACTGAAACACCATAAGTTCCTAGTTAACACATTATATACATTAATGCCCTAAATACAAAGTTCTAAAGCCTACGGCATAACATATACAAGATGTCCCCAAAATGCACTAAGAACTAGATCAATACAATGGTCTCAAAATAAAACGTCATAGCGGAAGCCATGCCATCTCAAAAGCTACGATCCGTAAGGAAAAGTCAGACTACTTTGTCCTTACCCTTCGCCGGACCTGCAGTACCTGTGATGTAAACAACAACAGTGGGGTGAGATACATCAAATCTCAGTGAGTTCGCTATCTTATAGTCCTCTCGACTTTACAAGACTTTTAGTACACACACACACACACTATATGGAACATGTCGTGAGTTCATCAACTCACAATATCACTAATCGGTAACCACACCAAGGCATCCCCTGTTCCCCGTCCGCTTCTATATCTAGAAGTCGACCCGAGTCATGGATCCTGGTAACCTACTTGACATACGAATGGATTCGGGTTCTACGGGCCATAAACCGTTATGAACCGTCGCTTCACACGGGCCATAAACCGTCACAAGCATACGCTCCCAGAGCGCCATTCGTACTGCACGCGGGAATTAAACCTGCCAAGTAGTCGTGCACATGTTTCAGAGGAGCTCGAGACCCATGAAATGTACTCACAAGATAACCGGTTACGATTACGTGATCTCATACACAACGTGATCGTATTCGACAATCACAGGGCCATAATGCCTTACCACAACCACAAAGGTTAACACACATGTTCCATACTAGTGGTTATTCATTCTATGTCATTCCACACTTTCCTACGTTATTTACGGTAATAATCCTCACTCTACCTATTTCGTACTTTAACTTGCATATTCACTTATAATCATGTTACACAATCAATAGGATAGGCAAGACATGTCATAATAGCATAATAGAATAATGTATAGCAATTAAAACATAATTATATCTCTTTTGGAACTTTCTCGATTATTTAATCGATCGGTAAAATCGACATATTTTACCGCCATTATAAAGGTTATTTCCACAGCTTTCTATTGATATCAAGAATATTCAAATCGGATAAACGGGTCAAAAGTTATGAATTTTAAAAGAAAAGGGAACATTTGAAAAAGTCCCAGGAGTGCCCGGCGCCTTTAAATTTTGCCCGGCGCTTTCCCTTCTGCCTCTTGCTTCGCCCGGCGAAGCAGGGGCGTAACAATTTTTACAAAACTTTGAAAGTTACAGGAGCGTTACAATGTTGTACCTCTTGGGAATCGCCCGGCGAAGCAGAGGCATTTTATAATTTTGCCTGGCGGATTTTTATTTCGCCCGGCGCTTTTTATAGAATCAGCATTTTCTGCTGCGTTTTCTCTTGTTCCAAAAGGTGAAAATCCATCTCTCTCAATTCAAATCCTCTCCAAACAGCACCAATAAGCATCATAAATATTCACATGCATAATATGATCATTCAACATAGATTATACCGATTTTTAACCATTAAATTTCATCGATTTTCGAAATTGTTCATTTTCTCCCAAAATCCAACTAACTCTAAAAACTCAAGAAATTCTACACTAAAGCATCTATCTAGAACCCACCTGGATTAGAAGTTGAAGATGAAGGAGATGAGATGATTTGATGAAGGATTGATGATGATTTGCTCTTGAAATCTTGAATTTCTTCTCTTTTTCCTCTTCTCTACTTTTCTCTCCTTCCTTTTCTTTCTTTCTTCTTTCTTTCCTTTTTTCTTACTTCTCTTACTATCTTTTTCTTTTATTTGGAAAATGGGAGGAAAAGAAAACATATAGTAACTATCATTAATAAATAATACTACTAAATGTTCAAAAAGTCTATTAAGTCCAAATGCTCAAATATCTCAGAGTCACATATTATTAATTGGATTTACTCTAAGTTCAACAATTACTCTAATTATCTCTGCAGATAATTTCTCAGAGTACACTGGGACTCAGTTGATCACAACTAATATTATCTAGAGTAAAAATATATTTACGGGGTATTACAATTCAGCACAAGAAAGGGTGTAAAATGTCATCCACCAGCACATATAACAGCACACATACACACATAAACAGCTGTAAAAACAGGGCAGCATGCGATACATTTGAATATGAATCAAGCATGGCAAAGCAAACGCGCATCAAACATCATGCATTATGATTACAAACACGTCATATATCATGGTAAACAATCTTGAAAACACCATGGAAGAAAGTACATCATGAAGGTATTCATAACATTAAGCATGTGCACAAATCGGAACAAACATGATAGAAACAATTAGGCATGCATAACACAATTCCAGCAACATAAGCATTTAATCACAATGAACATGCTCAAAGAAGTGTGTGTATGGTGTTCATAGCATCAAGAAATCAACAACACAAACATGAACATTCAATAGTGAAACCAAGAATCGCGTGTCGACAAAATCATATCCATGCCCTAGTGTGAGGTGAAACAGCTCAAGAATAAATCCTAAATCAACGACATATTAATCCATGAAGTTTAGGCATGCATCGAATCTCAAACAACCAATAAAATGCAAGAAAATATCACTCTGCAGTAGTGGTAATCGATTACTCACTTTGAGTAATCTGTTACTCAGTTGAAATTTGACCAAAAACGTGAAAATTAGGCAGAGTAATCGGTTACCCTATTAGGGTAATCGATTACCACTGAAACAGAGACAGAAAATCAACTTTGAAAATCACTTTTCAGCATCCAATCACTTATTCAAACATCCAAATGATCATGCAATCAATTAATCACGAAATTCACATCAAATATCAGTAATCAAACACCAATTTTATCAATCAAACAACAAGATCACAAATCAAATCAAGCAAATGGATCAAATCAAATCACAAACCAAAGCTCTACATTGCATAAGTTGAAATTAAGCTAAATCATACATAGATCTAAGGAAAACCAACCTACAAGGCTGAGATTTTCCTTGGTGATTGTTGAGCACGAAAATTGGTGAATCCAAGCAAGAAAACCAGAGATCTATACAATAATCTTCAAGATCCTAGCAAGAAACTTCAAGATCCAAGCAAGAACACTCCAAACAATCAAAAGCTGCTCCCAAAAGTGATTCCAAGATCCAAACCATTAGCTATATCAGAATTGAACCAAGAATGATGATGTGATGGAGGTTTAGCTCAAGAATTCACAAATTCCAATGAAGAATTAGTGAATCTATGGATATGGAGCTTTGGTGAGAGGTTGAAAATGAAGATGAAAAGTGGAAAAAGTGAGAGAGAATTGAGAGAAATTGTGAAAAATTGGAGAGTGAAAATGATCTAGGTTGGTGAGGTTTGGAATGAATTGGTTTAAATAACCCCTAGGTTAGGAGTTAAGTTTGGGTTGGGAGTGAGGTTAAGTGAGTGGAAATTAGGGTGAAAAGTGGATTAGGAAATGAAATGAGGAATTAGGGTGAAAAAATGATGGAGAGAATTTGAATTTTGAGTGGAAAATGATGCAAATAGATCAGTTTTAGATCCTTCCCACACATGCACAAGCCAAGCACATGACCACAAAATACTCCAAAATTCTGCAGTGCTGAAAATGCCACATTTTTGCAATTTCGCCCAGAGTAATCGGTTACTCACTTTGAGTAATCGATTACTCAGTTCAAAAATTCAAAAATTGGCGCCAAAAGGAGGGAAACTTGGATATTTGTCCGGTTCCACCTGTTCTGAACCATGATAGACCTCTGAAACTTGCCAACTGATATTACCACTGGGATACACTTAAAAAATGCTGCGAAATGCTTTTCGCGCTTGGATCAAACTGCTGATGATAACCGTCTGGTGCTGAATAACTGATCAAAAATCGACTGCCGGGGTTTCTGATCATCTAGTCGCTTAATGAGCAAAATAAATGCTCCAAAAGACTTGGAAAGCTATTTGCTTGGCTCTGAACACTGTTAAAAATCGTACTGGAACTGATGACGCCGTGAGCTGCTAAAAGAATACCTCGATCCCATGCTCAAAAAGGCAATGCAAATGCAAATGAAAGGAAGCATAAACCAGTTAGGTTAGAAACAAAAGGGTAAATTTTGAGGTGTTACACATATTAATGGTTAATCCAGCTCTACTAGCGATTCTACATATTCCTTGATACCTTGACCAATCGCCTGATAAAGATCCTTAACTTTCAGATTCCATCCTTCCCAAGCATTGCTTGAATAACACACCACTCTTCAATTCCATGCTACCCAAATCACAACTTCTACTAAGACCTTAATTAAGCTGACCCAAACTCTTCACTACTAACTCTTGGCTTGAGCCTACCCTCACAGTACAAGTTCCGACATGTAATACCCCATATTATTTAAGTGTTCAATTGGAGATCAGATGAGTTTTTGTGTATTCAATCTTTGGATAATTGGATTAATGGAATCCTCTAAGTACTTTAAGTATTGACATTTGGGATCAATAGAGCAACTGATGAACTCTTAAGAGATCAATTATTATAATTCAAGAAAGGATTTTGAGGTAACTCTAATAATTGCTCGTTCGGTGTTAGACGACAAAATATCAATTGGAGATATTTTACTCTATTGGATTATATTATATATATATATATATATATATATATATATATATATATATATATATATATTTGTTAGAAAAGAAAAAGAAAAAGAAGATAGTAAGAAGAATAAGAGAAAAAGGAAGAGAAAGAGAGAAAGTGGAGAAAGAGGAAGAAGAGAGAAAAGCTTGGATCATCACCATTTGTTCTTCATCTTCTTCAACCTCCTCTTCGATTATCAGGTGGGTTCTAGTTAGACACTCTAAGTTCTAGAAATATAAGTTTAGAACTTAAGTTAGATTTGAGAGAAAATGATTAAACGGATAAATCAATGAAATCTAATGGATGAAATGCGATATAAATGCCCGGGAATGCTTGTTGTTTATGGTGGAACATGTTTTGGTTGATATAGTATGAATTGTAAGTGTTTTTGGTGAAGAAATGGTAGAGTTTGGCTTTTTGACCTATGGTTTACGCTGCTGGGAATTTCTGAGTTTCGCATGGTTCACCTAGCGAACCTGGCGAAGGCGAAAGCGAATGGTTGGTCGAGGGTTCGTCAAGCGAACCTCAGAGCAAATGGAAGGCGAATGTTTGCCCAGTGTTCGTTTAGCGAACTTTATGGCCTTTTTCTTCTGACTTGGTTCGCTCAGTGGTTCGCCTAGCGAATACAGTAGCGAACGTGACAGATTTTCTATCTTGTTTCCTTCATAACTTTTGATCCGTAACTCGGATTAACGCACGGTCGGAAGCGTTGGAAAGCTATTTCAATCCTCTATATGATAGCGAAATAGAAAAATATGTTTATGTCATGGATTGATATGGTAGAGTTAAATATTGTGATGAATGTGAAATGTGTGGTTTATGTTTCCAACAGAAATTCATGAATCGAAGCCCAGTTGATATGGGACCTGAGGCCTTGGAAAGAGAATCCAGTGTGCTATTAAATGGTGATGTGAGACCATGATTTAACCAAGGATGCTTGGTAGAGGATAGTAGTGGCTTGTATTCCTTAAAAATGTGTGTAAACTGCTATGTGGTTTATGTTTGACGTGTTATGTTATCATGTGTGTTTATGTGATTCTAGTACACAATTGTAATATGCTTTTGTATAACTTGTGATGGAATTATTATATGTAATTCAAAACGTGAAATTGTAATATGCTTTGCCTAATATTATTGTTAAGTATGGAAGAGAAATATGCATGTTTAAAATATGAAATAGAAAGAGTGAGGAAACTTTACCCCATAACAACATGATATTGGAACCTAGTAATGAGCTAGGAAATTGTTGAATGATCTAATGACGACGCTCGTTCATGAGAGGCCAAGTTCATTTCCCTTCCCCTTGACCTGAGTTAGGATTTGGCTAGAACCCTGTAAAGCCGAGAGAATCCATAAGATAGGGAAGTCACTGAGATTTGATGTATCTCACCCACTATTGTTGATTATTTTCAGGAAGCAATTGCAGGTGTGATTTACAAGTGGAGCTATGCTTGGATGTTTCAAGAGAAGCTTAGTTGAGCTTATTTTCGCTGTGTATTATTTTCTTGTACAATGAGGAATATTGTAATGATCTTAGATTTTATTATGTTGGCTAGTTTCCATGACTTGTGCCATATGTTGTATTTATGTTTTAGAAATGGACAAGTATGTGAATTATGCCAATATGCACTTGTGATGGTGTCAGTATCAAATAAAAACACTTGTATGGTATTATTCTAGATAAATATTATACAGGACATTACAGTTGGTATCAGAGCAGATCGTGTCCTCAACCTAGCCTTGAAACATCAGAAGTAAATCTATTCCTGCCTCTTAAGTGTGTCTTGCCAGCATGACTCTTAATATCATTCTATGTAGTGTTGGGCCTGATCAACCTAATATTATGTATGTGATAGGTAGGATCATGGTTGTACGACCACGAGGATTCCAAAGTGTTGTCAAAACTTGTGCTGTGAGGGTAGGCTCAAGCCAAGAGTTAGTAGTGAAGATTTTTTGTCAGCTCAGTTGAGGTCTTAGTAGAAGTTGTGATTTGGGTAGCATGGAATTAAAGAGTGATGTGTTGTTTGGGAATCCTATGGAATTTATGGAGCCTGAAAGTTAAGCATCTCTATTGGATTATTAGTTAAGGTATTGAGGAATTTGTAAAATCGCTAGTGGAGTTAGATTGACCACTAGTACGGATAATGATCTCAAGTAATCTCATTCCGTGAAAAAGAAAAGTTGTTTTGTGGAATGTGTGACGTAAGGGCTGGAAGTGAGATAAGTATTGGTACTTCAGTTTCTAAGGACGTTCGCCTTTTATGGGAACCTAAAGTAGTAGAGAAGTGTGTGAAGGAACACAAGGACGTGTTTACATGCTTCAAGTGAAACAAGTGTGCGCCGGATGAAGAGTATGAGATGAATTGTGTATCTTCAGTTATGTAGAGAAATTAAATTCGAGTTATTACATCAGGATTTCTGTATTCGGCAAGAGACCTATTTGGAAATGTTAACTTACCCAAGGAACAATATAAGGTATTGTGTCGGAGAAATTTTGAACTTTATTTAGTAACGGAAAGTGTAGTGATACAGACCGGAAGAAGTGTGTGTTAAGAAATAAAGTAAGTATCTTGGATTTAAGGAAATTTTAGTAAGATAGTTTTATACTTGAACCTAAGAGGATTACAAAGGAAAGCGAAGTAAACGCAGTATGGAAAACGATATTAACAGTAAGTTATGAGGAAGTGACAACGGAATGTATTTTTGGACGAATGTGCAATAGAGCCATTGAGTAGTGGTTGAGGCTTAAGTTAAGGAAGTGCGATCAAGGACGGTTCACCCGTGAGGACCCTAGTAGTATGATGCAAAATAAGAAAGTTACAACTTGGTATTTAGAACAAGGGTTGTAGTAGCACCGTAGTAACAATGTACGTGATGGATTCTTATTCTTGAGACAAGTGTGAAGGGACGTACTTTGTGGACCAGTGAGTATTGCATTGAGGAAATAAGATTGCGGTAAAACAACAAAAAGCAATTCCGGACTTATTACGGACTAAGTGTAAATTATGGAACGGTTTATATCGGAAAGGTTTTGTAAAGAGTTGAGGAGAATTGTCGGTTGCGAATTTTTCTATTAAGTAATTTTGGTTAATGTGTATGAAGTGATGGAAAGGTTCTTCAAGAGGATGCATTGCCCTGGTCTACTTTCAAATATAGAGAAACTTCTGTATTTGTGAATAATCGGAATATTCGGGATCTACCTTTTGTTGAACCAAGGACGTAGTTGTTTTTGTTCTCACCAAGGAGTTCAAGGGAGAGAATAAGGTGGTATGCTTGATATGAGATGTCCATCAATTTTGCGGTATCGTATAATGGTTTTGTGTTGGGTTTTGCTTGTGGATGGATCAAATATGAGTTGTGCCAAAAACCTTAGAATGTCGTCATTTTTTACTTCCCGCTAGTGTAATGGTTTGAGCGGAAAATGAACTATCCCGCTGAAGTTTTGTAGCATGACCGCGTCAGAATTTGGAATTCCACCTTGTCACTTGGTTGGAGTGTGTTATCTGTATGTTTTGACTTCATTTTGTATTACCTTGAGTGTATCATGGTTGGTGAATATTATATAAGTTAAAGAGCCACAAGTTGAGAATGATATTGTGGGTTAGAGCAAGACGGATTTGTGTTTTGAAATTGCAACTGTTTCTCTGGAGATGTAGTCTCGCGAGTCTCGAGCTCCTCTGAAACATATGCATTATTACTTGGCAGGTTTAATTCCCGCGTGTAGTACGAATGAAACCTATGGGTAGAGATTTGTGATAGTTAACAGGCCATGTGAAGTGACGGTTCACGGCTAACAGGCCGTTGTTCCCAAATCCATTTCGTATGTCAAGTAAGTTACAAGGATTCATGACTCGGGTCGACTTCTAGACGTAGAAGCGGACGGGAAAAGGGGATGCCTTGGTAAGGTTATCGATTAGTGCACCATTGGTTCAGACGACGAGGGAAGTTGACTTTTGGGGAAGTAATCTTATGAACTATGTTGAGTATGAGGAAGTTATAGACGTATTACCGTCACGAGTCTTAATGACGAAGTTAGAGAATACTCACGAAGTAATGATCTCGCAAGGAATAGTTCGGTGCGTAATTGGTGTTATTAAGATATGAGCAGTTGGTCAGAGTAAGTAATCGCTATCTTCCGCGAGTTTATGGTATTGGATTTAGACCCCGTGAGAGTGGTACCAGATGTGTACAATTGTACTTTAATCAGAAGTACGAATTTGAAAGTTATCTTTCCAAGTACGAGTAAGAATTGGACGTTCCTAAGTTAAGCATGTAACTTGGAATCGTTTATGAAACGGAACGAATGAGAGAAGTTGATTCAATTGAGAAGAGTGGCATGTCCTTTGAGGGTCTTTGTACGTGTAGAGTGTTGTATGTGAATTGGTGAGTAATAAGGAAAATCACAGTTGTGCCTTGAATAGGTTAAGTTTTGATAAGTGGTGACTCGCATATCATTGAAGTTTTCTGTTGGTGTAACGTCATTTTGGGTTGAGATCGAGAATCAACAAGAAACCTTGAGTAAGTTGGAAAACCGTAAGAAAAATCGATTTGGCATGTGGTAACCAGAACCGGAAGTTGTTAAACTATTTTGGATATATTATTTCGATTTTAGAATGAAATTGGAGTTGTATATGTTATGGTTGCACCAGTATAGCACATGTAACTCTACCGTCTGGGAAGTGTTAATCCGATGTTATAATATTGTGTGTTGGCCAAGAAATTATTCTACTATAGGACGTCAGTAAGTTTCTTGTACCGTTGGTTAGTAAGGACCCTAATGGTTAAATGTATTGTTCCGCTGGCTATAGCTACTTAGTAGTGCTTGAGAATTCGTGGTGTTCCACTGTTAGGATTTGAGTTGCGCAGTGGAGGGTGACAGATGAAAGAGTTCAGTCAGATTAATAAGAATCAGATGGATGGTTACCTATAAAAATAATAAAGAAATAAGGAGATCTTGTTTTAAGTGTGTTACCTTTTGGTGTGATACGAAAGAGATGAAATATCGGATTTAATGGTTACAAGGTATAGTATCAGATCAGATGGAACTGGTAAAGAAGTTGTTAGTTATGAAATAAGGACGTCGTCTGTGAAGTTAAGTTGGAATTGGAATACGTCAGAATTCGAACGGAAGTAAAGTTAAGTGTGGAACTAAGACAATGATGCAAGTTGTGGTTATTATTGAGTAAAGGAAATTCGGGGGCGAATTTCAATTTAACGGGGGGGGGGGGGGGGGAGAGTGTAATACCCCATATTATTTAAGTGCTCAATTGGAGATCAGATGAGTTTTTGTGTATTCTATCTTTGGATAATTGGATTAATGGAATCCTCTAAGTACTTTAAGTATTGACATTTGGGATCAATAGAGCAACCGATGAACTCTGAAGAGATCAATTATTATAATTCAAGAAAGGATTTTGAGGTAACTCTAATAATTGCTCGTTCGGTGTTAGATGACAAAATATCAATTGGAGATATTTTACTCTATTGGATTATATATTATATAATATTGGTATTATATATATATATATATATATATATATATATATATATATATATATATATATATATATATATATATATATATATATATATTTGTTAGAAAATAAAAAGAAAAAGAAGATAGTAAGAAGAAGAAGAGAAAAAGGAAGAGAAAGAGAGAAACTGGAGAAAGAGGAAGAAGAGAGAAAAGCTTGGATCATCACTATTTGTTCTTCATGTTCTTCAGCCTGCTCTTCGATTATCAGGTGGGTTCTAGTTAAAAACTCTAAGTTCTAGAAATATAAGTTTAGAACTTAGGTTAGACTTGAGAGAAAATGATTAAACGGGTAAATCAATGAAATCTAACGAATGAAATGCGATATAAATGCATGGGAATACTTGTTGTTTATGTTTGAACATGTTTTGGTTGATATAGTATGAATTGGAAGTTTTTTTGTTGAAGAAATGGTAGAGTTTGGCTTTTTGACCTATGGTTTACGCTGCTGCGAATTTCTGAGTTTCGCATGGTTCGCCTAGCAAACCTGGCGAAGGCGAAAGCGAATGGTTGGTCGAGGGTTCTCCTATAGAACCCCAAAGGGAATGGAAGGCGGATGTTTGCCCAGTGTTCACTTAGCGAACCTTATGCCCTTTTTCTTCTGACTTGGTTCGCTGAGTGGTTCGCCTAGCGAATACAGTAGCGAACATGACATATTTTCTATCTTGTTTCCTTCATAGCTTTTGATCCGTAACTCGGATTGACGCACGGTTGGAAGCGTTGGAAAGCTATTTCAATGCTCTTTATGATAGCGAAATAGAATCATATGTTTATGTCATGTATTGATATGGTAGAGGTAAATATTATGATGAATGTGAAAAGTGTGGTTTATGTTTCCACCGGAAATTCATGAATCGAAGCCCGATTGATATGGGACTTGAGGCCTTGGAAAGAGAATCCAGTGTTCTATTAAATGGTGATGTGAGATCATGATTTAACCAAGGATGCTTGGTAGAGGATAGTAGTGGGTTGTATGCCTTAAAAATGTGTGTAAACTACTATGTGGTTTATGTTTGACGTGTTATGCTATCATGTGTGTTTATGTGATTCTAGTACACAATTGTAATATGCTTTTGTATTACTTGTGATGGAATTATTATATGTAATTCAAAACTTGAAATTGTAATATGCTTTGCCTAATATTATTGTTAAGTATGGAAGAGAAATATGCATGTTTAAAATATGAATTAGAAAGAGTGAGGAAACTTTACCCCATAACAACATGATATTGGAACCTAGTAATGAGCTAGGAAATTGTTGAATGATCAAATGACGATGTTCGTGCATGAGAGATCGAGGTGTGCGTCTATTACCGAATGATATAGAAAAGAGTGAGACACTAGTATGGAACATGTGTGTAATCTTTGTGTTTGATGAGAAAAGGCAAGAGAGGCCTTAAGGCGAATGCGGCCTTGTGATTGTAAAATACAATCATGTTGTGTATATGATCACGTAATCGGAATCGTTTTTATCCCTTAATAAATATCTGTGACCCGTGTCTATAACTCTTGAGAAGGGCTGGCCGGGGAAAGTGTTTATTAAGTAAGTAGCCGTGACCCGTGTCGAGATTCTCTAATGTGGGATGGCTGGGGAAAGTCGCTTAGTGGGTGGTATTAGTGACCCGTGTCGAGATCCTCTTGTGTCGGATGGCCGGGGAAAGTACTATGTGTGTAACACCCATATATATAAATACATACTTCAAAGCATATATTATACATGAATTTCACGTTTGGTATTGAAATACCAATAAGTTGCTAGTAAACACATTATACATATACATGCCCAAAACGACTAATACAAAAAAACTATGGCATAAATATATTTAAAAGATGTTCCAGGGATAAATACTAAGAACTAGATCGACAACAATCTCAAAAACTCCACAACGGAAGCTAAGCCATCAGACAAGTAAGGATAATCACACGAACTTATCTTACCCTTCGTGGAACATGAAGTACCTGAAATATTCAACAATAGTGGGGTGAGATACATCAAATCTCAGTGTGTTCTCTATCTTATGGATTCTCTCAGCTTTACAAGGTTCTAACTAAAACCTAACTCAAGTCAGGGGAAAAGGAACTAGACCTTGAGTTCAAACATTTCTGACTAGAGAAACCATCCCATAATACACAAAACGACAACTAGTTAAGGAGTCTTTCCCCGGCCAGCCCATACAAGGCACTACAACATGGGTCATGGATCCTTAACTTAGATAATTTTTCCCTGGCCAGCCCGCACAGGAGCACTTCAACACGGGTCATGGTTATCTACATATGGTACTTTCCCCGGCCAGCCCACACAAGGAGCACTTCAAAACGGGTCACGGTACCATCCACTAAGTAACTTACCCGGGTCGGCCCACACAAGGAGCACTTCAACACGGGTCACAGTTATTAACTTAATAAATACTTTCCCCGGCCATCCCACACCAAAGGATCTTGACACGGGTAACTAATATTTATTAAGTGACATAAACCTAATAAATACTTTCCCCGGTCATCCCACACTAAAGGATCTCGCCACAGGTCACTAATATTTATTAGGGGATAACAAACGTTTAACTCGGAGGAGTTCACAAAACTAACCTCGAGCCTCCACTAAATTACTTATCCATGATACACTTCCAGTATAGATGTAAGCATTGCCGCACAATTCTCTAAGTCATTCTAGTATATTAAGGTTTCCTCACTAGCTCACCACTTAAAGCTTTTAAAATTCTCAAGTTCCGTTTTACAATATTCACGTAATTCAGATTAATAACATGATCAAATAAAAATCCATCTCATAAACAATAATTTCACTTTCCATAGCATAGAACATTTTCATAGCTTCACATCGATATAAAGAACGCTCAAATCGGAATCACGGTTCAAAAGTTATAAAGGAAACAAAAACGAAAAAATCTGTCATGCTCGCTAGGCGAATCCCCCAGCGAACATTCGCTTTCGAATTCACCTCGCGAACCTCTAGCGAACCAAGTCAGAGCTAAAATGGCACAAAGTTCGATTCGCGAACACCAGGCGAACATTCGCCTTCCCTTCGCTTTGGGGTTCGCTAGGCGAACCCTCGAGAATCACTCGCTAGGCCCTTCGCCAGGGGTTCGCTAGGCGAACCCTGAAAAACCCATAATTATTAGCAATGTAACAACAGGTCCTTAGGGCAAAAAATCTCATCCAAAACATAACCAACCACACAAACAAGTATTAACAGATGATTCCACACATGAATTGATCATAACACCTAGTTTATATCGCATTTCAACCGTTAGATTCTTTGATTTAGTAAAATTATTCATTTTCTCACAATATCTAACCTAACTCTAACTCTTCCAAAACTCCTAAAATGAAAGTTCTAACTAGAACCCACCTGGATTAGAAGCTGATGATGAAGAAGAGGAGATGAATTGATGAAGATGAGATGATGATTCTTGTTCTTGAGCTCTTGGGAAATTTTATCTTATTTTCCTTCCTTTTCTCTTCCTTCTCTCTACTTTCTCTTTTACCAAATGTTTCTATCTTTGGAAAATGAGGGAAAAAGAAATGATATAGAGAAAAGTTATTAATTAGTAACACTACTAAATGTCCAAATTAGCTCAAAGACACCAATAAATAAAACCTTAGAGTTAGATAATATTAATCTGATCATCTCTGAGTTCATCAGTTGCTCTAATTATCTTATCAGATAAATACTCAGAGCATACGGGATCTCAACTAATCTCAACTAATATTATCCAGAGCGTTTATAAAAATACGGGGTATTACAATGTGTAAGTAACTGTGACCCGTGTTGAAGTGCCCTTGTATGGCTGACCGGGGAAAATTATCTATGTTAGCTTCCGGGACTCGTGTCCATAATCCTTTGGAAGGACTGGCCGGGAATGGATGCTTATGCTTTTAAGGATCTGTGACCCGAGTTGAACCCTCTTGTAGGGTTGGCCGGGGAAAGATTCCTTGGTTTGTGTTACCAATTAGTGATAATTAATGTTGAGTTGGTGAACTCATGAACATGTTTCCATATAGTGTGAGATTGAGAACTCAAGGTCATTTCCCTTCCCCTTGACATGAGTTAGGATTTGGCTAGATCCCTATAAAGCCGAGAGAATCCATAAGATAGGGAACTCAGTGAGATCTGATGTATCTCACCCCACTATTGTTGATTATTTTTAGGAAGCAATTGCAGGTGTGATTTACAAATGGAGCTATGCTTGAATGTTTCAAGAGAAACTTAGTTGAGCTTATTTCCGCTGTGTATTATTTTCTTGTACAATGAGGAATATTGTATATTGATCTTAGATTTTATTATTTTGGCTAGTTTCCATGACTTTTGCCATATGTTGTATTTATGTTTTAGAAATGGACAAGTATGTGAATTATGCCAATAGGTACTTGTGATGGTGTCAGTACCAAATAAAAACACTTGTATGGTATTATTCTAGATAAATATTATACATGACTTTACACGACAACACTTCGGAGTCCTCGTGGTCGCTCAACCATGATTCTACCTATCACATACATAGTATTAGGTTGGTCAGGCCCAACACTACATAATATGATATTAAGATTCATGCTGGCAAGACACACTTAAGAGGCAGGAATAGATTTACTTATGATGTTTCAAGGCTAGGTCGAGGACACCACCAGCTCTGATACCAACTATAACACCCTGTATAATATATATCTAGAATAATACCATACAAGTGTTTTTATTTGGTACTGACACCATCACAAGTGCCTATTGGCATAATTCACATACTTGACCATTCTAAAACATAAACAAAAACGATGGTACAAGATATGGAAACTAGCCAAAATAAAACTAAGATTAGTATACAATATCCTCAATTGTATACAACCAATTACACAGCGGAAATCTCAAACTATGCTTCTCTTGAAACATCCAAGCATAGCTCCACTTGTAAATCAAACCTGCAAACAACGCCTGAAAAATAACAACAACAATGTGGTGAGATATTAAATCTCAGTGAGTTTCCTATCTTATGGATCTCTCGGCTTTACAGGGTTCTACCCAATCCTAACTCAAGTCAAGGGGAAGGGAAATGACCTTGAGTTCACAATCTCACACGATATGGAAACATGTTATTGAGTCCATAAACTCAAAATATTCACTTATCGATAACCTTGTCAAGGCATCCCTTTTCTCTCGCCCTCTTCTACGTCTAGAAGTCGGAATGAGTCGTGGACCCTCGTAGATTACTTGGCATACGAGATGGATTCGGGACTAAGGGACATGTTATCACCTTAATTCGTCACTTCACACGGTCCGTACACCGTCACAAGTCTCTTTACCATATAGGTTCCATTCATACTATATCATTGGGAATCAAACCTAACAAGTAATCATGCATTCATTCCAGAGGAGCTCGTTACTCATGAAATGACACATAATAGGATAATGGTTACGATTTCGTGATTTCACATACAACCATAATTGTATTCAACAATTCTAGGCCACGTTTGCCTTTAGGGCTCTTTTTCCTTTAGGCCTCTTTTGCCTTTCCTAAAAAATTTCCATGGTTTACACATGTTCCATACTAGTGTCTTATTCTTTCTAGACCATTACTCGTCAAGGATGCACCTTTCTACATCGAATGCATGAGCATCACCATCAAGGTTATCTACTCTAGACCATTACTCGTCAAGGATGCACCTTTCTAGATCGAATGCATGAGTATCGCCATCTAGAGTCTCTATCAATTCCTAGCCATTACTAGGTCACAACCTTAAACTATGCCATTTTATTTTGGGGTAGAGTTTCCTCACTCTTCCTAATTCATATTTTAAACATGCATATTTTCTTTCATTCACAATTCATGATTAGATAGATATGGCATAATACAATTTGAAATGAATTACATGTAATAATTCAACACAAAGTTAACACAAAATCTCGGGTTCCCTCCGATTCATTTAATCAGGTATCAAAATCAATATTTCTCACTTTTATCCCGTAGGATATTTTCACAGCTTTACATCGACTATAACCATGCCTCGATCATATTTATGATCCAAAAGATATGGATTTTCAACATATCACACAAACATATTGGGTAGAGGATCGTCATAGCTTTCCAACGATACCAAGAACGATTCAATCGGAATCACGATTCAAAAGTTATGATTTTGCAAACATTTTTTCAAAAATCACAACAGTGGTAACCGGTTACCTCAAAATGAGTAACCGGTTACTCATTGTCTCTGCGCATTATAATGGCAAACTTTCAATATGGTAACTGGTTACTTGGTTCATTTTTCACGCAGAATCCCAATTTTTCCTACATGTAACCGGTTACCTCAAAAATGAGTAACCGGTTACCACTGATCCAGAAGCTCAAAAAGATGCTTTTAATGGTATATTTTCAATCCAATTTCAACGAAAAACATATTCCAACATACCAACAAGTATTCTCGATTATTTCCACGTATAACCCGACTATGTGACTCGTTTTATTTTACGTTTTATCCGTTAGAAACATTGATTTATCAATTTTATCATTTTCTGTCAACATTCTAACCTAAATTCAAAACATGAAATTTCTAGAACTTAGAGTTTCTAACTAGAACCCACCTGATAATCGAAGAGGAGGTTGAAGAAGCTGATGAATATTGAAGATGATCCATGAGCTCTTCTTCTTCTCCCAAATTCTTCCTCTCTTTTTTCCTCTTTCTCTCTTCTTCTTCTTTCTATTTCTTAATATATATATATATATATATATATATATATATATATATATATATATATATATATATATAAACTTATTATATAATATAATCCAATAGAGTAAAATATCTCCGATTGATATTTTGACGCCTCACACCAAATGATCAATTATCAGCGTTACCATAAAATCCTCTCTTGAACTAATAATTATTGATCTTTCTCTTTCATTAAATAATCCATCTCTTCAGAGCTCACTACATGCTCTAATGATCCCATTTAACAATACTTAAAGAATTCCATTATTCCAATTGATCAGAGATAGAGCACATAGATACTCATCTGATCTCATCTAATATCCAATTGAACATTTAAATAATACGGGGTATTACAAATAAAGTTATTGTATCATTGAAATTATAAAAAATAATAAAAGATGTACGTGAAATAGTTGTTCAACCGTTGAATGAAGAAAAATCAAATGAAAAAGATGAATTGTTCTGTTTATTATTTAAAATTTGTATCCAATTATAACTGCGACTAATTCAGTAACCAATATGACCTGTTACTAGTGGCACTAAAAAGAGTAGAATTAGTATAGAACTTTGAAACCGAAAAATTGTCTATCAAATACTAATTTTATTGAGTGAAAATTGTGAAAAAAATTCTTCACAAATATTTCAATAAAAGTATATTATTCTTTTTTTTAAATAAATTAACATTGTGTTTCGAATATGAGATTTCAGTTAAATAATTTTGTGTCACGCAAAATTTTTAAGGCACTCCTTCATTTTAACTTCATTATTGTTATATAAATAAAATATTTTAGAAATGTGTTGTTTTAAAATTTATCTTGTTTTTATAATTATTATGTATTTAAATTTCACAATAAAATATGTAAAAATATTTATTAAAATAAATTTGTACCAGTAAAAAGTTTAAATTTTTATTGATTTATACATTTAAATAAAAGAGAAAAACTATATAAAAAAAACCCTTAAATCAAGTAAGTTTCAACGATGACTTTATCTCTGACAACTTCATGCCAACTTTATCTCACTTTCGTAAGTACAGAAACCCTTACATCAAGTAAATTTAATTTTAACAATCAATTATTTATAAATTGTGAAGTTTCATCGGTTGTTAGTTTACATTAATATACCTAAATTTAATTTTTACAGCCAAATATGTATACATTAACCTTTTGGATTTATTTATAAAAATAAAAATTCAATATATCTAAATGACAGAAAATATTTGTTGTCATTTGGTCTTATATGTTTTATTACTTCTGTAAGAATAAACATACACTTTTATATAGAATATATAATATTTTCAAAATGAGTATTATTTTATATAGGATAGGCCATTTTGTTTGTCACCATTACAAACAAAAATTCCAATTTTGTCAATCTAATTGTGTTTGACTGATTGTGCTAAAATAATATAAAAATATTGTATTTATATTCAATACTAATATTACTAAAGTCGTCTTTAATAATATTTTATAAAATACAATTATCTATGATGTCTATATAATAAGAACACATTGTTAGCCATTAATCATACAATACAAAATGGCATTTCATATATTTCTATAACGCCCTGTATAATATTTAGCTAGAATAATACCATACAAGTGTTTTATTCGGTACCGACACAATCATAAATGCCTACATTCACATACTTGATCATTTTTTATACATAAACAACCTTTGGTACAAAGCATGGAAATTAGCCAAAACAAGAAAATCTAAGAATAAGGTACAATATTCCTCATTGTACAAGAAAATAATAAACAGTGGAATAAGCTTAACTAAGCTTCTCTTGAAACATCCAAGCATAGCTCCACTTGTAAATCAAACCTGCAAATAACACCTGAAAAATAGCAATAATATTGGGGTGAGATAATAATCTCAGTGAGTTCCCCTATCTTATGGGTTCCCTCCGCTCTATAGGGTACATGCAATCAAACGGATCCACCGTGGATCCGGGGTTTTCTCACGGTCTGTTGCAAATACACAACAATGGGCAACATCGTCATTAGTAGTCCCTTGACTCACCAATGAAATAACAATAAGTACACAACAACAATAAACAGATCAAACAACCAAGTATGCAGACCCGTACACACGTACGAGGAATCCAGAAGTAGTGTCTACCTGTCTACATAGGCCACACATATCACACCCTCGATGAGTAATCAAGTGCCTAGCGTCAAGAGATTTGCACGAGCACACAGCACGATGAGTCAGATGAGTCAGAAGTGATACACGCCTAAGTGGCCGCGGAACCCATCCGTCAATCATCAATACGTATATGTGTATCGGCAACTACAAAGATGCCTACATGACTGTACAAGCCCACAGGGAAAAAGCCTAGTGGTATTGTCTACATGACACCACTAGAGGTGAGTAACAGAGTAATATTGCCTTCATGGCATCACAACCCCACCATACCGATCACGCAGATGTGTTAACAGCGAGTGGGTAAATGCCCTATAAGACCCCCACAAGCACATCGTAACTGTAGCTCAGGTGTATACCGAGCACGCAGATGAATTAACGGCAAGTGGGAAATACGCCCTAATGGGAACCGTGAATTAGTGTAATTTGGGGTATGTTGAATTATGTGTTTCCATTATGTGATTGATGGCTAATTGCCTATGCTCTTATTGTTAAACATGTTGAGTATGTATGCATGTTAAAATACGAAATAGGTAGAGTGAGGAATATTACCGTAAATAATGTAGCAATGTGTGGAATAACATAATGACAACGCTCGTGCGTGCGGTGCCGAGGCGTGTGTCTGACAACGATCATGCGTGCGGTGACGAGGCGTGTGTCAGATACTAATGTCATAGAATGAATAAACACTAGTATGGAACATGTGTGTATCCTTTGTGGTTGTAATAAGGCATTATGGCCTTGTGATCGTCGAATACGATCACGTTAGTGTGTGTGATCACGTAATCATAACTGGTTCTTTGAGTTGCAGTTTCATGAGTCTCGAGCTCCTCTAAAACAAGGCATGGTACTTGGCAGGTTTGATTCCCATGTGTAGTACGAATGGAACCTAAGGGTAGAGACTTGTGATGGTTAACATGCCATGTGAAGTGACGGTTCACGGCGAACAGGCCGATGTTCCCGAATCCATTTCGTATGCCAAGTAAATTGCAAGGATCCATGACCCGGGTCGACTTCTAGACGTAGAAGAGGATGGGAATAGGGGATGCCTTGGCATGGTTATCGATTAGTGATATTGCGAGTTGATGAACTCATGACATATTTCCATATAGTGTGTGTGTGTGTGTGTATTCAAAGTCATCTCCCTTCCTTTTGAATTGAGCTAGGTTGTTAAAACCTTGTAAAGCAGAGATGACTTTAAGATAGATAACTCACTGAGATTTGATGTATCTCACCCCACGTTGTTGTTTACATCACAGGTACTACAGGTTCGGCGAAGGGTAAGGACAAAGTTGTTTGACTTTCCTTACGGATTATAGCTTTTGTGTGGCAAGGCTTCCGTTGTGAAGATTTTGAGATCATTAGTTGATCTAGTTCTTATTTTTATCTTTTGGAACATCTTGTATGTATAACATGCCATAGTTGTTGTATTAGGTGATTTTGGGCATTTATATGTATAATGTGTTACTAGGAACTTGAATATTTCAGTACCAAATGTATTATTCATGTATAATATATGCTTGATGTATGTATATATATATATATATATATGGGCGTTACAGTTGGTATCAGAGCAGGTCATATCCTCGACCTAGCCATGAAATAGTATAAGTATTTTTTCCCGTTTCATATGTGTTGTGTCGCCATTGGTCTTACGTGTTATATTTTTGGTATTGAGCCTGATCAACTTAATCCTATCTGTATGACATTTAGGAACATGGCCGACAGGCGCAGAAACAACCGGGGTAGACCGAGAACCACTCCAGCCGGGACAAATCCACCAGGTGATGAGGGGAATGCCCCTTTGTATCAATTTATGCAACAGATGCAGCAACAACAAAATCAGTTTGTGCAACAAATGGTACAGCAAATGGCTGGTGGCCTGCATCCTCCAGTGGTTATTCCTGAAGCTGCAAGGGGAACCTTTAGGGACTTCATTCTATGAATCCTCCAGAGTTTCAGGGAGAATTAGATTCGGTAAATGTGCATGAATGGATATCCGGTATAGAGCCGATTTTCTTAATAGTTTAGTGCAGTGAGGAAAATAAGGTGGTCTTCGCTTCTAACATGTTAAAGGGTCCTGCCATTAGGTGGTGGGAAAGCGCTTCAGCCTTAATGACAATTCAAGAGGTACCGATGGTATGGGAACAGATTAAGATAACTTTTATGGAGAAGTATTTTCCAAGTTCCTTAAGATCTCAGAAAGAGTTCGAGTTTCAATAGTTGAGACAAGGCAACTTGACTGTGGCTTCTTATGCGGAGAAATTTGAGACTATGGCTACTTATTTTAGGCAAGCCATGTATGCTCCTGATGAAAGGTGGAAGATCGATCAATTTCTATTTGGTTTGAGGGCTGAAATTTCACATAGCGTATCTCAGAGGGAATTCACTAGCTATGCTGAATTGTTAAGGCAATGTTATGTGGCGGAACATAGTTTGAAGAAGGTACAAGCGGAAGGAGAATTGAGTAGGTTGAATCAAAGTGACCGAGGGAGATTGAATCAACAATTTAGCCCAAGGAAAAAATCTTTTAAAGGGAAGCAAGTTCAGAGTTATAGGAATAGTGCACCTCCAGTGTGCCGTTCTTGTGGTAAAGTACATTTTGGTAGATGTAGTGTTGAAAGAATGAGGTGTTATCAGTGTCAGAGAGTGGGCCATATGGCGAGGGACTGTCCTCAAAATAGGAATCAAGTGCAAGAGAAGAATACCGGGCGAGTCTATACCTTGGATGCAAGGAAAGCAAAGGGTGACAATTCTTTGATTGCTGGTACGTGTCTTGTTAATGGAAATCCTTATTTTGTGTTATTTGATTGTGGAGCAACACATTCTTTTCTATCGATGCAATGTATGAAGCGACTGGGGTTGCAAGCTATTTTGTTGTCTCCACCCATGGTGGTTACTACTGCCATGGAAGAGATTGTTGAAACACCGTTAATATGTGAAAATTGTGTCTTATCGGTGGATGGAAGAGTTTTTCAAATAGATCTTATTTGCTTGCCGCTTAAGAAAGTGGATGTTGTTATGGGAATGGATTGGCTTTCTGCTAATTCGGTATTTATCGGTTGTGAGGAGAAACTAATTATTATTCCGTCCAGAGAGGCTACTCCGAAGGATATGTTGACTACTATTTTGGAAGGTACGGTTGGAATGATTAATTTCTTGTTTGAGAATGAAAAATCTGTTCTTTTGGTTCTCACCAAGGAGGTGGACGACAACCTTCAGGTTTTGAGTATTCCGGTAGTCTGTGAGTTTCCTAAAGTTTTCCCTGAGGATATCACTTCTCTTCCTCCGGTGAGGGAAGTGGAATTCTCTATTGACCTGATACTGGGGACGGCCCCAATATCTGTTTCTATGTATCGGATGGCACCACTTGAGTTAAGAGAATTGAAGGATTAATTGGAAGAATTGATGGCTAAGCATTTTGTTCGACCAAGTGCTTCGCCCTGGGGAGCTCCAGTTTTGTTGGTAAAGAAGAAGGATGGTGGAATGCGGTTGTGTATTGATTACCGTCAGTTGAATAAGGTCACCATCAAGAACAAATACCCATTGCCAAGGATAGACGACCTATTAGATCAATTGAAAGGAGCCTGTGTGTTCTCAAAGATTGACTTACGGTCGGGTTATCATCAAATTTGGGTGAAGAGTTCGGATGTACCGAAAACTTCATTTAGGATCCGTTATGGTCATTATGAATTCCTAGTAATGCCCGTTGGTGTGACTAATGCTCCGGCAGTTTTCATGGATTATATGAACCGGATATTTCAACCTTACTTGGACCAATTTGTGGTGATCTTTATTGATGACATTCTTATCTATTCTCGTGATTCTCAAGAGCACGGAGAACACCTAAGAATCGTTTTATCCATCTTACAAGAGAGACAACTTTTTGCCAAGCTAAGTAAGTGCGAGTTTTGGATGTCAGGGGTAAATTTTCTTGGTCATGTCATATCTCAAGGAGGTGTGGCGGTGGATCCATCAAAAGTAGAGGCGGTGATTAATTGGGAGAGACCGAAGAACGTTGCAGAAGTTAGGAGTTTCTTGGGATTAGCAGGTTATTATAGAAGGTTTATTAAAGGCTTTTCCCAACTGGCTTTACCAATGACGAGACTTACTCAACAAGATTGTTCGTATGAATGGAATTCGGCTTGTGAAATAATTTTTATGAGTTTGATGAAAAGATTGATGACCGCTCTTGTTTTGATTATTCCTGATCCTAGCAAGTCGTATGAGGTATATTGTGATGCATCGAAGATGGGATTAGGAGGTGTGTTAATGCAAGATGGACATGTGGTGGCTTATGCTTCTCGACAGTTGAAAGTCTATGAAGAGAATTATCCAACGCATGATTTAGAATTCGCGACAGTTGTGTTTAGTTTGAAAGTGTAGCGTCATTATTTGTATGGTGTACATTTTGAGATGTTCAGTGATCACAAGAGTCTAAAGTATCTTTTCGATCAGAAAGAGTTGAACATGCGTCAAAGGAGGTGGATGGAGTATTTGAAGGATTATGATTTGGAAATAAAATACCATCTAGGTAAAGCGAATAAAGTAGCGGATGCACTGAGTAGGAAAGTGTTGCATAGTGCCGACTTGATGATGTTAGAGTATGCCTTAATGGAAAAGTTTAGAGATCTAAATCTTCAATTTATTTGGACTCAAAATTGTGTGATTATGGGGAATTTGAATGTCACCTCTACTCTTAGAGAGGAAATCCAACAAGGACAAGGGTTGGATGAGAAGTTATAAGAAATTTCGACTCAACCGGGTTTTGTGCGAACAACCAACGTGATTATTTTGTTTAACCAAAGAGTTTGTGTTTCGGATGATACGGTGTTAAAAAGAAGGGTTTTGGAAGAAGCGCATAAGAGTACTTTTACCATACATCCTGGTTCTTCGAAGATGTATCAAGATTTAAAGATGGACTATTGGTGGTCTGGGATGAAAAAGGATGTTGCGGTGTATGTGTCGGAATGTGCGATATGCCAACAGGTGAAGATTGAACACCAAAGACCGGGTGGCTTATTGCAACCTTTAGAAATTCCGGTGTGGAAGTGGGATAGTATTTCGATGCACTTCGCAGTGGGATTACCCCGTGCGCAAGGCGGTTATGATTCGATTTGGGTAATTGTAGATCAGTTGATGAAATCTGCTCATTTCTTGGCCGTAAAGACTACTTACAAGGCAAGTCATCTTTCAAAGTTGTTCATTTCGGAAATTGTGAGATTGCATGGTGTTCCATCTAGTATTGTTTCGGATAGAGATCCAAAGTTTACTTCAAGATTTTGGAGAGCTTTTCAACAAGCTATGGGAACGAAGTTGTGTTTGAGCACGTCGAATCATCCGCAAACAGATCGACAGACAGAACGGACAATACAAACCATGGAAGATATGTTAAGAGCTTGTGTACTAGAAAGTGGAGGAAATTGGATAGAACTTCTACCGTTGATTGAGTTCTCTTATAACAACATTTATCATGCAAGTATTGGTATGGCTCCTTATGAGGTGTTATATGGGAGGAAGTGTAGAACGCCATTGTGTTGGGCGGAGGTTGGCGAAGATAGAATTTTGGGACCCGAGATTATTCACGAGACCATGGAAAAGATTACAATGATTCGTGAAAAAGTTAAGCAAGCACAAGATCGTCAGAAAAGCTATGCGGACAATTGTAGGAGACCTTTGGAATTTGACGAGGGTGGTCATGTATTTTTTAAGGTTACTCCGAGATTGAGATTGAAACGACCATTTAAATTGAGGAAGTTAAGTCCAAGATACGTGGGACCATATCTGATCTTAGAAAGAATTGGGGAAGTAGCATACAGATTAGCCTTACCACCTTCTCTGTCAGAGATGCACGATGTTTTTCATGTATCTCAGCTTCGAAAGTTTATTCCAGATCCTCTTCAGCCAATCCTACCCGATACTATTGATATAGAAGCAGATTTAACGTTTGAACCTCAACCGAGTCGTATCACAGGAAGAGAAACTAAGGTTTTAAGGAATAAGGAGATTCCTCTGGTTAAGGTTCAGTGGGATGAGACGCATCTGGGTGATGCAACGTGGGAACTAGAATCAGAGATGCGAGACGTTTATCCTCATCTTTTCAGGTAATTGTTTTAAATTCGTGGGCGAATTTTTATTTAAGGGGGGAGGATGTAATACCCCGTAAATTATTTTACTCTGGATAATATTGTTATGATTAACCGGGTTCCGGTTTACTCTGAGAACTTATTGGATAAAATAATTAGAGTAAACTGATGAGCTCGGAGCAGATCAAATTAATATTATCTGACTCTGAGGTTTTAATTGTTGGAGCTTGTTGGTTCTTGGATTGGCTAGAATTTCGGTAAAAGAATGCTGTTCAATGTCTGATGGTTGATGTCATGACATTGAGTCTTAACATTGGATAATAATAAGTGTTTAAGTTGGATGTCTGATGTCACATGCGATGTTGTGACATCAGGTCTGCAGAAGATTAATAACATCAGGTTTAGTGATTTTGTTAGGGTTTGCGTTTTAGCTGGATATTGGGAGAGATGTTAGTCTCATTTGATGTGGATATCTTGGGATAGATATTCTCTGTTGCATAGAGATTTGATGCAGATTTGTAGGGAGGTTTAAAGACTGAGATTTAAAAAGATTTTGGGGATAAAATATGTTTTGAAGATTCAGTTTTAAATAACAAATCAGGTCAGATATTGCAGAGGATCCAAGCCTAATTCAGATGGCTATATGAAGCGCATCAACCAAAGGAAGAAGACACGAAAAATAGACAGAAGATAGAGAGCTTTGACTGGAGGTTAAGCATTGTCTTTGTACGAGTATTGGGTTAACCATTCAAGTGTGAATTGGTGAGTGTAATCTGTCCTCTCTAGAGCTATGAAGCAAGAGAGTTTTGTAACTTGATCAAAGCTGTGAAGCAGGATCAAGGTGTTTCTCAAAGTGGTTGATCTTTGAGAGGTTTTAGGGATTGAGTAGTGTTCTCAAACCTAAATGGGATCTTAGGTAGAAAGTTCATTAGTAGAAATTAAGTTTAAGAGATTGTCAACTAGGTTGTTGAGTCTGTAAATTAATTCTACAAGTAGTGAATTTCATCCCTGGCTTGGTAGCCCCCAAATTAAATTGTTGAACTGAACTGGGTAAACAATTATGTGTGTTTCTGTCATTGTTTGTTATTGTCCATAGCAGAGTGTGTTGTTGTGACATCACACGTAACATCACATATCTGGTACCAGAATTTCAATTGGTATCAGGGCAGGCATCCTGCTCTGCATCTGGGTGAGATCTAGGGCTGATACTTTCTGGTAAAGATGGACAAGAAAGTTGGTGGATTTGTGAATAGACCCCCTATTTTGGATGGCTCTAATTATGATTATTGGAAACCAAGGATGATTACCTTTTTGAAATCCTTGGACAGCAGGGCGTGGAAGGCTATCATAAAGGAATGGAAAGCACCTGTTGTTGTTGAGAAAGATGATGCTGGTAAAGAAAAAGAAGGCAGCTCAAAACTGAAACCTGAAGAAGAATGAACCAAGGAAGAAGATGAGCTTGCCCTTGGTAATTCCAAAGCTCTAAATGCTATCTTCAATGGAGTTGATAAAAACATCTTCAGGTTGATCAACTCATGTGAAGTTGCTTAGGAAGCATGGGATATTTTGAAGGCTACACATGAAGAATCATCTAGAGTTAAGATGTCAAGACTTCAGCTTCTAACATCAAAATTTGAAAGTCTGAAGATGAGACTATCCATGACTTCCACATGAGTATTCTTGCGTTGTCCAATGCATCCAGTGCCCTTGGAGAAAAGATGTCAGAAGAAAAGCTTGTAAGGAAAATCCTTAGGTCCCTTCCTAAGAGGTACAAGATGAAGGTGACTGCCATTGAAGAAGCACAAGACATCAGCCAAATGAGGGTTGATGAGCTCATTGGATCTCTTCAAACTTTTGAGCTGGGGTTGAATTAGGAAGAACCTGAAAAGAAGCCAAAGAGTATAGACTTGGTTTCAAATCCTCAAGAAGGGAAAGGGAATAGTACTGAATCCCAGGAGGATCTATCTCAGGCCATTGCTATGTTGGGAAGGCTGTTCAACAAGGTGTTCAAAAGAATGAACAAGAACTTCAAGCCTAATCTCAAGAACATCGCTTCTGACATCAGCAAGTCTAAGGAGAAGGATGAAGAGAAGACTGCTCAAGACAAGGGTGTTCAATGCTTTGAGTGTGAAGGTTATGGACATGTTAAGAAAGAATGTCCCACATTCCTGAAGAAGCAGAAGAAAGGCATGACAGTTTCTTGGTCAGACTCTGACAGTGAAAGTAAAGGAGAGTCAGCCAAATATGTCAAAGCTTTAACTAGAACAGTTGTTTTTGATGGTGATTCAAGTGATGAGGAACTGACTTTTGAGGAGTTAGCATCCACTTATAAAGAGCTTTGTCTGAAGAGTGCAGAAATCTATCATGAAAGTGAAAAACAGAAGAAACAGATTGTTCAGCTTGAGACTGCTAAAGCTGATTTGGAAAATGAAGTCTTATTGGTCAAAGCTCATCTTGATCATATGACCAAATCTGTTAGGATGCTGAACAGTGGTACAGACACACTTGACAAGATCCTTCAGACAGAAAAGGTTGTTGGAGATAAGTTAGGCATAGGATTTGTGGTTGAGGAAAAGGTATCTGCTGAAGCAAGCACTTTAGGAACCAAGAAGGAGATGTCTCAACCAATGTCTCAACATCACACAAAGAGACAGGATCCTAAAACTAAGCAGGTAGCTTATCCACAACCTCAAAATGATGGGAAGAGGCATGCTCATGGTCCTCATCAAAGGAAGGCACATGTTTCTGGAGCTAGGCAGTATATGCCTCCACAATATCATAAGAGCATGCAGGCTTCTAGGTTCAAATAGAACATGTTCCATCAGATGTCTCAACATCAGGGAAACATGTATGGCTATGGATATAATAATGTTGTGCCTTATTATTATGGAAGAAGGAAGCCTCATCACCATAGAAGACAACCAAAAGGACAGCATCCTTACCATAGAAGACAACATTATGGGTGGCAGCCACAACAGTATCATCATCAAGGTGGCAGAAGGTTTAACCACTTCAGAGAAGACAGAGTTTGGTCCTTTTACTGTGGCAGATTTGGACACATACAGTTTTCTTGTTTCAAGCTACATGGTTATCCCAAGTCTAACCCTCAACCCAGGCAGAAGGTGAACATGCCCAAGGTTGTTAAACAGTGGGTTCCTAAACCTCAGGCCAAATGTTTATTGGCTCACACCTCAGATGGACATTTTTCTAAGGATGGATGGTACTTTGACAGTGGATGTTCAAAGCACATGACTGGATTCAAAAACCAATTGGTGGATGTCAATTCTTGCTCCTCAATTGATGTTACTTTTGGAAATGGAGAGAAAGGGGTGGTAAAAGGTGTGGGAAAAGTGAAGTGTCATGATGGACCTGATCTTGACAATGTGCTTCTTGTCAAAGGTTTGAGTGCTAATTTGATTAGCATAAGTCAGCGTTGTGATGATGGATATAAGGTCAGCTACACTAAGGATGAGTGTTTGATAACTAATGAGGAAAATGAGGTAGTTATGAAAGGAGCCAGATCCAGAGATAATTGCTATCAATGGGTACCTCAAGTGGACAGCTTATCTAGTGATGTTAAGGTTGATGTTGTAACATCAGAGTGTGACAACAAGTGTGAAAGTCTGCTGAAAGGTCAATTAGGGTTAATTACTCTTAATGTGAATCCTTTTAAATTTTTAACGGGAAAGTTAATTTGGAGGGAGAAACTCATTGATTGGTCTTTAAGGGATACACAAAATCAGGCGCCATACCTTAGACCATCATTCCCTATTGTAGCAATATCATGCTTCATCAAAGGTCATATCTCCCAACGGTTCATCTCCTTCAACAAGGAGAATCATCTGTCTCTGAACCTATACTGCTTCAAGGGAACCATGTCAAAACAGATGTCTTCTCCATCACAGAAATCTGCATCTCAAAACTCTTCGCGGGAAAAAGTTAGGGTTTCTTCAGACGAAGGTTCTGCAGCTGATACTATGAACATAGAGCCTATTTCCATGATGCTCCCAGAGTCAGGTAAATCTAGACCTTCTAAACTTGTTTAAAAAATGGCTGCGACTACCTTTAGAGATAATGAAACAAAGAAGCTTGTTACTAGTGTTCTATTTAGTGATAAAACAGTACCTAGGTCATCCACTTCTCTAACTGTTGAAGAAAAGTTTGATGTTGACAAGAGAATGGGTAATCTAGCTACCAAAATCCTGGACAAAGGTATACCTGTGAAAGGACTTTCTGTACCTTTGAATCAGATGCCTGCAGAAAAGGTAGATATGCAAGGAGTTGATTCAGATCTTCATAGACTTGCTATGTCTGTTATTGAAGATTCTGAAGTGGGAGTGGAAGAAGAGGATGTGCATGAGGAAACTAATGTTAAGGCAGATGTTAGAACATCACCTGTTGAAACTACTCCTGGTGATGAAAAGAACGAGGATGTGATCAATGTGGTTGATTTATCTGATGATGAGGTCATTAGTACCAGCACAGCAAGAAAGATAAAGATAGAACTGCTGATAAGATCCTTGGAACAAGGTGATGGTGATAAAGGTGCTAATTGTAGCGAGTGATTTTTGGATGTGGTTGCGAAGCACGATCACTCTAGTACTACAGTTCGATTCATTTTTTATCCTATTAAAGCTGATGAAGAAAGGGAAATAGATGTCTCCAATTAACCCTACTTGCATACTGAGATTAAACAGCGGTCTGTTAGGTTACAGATGCTACAAAGATTCGAGGTTTTTCCTAGTTTATTTTGTTGACGAGGGGTGCTTTAGGCTATTGGTTGAGATGTTAGGACGGATATATATGAAAGTATGGGATTTTGGGTTTTTGTTTAGTGTGCTCGCTAAGATTTTTCTTTCAATCTTATGCCTACGTATTCCCGTTTACCGAAACAGGGAAATCAGAGCTTTCTTAGTTCCTCCTATTCTATGGGAGGAAATGGTTGTTTTGGTGTCTTGTTCAAAGCCCAAGACATGAAGCGAAAGGTGGTTTGTATCTTGTTCAAAGCCCAAGATGTGAAGCTGAAGGGTTTATTTGTATCTTGTTCGAAGCCCAAGATGTGAAGCTAAAAGTGTTGACCTTAGAGAGAATTTGTCATCTCTAAAGAGGGGTTTGTCTGTTACGACTGTGTATAAAGGAGAATTACTTTAACTAGGATTTATGAATCCGGCAATGCCATAATTTCCTTTATAGGGGATTTCAACCTGAAGGAGAAGACTTTAACTCAGTGTAGAGTAATGCCATCTTTCCTTAGGAATTTCTCATACTAAAAGAGGGACATTGGCATGGATGTAGATGATCCAGAGGCTTGCCGCTTACAGCAGTTAGATGGAGGGGAAGGAGTTGTTGATGTTTGTGTACTGTGAACGAGGCACAACTTTGATGCTAAAAGGTTAATTGGATCAACCAGTGGTTTTCTTATACAAAGCCTAAGAGGAGGCTAATATGTGTCTCGTACAAAGCCCGGGAGAGAGGCTAAAAGGTTTTTGACTCGACGATAAAGTGTTTTGGTATCTCATATAAAGCCCGAGATGAAGGTTATTTGACTCAACAAGAGAGTTTTTGTATCTCGTACAAAGCCCGAGATGGAGGCAAAAGGGGGATTGACTCAACGAGGGAGTCTCTTTAGGTGTCTCGTACAAAGCCCGAGAGAGAGGCTAAACGTTGTTTGACCCCGCTGGGGAGAATCATTGTACAAAGCTCAAGAGGAAGCTAACTTCATTGGAGAAGGATCATTATACAAAGCCTAAGAGGAGGCTGTGGTTACTGTTTCAGTTGAGTGACAGGTCCAGTATACTGATTTTGAGAGAGAAAATCAGTTCTTATATGAGCAACACTGTACTCAAGGATTTGATTCGAGGATCCGGGTTATTCCTGTTCTTTAAGGAAGTGGGAAATCCGAAGGGTATTGAGACTGTCCGAGTCTACGGGATTCCTTCCTATTCTTGAAGGGGTCACTTGAGAATTTCTTTGAGACTCAAGGAGATTAGACTGTCCAAGTCTAGAGTGTCATCTTTTGTACTGTGCTTTGAGAAACAGTAGTAGACTCTATGAAAGGACTGTTCTATGCAGATGATTAAGTTCTGTTCCTATACCTCTAGGAGGTCGTCGGGACAATTCGTATGAAGCCCAAGAGGAGGCTGGAAACTTTTAAGAAGCCGACGGGTCCTTGTACGATGCCTAAGAGGAGGCTATCATTCCCGAGGAAGAATCATTATACGAAGCCTAAGAGGAGGCTGTGAATACTTCTAAGAAGCCGTAGGGTCCTTGTACTAAGCCCAAGAGGAGGCTAGGTTGCTTTTAGGAAGCCTGTGGGTCCTTGTACGATGCCTAAGAGGAGGCCGATGCTTTTAAGAAGCCCGTGGGTCCCCAAACCCCGAGAAATTCAAGGCAAGCTATTCACAAGGAATAGATCAAGTCAGGAAAGTTTGAGAATTTGGAAGAAACTCAAAGATGCCATTCACGGAGAATACATTCATCTCTAGGAATATAGTTTCTTGACAATTCCTAATGAGGACAGTCGAAGAGAAGACTGTATCTGGTGGTCCTATTAGGGATCTAGTTGTCTATTTCTACGAATAAACGAAACGGCGTCACCTAGTTCTAGACGTAGTGGCCGGGGAAACTCTAAATATCTATACTATTATTACACAGTTGATATGAGTTTATGAAAGAAGACTTACAGTGAAACAGCCCCACAATACAGTTTATATGTATATGAAAGCGGTAAATGAAAGCGATAACCACTTACTCGGTTATAGAGCTTCCATGCTGTTTGGTTAGTTGTTCAACAAATAAAGATTGAAAACAATAGTATATTCAAAATCAAAGGAGAAAGTGCTTTGAAAAAGAAATATTTGGGGCTTACAGCTCAAGGAGAGGCCCAGGGTTTTATCAGTGAGCGCACTGTTATTTTTGTACAGAGGGACTTATACAAGTGACTGAGGCCCAAAAAGGTTTTCTGTACAAAGGGATGGGTGTTACACTCTCTCAAGAGGCCCAAAAGGTTTAAAGAAAAAGAGTGGGGCTTATAACACGAGGGTAGGCCCAGTTGACTTTTCGTTTAAAAATGGCGATGGCGCCGAGATTTTCTTTTAACGCGAAGAGGCTTATACAATATCTGAGGCCCAAATGATTTTGGTAAAAGGGGGTTGGGTCTTACACTCTATTAGAGGCCCAAAAGTTTTGAATGGGTCTTATAGCTCAAGGAGAGGCCCAAAAGGTTATTTTTCAAAAGGCGACGATCGCGCCTTTTGTTTTTGACGGTATCGGGACTTATACAATGCACTGAGGCCCAAAAAATGATTTGGTCAAAAAAAGGATTGGGTCTTACACTCTATTAGAGGCCCAAATGATTTGAAAATGATTTATGAGGGTTGAATTAATCCAAAAACCCTAATTTGTTTTCAAAAATGTGTTTTAATTGAATAAAAATTCAATTAAAATGATCAAAATTGTTTAACATAGGAAAAACAAATTGTGATTTTGGATTAATGTTTCAAAAATTAAGTATTGACCTACAAAATAATAAGAAAGCATTAAAAGTTGCAAAATCAAGGTGGAAAAAATATTTTAAATGTCAAAAATAATTAAAACATTAATTCTTTGTAAAAATATCAATTATATAAAACAAATAATATTTTTGGGATTTTTTGGGAAAATAAAATATTTTAACATTTTTGTGAATTATTAAAAAAAGAATCAACTCAAAATCATTAAAACTCAGAGAGAAATTAATTTTTGAATCAATTAAATAAAATCACAAAATTCAAATATTTGAATTTATGAAAATGGCGCCAAGAACACCCAAGAACACGCGCGTGTTCTGGGCTTGCCCAGATTTGCATTTTCTCTCCAATCTCACTGAATACTTGATTATATCATGCAATCCACATACCAATCAACTCGTTTCAACCTCACGATCATGTCTATGGTATTTAATTTCATTTAAATTAAACATATAACAAGAAATCACGAAAAATCCTCAAGAACCCTAATTTCTGCATGAAGGCTAGGATTTTTGATACACGATTCAAACAATGCAATTAATTGAGGGGAAATATTCCATGCATGATTATGAACATTTGGCAAAAGTATTGTGCGAGGAAATATGCATAGATTGAGAGATGACCAAGTTTAAGCTTACCTCTAGGTCGTGACAGCAAGAGGAAATTGATTTCTGAGTAGGAGGTGTTACAGATGAATTGTGATGATCTGAACAGCTTCCCTACACCCTATGGAGTGTGTTTGAATGCTTGGACTTGACTGAGAATGGTTGGATCACTTCATGGCATCTCAACTGCACTTTGGTTAAAATCTTGAGCAATTGGCTGGTGATTCTTAGAAATCGGTGTTCCAGTTGTTGTTTAAATGTTTGATCAGCTCACATATGATGTATATGAGGTGTGTGTGTGATTGGTTTGAGTGGAATTGCTCTCTAATGAAAAACCCGATAGTGACTTGCTAAGAAAGGCATTTTTTAGAGTGAGAAGTGGTTTTTGAGAGAGGCAAGTGTTGTAGGCCTTTGGTGTACTTAAACTGATCACAATTGAGCTCTGTTTATAGTAGATCAAGTTTGTTTTAGGATCCACAGTGAATGGCAACTGCAGCAGGTGTTTGTTCAATGTTGGCCAACGGAAATCCAAGTCTCCTCTAGCCATTGACTAGAGGTTAGGGCACAGGGTTGTGGTTCCCTTCGTCTTGGATAAGTCTTGACTGAATTCAGTTGAGAATGGCTCAGTCCATGCCACCTTGATGCTCCCATTGAATGCTCTAATCCAAAATTGGAGTCTTGTCCCTATTTTGCCCATTCTAGGTTCAACATGCTATTTCTTGTTCCAAAGACTTTGGAGGCTTTGCTCAGTGATTGTCCCATTTAGATTCAATCCTCTGAGGTGTCCAAGTGGATAGAAGCATTTGGATTTGGCTAATTTTGGCAAATCGAGCAAAAATGCAAATTCTGCCTTGCCTTGGCAGATTTCAGCAAGGCAACTTTCCAATGTTATATCTCATGACTCAAATGGAATTTGGTAATGTTCTTGGCCATTTTGGAAAGCCCTTACATGATACAACAACTGTTTGAACATGTTTGGTTTTGATCTCTTTTGAATCCAAGTGAAAAATCCCCCTACATTTGGCAAAAAGTAGGGTAAAATCTGACTTAGTGAAATTTTCACTAAGTGTTGGAGCAAAGTGACTTTTCTTGATTTTGATCACTCCATAACTCAAAATCCACAATGAATTGGAATTATGTCTAGTTGAAGTTTTTGTAGAGGCAATGAGATCTACAAATCAAGCCTTGGATGGGAGAAAATGGCTTTGTGGTTTAGGAGTTATGGTCCTCTAAAGTTGGTACCCTAGCCACTTTATTTTTAACTTAGAAAATTTTCTAAGTTTTTTATGGTTACCCCTTTTTCAAGTTATCCAACTTTTCTTGATTTTTCTTGATGAATGATGATTCAAATCATACATTAACATCATTTTAGGGTTAAAAATCCATTTTGGTGAAAAATCTCACAAAGTCAAAGTTGACTTTTGTGCACAATTGACTTTTTATCAGATGAATTCCAAACTGTGCAATTCTTCATGAAATCATGTTCTTGACCTAAATCAAACTTGATGGACATGTTCCATGGGTGTCATAGGGTATATTGATGCATGTCATAGGGCTTGGGAGCATGTCCTGGTCAAAAGTCAAAGTTACAGTTGACTTTTTCCTTAAAACCCTAACTGTGGTGCAGATGAAATTGAAACTTGTTGCTCAAGCCTCTTGGATTAATCCATTGTTTCAAATGGATCAATATAGTTAATTAGAGACCCTCAAACCTTCTCTTGAGGTCTTGGCTCATGATTTACCCTAAAAGTCAACTTAGGGGTGAATTAGGTCATGAAACCCTAATTCCTGATTTTTTATGAATGCATCCCCTGAGGTAAAATTGACTTGATGATTGGGTCCATGAGGTCCCATAAAGTATATTAGGTTATGTTTTGGATCATTGGCTTGTACCCAGATAAAAATTTTCATCTGGAGGCCCTGGTCGACCAAAACCCTAATTTGGTGACACTGTCGATCTTGAGACTTGATCCACCTAGAAGGGAGCAGCCTTGTGCTTGATCCTTGAAGTGGGAGTCCTTTTGATCCATTATAGGTGTTAGACAAGTTGAAGATCATGTCATTCCTTGATTGATCCTTTGTCTAAGAACTCTGAGAGGGCTTGAAACCCTAATTCTTGATTGTAGTGAATGCTCACCCATCTTTGGGGAGACTGATGAAGTATGATGGCCCATCCCTATTGTGATGATGATTTGCACAATGATGGGAAATCCTAGTGGTCAAAATTTGGGGTATGACACTAATGTCAATACTGAAAATTCAGAAACTCTAATTTGAATACTGAAAATCCTAATGTCAATACTGAAAATTTTGATGAAGACTAGTTTCCTTGCTGCTTTTTCTAGATAGTAGTTTAGTTTTATTTTTTTTGTTCTGCACTGTAATTTGAATATTGTGGGTTGTTAAGTACTTTTTATGTTCTATGATTTTTCTTGTCTTGTATGCTGACTTTAGACTGACAATGAGAGCTTGTTTAGGACTAACTGTAGTGAGTAGGACTTACATGTTGAGGTATGTCCAATTGTGGCTAAAAAGGGGGAGAGTTAGCCAAGAGTCAGTCAAGGTGCCAAGAAGAAGAATTAGTCATTGTAAAATGCTAAGGAGTGCAGCTAGTGTGATGCTGAAATGCAGATATTCAGGGGGAGAGTTGTTGAACAGTTGCTGGCATGCTGATTCTTGCTTTGAGGGGGAGCTTGACCAATGCTGCTACTAGTTAGTGCTGAAGTATGTAGCAGAGTATTGGAGTGTGTGCAGCATGCTGAAAGCATTGTGAAGCTGTTATGAAGAAATGCTGCTGCAAAGGTTGGTAAAATATTCATGTTTATCCGCTGCTGAAGTCTCTGATGGTGCAGAGATTGTTTTAGCCAAAATTAGCCAAAGGGGGAGATTGTTGGTTCTTGGATTGGCTAGAATTTCGGTAAAATAAAGTTGTTCAATGTCTGATGGTTGATGTAATGACATTGAGTCTTGACATTGGATAATAATAAGTGTTTAAGTTGGATGTCTGATGTCACATGCGATGTTGTGACATCAGGTCTGCAGAAGATTAATAACATCAGGTTTAGTGATGTTGTTAGGGTTTGCATTTTAGCTGGATATTGGGAGAGTTGTTAGTCTCATTGGATGCGGATATCTTGGGATAGATATTTTCTGTTGCATAGAGATTTGATGCAGATTTGTAGGGAGGTTTAAAGGCTGAGATTTAAAAAGATTTTGGGGATAAAATCTGTTTTGAAGATTCAGTTTTAAATAACAAATCAGGTCAGATATTGCAGAGGATCCAAGCCCAATTCAGATGGCTATATAAAGCGTATCAACCAAAGGAAGAAGACACAGAAAATAGACAGAAGATAGAGAGCTTTGACTGGAGGTTAAGCATTGTCTTTGTACGAGTATTATGTTTACCATTCAAGTGTGAATTGGTGTGTGTAATCTGTCCTCTCTAGAGCTGTGAAGCAAGAGAGTTTTGTAACTTGATCAAAGCTGTGAAGCAGGATCAAGGTGTTTCTCAAAGTGTTTGATCTTTGAGAGGTTTTAGGGATTGAGTAGTGTTCTCATACCTAAGTGGGCTCTTAGGTAAAAAGTTCATTAGTAGAAATTAAGTTTAGGAGATTGTCAACTAGGTTGTTGAGTCTGTAAATTAATTCTACAAGTAGTGAATTTCATCCCTGGGTTGGTAGCCCCCAGATTAAGTCGTTGAACTGAACTGGGTAAACAATTCTGTGTGTTTCTGTTGTTGTTTGTTATTGTCCATAGCAGAGTGTGTTGTTGTGACATCACACGTAACATCACATATCTGGTACCAGAATTTCAGAGCTTTAGAGTCTATTTGGACAATCAGTAGTGTTACTAATTGATGATATCTTACTATATCATTTACTTTCCACCCTTTTTCAAGACTTAGAAACAAAGGAAGAAAAAGATAGAAAGAAGTTGGAAAGAAGGAAGAGGAAAGGAAGGAAAAGAGAAGAAAACTTGGAAGAGAGAAAGATCAAGATCATCATCCATTCTTCATCAAATCGTCTTCCAATCTTCATCATCATCATCTATTCAAGGTGGGTTATAGATAGAAACCTTTGTTTTAGATTTTCTTGAGTTCTAGAACCTAGGTTAGAATTGTGAGAAAAATTAATAATCTTGCAAATCTTGAATTTAACGGTTGAAATGCCGTATAAACTGTGTAGTGTAATCATTAGCCATGTATGATCATTTGTTAATGCATGTTTGTATGTTGGGTGAAGTTTTGGGATGGGATTTTGGTCCCAAAGCTCTGTTTTCATGCTGCTGGAAAACCTAGTTTTCGCAGGTTCGCACTAGGAATCCCCTAGCGAAGGGGAAAGCGAGCATTCGCTGGCTATTCGCACGACGAAGGTGAGGGTGAACGTTCTCCAGAAGTTTGCACTGCGAACTTTACCTCGTTTCAGTTCTATCTTGGTTCGCTAGACGTTCGTACTGCGAATGGGGAAGCGAACCCAGTGTTGTTTAGGCATTCACTGGGAGCTTCGCACTGCGAATGAGAAAGCGAGCATTCACTGGTGCTTCACATTGCGAACGTGACAGATCCTCAAACTTGTTTCTTTCATAACTTTTGACTCGGTTATCCGATTTGAGTATTCTTGGTATCGCTGTGAAGCTATGAAAATACTCTATGTAATGGAAGTGGAAAATACTGGTTTTGATGCCCGATTAAATAAATCAGAGGGAACCGTGAATTAGTGTAATTGGGGGTATGTTGAATTATGTGTTTCCATTATGTGATTGATGGCTAATTGCCTATGCTCTTATTGTTAAACATGTTGAGTATGTATGCATGTTAAAATACGAAATAGGTAGAGTGAGGAATATTACCGTAAACAATGTAGGAAAGTGTGGAATAACATAATGACAACGCTCGTGCGTGCGGTGCCGAGGCGTGTGTCTGACAACGATCGTGCGTGTGGTGTCGAGGCGTGTGTCAGATACTAATGTCATAGAATGAATAAACACTAGTATGGAACATGTGTGTATCCTTTGTGGTTGTAATAAGGCATTATGGCCTTGTGATCATCGAATACGATCACGTTAGTATGTGTGATCACGTAATCGTAACCGGTTCTTTGAGTTACAGTTTCATGAGTCTCGAGCTCCTCTGAAAGAAGGCATGGTACTTGGTAGGTTTGATTCCCGTATGTAGTACGAATGGAACCTAAGGGTAGAGACTTGTGATGGTTAACAGGCCATGTGAAGTGACGGTTCACGGCTAACAGGCCGATGTTCCCTAATCTATTTTGTATGCCTAGTAAATTGTAAGGATCCATGACCCGGGTCGACTTCTAGACGTATAAGAGGACGGGAATAGGGGATGCCTTGACATGGTTATCAATTAGTGATATTGCGAGTTGATGAACTCATGACATGTTTCCATATAGTATGTGTGTGTACTCAAAGTCATCCCCCTTCCTTTTGACTTGAGTTAGGTTGTTAGAACCTTGTAAAGCCGAGAGGACTTTAAGATAGATAACTTACTGAGATTTGATGCATCTCACCCCACGTTGTTGTTTACATCACAGGTACTACAGGTTCGGCGAAGGGTAAGGACAAAGTTGTTTGACTTTCCTTACGGATCATAGCTTTTGTGTGGCAAGGGTTCCGTTGTGAAGATTTTGAGATCACTAGTTGATCTAGTTCTTAGTTTGATCTTTTGGAACATCTTGTATGTATAACATGCCATAGTTGTTGTATTAGGTGATTTTGGGCATTTATATGTATAATGTGTTACTAGGAACTTGTATATTTCAGTACCAAATGTATTATTCATGTATAATATACGCTTGATGTATGTATATATATATATATATGGGCGTTACATACTCCGATTCAAGTATACATCACAATCTCATCCCATCACATCACATCCGAACGTTCAACCGGAACGAACGGGAACAAGCAAGGAAATGATCACATCATATCATTTATCGACATAATGCATTATATTTAACACATATACAAGGAAGACGTAACAAGTGATCACCTCAAGCCATTTAGCAAGCCATAATCAATATATAAGCATAACCTGTTAAACATAATCAATATAGTAATTCACAAACATTTCAAGGCATACAAGCCACTACTATTCTCTACCAAGCATCCTTGGTTAACTCATGGTCTCACACACCATTTAATACCTCATTGAATTATCTTTCCAATGGCTTTGGACTCGTATCAATTGGATTCCCGATCCTTAAGTTTTGGTGGAAACATAATTACATACATTAAATTTCTCTACTTATCTTATCAATCCGTAGCATATAGCCATGTTTCTACATCACCATCACAAAGATCATTGAAATAGATTTCCAACACTTCAGACCGTGCCCCGATCTGAGTTACGGTTCTCAAGTTACGACGAAAATACGAAAATAATGTTTTGTTGTCTCAGTCAATTTCGCCCGGCGAATGGAAGGCGAAGCAGACTCGCCTCTAGCTCGCCTGGCGAATCTGGACGAACCAGAACTCTCCCAAAACGTGTTTGGGACCTAAAAATGATCAAAACCTTCAACCCATATGATATTATTGCACCCAATGACCCAAAATAACATGTTATAACACATTTAGACATGCATTTCACACAAAACATCATAAGAATACATTTGGACATGTTATTTCACATAAAACTCTAAACCCCAAACATGAATTTTGTTCCCAAACTTCCTACCCAAGTTCTATCTAATCGAACTCACCTAGTAGGAGAAGATTGATGATGGAGATGATGATGAATCCAAGCTTCTCTTCTTCTTTCCCTTCTTTTCTCTTCTTTCTCTCGTTTTCCTCTTTCTCTTTTCTTCACGTTTTCCTTTTTCTTTTTTCTCCCACTTCTCTTCTTTTCTTCTCATACAAATATATATATCTATATATATATATATATATATAATACTTATTATATAATATAAATCCAATAGGGTAAAATATCTCGAATTGATATTTTGTCTTCTAACGCCAATTGATCACTTATTAGAGTTACCTTAAAATACTTTCTTGAACTAATAAATATTAATCCGTCTCTTTAATAAAATAATTGATCTCTTTAGAGTTCACCAGTTGCTCTATTGGTCCCAATTGACTATACTTAAATCACTTAGAGGATTCCATAAATCCAATTAATCAAAGATAGAGCACATAAATACTCATCTGATCTCATCTGATATCCGATTGAGCATTTAAATAATACGGAGTATTACACTCTCCCCCCTTAAATTGAAATTCGCCCCCGAATTTCCTTCGCTCAACAATAACCACAACTTGCATCATTGTCTTAGATCCATACTTAATCTTTACTTCCGTTCAAAATTCTGACGTATTCCAATTCCAACTTGACTTCACAGACCAAAATCCTTATTTTCACAATTTATCAAACGTTCCTTAATTATACTCTTGTTCCAATTTTGGGTTAACTTCTAAGTTTGCTTTTTCCATAACTCTTCTGTTGTTCCTTACAAAACACTTAGTCGCATCTTACTTTGGAAAGAATGTACCATTCTACATTCCTCTACTGAGTTACAAACAAAACCGTAACACCTTATCTTGGTTTAGGATAACAAACACTCCTCAAATTTTTTCTTTCACGATGTAATTTAGTGATTTCTTTCCTTTATCCAATTCCCGGCAACTATCCTTTCATAAATCCTTCAACGTTCAAAACTGCTTCATAAATTGTCAAACGACTCAATTACCAATTCCATCTAGTCTGATGCTGTACAGGGTACTCATTAAATCTGATATTCCATTCCTTTCGTGTCATACCAAAAGGTAACACACTTAGAACAAGATCTCCTTATTTCCATACTTACAAGTAATAATTCGTCTAAATTCTTATTATTTTGACATAAATCCTCATTTGTCACCTTCCACTGTGTAACCCAAATTCTAACAGTGGAACTGTAAGACCTATAAAAGTACATTAGCAGGAATTATAATTTTGGAATATTAAATAGTATTATGCTATTTTATTTTATCGGTTTCTTATTTAATTGTTTATTTTGACAAATTTTGTTGAAATTGTATTGGGTCTAAATGAGACTTTCACAATTCGCACAATGACTATATTAGATTTATATGTTTGTATTGTGTCAAAATTTCAAAAATAAGTTTCTTTTGGTTCTTAAGAAAACGAGCAAATTATACCCGTCGTTTAATTTTTCACTGACTCTGATTCTCGTCAAAATTTAAATAGGAGTTTTATATATCGCCTAAAATGAGAATTTTATCTCATTATATTTTTCTAAGCTAAGGAACAAAAATTTATTCGGAATAAAAATTTATTCGAAAATTATGTTTTGATTTAATTAAAAGATTACGGTAGAATTTTTATAATTTTACTGAAAGTTATGTGTGAGCGAATTACGATTCGTCTGAGAGTAAACTAAAACACTCAATGAACTAATATGATTAGATCCTAAAAATATCTAGATATTTTGGATTATATTATTATTTATTAAAATTAATATATAATATTATTTATATATTTGGTTGGATATGTATGAATTATAGATATTATGCCAACTAATCATCAAAGGCAAATGGCCATTATATAGTCACGTTAGTGGTAATTAGGAAAGCAAACCCACCTTTGTTAATTATATAGAATTGCAAAGTCGTTTTCCTTTTCCTCTTCAGCATAACTTTTCTTTTCTTTCTCACCTCTCAAACTCTAAAATGGCCTCCATCCATCTTCCTCGCTCATTTCCGACCACAACCATAACATCTAATGGTAAAATAAATTTCATATTCATACTCCTCTTCTCATAGCCTCTCTAATGAACCAATTAATTTTCCATTTCGAACAACATCACCATCAATCGTTTCTCTCCTCTCTAATCTTCGATAGCCGCCACTTGAAATGGAAAAATAAGGCCATCCTTGAGCTTCCATCAGAAGACCTTCCTTTTGGACCTAATGAATTTTCTGTTGGAGCACCTTTATACAGAAACTTTTGGGGTAAGATCTAGACCAACAGAACACACCTTTTGAAAAAGTATTACCTTCATCAGGCTATATGTCATCTTCTCTACAAAACCCACCAACCAAAATAATGATTGTAAAACAAAATTATCGAAAACCACTACGCCGTAAGTCAAACCACCGTGACGAAAAATGTAACCTTTGTGCTTTTAGCCAGAAAGTGACAAACCGCTGCTGATCAGTATTGGGTGGGTTTCTTCACCTCACCTTATTCTTAAGAACATTGTTTCTATTTTGAAATCAATATAAATAATTTTAAACGTAAAGGATACCAATTCTAAGTGTAGGAAACTCATGTTTAGAACTATATTCTAATTTTACTATATTAATGCCAATTTATTTCACACTTGATTTTATTTATATTTAGAAATAAGTGATAGCTCTTTTTGCTTTAACTTAAATTATTTAAATTAAGATATAATTTCAAATATATATTATTATATATCTTAAAAGATTATTTCTCTACTTTGATTTTAAGATTGATGTTTTTAATATAAACTTATAATTTGCTAGACTAAATTACTCTAATTTTAAATCTGCACGACAAAAATTATGGAAAATATTTTGTTTTAAACTTTTTGTTTTATGTTTTCGAACAACCTGTCATATGCTATATTAGTGTGTTAATAGTATACCTTAAATTTTTTCAAATAAAAAGAATTATGCTTAAAAACTTTAAGGTCAAAATAATTTATTCTAAATAGAGATTACTATGGTAATCGTAATTATAAGTCATTTTTAGGATTTTATTAATTCAAGATGGATAAATTGTGATAATTTTATAAATATAATTAAAGTAATTATCATGAGTTAAATTAGTCATTATTATTTTAATAAGTGATCCTTTTAAGAAGTTAATAGTAATTAGAGATTTTAATTTTAATTTCAAATAGTAAGTTTAATTGTTAATTATAAATTAATAACTAAAGTTGGTTTAGTTTGTAATCAATATTATTCAATTATATACTTAATAAGGATTTAAGTATAATTTATTTTCAATAATATGATCAAATTATTTGATACAATGGAATGTTCAAAATAATAAATGTTTTAAATAAGTGAGTTAGAAATTTCTTTGAATTAATATTTTATTATTCTTTTGAAGAGAAAAAATATTTTCTATTTGAAGAGATATATTTTAATATAAAATGATTAAGTTAGTAAAACAGTGATAAAACCTAAACCTAATTGATTAGGTAAGTGGTTAAGACACATGTAGTTTGGTTTGTATTGACTTAATTAAGTTCTCTAATTTAAAAGGGTTAAAGTATGAACTGGATCGGAGAGTCCATCGAGAGATACAGATCGGACTCGTATAATGTAAGATGAACTTGTTTGATGCTTTCCAAGGTAAGGGCACCTTCTAACGATATTATATATGATTGAATGCATCGTGTTTGTACTCATGATTGTGTGCCCAATTGGGGATGTGTGATGTTCCTTATGTGCCCAGTTGAGGGATATGTGTCTACATTATGATGTTATATTTGTGAATGTTCTTTCATATGATTTTGAATAAATATATGAATTAATTATTGAGAAAATATTATGTTGCATTTGCATATATATGTGATATGTGTATGTCAGGTGGGCTACATGAGATGGGTCAGTTGTGACCATAAATATTTAAGTTGTGTTACATATATATGCTCATGCATTTCATAATTACGTGGCTACCGGAGAGGAGTCACGAGGCGCACACCGGAGAGGTGGCACGAGGTGTGTGTCTTAGATGGAACCACCTTATCCCGACGTGGATCATTGAGTCTGATTGATGGTGTAGATACCCATCACCTTAGTGGCGCTAAATCTTGAAGCGATACCACGACCCTTTGCGGAGGGATTGAAATTCCGGAATTCATGCATGTGAGGAACCCGGGTAGGGGGATCACACTCATATAGAGTCTGCATTAGGATATTTGTGCATTGCTCTATGATTTGAAATAATTGCTATAATTGTGATATGTATCATGGTGTACTTGCATATGTGTATTCTTTCATATATGTTGTTTTTAGATTGTGACCCTCTACTATTATTATGATGTGGCTAACGACCACCCAGGTTATTAGAAGTTGTGATAGTTAGAGTATCCAGGTGTCGTGAAGACTTGCAAGATGTGAATGTCTTTGGCGGTCAGAATCATCAAGACTCGATGTCTTAGTGAGTCTTTTGTACTAAGTCAGCATTGGCTTGGAATTCAAGATCAACTTAGGGTTTTGTTTCGGAGTGTTGTCCATGTTTGTTTATTGGGAAGTTGGTTGTTTAAGTTGAATGCTTAATTTGTGTGTGTGGTTTTGACCTCTACTTGTTGTCAGATACTTTGTACAAAATTATATTCAAGTGGTCAAATATTTTATAACCTTGGGCATTACTCTGGTCCCATTTATGGAAAAGACTTAGACCGAAAAGCTCGTACTCTGATTTATCATTTTTATTATTTCCAAAAAAGACAGTTGTCAATACTTTGTGTGGTATTAGTTTTGAAAAAAAAATACATTCCCGCTGTTAAAAATCGGGGTGTTACATTGTGGTATCGGAGCTTTGGTCTAGATTTTCGTGGGGTTGTGAGTTAGGTGTCCTAAGCTGATCAAGTGTCGGGTTTAGTGGGAGTAAATGTTTGGAGTCCTATGTGTTATGTGTTTTTCTGTCTTGAGTCAAGCATAATATATGCTTAGGTAATCGATTGTTTCTTAACTGAAGTTAATGCCTTCTAGAGTACTTCAGTAAGAAGCATAATTAAACCCCTTGAGCACTAGCCGACTTTGGTTGACATGTGTCTCTGAATTCTTTGGATGTGTTGGTCTAGATGGAACGAGATTGGATCGAGCAAGAACTACAAGGTTTTTTCTGCAATGACTCTGAATTAGGAGTTGTAATTGTTCTTGTCACTCAGAGATGTTGAGTATGGACAAATGGACGTCTAACTTTCAAAGGATTGCAAGTAAGAATCTGATTTGGGGGACCTTTTGAGAAAATAATATTAGATGTTCATTCTCGTGAGTTTAGGATGAGACGTAATGAGTTTTTTTTTTACTATTAAGAAGATGTTATTGCTATGTAAATGTTAAGCATATATGGATGTCAATGGAGGGTCTTCCATGAGAAGTAAGAGGGCGTTACACAATAAGAGTGATTGAACCTAGTGAAGTTAGACGACAACTATACTATTGGCAATTACCTGAAGCATTAAAGTTGGTATATTTAATCTATGCTAGATTTCTAACTTAAAGTAGTCAAGATGAATCTTGTGATGATTGAAGGTAGGAGATCAAGTATCACATGGATAACTGATGATCTATAATTACTTTAGGAGTTAATGAGTATAAAGGTTAATATGAGATGAAGGTACAAGTAGCACTGTGAATTTAAGTAATCATCGGAGTTAGATGGGAAAGTGTTAAATTATTCAAGTTATGGATGACGATGTTTGGAGATTTACTAGGAATTTGGAGGAATAATTCTTTAGAGCGTTAGATTACGGAGAAATTGTTGGTTGGTCACTTAGTAAAGCTTAGAAATAAATTAGAAATTGGTGAGGGAATAGATGTTTTAGGATGATTAGAAAGAACTTATGCGCAAAATATTGGTTTGTGTTATAAAAGGGTATTATGACCTTTGGATAGTCACAATAATTAAAGATGTTGTTTGCAATCGACAAGATAGATGTCATGGTGTATTAGGGAAACAACTATAGGTAGTTGGTTGCTGAAATTTTGAAGTTGCAAATTTCTAGATGATCTAATATAAGGATCTTTAGAGTTGTGACTTCGAAAAGGTAGTGACTATAGAAGATTGAAGATGTACGCGAACAAGGAAGGGGAATGGTTACTTGCATTTTAATAGAGGGGCTGGCAATCTCGTTGTTTAAATCAGTCAAATTTAAAGGAATTGTAAGAAGGGTTGTAGTGATATACATCGGCAGAAAATGGGAAGGAGACTGAGCATTACTTCTAGGGTGTATGCTATAGAAGATGAGGTTGCTCTCGGATGTAAAGCAGAGATTTAAGAAGTGATATAAGTGGCAAGAGACTAATCGTGCAGTTGTAAATGTTATATCACAAGGATAATGAGTAATGTATTGGTGACTAAATGGAATGTAACATTTAGAATCAGGACGACGAAATCACTAAGTGAAAAACATGTTGGAGAATTCAACATGAGACTTTCAAGTCGCTACGAGGTTAAGTAATGGATAGAGTGAAAAGACTTGTATTAGGAAAGTCGTGTAAAAAAAGTGTTGGTGAAGCGCATGGAGACACGACTTATGTCAATTAAGAATTCCTGCAAGGAATTTCTTTACCTATAATATGGAAATTGTGATTGTAAGTGTGTGCTTAAAACTTAAAGGTACATCTTTAACGGATCACATGAGGTGCATTTGTCATATTCGCAAATTAAGAGGATCAAACATTTGTTTATTAGGACGATTCAAGTAGGAGATGGAAAAGTTTGGTGGAGACTAGTAAGACTTGGATTCATTGTACTTGTTATAATGAATATTAACATAGCATAATGGAAAACATGCGCTGAGAAAATAATGGACATCAAATATTGACATCAAGAACAGTTAAATAACAGAAGATGAGATGTTGGAACAATCAAGAATGGTTATATTGACGAGCTCTTATGAGGAAAATAGAATTTAATGGTAAGAGTAAAGAAACTCAATAGAGTTTTAAAGCAGATATAGGATAACATGGAAGATGTGGTGTGCCAATGGTGACGGCCAACGAAGAGGAACATTTCATGTTAAGACATATAAGAGTAAGCTAAGTAATGATTTGAGAGTAAGGTAGTTGTGTTAGAGTGCGATGCAATAGTTTAAGACTGGTGTAAATGGAATTTGTGTGTTGTAGATGGCATAGTTATGGCATGTGAAAGAAAATTTGGGGAGTTTAATCACCAACTAGATGTTGGGATGGTATTATTAAGATTGTGATTGGAATGAGTTTTGAATGTGAACATATATGAATCGCCACATTTATAAGATCAAAATAGTAGGAAATTGATAAAGCGTTTAGTAAACCTCGAAAGGACTATTGGACCCTTGTTCCTCGGATGACTTTGAGAAGAAGTTGCAAACGACACTATTGTAGTTATGTAATGATGGTTTATTCCACCATCATGGTTGACGCCTACCTATTGACAAATTGAGGAACTTATCACCCTTAATCTCTTGTTGATAGTAGATGGAATCATGTTGAATGGAACAGACGAATCATGCCAGCTTTGGTAGTGTATAAAGTTAATTGGAATTCGATCAGGAAGATAGTCAGTCACCGCTTCGCTTGAACCTGGTTGAATGGGCTGTGGCATGGAGGCGGAAACGTAATTTTGAAAGTTTAACCATGAATCAAGGATTCTGGAGGACCTATCGTTTATGAATGTGCTCTTGTAAGATTAATTTTGTGTGTTGAACTCATAGTGTGATGTCTAGCCTTGCGTCTAGAGTCTCGGTCGATGCAACTTTGTAGAGGGTTGTGATAGGTGCACAATCGTGCTAGTGATGAAGTTAGTAATAACTAGTTAAGTTGTTACATTGCCTTCAAGTTTCGAGGACGAAACTTATTTTAGGAGGGTAGTAATGTAAGACCTATAAAAGTACATTAGCAGGAATTATAATTTTGGAATATTAAATAGTATTATGCTATTTTATTTTATCGATTTCTTATTTAATTGTTTATTTTGACAAATTTTGTTGAAATTGTATTGGGTCTAAATGAGACTTTCACAATTCGCACAATGACTATATTAGATTTAAATGTTTGTATTGTGTCAAAATTTCAAAAATAAGTTTCTTTTGGTTCTTAAGAAAACGAGCAAATTATACCCGTCGTTTAAATTTTCACTGACTCTGATTCCCGTCAAAATTTAAATAGGAGTTTTATATATTGCCTAAAATGAGAATTTAATCTCACTATATTTTTCCAAGCTAAAGAACAAAAGTTTATTCGGAATAAAAATTTATACGAAAATTATGTTTTGATTTAATTAAAAGGTTATGGTAGAATTTTTATAATTTTACTGAAAGTTATGTGTGAGCGAATTACGACTCGTCTGAGAGTAAACTAAAACACTCAATGAACTAATATAATTAGATCCTAAAAATATCTAGATATTTTGGATTATATTATTATTTATTAAAATTAATATATAATATTATTTATATATTTGGTTGGATATGTATGAATTATAGATATTATGCCAACTAATCATTAAAGGCAAATGGCCATTATATAGTCACGTTAGTGGTAATTAGGAAAGCAAACCCACCTTTGTTAATTATATAGAATTGCAAAGTCATTTTCCTTTTCCTCTTCAGCATAACTTTTCTTTTCTTTCTCACCTCTCAAACTCTAAAATGGCCTCCATCCATCTTCCCCCTCATTTCCGACCACAACCATAACATCTAATGGTAAAATAAATTTCATATTCATACTCCTCTTCTCATAGCCTCTCTAATGAACCAATTAATTTTCCATTTCGAACAACATCACCATCAATCGTTTCTCCGCTCTAATCTTCGATAGCCGCCACTTGAAATGGAAAAATAAGGCCATCCTTGAGCTTCCATCAGAAGACCTTCCATTTGGACCTAATGAATTTTCTGTTGGAGCACCTTTATACAGAAACTTTTGGGGTAAGATCTATTCTTAAGAACATTGTTTCTATTTTGAAATCAATATAAATAATTTTAAACGTAAAGGATACCAATTCTAAGCGTAGGAAACTCATGTTTAGAACTATATTCTAATTTTACTATATTAATGCCAATTTATTTCACACTTGCTTTTATTTATATTTAGAAATAAGTGAGAGCTCTTTTTGCTTTAACTTAAATTATTTAAATTAAGATATAATTTCAAATATATATTATTATATATCTTAAAAGATTATTTCTCTACGCTGATTTTAAGATGGAAGTTTTTAATATAAACTTATAATTTACTGGACTAAATTACTCTAATTTTAAATCTGCACGACAAAAATTATGGAAAATATTTTGTTTTAAACTTTTTGTTTTATGTTTTCAAACAACCTGCCATATGCTATATTAGTGTGTTAATAGTATACCTTAAATTTTTTCAAATAAAAAGAATTATGCTTAAAAACTTTCAGGTCAAAATAATTTATTCTAAATAGAGATTACTATGGTAATCGTAATTATAATTCATTTTTAGGATTTTATTAATTCAAGATGTATAAACTGTGATAATTTTATAAATATAATTAAAGTAATTATCATGAGCTAAATTAGTCATTATTATTTTAATAAATGATCCTTTTAAGAAGTTAATAGTAATTAGAGATTTTAATTTTAATTTCAAATAGTATGTTTAATTGTTAATTATAAATTAATAACTAAAGTTGGTTTAGTTTGTAATCAATATTATTCAATTATATACTTAATAAGGATTTAAGTATAATTTATTTTCAATAATATGATCAAATTATTTGATACAATGGAATGTTCAAAATAATAAATGTTTTAAATAAGTGAGTTAGAAATTTCTCTGAATTAATATTTTATTATTTTTTTGAAGAGAAAAAATATTTTCTATTTCAAGAGATGTATTTTAATATAAAATGATTAAGTTAGTAAAACAGTGATAAAACCTAAACCTAATTGATTAGGTAAGTGGTTAAGACACATGTAGTTTGGTTTGTATTGACTTAATTAAGTTCTCTAATTTAAAAGGGTTAAAGTATGAATTGGATCGGAGAGTCCATCGAGAGATACAGATCGGACTCGTATAATATAAGATGAACTTGTTTGATGCTTTCCAAGGTAAAGGCACCTTTTAACGATATTATATATGATTGAATGCATCGTGTTTGTACTCATGATTGTGTGCCCAATTGGGGATGTGATGTTCCTTGTGTGCCCAGTTGAGGGATATGTGTCTACATTATGATGTTATATTTGTGAATGTTCTTTCATATGATTTTGAATAAATATATGAATTGATTATTGAGAAAATATTATGTTGCATTTGCATATATATGTGATATGTGTATGTCAGGTGGGCTAGAACCCACCTGATAATCGAAAAGGAGTTTGAAGAAGATGATGAACCATGATCCAAGCTTCTTCTCAAGCTTCTCCTCTTATCTTCTCTTCCTTTTCTCTCCTTTCTCTTTTCTTTTTCTTCTTCTTTCCCAATTTTCTTCTCTTTCTCTTTTCTTTCTATTCTTTGAAATATATATATATATATATATATATATATATATATATATATATATATATATATATAACTTATTATAGAATATAATCTAATAGAGTTAAATATCTCCAATTGATATTTTGTCGTCTCACACCATTTGATCAATTATTAAAGTTATCATAAAAGTCCTCTCTGGAACTAATAATTATTGATCTGTCTCTTTAATAAAATAACTAATCCCTTAAGAGTTCATCAATTGCTCTATTGATCCCAATTGATAATACTTAGAGTACTTAAAGGATTCCATTAATCCAATTTACCAAAGATAGAGTACATAGATACTCATCTGATCTCATCTGATATCCAATTGAGCATTTAGATAATATGAGGTATTACAGAAATTATAAAAAATAATAAAAGATGTACATGAAATAGTTATTCAGTCGTTGAATGAAGAAAGATCAAAAGAAAAAGGTGAATTATTCTGTTTATTATTTAAATTTTGTATCCAATTATAACCGCGACTAATTCAAGAACTAATATCACTTGTTAGTAATGGCACCAAAAAGAGTCGAATTAGTATAGAACTTTGAAACGGAAAAATTGTCTATCACAAACTAATTTTATTGAGTGAAAATTGTGAAAAAATTTCTTCACAAATATTCCAATAAAAGTAAATTATTATTTTTTTGGAGAAAAATTAACATTTCGTTTCGAATATGAGATTTCAGTTAAATACTTTTGTGTCACGTAAAATTTTTAAGGCACTCCTTCATTTTAACTGCATTATTGTTACATAAATAAAATATTTTAGAAATGTGTTGTTTTAAAATTTATCTTGTTTTTATAGTTATTATGTATTTAAATATAACAATAAAATAAGTAAAAATATTTATTAATATAAATTTGTACCAGTAACAAGTTTGAATTTTTATTAATTTATACAATTAAATAAAAGAGAAAAACTAAATAAAAAAGAAACCCTTAAATCAAGTAAGTTTCAACGATGACTCTATCTCTCACAATCTCATGCCAACTTTATCTCACTTTCGTAAGTACAAAATGCTTACCCTTTTTCACTATCATGTTTTTTTACATTCTTGATGACGCATCGCTGAATACTTGAATGTGTTGGTTCCGGCTTAACGGGTATCATCTATGTTAGAAAATATACAAATTGTTGGACTTTCAATGCTTTTCTAGCTTCAAATTTTACATTAAATCCTGACAACTCGACATATCATTTTTTAAATTTTCCTGCAAGGTCCTGTTGATGGTGGATTTGCTTCAGCAGGAGATCAGTTCTTACTATTATGGTGTGAGTTACAAATTAACGTCATAGTTTTGTCGATATAGTTATAATCATAAATTTAATTTGATGAAACAATAAATAATATACAAAATTTTAATTTTTAGTATTGACGTTATTGTATTTATTTATTATAAAAATCTAGAATTATATTGTTTCTAAATTTATGTTGTTTTATACTTAATATAAATTTAATTTATCAGTCATTTATTTATAAATTGTGAAGTTTCACCGGTTCTTAGTTTACATTAATATACCGAAATTTAATTTTTATAGCCAAATATGTTTACATTAACCTTTTGGATTTATTTATAAAAATAAAAATTAAATATATCTAAATGACAGAAAATATTTGTTGTCATTTGGTCTTATATGTTTTATTACTTCTGTAAGAATAAACATACACTTTTATATAAAATATATAATAATTTCAAAATGATTATTATTTTATATAGGATAGGCCATTTTGTTTGCCACCATTACAAAAAAATTCAAAATTTCTCAATCTAATTGTGTTTGACTGATTGTGCTAAAATAATATAAAAATATTGCATTTATATTCAATACTAATATTACTAAAGTCGTCTTTAATAATATTTTATAAAATACAATTATCTATGATGTCTATATAATAAGAACACATTGTTAGCCATTCATCATACAATACAAAATGACATTTCATATATTTCAATCTTATGTTTTGAGAATTATATGCATTTCACTAGTCACGGTCTCAGGTAAGAGGAATGTTAGTTTTGTCATGTGAGGTTCATTTTCCATTAATATTTTGGCCACGAATATAAATTTTAACATTGAATTGGTCCAAGATTCAATAATAATTTGGGGAGTCCAACAGGAGAGCTTTTTATAAAATAGTGTTTAATTGGTGAACCATGTAACGCCCAGTATAATATTTATCTAGAATAATATCATACAAGTGTTTTTATTTGGTATTGACACCATATTAAGTGCCTATTGGCATAATTCACATACTTGTCCATTTCTAAAACATAAATACAACATATGGCACAAGTCATGGAAACTATCCAAAATAATAAAATCTAAGAATAATATACAATATCCTCAATTGTATACAACAAATACACAACGGAAGATAAGCTCAACTAGGCTTCTCTTGAAACATCCAATCATAGCTCCACCTGTAAATCAAACCTGCAAACCACACCTGTAATATAGCAACAATAGTGGGGTGAGATACATCAAATCTCAGTGAGTTCCCTATCTTATGGATTCTCTCAGCTTTACAAGGTTCTAGCCAAATCCTAACTCAAGTCAAGGGGAAGGGAAATGACCTTGAGTACACAACCTCACACTATATGGAAACATGTTCATGAGTTCACCAACTCAAAATATTATCACTATTCGGTATCACAAACCAAGGCATCTTTCCCCGGCCAACCTTACGAGAGAGTTCCACTCGGGTCACGGATCCTTAAAAGCATAGACATCTATTCCCGGCCAGTCCTTCCAAAGGATTATGGACACGGGTCCCGGAAGCTAACATAGATAACTTTCCCGGGCCAGCCACACAAGGGCACTTCAACTCGGGTCACGGTTACCTACACATGGTACTTTCCCCGGGCAGCCTACGCAAGAGGTTATGGACACGGGTCACTAATATCACCACTAAGTAACTTTCCCCGGCCAGCCTACACAAGAGGTTATGGACACGAGTCACGGTCACTTACTTAATAAACACTTTCCTCGGCCAGCCCTTCTCAAGAGTTATGGACACAGGTCAAGGATATTTATTAAGGGATAAAAATGATTCCGATTACGTGATCATATACACAATGTGATTGTATTCGACAATCACAAGGCCACATTACTAGTGTTTCACTCTTTTCTATATCAATCGGTATTGGACACACATCTCGGCCTCTTCTGCACGAGCGTTGTCACTAAGTTATCTACTCTAGACGATTACTCGTTAAGGATGCACCTTTCTACATCAATTGCCCGAGCATAGCCATCTAGAGTTCCTATCTCAATCCTAGTCACATCCTAGAATTATACCATTTTGTTTTGGGGTAAATTTTACTCACCCTCCCTAATTCATTTTAAGCATGCATATTCTCTTATCATGTTAACATTAATATTAGGCAAAGCATATCACAAATTCCATAATAGAATCACATAAACACACATGATAGCACAACATGTCAAACATAATCCACATAGTAGTTCACGCACATTTTTAAGGCATACAAGCCACTATTATCCTCTACCAAGCATCCTTGGTTAAATAATGGTCTCACATACCATTTAATAGCACATTGGATTCTCATTCCAATTCTTCCAGTCCCATATCAATCGGGTTTCGATTCATGAATTTTCGGTGGAAACATAAAGCACACTTTTCACATTCATCACAATATTTAACTCTACCATCTCAATCCATGACATAAACATATGTTTCTATTCCACTATCATAAAGAGCATTGAATAGCTTTCCAACGCTTCCGACCGTGCGTCAATCCGAGTTACGGATCAAAAGTTATGAAGGAAACAAAATAGAAAATCAGTCACGTTCGCTACTGTATTCGCTAGGCGAACCACTTAGCGAACCAAGTCAGAAGAAAATGGGCAGAAAGTTTGCTAAGTGAACACTGGGTGAACATTTGCCTTCCATTCGCTTTGAGTGAACCCTCGACCAACCATTCGCTTTCGCCTTCGCCAAGTTCGCTAGTGTAACGCCCTGTATAATGTATATCTAGAATAATACGATACAAGCATTTTATTTGGTACTGACACCATCATAAGTGCCTAATGGCATAATTCATTTTCTTGACCAGTTCTAATACATAATACAATTTATGGTACAAGACATGGAAACTAGCCAAAAATATAAAATCTAAGATCAATATACAATATCCTCAATTGTATACAACAAATACACAACGGAATAAGCTTAACTAAGCTTCTCTAGAAACATCCAAGCATCGCTCCACTTGTAAATCAACCTGCAAGTACCTGAAATATAGCAACTATAGTCGGGTGAGATACATCAAATCTCAGTGAGTTCCCTATCTTATAGATTCTCTCGGCTTTACAAGGTTCTATCAATCCTAACTCAAGTCAAGGGGAAGGGAAGTGACCTTGAGTTCACAATCTCACACTATATGGAAACATGTCATGAGTTCATCAACTCAAAAATATCACTAATCGATAACCACACCCAGGCATCCCCTTTTCCCGTTCGCTTCTACGTCTAGAAGTCGACCCGAGTCATGGATCCTGGTAACCTACTTGACATACGAATGGATTCGGGTTCTACGGGCCATTAACCGTTATGAACCGTCACTTCACACAGGCCATTAACCGTCACAAACATACGCTCCCAGAGCGCCATTCGTACTACACGCGGGAATCAAACCTGCCAAGTAGTTGTGCATATGTTTCAGAGGAGCTCGAGACCCATGAAACGCACTCACAAGATAACCGGTTACGATTACGTGATCTCACACACAAATGTGATTGTATTCGACAATCACAAAGCCACAATGCCTTAAGGCCACATTCGCCTATTCACGAAATCACAATGGGTTACACACATGTTCCATACTAGTGTTCACTCTCACCTAGGCCAATCTCATGACGGATGTACCTTCCTACATCAGGTGCCCGAGCCTTGCCATCTAGGTTGTCTACTCCAAGCCAGAACTCGTCAATGAATGCACGAGCGTCGCCATCCAGAGTTTCTATCATAATTCTATTCACAACCTAGAATTATAACAACCTTAACTATGTCATTTATTTTGGGTTAAAGTTTCCTCACTCTTCCTAATTAATTTTAACATGCATATTCTCTCATTCATATTAACAACAATATTAGACAAGCATATTAAAATATCAATCATAAAACACACATGATAGCATAATATGTCAAACATAACCACATAGTAATTCACACACATTTTAAGGCATACAAGCCACTACTATCCTCTACCAAGCATCCTTGGTTAAATCATGGTCTCTCATTACCATTCTCTACCTTATTGGATTATCTTTCCAAAGGCTTTGGACTCGTATCAATCGGATTCCTGATTCTTGAGTTTTGGTGGAAACAAGGATTACCCTCTTCACACATGCATTACTTTTCCATATTTATCTTATCAATCCATAGCATATAACTATGTTTCTACCTCACCATCACAAAGAGCATAAAATTAGCTTTCCAACGCTTCGAACGGGGGTCAAAACGGACTTACGGTTCAAAAGTTATGAAGAAAACAAAATCTGACATTTTGGGAAATTTATATGATCATGCGCCGACGCGGAAACCTAGAAATATCATTCGGGTCAGCGCACGAGATCATGCGTCGACGCAAAATTCTGGGGGTTAGCGCATAAATGCGCAGATTCTACTAAAAACTCAGTTTTCGACCGTTAAATGCCTTTCGGACCTCCGATTTCGATTCCGTAAAAAGCCTCGGTTTCAGAATTCAACACACTACAATATTTTCACAATTAAAAGGCCGTCCATCATGATTTCAAAACTTATACCAATTTATCAAATAGGAAAAGTTTAGGTTTTACAATCCAACCATACTCAAACACTTCCAATTCATACCACAACAACCAAAACACCATCAAACACACAACCCAATATAAACAAATGAATATACATATATATCAATCAGTCTATACCATTTATACCTCATTTTATCGGTTAGATTTCATTGATTTGCAAAATTACTCATTTCCCCCAAAATCCAACCTAACTCAAAACTCTAGAATACTACCACTAAAGTCTCTATCTAAAACCCACCTGATAAACGAAAAGGAGTTTGAAGAAGATGATGAATAGTGATGATGATGATCCATGGCTTCTTCTTCTCTTTTCTCTTTCTTCTCTTCTTTCTCTCTTTCTCTGTTTTTCTTCTTTCCCACGTTTTCCTTTTCTTTCTCTTACCCACTTTCTATTTCTTCTTACTATCTTTTCTTTCCTTTCTCTTATAACAAATATATATATATATATATATATATATATATAATACTTATTATATAATATAAATCCAATAGGGTAAAATATCTCCAATTGATATTTTGTCTTCTAACACCAATTGATCAATTATTAGAGTTACCTTAAAATACTTTCTTGAATTAATAAATATTAATCCATCTCTTTAATAAAATAATTGATCTCTTTAGAGTTCACTAGTTGCTCTATTGGTCCCAATTGATAATACTTAAAGTACTTAGAGGATTCCATTAATCTAATTAATCAAAGATAGAGCACATAGATACTCATTTGATCTCATCTGATATCCAATTGAGTATTTTAATAATATGGGGTATTACATTCTCCCCCCCCCCTTAAATTGAAATTCGCCCCCGAATTTCCTCTATTCGGCAATAACCGCAACTTGCATCATTGTCTTAGTTCCACACTCAACTTTACTTCCGTTAACTTTCTGTTCAAAACTTGACGTATTCCAATTCCAACTTGATTTCACAGCCCAAAAATCTGTATTTTCATAATTTATCAAACTTTGGTTCCTTAGTCATACTCTTATTCCAATATTGGGTTAACTTCTAACTTTTCTTTTTCCGTAATTCATCTGTTGTTTCATACAAAATACTTAGTCGCATCTTACTTCGGAAAGAATGTACCATTCCACATTCCTCTACTGAGTCACAAACCAAACCGTAATATCTTATCTTGATTCATGATAACAGACACTCAGCAAATCCTCATGAGGTAATTCGGTGATTCCTTAACTTCATGCAATCATCGACGATTTATATTCTCATAAATCTTTCAACATCCAAAACCACTTCATAATTAGACAAACGACTTCTTTACCAGTTTCATCTGGTCTGATGCTGCACATGGTACCTATCACATCCGACATTTCATCTCTTTCGTATCACACCAAAAGGTAACACACTTAGAACAAAATCTTCTTATTTCTATACTTATAAGCAACAATCTTTCAAATTTCTAATATCCTGACCGAACTCTTCTGTCTGACACCTTCCACTGCGCAATCCAAATTCTAACAGTGGAACGCCACGGATTCTCAAGCACTACCCAGTAGTTAACAGTCCATGAAGAAACACTGTAACGCCCACATATACATACATACATCAAAGCATATATCATACATGAATAATACGTTTGGTACTGAAATATATATGTACAAGTTCCTAGTTAACACATTGTATACATTAAATGCCCTAAATACAAGGTTCTAAAGTCTACGGCATAACATACACAAGATGTCAAAAAACCACTAAGAACTAGATCAATATAATGATCTCAAAATAAAACGCCATAGCGGAAGCCATGCCATCTCAAAAGCTACGATCCGTAAGGAAAAGTCAAACCACCTTATCCTTACCCTTCGCCGAACCTGCAGAACCTGTGATGTAAACAACAACAGTGGGGTGAGATACATCAAATCTCAGTGAGTTCGCTATCTTATAGTCCTCTCGGCTCTACAAGGTTCTAATAAGCCTAACTCAAGTCAAAGGGAAAAGGGAAGTGACTTTGAGTACACACACTATATGGAAACATGTTATGAGTTCATCAACTCACAATATCACTAATCGGTAACCACACCAAGGCATCCCCTTTTCCCGTCCGCTTCTACGTCTAGAAGACGACCCGAGTCATGGATCCTTGAACCTACTTGACATACGAATGGATTTGGGTTCATAAACCGTTATGAACCGTCGCTTCACACGGGCCATTAACCGTCACAAGCATACGCTCCCAGAGCGCCATTCGTACTGCACGCGGGAATCAAACCTTCCAAGTAGTCATGCATATGTTTCAGAGGAGCTCGAGACCCATGAAACGCAACTCAAAGAACCGGTTACGATTACGTGATCACACACACAAACGTGATTGCATTCGACAATCACAAGGCCATAATGCCTTCTCACAAACCACAAAGGTTCACACACATGTTCCATACTAGTGTCTCTCTCTCCTCTAGACCATTACTCGGCAAGGATGCACATCTACATCGACTGCACGAGCATCGCCATCTAGATTAATTATCAAACCTAGTCACAACTTAGAATTATATCATTAGGTTTTGAGGTAAGGTTTCCTCACTCTTCCTAATTTGTTTTAAGCATGCATATTCTCTCATTCATACTTAACAACAATTATATAGACATGGTATAACACAAAAATTACAAGTAAATACATATAATCACACATCACATAAAACATCACTTTCCTTCATTTTCCACTAAATGAAGTATCCCACATCATACCCAAGATTTTCTAATGACACCAAGAACGCCCCGATTCGAGTTACGGATCAAAAGTTATGAAGGAAACAAGTTGAGTGATCTGTCATGTTCGCATTACGAAGAGGCCAGCGAGTGCTCGCTACTCATTCGCAGTGCGAACCTCTCAGCGAATGCTTAGCCAATGCTGGTTCGCTGCACCATTCGCAGTGCGAACGTCTGGCGAACCGTGGCAGAACCAAAACAAGCTAAGGTTCGCAGTGCGAACCACTGGCGAATGCCTGGCGAACGTTCGCCTTCGCATTCGCAGTGCGAACTGCCAGTGAGTCCACGATTTCCCCTTCGCTGGGGGACTCGCAGTGGGAATCTGGGAATTTCAGAAACTCCATCAGCGTAACAACTGATCTCCCATGGTTCCAAAACCCCACCAAAACATATCCCAATGGTTTACACACATGTTCCATACTAGTGTTCACTCTCACCTAGGCCAATCTCGTCACGGATGTACCTTCCTACATAAGGTGCCCGAGCCTTGCCATCTAGGTTGTCTACTCCAGGCCAGAACTCGTCAATGAATGCACGAGCGTCGCCATCCAGAGTTTCTATCACAATTCTATTCATAACCTAGAATTATAACAACCTTAACTATGCCATTTGTTTTGGGGTAAAGTTTCCTCACTCTTCCTAATTAATTTTAACATGCATATTCTCTCATTCATATTAACAATATTAGACAAGCATGTTATAGCATAATATGTAAAACATAACCACATAGTAATTCACACACATTCTCTACCTTATTGGATTATCTTTCCAAAGGCTTTGTTCTGTTTATTATTTAAAATTTGTATCCAATTATAACCGCGACTAATTCAGGAACTAATATCACTTGTTAGTAGTAGCACTAAAAAGAGTCGAATTAGTATAGAACTTTGAAACGGAAAAATTGTTTATCACAAACTAATTTTATTGAGTGAAAATAGTGAAAAATTTTCTCCACAAATATTTCGATAAAAGTAAATTATTATTTTTTTTTAGAAAAATTAACATTTCGTTTCGAATATGAGATTTCAGTTAAATACTTTTGTGTCGCGTAAAAATTTTAAGGCACTCCTTCATTTTAACTTCATTATTGTTATATAAATAAAATATTTTAGAAATGTGTTGTTTTAAAATATATCTTATTTTTATAGTTATTATGTATTTAAATATCACAATAAAATATGTAAAAATATTTTTTAATATAAATTTGTACCAGTAACAAGTTTGAATTTTTATTTATTTATACATTTAAATAAAAGAGAAAAACTAAATAAAAAGAAACCCTTAAATCAAGTAAGTTTACACGATGACTCTATCTCTAACAACCTCATGTCAACTTTATCTCACTTTCGTAAGTACAAAATGCTTACCCTTTTTTCACTATCATGTTTTTTTACATTCTTGATGACGCATCGCTGAATACCATCCAAGAATGTGTTAGTTCCGGCTTAACGGGCATCACCTTTGTTAGAAAACATACAAATTGTTAGGCTTTCAATGCTTTTCTAGCTTCAAATTTTACAAAAAATTCTGACAACTCGACATACTATTTTTTAAATCTTCCTGCAAGGTCCTGTTGATGGTGGATTTGCTTCAGCGGGAGATCAGTTCTTACTATTATGGTGTGAGTGACAAATTAACGTCATAGTTTTGTCAATACAGTTATAATCATAAATTTAATTTAATGAAACAATAAATAATATACAAAATTTTAATTTTTAGTATTGACGTTATTGTATTTATTTATTATAAAAATCTAGAATTATATTGTTTCTAAATTTATGTTGTTTTATACTTAATATAAATTTAATTTTAACAGCCAAATATGTATACATTAATATACCTAAATTTAATTTTTACAGCCAAATATGTATACATTAACCTTTTGGATTTATTTATAAAAATAAAAATTAAATATATCTAAATGACATAAAATATTTGTTGTCATTTGGTCTTATATGTTTTATTACTTCTGTAAGAATAAACAAACACTTTTATATAAAATATATAATATTTTCAAAATGAGTATTATTTTATATAGGATAGGGCATTTTATTTGCCACCATTACAAAAAACATTCCAATTTTGTCAATCTAATTGTGTTTGACTGATTGTACTAAAATAATATAAAAATATTGCATTTATATTCAATACTAATATTACTAAAGTCGTCTTTAATAATATTTTATAAAATACAATTATCTATGATATCTATATAATAAGAACACATTGTTTGTAATACCCCGTAAGTTATTTTGCTCTGGATAATATTAGTATGATCAACTGGATTCCGGTGTACTCTGAGAATTTATCTTCAAAGATAAATTCGAGTAACTGATGAGCTCAGAGCAAATCCAATTAATATTATCTGACTCTGAGATTTTAATTATTGGAGCTTTAGAGACTACTTGGACAATTAGTAGTATTACTAATTAATGATATTTTTCTATATTATTTCTTTCCACCCTTTTTCCATACATAGAAACAAAGAGAGAAAAATATAGAAAGAAGTTAGAGAGAATGAAGAGGAAAGGAAAGAAAGAGGAAGAAAACCCTAAGAGCTCTAGATCAAGAATCATCATCTCTTCTTCATCAATTCATCTCATCTTCTTCATCAATATCCTCTAATCCAGGTGGGTTCTAGATAGAGATTTTAGTCGTAAAGCCCATATATATATACATACATCAAAGCATTTATCATACATGAATAATACGTTTGGTACTGAAATACACGAGTTCCTAGTAACACAGTATTCATATAAATGCCCAAAACTAATACAACTACTGGCATGTTATATATACAAGATGTTCAAAAGATAAAACTAAGAACTAGATCACTAATTATCTCAAAAAAACTCCACAATGGAAGTAAAGCCATTAGATAAGTAAGGAAAGTCACACAGCCTTATCCTTACCCTTTGCGGAACCTGTAGTACCTGTGATGTAAACAACAACAGTGGGGTGAGATACACCAAATCTCAGTGAGTTCGCTATATGAAAGTCCTCTCGGCTTTACAAGGTTCTAATAAACCTAACTCAAGTCAAAGGGAAGGGAAATGACTTTGAGTACACACACTATATATGTATCCCCACCCGTGAGCCTGTTAACTCACACTAGTACCAAAGTACGTCCTGAGCCCGTTAACTCAAGAATCTCGCTAATCAATAACCGTACCAAGGCATCCCCTTTTCCCGTCTGCTTCTACGTCTAGAAGACGACCCGAGTCATGGATCCTTGTAGTTACTTGGCATACGAAATGGATTCGGGATCATCGGCCTGTTAGCCGTGAACCGTCACTTCTCATGGGTTGTTAACCATCACAAGTCTCTTTACCATATAGGTTCCATTCATACTACACGTGGGAATCAAACTTGCCAAGTAATTGTGCATACGTTTCAGAGGAGGTGCTCGAGTCTCATGAAACTACACCGTAAGATAAACTGGTTATGATTACCAGACACATGCCTCGGCCTCTCATGCGCGAGCGTTTTCACTATGTCATTTCACACTTTTCGACATTATTTACGGTTATAGTCCTCACTCTACCTATTTCGTATTTTAAAATGCATACATATTCAACAACAATTACCCACCATTAAATGATAAAAGTCGACAAAACGACTCTATTCCAAAAATCCCGACATAATTAAATCGGCCAATAATCTTAAAACCATTTTAATAGGAAAGTACATTTTGTTAGCTTTCCAACGATGTCGAGAATGTTAAAAACAGATAATCGGAACACGAGTTATGGAAAATAACAAGAAATGGTATCGCGAAAACACAATTCTGCACCCTCACTGGCCGTACGCGTATTGCCTTGTGCCATACGCGTATTGCCCAGCTGACTCGCCCAGTCATACGCGTATTGCCCAAAGTGATACGCGTGGGCAGAGGCTGATTTCCCTTAAAAATTCTATTTAAAACTCCAATACGCATACTACCCTACCTCATACGCGTATTGCCTAAAACCGTACGCGTACCAATACGCAAATGGGCAGATGGCCGAGAAAATGGAACCCCATATGCGTATTGCCCACATTTCTTCATGGCCATACGCGTATTGGCTTAACCAATACGCGTATTGCCTTGGGTGATACGCGTATGTGCAGCGTGAAAACCAAAATTCTTCCTGCATAATGGGTTCTGCGAAAATGCTCCATTTTCCCTTCCAATTCACTTCTAAACACCAGAAAAATACCAATTGGATACACAACAACACACATTTAACATGTATCAATCATAAGGAACATCAAAACATGATTTTAGTGCAAAATTTCTCATTTCTCACAACATAAAAACTATCTCTAAACGCAATAAAACTCTACTCTAAAGTATCTAACTAGAACCCACCTCGATTTCAAGATGAGGATGATGAAGCTGAGATGAAAAGATTGGAGATAGGTTGAAGATCCTAGTCCTTGAGCTCTTGAGAAATTTTCCTCTTCTTTCCTTCCTTTTTCCTTCTCCTCCAATTCTCTCTCCAAGTTACTAACTTTTCAAATAAATCAAAAGGAAAATAGATATAGAAAACATTAATTGGTAATACTACTAATTGTCCAATTTATCTCAAATGCACCATTTAATAAAATTCCAAGTTAAATAATATTAATCTAAACAGTCCGAGTTCGTCAGTTTACTCTAATTATTTTATCCAATAATTGCTCAGAGTACACTAGAACCCCTTTGATCATAATAATATTATCTAAAGCGTTCAAAATTTTATGGGGTATTACATCCTCCCCCCCTTAAATAGAAATTCGCCCACAAATTTAAACAATTACCTGAAACGATGAGGATAGGCCTCCCGCATTTTCGATTCCAATTCCCAAGTTGCATCGCCCGGATGCGCCTCATCCCACTGGACCTTAACAAGAGGAATCTCTTTATTCCTTAACACTTTAGTTTCTCTTCATGTGATACGACTCGGTTGAGGCTCAAACATCAAATCAGCTTCTATCTCAATTGTATCTGGTAAAAGGGGTTGAAGAGGATCTGGGACATATTTCTGAAGCTGAGACACATGAAAAACGTCGTGCATCTCTGACAGAGAAGGCGGTAAGGCTAATCTGTAAGCTACTTCTCCAATTCTTTCTAAGATTTGATACGGTCCCACATATCTTGGACTTAACTTCCGCGATTTAAGTGGTCCTTTCAATCTCAACCTCGGAGGAGCCTTCAAAAATACATGATCCCCCTCATCAAACTCCAATGGTCTCCTACGGTTGTCTGCATAGCTTTTCTGAAGATCTTGGGCTTGTTTAACTTTCCCACGAATCATTCTAATCTTTTCCGTGGTCTCGTGAATAATCTTGGGTCCCAAGATTCTATCATCGCCAACCTCCGCCCAACACAATGGCGTTCTACACTTCCTACCATATAACGCCTCATAAGGTGCCATAACAATATTTGCATGATAACTGTTATTATAAGAGAATTCGATCAACGGCAAAAGTTCTATCCAGTTTCCTCCACTTTCAAGTACACAAGCTCTCAACATGTCCTCCATAGTTTGTATTGTCCGTTCCGTCTGACCGTCCATTTGCGGATGATTCGACGTACTCAAACATAACCTCGTTCCCATGGCCTGTTGAAAAGCTCTCCAAAATCTAGAAGTAAACTTTGGATCTCTATCCGAAACGATACTATTAGGAATACCATGCAATCTCATTATTTCTGAAATGAACAACCTTGCGAGATGACTCGCCTTGTAGGTAGTCTTCACAGCTAAGAAATGCGCGGATTTCGTTAACCGATCCACAATTACCCAAATTGAATCATAACCACCTTGTACACGGGGTAATCCCATTGCGAAGTCCATCGAAATACTATCCCATTTCCACGTCGGAATTTCTAAAGGTTGCAACAAGCCACCCGACCTTTGGTACTCAATCTTCACTTGTTGGCACACCGCACATTCCGACACATACACCGCAATATCCTTTTTCATCCCGGGCCACCAATAGTCCCTCTTTAAATCTTGATACATCTTTGAAGACCCCGAATGTATAGTAAAAGCACCCTTATGCACTTCTTCCAAAATCCTCCTTTTTAACTCCGTGCTATCCGGAACATAAATCCTTTGGTTAAACAAAATAATTCCGTCGGTAGCTCGCACAAAACCCGGTTGCAATAACACTTCTTGTAACTTGTCGTCTAACCTTTGCTCTTGCTGGATTTCTTCCCTAAGAGTAAAAGTGACATTCAAATTCCCCATAATTACACAATTAGGAGTCCAGTTAAATTGAAGACTTAGATCTCTAAACTTTTCCATTAAGGTATACTCTAACAGCATCAACTCGGCATTATGCAACACCTTCCTACTCAATGCATCCGCCACCTTATTTGCTTTACCCGGATGGTATTTTAACTCCAAGTCATAATCCTTCAAATATTCCATCCACCTCTTCTGAAGCATGTTCAACTCTTTCTGATCAAATAAGTACTTTAAGCTCTTGTGGTCGCTAAACATCTCAAAACGTACACCATATAAATAGTGATGCCATACTTTCAAAGTAAATACAACTGCCGCCAACTCCAAATCATGCGTTGGGTAATTCTCTTCATGGACTTTCAACTGTCGTGAAGCATAAGCCACTACATGTTCCTCTTGCATTAACACCCAGTCTAATCCCTTATTCGATGCATCACGATATACCTCATACGACTTGCTCAGATCAGGAATAACCAAAACAGGAGCGGTCGTCAATCTGTCCTTCAAACTCTTAAAACTTCTTTCACAAGCCGAGTCCCACTCATACGAATAATCCTTCCGAGTAAGTCTTGTCAATGGTAAAGCCAATTGCGAAAATCCCTTGATAAACCTTCTGTAGTACCCTGCCAATCCCAAGAAACTTCTAACTTCAGAAGCATTCTTCGGTCTCTCCTAATTAATAAATGCTTCAACTTTTAATGGATCGACCGCTACACCTCCCTGGGATATGACATGACCAAGAAAATTAACCTCAGACATCCAAAACTCACACTTACTTAACTTAGCAAAAAGTTGCTTCTCTTGTAAGATGGATAAAACAATTCTTAGGTGTTCCCTATGCTCTTGAGGATCACGAGAATAAATAAGAATGTCGTCAATGAAAATCACCACAAATTGGTCCAAGTAAGGTTGAAATATCCGATTCATATAATCCATGAAAACTGCTGGAGCATTCGTCACACCGAAAGGCATTACCAAAAATTCATAATGACCATAACGGGTTCTAAACACGGTCTTTGGTACATCTGAACTCTTCACATGAATCTGATGATAACCCGACCGTAAATCAATCTTCGAGAACACACAGGCTCCTTTCAATTGATCTAACAGGTCGTCTATCCTTGGTAATGGGTATTTGTTCTTGATGGTGACCTTATTCAACTGAGGGTAATCAATACACAATCGCATTCCACCATCCCTTTTCTTTACCAATAACACTGGAGCTCCCCAGGGCGAAACACTTGGTCGAACAAAATGCTTAGCCAACAATTCTTCCAACTGATCCTTAATTCCCTTAATTCAAGTGGTGCCATCCGATATGGAGAAACGGATATTGGAGCCATTCCCGGTATCAGGTCAATAGAGAATTCCACATCCCGCTCCGGAGGAAGAGAAGTAACATCCTCGGGGAAAACTTCAGGAAAATCACAAACTACCGGAATACTCAAAACTTGAAGGTTACCACCCTCCTCCTTAGTAAGAATAAAAAGAACATACTTTTCCTCCTCAAACAAGAAATTAATCATTCCGACCGTACCTTATAAAATAGTAGTTAACACATCCTTCGGAGTGGCCTCGGTAGATGGGATAATAATTAACTTCTCCTCACAACCGATAAAAACCGAATTAGCAGAAAGCCAATCCATTCCCAGAACAACATCCACTTTCTTGAGCGGCAAACAAATAAGATCAATCTGGAAAACTCATTCATTCACCGATAATACACAATTTTCACACATAAACGGTGTTTCAACAATCTCATCCATGGCAGTAGTAACCACCATAGGAGGAAACAAAGGAACGGCTTGCAACCCAAGTCGCTTCACACATCGCGTGGACACAAAAGAATGCGTTGCCCCACAATCAAATAAAACAAAACAAGGATGTCCATTTACGAAACACGTACCCGCAATCAAGGAGTTGTCATGTTTTGCTTTCCTCGCATCCAATGTATACACCCGGCCGGTATTCTTCCCTTGTGTCTGATTCCTACCCTGAGGACAATCCCTCGATACATGTCCCATCTTATTACGCTGATAACAACTTATTCCCTCCAAACTGCACCTACCATAATGATTCTTTCCACAAGTACGGCATACCGAAGGCACACTAGTCCTAGAACTCTGAACTTGCTTCCCTTTGAATGATTGCTGCCTTTGTCTAACTTGTTGATTCGGTATCCCTTGATCACTTTGATTCATCCTACTCAAATCTCCTTCCATTTGTACCTTCTTCAAACTATGCTCCACCACATAGCACTGCCTTAACAATTCAGCATAGCTAGTGAATTCCCGCTGAGATATGCTATGTGAAATTTCAGCCCTTAAACCAAACAGAAACTGATCAATCTTCCACCTCTCATCAGGGGCATACATGGCTTGTCTAGAATAAGTAGCCATAGTCTCAAATTTCTCCGCATAAGAAGCCACAGTCAAGTTGCCTTGTCTCAATTGTTGAAACTCAAATTCCTTCTAAGACCTCAAGGAACTTGGAAAATATTTCTCCATAAAAGTTACCTTAAACTGCTCCCATGCCTTTGGTACCTCTTGAATTGTCATTAAGGCTGAAGCGCTCTCTCACCACCTCATGGCAGGACCCTTCAACAAGTGAGAAGCGAAGACCACCTTGTTTTCCTCACTGCACTGAACTATTAAGAAAATTCGTTCCATACCTGATATCCATTCATGATCCTTTACTGGATCTAACCCCCCCTGAAATTCCGGAGGATTCATACAAATGAAATCCCTAAAGTTTCCTCCTGCAACTTCAGGAACCACCACTGGAGGATGCACGCCACCAGCCATTTGTTGTACCATTTGTTGCACAAACTGATTATGCTGTTGCTGCATCTGTTGCATAAATTGGTATAAAGGGGCATTCCCCTCGTCACCTAGTGGATTAGTCCGTGCTGGAGTGGTTCTCGGTCTACCACGGTTGTTTCTGCGCCTGTCAGTCATGTTTCTGAAATTCATACAGATAGGATTAAGTTGACCAGGCTCAATACCATAAATATAACACGCAAGACCAATGGCGACACGCTGCATATGAAACGGAAAGAAAATACTTATACTATTTCATGGCTAGGTCAAGGATACAACCTGCTCTGATACCAACTCTAAAGCCCATATATATACATACATCAAAGCATATATCATACATGAATAATACGTTTGGTACTGAAATACACAAGTTCTTAGTAACACAATATACATATAAATGCCCCAAACTAATTCAACTACTGGCATGTTATATATACAAGATGCTCAAAAGATAAAACTAAGAACTAGATCACTAATGATCTCAAAAAAACTCCACAACGGAAGCAAAGCCATCAGATAAGTAAGAATAGTCACACAGCCTTATCCTTACCCTTTGCGGAACCTGCAGTACCTGTGATGTAAACAACAACAGTGGGGTGAGATACATCAAATCTCAGTGAGTTCTCTATCTTAAAGTCCTCTCGGCTTTACAAGGTTCAAATAAACCTAACTCAAGTCAAAGGGAAGGGAAATGACTTTGAGTACACACACTATATATTTATCCCCACCCGTGAGCCTGTTAACTCACACTAGTACCAAAGTATGTCCTGAGCCTGTTAAGTCAAGAATCTCGCTAATCAATAACCGTACCAAGGCATCCCCTTTTCCCGTCCGCTTCTACGTCTAGAAGACGACCCGAGTCATGGATCCTTGTAGTTACTTGGCATACGAAATGGATTCAGGATCATCGGCCTGTTAGCCGTGAATCGTCACTTCTCATGGCCTGTTAACCATCACAAGTCTCTTTACCATATAGGTTCCATTCATACTACACGTAGGAATCAAACCTGCCAAGTAATTGTGCATACGTTTCAGAGGAGGTGCTCGAGTCTCATGAAACTACACCGTAAGATAAACTGGTTATGATTACTAGACACACGCCTCGGCCTCTCATGCGCGAGCGTTGTCACTATGTCATTTCACACTTTTCGACATTATTTACAGTAATAGTCCTCACTCTACCTATTTCGTATTTTAACATGCATACATATTCAACAACAATTACCCACCATTAAACGATAAAAGTCGATAAAACGACACTATTCCAAAAATCCCGACATAATTAAATCGGCCAACAATCTTAAAACCATTTTAATAGGAAAATAACAAGAAATGGTATCGCGAAAACACAATTCTGCACTCTCACTGGCCGTACGCGTATTGCCTTGTGCCATATGCGTATTGCCCAGCTGCCTCGCCCAGTCATACGCGTATTGCCCAAAGTGATACGCGTATGGGCAGAGGCTGATTTCCCTTAAAAATTCTATTTAAAACTCCAGTACGCGTACTACCCTACCTCATACGTGTATTGCCCACATTTCTTCATGGCCATACGCGTATTTCCTTAACCAATACGCGTATTGCCTTGGGTGATACGCGTATGGGCAGCATGAAAACCAAAATTTTTCCTGCATAATGGGTTCTGCAAAAATGCTCCATTTTCCCTTCCAATTCACTTCTAAACACCAGAAAAATACCAATTGGATACACTACAACACACATTTAACATGTATCAATCATAAGGAACATCAAAACATGATTTTAGTGAAAAATTTCTCATTTCTCACATCATCAAAACTATCTCTAAACTCAATAAAACTCTACTCTAAAGCATCTAACTAGAACCCACCTGGATTACAAGATGAGGACGATGAAGCTGAGATGAAAAGAAAAATAGATATCGAAAACATTAATTGGTAATACTACTAATTGTCCAATTTATCTCAAATGCACCATTTAATAAAATTCCAAGTTAAATAATATTAATCTAAACAGTCCGAGTTCGTCAGTTTACTCTAATTATTTTATCCAATAATTGCTCAGAGTACACTGGAACCCCGTTGATCATAATAATATTATCTCAAGCGTTCAGAATTTTATGGGGTATTACATTAGTTGTAGAGTTTCTTGAGTTCTAGAGTTAGGTTTGATATTGTGAGAAAAGGAGTAATCTTGCTAAAATCATGAATCTAACGGTTGAAAATCGATATAAATTGCGTAGTATAGTCATAATATGCATATGATCATTTGTTGATACTTGTTTTGTGGTTTAGAACTTATTTGGTGTGGAAAGGGTGAGTTTTGGAACCCTTGGAACCATGGAAATGCAGCAGAAAATTCTGCTTCAGATGCGTACCGTCGGCCGGCGCTCTGAGCATGTTTTGATACTGTAACTTTTGCGTTTTGGCATGGGATTTACGCCGTTGCTTCGCCAGGAGAAGTGAAGGCGAAGGGGGTACCGTCGGGAGAAATTTGTACCGCCGGGCGTTCCTGAGAGTTTTCAAATAATTTCCCTTTTCTTTTAAAATTCATAACTTTTGACTCGTCCACCCGATTTAAGTATTCTTGGTACCGATAGAAAGCTATGAGAATATTCTATATGATGAAGGTGAAAAATATACATTTTGTTGCCCGACTAAATAATCAGAGGAAATCCAAAAGTGGTATAATTATGTTAAATTATCCTATGAAAATCTATTGTGTAATTGTAATATGCTTTGCTCATCCTATTGTGGATTAAACATGATTGTGACTGAATATGCATGCTAAAATGAAAATAAAATAGGAAGAGTGAGGAAACATCAACATGAAACTATAGTAGAATCTAGTATGTGACTAGAAATTGATAGAAAACTCTAGATGGCGATGCTCGGGCATGTGTTGTAGAAAGGTGCATCCTTGGCGAGTAATGGTCTAGATGAGAGTGAAACATTAGTATGGAACATGTGTGAACTATTGTGATTATGAGAAAAGGAGAATGTGGCCTTAAGGCATTGTGCCTTGTGATTGTCAAATACAATCACATTTGTGTGTGTGATCACGTAATCATAACCGTTTCACTTGGGTGCGGTTTCATGAGTCTCGAGCTCCTCTGAACCATGTGCATAATTACTTGGCAGGTTTGATTCCCGCGTGTGAGTACGAATGGAGCCTAAGGGTAAAGAGACTTGTGACGATTTATGGCCCGTGTCAAGTGACGGTTCATAACGGTTAATGGCTCGTAGAACCCGAATCCATTTCGTATGCCAAGTAACTACAAGGATCCATGACTCGGGTCGACTTCTAGACGTAGAAGAGGATGCGAAAAGGGGATGCCTTGGTACAGGTTATCGATTAGTGATATTTTGAGTTGGGGAACTCATGAACATGTTTCCATATAGTGTGAGTGTAATACCCCGTATTTTAATTACTCTGGATAATATTAGTTGTGATCAACTGAGTTCCAGTGTACTCTGAGAAATTATCTGCAAAGATAATTAGAGTAACGGTTGATCTCAGAGTAAATCTAATTAATATCATCTGACTCTGAGATATTTAAGCATTGGAACTTTAGAGACTTTTTGGGCAATTAGTAGTGTTACAATTGATGATGTCCTACTATATCATTTCTTTTCCACTCTTTTTCCACACTTAGAACAAAAGAAAGAAAAGGATAGAAAGAAGTTGGAAAGAAAGAAGAAGAAAGGAAGGAAAAAGAGAAGTGAAAACCTAGGAGTGAGAAGATCAAGAATCACAATCCATTCTTCACCAAATCAAATCATCTTCATCATTATCATCTTCTAATCAAGGTGGGTTCTAGATAGATGCCTTAGTTGTAGAAATTCATGAGTTTAGAGTTAAGTTCAGATTGTGAGAAAATGAGTAATTGTGCTAAAATCATGAATCTAACGGATGAAATGCAATATAAATGATTGTTGTTATGATTGTACTGTGTTTTGGTTGTTATGTTAAGGGTTGGATGTGTTTTGGATGGTAAAATTTTTTATTTTGGATGAACATCAGCGCTGTTGGGAAGTTGGGTTTTCCAGGGTTCGCCTAGCGAACCTGGGGCGAGTCGCAGTGAAAATTTTTTCGAGGGTTCGCCTAGCGAACCCGGCAGCGAAGGTCAGCGAATGTTCGCCAATGACGTTCGCCTAACGAACTTTGTGCCTTTTCAGTGCTGGTTGGTTCTGCCTTGTTTCGCTAAGGTGTTCGCGAAGCGAAGGGCGAGGCGAATGTTCGCCAGGGAGTTCGCGAAGCGAACTTTAGGTCTGTTTCGTTCTGATTGATGATTCGCCTGGAGCTTCGCCTAGCGAAGGCGGAAGCGAACGCTCGCTGGGAGGTTCGCCTAGCGAACATGACAGTTTGTGCAATTTTGTTTCCTTCATAACTTTTGATCCGTAACCCGGATCGAGACGTTCTTGGTACCGTTATTTAGGGGTATGATGTAGGACAAATTATTTAGAGGAAAATGAATGCAAGTAATTATATGTGTAATGTTGTTTATGTGATTCTAGTATGCAATTGAGTTATGTTTTACCTATTTCTTTTTTGTTGTTAAGCATGTCTGAGAATGTATGCATGTTAAAATGTGAAATGGGTAGAGTGAGGAATATCACCGTTGAATTATGTTAGAACCTAGTAACGGCTAGGAAATGGTTGAATAACATGATGACAATGCTCGTGCGTGCGGTGCCGAGGCGTGTGCTGACAACGATTGTGCGTGCGGGGCCGAGGCGTGTGTCAGACACTAATGTCATAAGAATGAGTAAACACTAGTATGGAACATGTGTGTAACGTTGTGGTTGTGATAAGGAATAATGGCCTTGTGATCGTCGAATACGATCCCTTTTGTGTGGGTGATCACGTAATCGTAACCGGTTATTTGAGATGCAGTTTCATGAGTCTCGAGCTCCTCTGAAATAAGGCATGGTACTTGGCAGGTTTGATTCCCGTGTGTAGTACTAATGGAACCTAAGGGTAGAGACTTGTGATGGTTAATAGGCCATGTGAAGTGACGGTTCACAGCTAACAGGCCGATGTTCCCGAATCCATTTCGTATGCCAAGTAAATTGCAAGGATCCATGACCCGGGTCGACTTCTAGACGTAGAAGAGGAAGGGAATAGAGGATGCCTTGGCATGGTTATCAATTAGTGATATTGTGAGTTGTTGAAATCATAACATGTTTCCATATAGTGTGTGTGTGTACTCAAAGTCATCCCCCTTCCTTTTTGACTTGAGTTAGGTTTGTTAGAACCTTGTAGAGCCGAGAGGACCTATAAGATAGGGAACTCACTGAGATTGATGTATCTCACCCCACGTTGTTGTTTACATCACAGGTACTACAGGTTCGGCGAAGGGTAAGGACAAAGTGGTTTGACTTTTCCTTACGGATCGTAGCTTTTGGGATGGCATGGCTTCCGCTATGGCGTTTATTTTGAGATCATTGTATTGATCTAGTTCTTAGTGTCTTTTGGAACATCTTGTATATATAACATGCCATAGTTGTTGTATTAGGTTTATGGGCATTTATATGTATACTGTGTTACTAGGAACTTGTATATTTCAGTACCAAGAGTATTATTCATGTATAATATATGCTTTGATGTTTGTATATATATATATATGGGCGTTACAGTGAGATTGTGAACTCAAAGTCATTTCCCTTCCCCTTGACTTGAGTTAGTATTGTTAGAACCTTGTAAAGCTGAGAGAATCCATAAGATAGGGAACTCACTGAGATTTAATATCTCACCCATGTTGTTGATTATATTACAGGTACAGGAGGTTCCGCGAAGGGTAAGGATAAGGCTGTTTGATTATCCCTACGTTCCTTGGCTTTTTGGAATGGCAAGACTTCGGTTGTGGAGATTATTTTGAGATCATTGTTTTGATCTAGTTCTTAGTGTCTTGGGACATCTTGTATACATTATGCCATAGTTTTTTTGTATTAGGTTTTGGGCATGTAATGTATATAATGTGTTAACTAGGAACTTATGGTATTTCAATTCCAAACACTTGGATTCATGTATGATATTTATGCTTTGATGTATGTATATTATATGTGGGTGTTACAGTTGGTATCAGAGCAGGTCGTATCCTCGACCTAGCCATGAAATAGTATAAGTATTTCTTTCTTTTTCATATGCGTTGTGTCGCCATTGGTCTTAAGTTCTATATTTATGGTATTGAGCCTGATCAACTTAATCCTATCTGTATGACATTTAGGAGCATGGCTGAAGGACGCATAAGCAATCGTGATCGACCCAGAACCATTCCTGTTGGGACAAATCCGCCGGGCGGTGATGAGAATGTCCCATGGCCTTAGTTTTTGCAATAGATGCAGCAGCAGCAAAATCAGTTCATGCAGCAGATGGTACTGCAAATGAATGGGGGTCTTCATCCTCCAGTGGTTGTTCCAGATGTTGTAGGTGGGAGTTTTCGGGATTTTATCCGCATGAATCCTCCAGAATTTCATGGCGGGTTAGATCCTGTTAAAGCTCATGAATGGATAGCTGGCATGGAGAGAATTTTCTTGATAGTCCATTGTAGTGAGAAGAATAAGGTGGTATTCACTTCTCATTTGATGAAGGGTCCTGCCATGAGGTGGTGGGAGAGTACCTCAGCCTGATGACTATTTAAGAGGTACCTAAGGTCTGGGAGCGATTTAAGATTAATTTTATGGATAATTATTTCCCTAGTTCTTTGAGGACCCAGAAGGAATTTGACTTCCAACAATTGAGACAAGGTACCTTGACCGTAGCTGCTTATGCTGAGAAATTTGAGATTATGGCTGCTTATTCTAGACAGGCCATGTATGCTCCGGACTAGAGGTGGAAAATTGACCAGTTTATTTTGGTTTGAAGGCCGATATTTCGAATAGCGTGTCTCAAAGAGAGTTCATTAGTTATACTGAATTGCTAAGGCAATGTTATGTGGCAGAGAATAGTTTAAAGAAAGTTCAAGCTGAGGGGGATATGAGTAGGTCGAATCAAAGTGATAGTGGAAGATCAAATCAACAATTTAGGCTGAGACAACAAGCTTTTAAAGGGAAGCAAGTTCAGAGTTCTAGGAATAGTGTGCCTCCTGTGTGTCGTAATTGTGGAAGGAATCATTATGGAAGGTGTGGTATCAAAGGTGTGAGGTGCTTTTAGTGTCAGAAGATAGGTCATTTGGTGAGGGATTGCCCTCAAAATAGGAATCAGGCGCAAGGGAAGAGTGTCGGCCGAGTTTATACTTTAGATGCGAAGAAAGCAAAGGGTGATAACTCTTTGATTGCTGGTTCGTGTTTCGTTAATGGGCATCCTTGTTTTGTATTATTTGATTTTGGAGCAACACACTCTTTTGTGTCGATGCAATGTGTGAAGAGATTTGGGTTGCAAACTATTCTGTTATCTCTTCCCATGGTGGTTACCACTGCCATCGATGAGATGGTTGAAACACCTTTAATGTGTGAAAATTGTGTCTTTTCTGTGGATGAGAGAGTTTTTCAGATCGACCTTATTTGTTTACCGCTTAAGAAAGTAGATGTTGTTTTGGGAATGGATTGGCTTTCTGCTAATTCGGTTTTCATTGGGTATGAGGAGAAGTTAATCATCATTCCATCTACTGAAGCTACTCCGAAGTATGTGTTAACAATTATTTTAGAAGGTACAATTGGAATGATAAATTTCTTATTTGAGAAGGAAAAATTTGTTCTTTTGGTTCTCACTAAGGAGGAGAGTAGCAACCTTCAAGTTCTGAGTATCCTTGTAGTTTGTGAGTTTTCTAAAGTTTTCCACGAGGATATCACTTCTCTTCCTCCGGAGAGGGAAGTGGAATTCTTTATTGACCTGATACCAGGAACGGCTCCTATATCTGTTTCTCCATATCGGATGGCACCACTTAAATTGAGAGAATTGAAGGAGCAATTGGAAGAATTAATGGTTAAGCATTTTGTTAGACCCAGTGTTTCACCCTGGGGAGCTCCAGTATTATTGGCAAAGAAGAAAGATGGTGGAATGCGGTTATGTATTGACTATCGACAGTTGAATAAAGTCACCATCAAGAATAAGTACCCATTACCCAGGATAGACGACCTGTTAGATCAATTGAAATGAGCCAGTGTGTTCTCAAAGATTGATCTACGGTCGGGTTATCATCAGATTCGTGTGAAGAGTTCGGATGTATCAAAGACCGCGTTTAGAACCCGTTATGGCCATTACGAATTCTTAGTAAAGCATTTCGGTGTGACGAATGCTCCGACAGTTTTTATGGATTATATGAATCAGATATTTCAAGCTTACTTGGATCAATTTGTTGTAATCTTCATTAATGATATTCTTGTTTATTCTCGTACTTCACAAGAGCACGAGGGACATTTGAGAATCGTTTTATCGATCTTACAAGAGAAGCAACTTTTTGCCAAGTTAAGCAAGTGTGAGTTTTGGATGTCGGAGGTTAGTTTTCTTGGTCATGTCATATCTCAAGGAGGTGTGGCAGTTGATCCAACGAAAGTTGAAGCGGTAATTAATTGGGAGAGACCGAGGAATGTTTCCGAAGTTAGAAGTTTCTTGGGACTGGCAGGTTATTACAGAAGGTTTATCAAAGGATTTTCTCAATTGGCGTTACCAATGACTAAACTTACTCGAAAGGACTGTCCTTATGAGTGGGATTCAGCGTGTAAACAAAGTTTTATGAGTTTGAAAGAAAGATTAACGACTACTCCTGTTTTGATCATTCTTGATCCTAGCAAGTCGTATGAGGTATTTTGTGATGCATCTAAGATGGGATTAGGAGGTGTTTTAATGAAAGATAGTCACGTGGTGGCTTACGCTTCTCGACAGTTAAAAGTCCACAAGAAGAATTATCCAACGCATGATTTGGAATTGGTGGCAGTTGTCTTTACTTTGAAAGTGTGGTGTCATTATTTGTATGGAGTACATTTTGAGATGTTTAGTGGCCACAAGAGTTTAAAGTATCTATTTGACCAGAAAGAGTTGAACATGCGTCGGATGGAGTATTTGAAGGATTATGATTTGGAACTAAAGTACCATCCGGGTAAAGCGAATAAAGTAACGGATGCATTGAGTAGAAAAATGTTGCATAATGCAGTTGGATTACCCCGTACTCAGGTGGATATGACTCTATTTGGGTGATTGTGGATCGGTTGATGAAATCAGCGCATTTCTTAGTCGTAAGGACTACATACAAGGCAAGTCATCTTGCAAGGTTGTTTATTTCAGAAATTGTGAAGTTACATGGTATTCCCTCTAGTATTATGTCCGATAGAGACCCGAAGTTTACTTCAAGGTTTTGGAGAGCTTTTCAACAAGCTATGGGAACAAAGTTGTGTTTGAGTACGTCGAATCATCCGCAAACAGATGGTCAGATGGAGCGGATAATACAAACGATGGAAGACATGTTAAGGGCTTATGTACTGGAAAGTGGTGGAAATTGGATAGAACTTTTACCGTTGATTGAGTTTGTATACAACAATAGTTATCATGCAAGTATTGAAATGGCTCCTTATGAGGCATTATATGGAAGGAAATGTAGGACGCCTTTGTGTTAGGCGAAAGTTGCCGAAGATAGAATTTTGGGGCCCGAGATTATTCAAGAGACTACGGAAAAGATTAGGATGATCCGTGTCAAAGTTAAGCAAGCACAAGATCGTCTGAAAAGTTATGCGGATAACCGAAGGAGACCTTTAGAATTTGTTGAAGGTGATCACGTGTTTTTGAAAGTTACTCCGAGATTGAGGTTGAAAGGACCGTTTAAGTCGCGAAAGTTAAGTCCGAGATACGTGGGTCCTGTAGCACCCTAAAATTTGCTCTCCTTACTTTAGTACTAACTGGCTTATGTTTCATTTCATTTTTGCATTATCATGTGTGCATATCACTGGTTCTTAGCATGGGGTCAAGGTGCCTGAGGCAAGTTCAAGAGGAGAAGATGTTCTTCAAAGGGTCAAGCAAGATTCCTTATATTGTCCAAGAGATCTCAAGTGGATCACTCTCTCCTAACCTGTGCAGAAATTAGGGTTTTGAGATTCTTGGGTTTATTGCTCCAATGGGCAAGCTTCTTGGGTTTTTATCATCACCAAATGGCATATCTTATCTTTGTTAGAGAGGATACACATCATATTCAGAGGAATTAGGATTTGGAGACTGGGTTATTTCCTCCTAGACTGAGGGTACCAAAATTAGGGTTTGCTATAAAGTCAGTTTATTTCTGATTTTTTGGGCAAGACTTGATTCCATGGTATTCCTTGGGTCCCTAAGTATCTAGGAATGGAAGATTGTCCATCAGTTTGGTTCATGAGAAGTTCAATTGGCCAATGGATTGGGAATCAGGAGAGGGGAAGTCAACTGTGAAATTTTGAGGTTCTCTTCAAGGTTTTTAAGGTCTCACATCCTCATATGGTCTTCAAGAGTCAAGTCTCATACCATTTATCAAGAATCAAGGGTTGGTACAAAAGTTACTAAATATGGAAATGACCTATAATTTGAAAGTTTCCATTTTTGGCAAGTTCTTACACTACTTTCAACTTGGGTTTTCATCATCAAAGAAGCTTCAAGTGAATTTTCCTCAAACTTGAAAGTTGAATATCTTTTTCTCCCATTTCCAACAAGTATTAGATGGTCTCCATATCATTTGTGAAACTCAAGTTATGATCAAAAGAAGGCAAAGTGGTTTTTAGGGTTTTCTCATGGTTCCATTCTCACAACTTTTGTATTTTGGGACATAGTGACCTATATTTGGTCCCATTGCTTCATGTCACATTCTAACATCAAAGTAAATTCCTTAAGGATCCTTTTGGCCTTTGAACCAAGAGATTTCATGACTTGTACATCACTTATTTCACATTATGCAAAATTGTAAGATCATTGAAAACTCATGAACCAAGACATCTTAAGGCCCAAATTCCATTCAGGTGTGATTAGCAATTGTTAAATAAATGATCCATCATCAAAGGCTTGTGTGTACATGCATGGAGGAGGGTGTATTCACATTATGTAAATTTCCAAAATCACCCAAAACTCATTAAGTGAGGAATTAACAAGGCCCAAGGGATTATCAGTGGATTAACCCTAGGTATTTAAGGTTACTCATGCATTGGTGAGGAAGAGGACAGGTGATTTTGAGGAGAACCAGGCTTTCAACCCTAATCTTTCTCTCATTCGAATCTCACAAAACTTCTTTCACCATCTGAACCCTGGGGATCCATAGAGCACAAAGCAACCATCATCTGGAGCTAACAATAAGGATACGTATTGCTTAATCTCAGGTTAGGGTCAATTTGCATGATCTTAAAACTCTACTTTTAAATATGCATAATGATCTGTGATTGTTGTTGATGACTCTGATGTGTTTTATTTTAAGTTTAGACGTGTATTATGTGCATATGGTGAGATTTAAGTTTTGGACCCATACTTTGTTTTGCTCGATTCTCCTTGTATGTTGTTTGTTTGGGATTCTTAATGTGATATTCTTAACCCTCATGTTTTTCTGATCAGTTTGATATACTCGTGAGTGATTTCTGGAGATTCCGGCGTCTGGTTCTTTTTCCGGCCGGCTAGGGTTTATGTGAGGAAGACGAAGTCTGAGCCGTTGATTGGTTTGATCTAACGGTCCACTATGTGCCACGTTTATAATTTTTTTTTATTTATTTTAATGTTTTCGTGCTGGTCACCCATGCTTATTATCATGTGCCACCAGATCATGACCGTTGATCCTGATAAATTTTCGTTTTGTTGATTTAATGTGAGACGTCTGATGCATCTGATGGTTGGATTATTGACAACGCATTAAAATGTGCGCGTGCATGTCATGTGATTTCTTTGGTGTTCAGAATGTTCGTGTGTGTGCGTGTTCATTTAACTATTGTGTGCATGTGAATCTGAGCTGTTAATCATGATTACTTGTTATTTTCATTTGACTGATGATACGCGTTGGATCAATCGTGTGGTTTTGATTCAATCTGAGGTTTGACTGATTCCATTATTCCTCATTGACTTCGCTGTTGGACTTTTGTGCTTTGGGCTTGCTTTCCACACCCCCCAGTTAAGCCCAATTACCGTTTTCAATGTGAGTTATTGCTGCATACACCCCCCATGTTTATTTCTTTATTTTCATTTTTATTTTATTATTGCATTTCATTTTTAATCTTTAAAAATAGTTTTTTGCATTAAAAAATTACAAGAAAATTCATGAAGCATATTTATAGTTTTATAAAATTTTCCCAAATTTTATTTTATTATTTTCTTTTATTTTTAGTGACTAAATTAATTATTTAATGGATTTCTTTTTTAATTGTTCTTATCATGCGTACCCAAACTTGTAGAATTTTGTTCTCATAGCATTCATAACATTTTGAACTCATTCTTTTTGAATTTTTCCCCAACACATTGAATTGCATTAAAAAAATTTTCTCTCATTTTTAAAATCATTTCATATTTCATTTTAACCCTTTTCTTTTGCATATTGAACCATGTTTCCTACTTGATCTTTGCATATTTGTTTGAGGGACCTATCTTGGGAATTTTTGCATGAGTTTTTAATATGATGTTTGTATCTGGTTGAGGTGTTTTGGGTTTTAATTTGGTAATTTTAGAATATGTTTTGCTAATTATTTGATTGCTCTTTGTTTGAGATCTTCTTGTATGCACATCTTTGACCATGTCTGATTACTTGTTTGAAAAGGCACTTATGCCATTGTTTTGGGATTGTTTCTTTGACTTCATAAACCATGTTTGAATTGTTATAGGTCCCTTGATTATAATCATAGGTCATTGGTGTGAGGTTGTTGCATACTTTGTGTATATGTTCAATGTTTGGTTTACATGCCTTTTCTTTGACTTATCTTCTCACCTTATCTCATCTATGCTTACTCATGACTTATGTTTGGTTTATGTATGACATACCTTATCATTCATATGCATTTCATTTGATGTATGTTTCTGACCTTGGAGCTTTGCATTCATTCATGTCATATGTTATTCATGTTTCATCTTACATACTTGAACCTGTTTCCCTTATATGCTTCCTTCTTCTTCTAATGATTCCTAATGCTTGGACACTTGTTTGTATGCCTTATGTGACACTTGCATAGCATGTTTAGGCACATGTTTAGGTCATCCACATTCTGACTGGGATGAGTTTCATTTGGTTCGTAACCATTTCTCTTTGGTTTGTGACTTGCTTGGGGTTCTTTTGTCTTATTTGCACTTATGTCTGTTTTGCACTAACCTTTTATGCAGAGGATGAGGCAAGTTATTTAAGGGTGTGGATAGTTATCCATGCTCACTCTCACTCTTTCTTTCTCTCATCTTTTTCTTTTCTTTAGGCTTAGGTTGTTGTCAAACCTCCCCTTAGGGCCACCTTTGCATGATAACATTAGGACTAAATTCCGTAGGATAGTCTCCCTCCAAACTTCCCTTTAAGGCCATCTTTGCATGATAACATTAGGATAGATTTTCCCCTTAGTGTTTTTTCTTTTCTCTTGAGTCCCTCTTCTCATCTCAAAACATCTCTAAGATACTTAATAAGGTCAACTCACCTTGCGAACAAGCCTTAAACATAGGAAATGAAGATTGAGGGGTCCCCCTTCTCTCTTCTAGAGTGTTGAGCATATGTCCCATTGGGGACGACCATACGACGCATTCATTCCCATGTCATAGACTTTGGTTCAAGTTGAGTTATGAACTAACTCAAGTCACTTCTGTCCTAAAAAATACAAACAAACTTCAAACCTTTTTATCCTGCGGGATCGTCAAACTAAAGGCTATTTTCAAAAAGGGCACATTACTTTTCGTCTAAGTCGTAAACAGGCATCGACCCTAACTACGGGACGCGAACTTAACATCGCTCATAAAAAAATACAAAAAGAACTTGGTCCAAACTACGTTGACTCTGAATTCCCCATTGCACAAAGGGGGTACGTAGGCCTAGGACGACGACGTCCTACCGCGTCTGTCTTAGTTTTTCCCTTCCCCGTTTTAGTACAACCATAGATGTTAGGATAACTCACCCTTAGATTAGACAACAAGCGTAGATCCCATCGAGTATGATGGACTAGTGGGGTGCTAGCACCTTCCCCTCGCGTAACCGACTCCCGAACCCAGGCTATGGTTGCGATGACCATTCCTTTCCCTCTTCCTCAGGTTTATGCGGTGTTCCCTTTCCCTCTCTTGGGATAAATTTACACGGCTGGCGACTCTGTGTTCCGCACCACCTTTGTGTTTGTACCTGGATGAAAATCCTAGGAGCGACAGTTGGCGACTCTGTCGGGGACTCTGGTTGACCTATGCTGGTCCATCCCCTTTAGCGAGTCTATGCTAGCGCTTGCTTGTCTTTTTTCGCTTTGGGTGTTTTTGTTTTTGTTTTGCTTTATTTGTTGTATTTTATTTTTACCGCATTTTCTGCATTGCATATTATTATCAGTTGTTGCACTGTTTTTCTGTTTGGCGGGTTGGGAGTTCTGAGAGATAAGCCCAATACCCAGGCTTGAGCATACACGTAGGATTAGCGTGGCAAGTAGTGTGACTTGTGTGGCATTTGGCCAGACGTAGTATACAAGAAAACTCCACATCCAGATGAGGTTTTCTTTGGTAATGTTCTATCCTGCGCATTGGTGCAGATGATTGAATGTAACTTGGAAAACTGTCGACTCTGGCGGCCATTCCCGAGGACTCAGTAACGGCACTCTGTAGCACCCCAAAATTTGCCCACCTTACTTTATTACTAACTGGCTTATGTTGCATTGCATTTTGTATTATCATGTGTGCATATCATTGGTTCTTAACATGGGGTCAAGGTGCCTGAGGCAGTGCTTCAGAGGGTCAAGCAAGAGTCCTGGTATTGTCCAAGAGAGCTCAGGTGGATCATCCTCTCCTAACTAGTGCATAGATTAGGGTTTTGAGATTCTTGGGTTTATTGCTTCAATGGGCAAGCTCCTTGGGTTTTTATCATCATCAAATGGCATATCTTATCTTTGTTGGAGAGGATACACATCATATTCAGGGGAATTTGGATTTGGAGACTGTGCTATTTCCTCCGAGACTAAGGGTACCACAACTAGGGTTTGCTATAAAGTCAGTTTATTTCTGATTTTTTGGGCAAAACTTGATTCCATGGTACTCCTTGGGTCCCTAAATACCTAGGGATGGGGAGGTTGTCCATCAGTTTGGTTCAGGAGAAGTTCAATTGGCCAATGGATTAAGAATCAGCAGTGAGAGGGGAAGTCAACTGTGAAATTTAGAGGTTCTCTCCAAGGTTTTCAAGGTCTCACATCATCATATGGTCTTCAAGGGTCAAGTTTTAAACATATTTATCAAGAATCAGAAGTTGGTGCAAAGTTTCTAAATTTGGAAAGTGACCTATAATGAAAAGTTTCCATTTTTGGCAAGTTCCTGCACTGCATTCAACTTAACTTTTCACCACAAAAAGGCTTCAAATGAATTTGTCTCCAACATGAAAGTTGAATATCTTTTTCTCCTCTTTCCAATAAGTACTAATGGGTCTCCATATCATTTGTGAAGCTCCAGTTATGATCAAAAGAATGCAAAGTGGTTTTTAGGGTTTCTCATGATTCCATTTTCACAACTTTGGGCATAATGACCTATAATCAATTCCATTGCTTCATGCCACATTCTAATATCAAAAGACATTCCTTGAGGATTATTTTGTGCCCAAGAATTAAGGAATTCCATGGTGCATGTATCACTTATCGTCCATTATTCAAAATTCCCAAATTATTTAAAAGCCATGAATCAATTGTTTCCAAGGCCCAAGTTCAATTGTGGTGTGATTAGCAATTCATATATGGGTGATCCATCATGGGTTTCTTAAGTGTATATGCATGGAGAGAGGTGTAATTCACATTATGCATTTTTCCAAAATTATTCAAAAATCATTAAACAAGAAATTATCCAAGCCCAATTCATCATCAGAGGAAAACCCTAGCCTATTTAAACCTATCCATGCACTGGTTAGGGTTCATTCACGTGCATTTGGAGGAGAACAACAACTTGTACCCTAATTATTGAATTCAACAAATCTCACGATCTACAAGGATTTTCTTCAAAGTTTTTCCACAAACCTTCTCTTGGTGATCTACAGAGTGCAAATCAACCACCATTCGCAGCCAAAAGCAAGTGCACGTGTGGAACCATCTCAGGTTGGAAGGATTTTTAAGGATCCTAAAACTCCTTTTTTTTATGTCTATATTGTTGTGTTATTGTCACTGATCATGCTGGTAGGATTGGTTTTGTGTTTGGATGCGTATATTGCTTGTAGTGATGATTTAAAGTTTCATGCCCTAATCTTTTTCTCTTCGTATCTCACCATACGTTAGTTTTTTGTTGTTTTTGATGGCATAATCTTAATCCTCATGAAAATCTGGTTGGATTCGTGCATTTGTTTGTAGTTTCTGGGCAGTTCCAGGTTGGTGTGCTTCCAAAATGACGATCGAAACCCTAAGCCCGTCGCCGGAAAAAGTTGCAGCTCGCCGGAGGAATTTTTGGGAAGATGACGTTGTGGTCGTTGGATCTTGGGATCTGACGGTCCATAGCGTGCCATGTGTTTCTATTTTAGTTTTTTTTCTGAATTTAAATTAATGATCAGATGGACATTCATCCACAACAATTACCATGCACGTCCAGTTATATTATTTTATTTTAATTTCTTTTATTTTCGTTGACCAATTGTGTACCGTATGATGGATCAAGTGGTGGAAAACACGCCAGCGCATTAAAATCACCACGTGCCTGGCACATGGTACGTACAGGTGAGCCCCTTTATTTATTTTTTTCGCTGATGGGTTGGGTTGCTATTCGCACCCCCCATCTTCAGCCCAATTCATTTCCAACGTATTTTTTTTACTTAACGCACCCCTAGCCCATTTTATTTCTCTTTTATTTTATTAATTATCATTTTCATTTTTAATTATTAAAAATACATTCTTACATTTTAAAATTCCCATAAAATTCATACATCATCTTTATTATTTTATAAAATTTTTACAAATTTTATTTTTTATTTTTATTTTATTTTTATCATTTAAACTAATTATTTATTCAATTTCTTTTTGCATCACTCATATCATGCATACTTAAATTTATTTATTTTATTTCTCTACAACCATAAAATATTTTTGAGCCGTTCTTTTTGCATTTGTTCACTAACATCCTAAAATGCATTAAAATATTTTTATATCATTTTTAATTATTATTTCATATTGCATTCTGATCCTCCCTTTTGCCCACTGAACCCCACTTCCCACCTGAACTTTGCCTAATTGTTTAGATGACTAATATCTTGATTTTTTGCAGGGATTTTTGATATTTGGTTTATCTCTGGTTGAATAATATTGATGTTTAATTTGGGAATTTTAGGAGTTATTTTTCTAATTATTTGATTGGCTTTCACTTGAGATCTTTGTGTATGCCTATTTCTGACCACATCTGATTATCTGTTTGAAAAGGCACTTGTGCCATTTGCTTTGGGGTTGTTCCTTTGATTTCTAAGTTCATGTTTGGATTAAAATCACTATTGTTTGCCATTGTTTGATTTTCATTTGCTTTGATATTATTTATGTCAGTTTCGTACTAACCTTTTATGCAGGGACTAAGGTAAGTTCTTTAAGGGTGGGAAAGTATCCCTTTTCACCTTTGTTCTTCTTCCTTCTCTCATCTTCTTCCTTTAGGGTTTAGGTTGTCGTCAAACCTCACTAACCGTAGGTCACCCATGCATGATAACTTTAGGACTCATAGTCCCCCTTTAGAGTTACCCTTGTGTCTTCTCTCTTCTCATCTCAATTTTCTTTAAAACACTTAATAAGAATAAGGTGTATTGCGCACGAGCCTTAAGTATGGGGAATGAGAAATGAGGGGCTTCCTCTCATCTTTCTAGAGTGCTTAGCGAGCGTCCTGTCTTGGGATGATGCGTTAAGTATTCGCCCCTGTGCCCTAGACTTTGGTGCAATGCAACTTAGGAACTAACTTAAGCCACTTCTGTCTTAAAAAATACAAACCAACTTCAAACCTTTTTGTCCTTCGGGATTTCCAAACTTAAAGGCTATTTTCAAAAAGGGCACGTTACTTTCCATCTGAGACGTAAACAGGCATCGACCCTAACTGCCGGACGCGAACTTAACGTCGCTCATAAAAAACACAAAAAGAACTTGGTCCGAACTACGTTGACTCTGAATTCCCCATTGCACAAAGGGGGTACGTAGGCCTAGGACGTCGACGTCCTACCGAGTCTGTCTTTGTTTTCCCCTTCCTCGTCTTAGTACAGCCATAGATGATAGGATAACTCACCCTTAGAATAGACAACAAGCGTGGATCCCATCGAGTACGATGGACGTGTGGGGTGCTAGCACCTTCCCCTCGCGTAACCGACTCCCGAACCCAGGCTATGGTTGCGATGACCATTCCTTTCCCTCTTCCTCAGGTTTATGCGGTGTTCCCTTTCCCTCTCTTGGGATAAATTTACAAGGCTGGCAACTCTATTTTTTCCGCGCCACTCTCGCGTTTGTACCTGGATGAAAATCCTGGGAGCGACACACTCCTCCCGAGACGTGATAATGGCAGACCAAAAATGGCAAACCCATTACACATGTCGATCCGAGGACCCAATGCTGGGAACTTGCTATAGGGTTTCCTTTTGGAAAAGAATCAGTGGAAGCACTCCTCGATTGGCGATAGTACTGTACCCCGAGGGATGAATGTACTATTGCTTCTCGACCTCAGTGCCGAAGTTGAGGACTTGCCATAGGATGTTTTCTTTTAAGGGGAATCAGTTGAGGCCTCCTCGATTGGTGATGATGCCAAACCACAAATGGTGAACTTATCATCATTTCTCGACCTGAGAGCCCGTGATATTGAGGATCCTCGGCTTTCTAGTACCCACATGTGAGAGGGCAGTGTGTTTACAGGTTTGCAGGTAACCTTGACCTTCAACAAACCCGGTTTCCTGATTAGTAGATTTATCAGTGTGGTACTATGGTTATTCTGGTATTCTGGGTATTTGGGCAGACCTTTGAGATTATACAGTTGTTCAGTGCAGCAGTTGTCCAGTCCTTTTTGCATCCTTGACCCCATGTGTGCATTTGCATCATCATTTTTCATCCTAACATGTTTATTCATTTGCATGGTTGCATCCTAACTTTGATTCTGGTTTTTAAAGACTATCAAGGATGAGTACTGAGAAGAGAAAGAACATCATAGTGTACAAGTTCCCATCACTTGTTTTGGATACTGTTCACAAGATTGTGTCTATGGCAGAACCTGGGGTATTGGCAGACTTTAGAGGAGAGTATGTAAGAATTCTGAATTTTGCTCGCAACATCACTGAATACGAGTATAGGGCTTTGCACACTTTGGTGCAATTCTATGACCCTCACCTGCGTTGTTTTCTATTCACTGATTATCTCTTGGCTCCGACATTAGAGGAATTTGCTCTCATTCTGGATATTTCCATTAAAGAAGAAGCTCCTTTCTATCCTTCTGAAGAACTTCCTGATTTGGGAAGGGTTTCCGAGGCTTTGCATTTGGATCCATCTTTGTTGAAAAATAACGTTGCTAGTAAGGGAGGGTGTAAAGGCTTTCATGTGAAATTTTTGGTAGAACAGACTGCTGTATACGCTAAGGCTAGATGTTGGTCAGTTTTCAATGCCATCTTGGCTATGTGTGTCTATGGAACGGTGTTGTTTCCAAATATGAAGGATTTTGTGGACATGCACACTGTCCGGATATTTACCATGAAGAATCCGGTACCTACTTTGCTTGGAGAACTGTATTATTCAGTGCATTATAAGAACGAGACGAGGAGGGGAGGGCCTCTATATCTTTGTGCGCCACTCTTCTACAAATGGTTTGCTGATCGTCTTCCCAAATCTGGGGCATTTGTAGATACTCAAGGAACATTGGATGGTCCAAAAGATTGATGGGCTTGAGGGTAGCTAATCTAATTTGGGTTAACCGTGACTTGTTGGGCCAAGATATCATGATTAGTTGTGGAAGTCTCCCAAATGTGCCTCTAATAGGAAGGAAATGAGGAATTAACTACAACCCTATTCTTGCTATTAGGCAATTCCGGTATGCCTTGAAAGAGCCACCAAAAGACGGGGAAGTCCAAGAATCTCTATATCTGAGTGGGGAAATCAATCCAGAACTGTTAAAAGAAGCTGCAAATACTTGGGGAGATCGTCATAAGAAGGGGAAGACTTCTTTTGGGAAGAGTAACAATAGAACATTTCCTGCATATGAAGATTGGATTAAGAAAATGGTAGAGGAGGAGCTTTTGCCATTCTCCAAAGAACCACCATCTTACCTCTTGCTGATTGAGCCTCCTACCACAGTTGAAATAGAGAAGTTTAACAAGTTGTGGGATGAAAAGGAAAAGGTACGAGAAGAAAACAGTGAGCTACAAAGAGAGATTTACCAGTTGAAATATGAGCGGGGTGAAGCTGTTCATATCGCCAAGTTGAAGACAGAGCTTCTCGCTAAGGCATAAAAGGAGCTAGCTGATAAGGTCACATCCAGACAAAGGATGAAGCAAGCTCAAGAGGGTATCAGTAAGGTTCTCGAGTCTAAGAAGGAGGAATTGGACAAGGCTTTGTTGAAAATTCACAGGTTCGATGCTCACCGAGACACTGCAATGGCTAATAATAAGCGAAAGGAAGACGATTATCTAGCTCAGATTGATCAATTGAAGTCGAAGCTCAAGAAAAAAGACGCTGAGATCCTATCAAGGGTATTCCAGAGACAAGCGGTCGAGGGTCGACTTAATGAAGCCATAGCCTCCATAGAGGAACTGAAGATCCAAGCTGAAGTGAAGAGACCTAGAAATGAGGGTCCTAGCATGGATGGTGTTTTTGAAGAAGACGCTTGGGAGCTGCATTACCGATACTTGAAAGGGATCATGCATAGGAGAGATGTTCTCATTCAAGAGCTAATTCAGAGACCGAAGCATCCCGACACCAAAAAGCTGTTCAAGGAAATTCAAGACTGGAGCAAAGAGCATGATGGATGGGGGGGATTGGCACTTGTGGACTTTGATGACATGCCGTAGTTTTCTTTTCCTTTCATTATTTGGACCACCGCCAGGCTTGTTGGTTGGGATCTATGATTATTGTGTTCAGACTTGTTATCTTGGATTTTTGATTGTTGACATTTGGTTTTCCTCTGGTTTTCTTAATATATGAGCAGAAGTTCCGTTCTATCTTGTTGTTAAACTGGAATCAAGGGGTGGATCGCCCTGTGAATATTCAAACGTGTTCATTTGCATTTGCATATTCATAATCATTTTGCCTAATCATTTTGCATGACAGGTGTTTATCTCTAGTGTTCTTACTTTGTTCTCCTCCGCAGTACAGGATTGCAGATCAGCACATTCACCGGTATTCTACCAGACAATATCAGAAGAGACTTATGGATCAGCTACAAAATGAGATGAGTGAGATGCGGACTTGCATGAACCAATTCATGGATTTAATGCAAGGGGTTGCTCAAGGCCAAGAGCAGTTAAAGACTCTCGTTCAACCACTGATTGCGAGAATTGATGAAGAGGGTGTCCTTCATGGAGGAATTCATACTGGTGTTACTGGTAATAATGTTCAGAGTGGCCCTTCGGGCGGAGGTATTCCTGTTACTGGTGTTGTGATCCCTCCGGCGGAGGAGAAAATGTTGTGGTTCCCACTTTAGTGGGGGGAGGTAATAGCGTCTGCGCAATTCATGGCCGTCAGTATGATGATGTTCAAGATGATGCATTCTCTGTGCCAGGTGGGGATGCTGGTCCCCAGATTGACAATGATCAGAGATTCAGGTTGATTGAGGAACAACTAAGGGGTGTTGTGAATTAGGATTCTGTGGGTATGGATCTAGAGGATTTGGGGCTGGTTCCAGGCGTGATTATCCCGCACAATTTTCAGACTCCCACTTTTGAGAAGTATAATGGTATGTCTTGCCCAAGGACTCACGTCAGGGCATACGCGAGTAAAATGGCTGCGCATGCGAAGAATGAAAAATTGATGATGCATTGCTTCCAGGATAGCCTATCTGGGGCATCCCTGGAGTGGTATATGCAACTAGAAAGGAAAGATGTGCGTAGTTGGAGAGATCTGGCAGGGGCGTTTATTAGACACTATCAATACAACACTGACATGGCTCCTAACAGAACACAGCTGCAGAACTTATCACAGAAGAACAATGAGAGTTTCAAGGAGTACGCCCAGAGGTGGCGTGAATTGGTAGCAAGGGTTCAGCCTCCCATGTTGGAACGTGAAATGATAGTTATGTTTATGGCCACCTTGCAAGGTCATTACTATGAAAAGCTGGTACCGTGTATGACTGTAAAGTTTGCTGATTTGATCTTAGTAGGAGAGTTGGTGGAGAGCGGAGTTAAGGCGGGAAAAATATCAGGCGGTGATGGGTCCTCATCTGGAGGAGGTAAGAAGTTGTATGCTAGTGGTTACAAGAAGAAAGAGGGAGATACAGACTCTGTGTTTTCATATCGTGGTAGAGAAGGACCTGATCAGAACTTTAATCAACAGGTGGCTTCTGTAACTATCCCAGCAGCACCTCAGTAGCCAGCAGTGTCTCAACAACAAAATCAGGTTCCTCGCAGACCACAGCCTGCGTCTAGGCGGGATAGGCATCTTGACACTCCGCTTATTCCCTACTCTCAATTATTTCAGCACTTGTTAAAGCTACAGTTAATTCAGAAGAGAACATTGGCTCCACCTACTGGTAATCCACCTCCTAGCTATGACGCCAACGCCCACTGTGAATTCCATTCTGGAGCACCCGGACATCATACTGAGAACTGTAGAGCTTTTAAGCATCTGGTTCAAGATTTAGTGGATTCCAAAGCCATCAATTTCTCCAATGAAGCTCCAAATGTGAATCAGAACCCGATGCCGAATCACGGTGGGTTGAGGGTCAATGCTATTATTAAAGACTGTGAAGACTTGAGTTTGATTTCAGATGTGAACGAAGTCCAAACTCCCTTGGGTGTGGTGAAGGAAAGACTGTTGAAAGGAGGGGTATTTCCCGGCTGTGATGAAAGTTGTGTAGGATGTGTGGCGCAGCCCGACGGTTGTGATTTATTGAAAGCAGGTATTCAGAAAATGATCAGTGAAGGGATATTACAATTTGACAAGGGTTTCAGGCAGAGTAAAGTTACTGACAGAAAGATTAATGTTGCCACAATAACAATTCCATTCAATACAATAACTATATCAGCGCCGGCGAGACCAGCACCGGTCATTATCACTGTTCCTGGACCAGTCCCGTATGAGAGTACCAAGGCCATCCCATGGAACTATGGGGCCGAGGTGTTTGTTAATGGTAAGAAGCAGGAATCGGTAGAGACATCAGTTGTGAATACAGGGGTTGAAAATCTTGTTGAAGCAGGGGCTATCACTAGGAGTGGTAGAGTCTTTATTCCATCTGAGGATCAAGTTGGCAGTTCAAAACAAGACAAAGGTAAACAGATGATGGATGAGTCTGTACAGAGGCAGGAAGTAAATAATTCTATGATAAAGCCAGTTGGGGATACTTTCTCAGAAGATGTAGAGGAGTTTATGAGATTGATCAGGAAAAGCGATTACAAAATTATTGATCAACTTCACCAAACTCCATCGAAGATTTCCATTCTATCCTTACTGTTGTGCTCTGAGGCACACCGAAATGCATTACTGAAGGTTTTGAACATGGCTTATGTACCGCAGGAAATATCTATCAATCAGTTAGAAGGGGTTGTGGCTCATATGAACGCTGGTAATGGCTTGGGTTTCACCGATTTAGATCTGACTCCAGCTGGGAGGAATCACAACAATGCTCTTCATATTTCAGTGGAATGCCATGGTTCCTTAATGTCACATGTGTTGGTTGATACTGGGTCATCTTTGAATGTGCTGCCGAAGAAGGCTTTGATGAAGTTAGATACTCGTGGGTTGATTTGTACACCGAGTGACTTGGTGGTACATGCTTTTGATGGTTCTAAGAGGTCGGTTTTTGAAGAGTTAGTCCTGCCAATCAAGGTGGGTCCTGAGATTTTTAACACCACCTTTTATATAATGGATATTCAGCCTGCCTATAGTTGTTTTTTGGGTCGTCCTTGGATCCATAGAGTTGGGGTAGTAACATCTACGCTGCACCAGAAGTTGAAGTATATGGTGGATGGCCACGTTGTGACAGTTTGTGGTGAGGAAGAGATCATGGTGAGTCACCTATCGACCTTCAAGTATGTAGAGGTAGATGGTGAAGTACAGGAAACTTTGTCCCAAGCCTTTGAAGCTGTGAAAATTCCCGAGGAACCCCCAAAGGCAGTCAGTCAGCCTGAGGTGGTTGCCCAACCCAAAGTCGTCAGACAACCAGAGGTTCCGTTGTCCTCTTTCAAAGAGGCGCGCGCTATAGTTGAAGCTGGTGGTTCTCAGAAGTGGGGCAGTATCATTGATGTTCAAAGAAAGCAGGATACCCATGGACTAGGGTACAAGCCACCCCGACGAGGTCAAGAGCCTCCCAAGTATGCTGGTCCGATTCGGTTCACAAGTGCTGGGGTTTTCTTTAATCAGGTTAATGCTATTGAGGATCAAGGAGATAGTGACTGTGACATGGATGAGTGGATCCGTCCCTGCACCCCTGGTCAGAGTTTAGGCAACTGGTCTTCAGAGAAAGTCATCCAAGTGACCCGCCCGGAGTAATTTACTTTTGTTTTATGTTATGTTAAATCCTACGTTCTGCCCAAGACGTAGTGATATTTATTTGTAGGGCTTAGATGTTTTATTTGCTACTTTTATCATCAATAAAGGACGTTTTTTCATTCAAATATTTTGATCCCTGTTTTTCTATTTTTACTTTTTGCATTAACCCACATCAAAATCGCAATGTGTTTTCTTGTTTGTTGCACTCACAATAAACCTAAAACATCCATCATGCAGGTTTCTTTGTTCAGATTCCACCCCTCATGACTTAGCTATGGCCCGATATGACTTCGATAATCCCATCTATCAGGCCGAAGAAGAGACTGACGAAGACTGTGACTTACCAGAAGAATTAGCCAGGCTACTGAAACAAGAGGAAAGGGTTATTCTACCCTATCAGGAGGAAGTTGAGACTGTTAATATAGGAACCGAGGATGCTAAACGAGAAGTAAAAGTTGGGACTGCCTTGGAAGACACTATTAAAGGAAGATTGGTTGAGTTGCTTCGAGAGTATGTGGATATCTTCGCCTGGTCCTACCAAGACATGCCCGGGCTTGTACTCTAGTCAAGCAGAAATTGAGAAGGACGAAACTAGATATGGCTGTCAAGATCAAGGAAGAGGTTCAGAAACAGTTGGACATCGAATTTCTTACTGTGACAAATTATCCTCCGTGGGTTGCTAATATTGTACCTGTACCTAAGAAGGATGGGAAGGTCAGGATGTGTGTCGATTACCGAGATTTGAATAGGGCGAGCCCGAAGGATGATTTCCCGCTCCCCCACATTGACGTGTTGGTGGACAATACTGCTCAATATTCTGTATTTTCCTTCATGGATGGCTTCTCTGGGTATAACCAAATCAAAATGGCCCCAGAGGACATGGAGAAGACTACGTTCATAACACCGTGGGGAACATTTTGCTACAAGGTAATGCCCTTTGGATTGAAGAATGTTGGGGAAACATATCAGCGGGCAATGGTGACTCTCTTTCAAGATATGATTCACAAGGAGATTGTAGTCTATGTTGATGACATGATCGCGAAGTCACAGACAGAGGAAGAACACTTGGTAAACCTCCAGAAGTTATTTGAAAGGTTGAGGAAGTTCAGACTGAGATTGAATCCGAACAAGTGCACTTTCGGCGTGAGATCTGGTAAATTGATGGGATTCATTGTTAGTGAAAGAGGTATCGAGGTTGATCCTGCAAAAATAAGAGCCATACAGGAGATGCCTGAGCTAAGAACAGAGAAAGAGGTTCATGGTTTCTTGGGGAGGTTGAATTACATTGCTAGTTTCATCCCTCATCTGACAGCCACGTGTGAACCAATTTTCAAGTTGCTAAGAAAGGATCAAGAGGTCAGGTGGAATGAAAATTGTCGAGAGACATTTGAAAGGATAAAGACGTATTTGCAGGAACCTCCAGTCCTCATGCCACCGGTGTCTGGGAGACCGTTAATTATGTACCTTACGGTTCTTGAGAACTCAATGGGTTGTGTGCTCGGTCAACATGACGAGACAGGTAGGAAAGAGCACGCCATTTACTACCTGAGTAAGAAGTTCACTGATTGTGAATCAAGATACTCTATGTTGGAAAAGATATGTTGTGCACTCGCTTGGGCAGCCAAGCGTCTGAGACAGTATATGTTAAACCACACGACCTTGTTGATTTCGAAGATGGATCTGATTAAGTACGTGTTTGAGAAGCAAGCACTTTCTAGAAGGATAACCCGTTGGCAAATGGTTATCATAGAATACGGTATTCAATATGTTTCCCAGAAGGCCATTAAGGGAAGTGTTCTGTCAAAATATCTTGCTGAACAGCCGGTCGAGGATTATTAGCCAATGAAGTTTGAGTTTCTGGACGAGCATGTTATGTTTCTGAAAATGAAAGATTGTGAAGAGCCTCTGCCTGATGAAGGACCTGAGATTGGGTCTCAATGGAAGATGATTTTTGATGGGGCTGTCAACTCATATGGTAATGGAATTGGGGCAATCATTACAACCCCAAAGGGTTCTCACATACCTTTCACTGCCCGGCTAGCATTCGTGTGTACCAACAACGAGGCGGAGTATGAAGCATGCATCATGGGGTTAGAAGAAGTAATTGATTTGAGAATTAAGAACCTCGATGTCTATGGTGATTTCGCGTTGGTAGTTAATCAGATTATAGGAGAATGGGAGACTCGTCAGGCAAATTTGGTACCTTATAACAACTATGCCAGAAGGTTGTTACCTTTCTTTGATAGGGTGGATTTTCATCATGTGCCCCGAGCTGAGAATCGGATGGCTGATGAATTGGCGACATTGGCATCCATGTATAAGGTGAACCGTTGGAATGAAACGTCGTCGATTAGAATCATGCGTCTGGATAGACCAGCTTTTGTGTTTGCAATTGAAGATGTGTCTGATGGCAAACCGTGGTATCATGATATTAAGGTTTTTCTGAAGAGACAGGAGTATCCAGAGGGTGCCTCCACCAAGGATAAGAAGACTCTAAGAAGGTTGGCAGGAAACTTCTTTCTGAATAAGGATGATGTGTTATATAAGAGGAACTTTTACATGGTCTTGCTACGTTGTGTTGATGAACACGAGGCAGGCTTATTGATGGAGGAAGTTCACGAGGGTTCTTTCGGTACTCATTCCAATGGACACACCATGGCTAGAAAGTTGTTGAGGGCAGGATATTACTGGATGACTATGGAGTCTGATTGTTTCAAGTACGCTCGAAAGTGCCATAAATGCCAGATTTATGCAGATAAGATGCATGTACCGCCTATGCCTCTAAACGTGTTATCATCTCCTTGGCCTTTTGCAATGTGGGGCATAGATATGATTGGAAAGATTGAGCCCACTGATTCCAATGATCATCGTTTCATTTTGGTTTCCATTGACTATTTCACAAAGTGGGTGGAAGCAGCCTCGTACACCAACGTCACCAAACAAGTGGTAGCCCGGTTTATAAAGAAGGATATCATCTGTCGTTATGGGGTCCCAGAGAGAATCATTACCGATAATGGCTCGAATTTGAACAATAAGATGATGAAGGAACTATGTTAGAATTTCAAGATCGAGCATCACAATTCTTCTCCATATCGTCCGAAGATGAATGGTGCTGTTGAGGCGGCGAATAAGAATATCAAGAAGATTGTGCAGAAGATGGTGGTAACATATAAATACTGGCATGAGACGCTGCCTTATGCCCTACACGGTTACCGTACTTTGGTGCGTACGTCAACTGGGGCAACCCCTTTCTCATTGGTATATGGTATGGAAGCGATTTTACCCTTAGGGGTCGAGATTCCGTCTTTGAGAATTCTGGCAGATGTGAAGCTTGATGAAGCTGAGTGGGTGCGTTCCAGGTTGGATCAGTTGAACCTTATTTAAGAAAAGAGGTTGGCAGCCATCGCAGATGGTCGGTTGTATCAAAGCAGGATGAAGCACGCCTTTGACCAGAAAGTGCGTCCTCGGAGTTTTCAGACATGTGAATTGGTTTTGAAAAGGATCCTTCCTCCTCAGACAAATCACAAGGGAAAATGGACTCCAAACTACGAGGGGCCATATGTAGTAAGAAAGGTTTTCTCTGGTGGAGCCTTACTACTTTCAACTAGGGATGGCGAAGATTTTATGTCCCCTGTGAACGCAGACATAGGCAAAAAATACTTCGCATAAAAGAGACCCGCTGGACATAAAACGAAAGTCCGGGCAAAAAAGGGGCATCCCGGCGAACCGTAAAAAGGAAAAGGTTCAGGCAAAAATTAGGGATAAAATGTAAAAAAGAAACATGTAAACCCGCAAGGTTGAAAACCCGAAAAGGCAACTTTGGCAAGAATGGGTCTCCCGATGGATTGAAAACCCGAAAAGGGCGATCCAGGCAAAAGTCAGGGATTTTATAAGCGAAAGGCTATGGTCTGCATTCAATCTGTGAGCACTTTCAATACTTGGAAATTCTGAAAGGAAGGAATCAGTACAGTTAGTCTCTTCAAAGGTCAAGATATTTGTGGATAAGCAAAACATATGGGTCATAGCTGAGTCGAATCATGGTGGATATCTATTCCCGCATTGCCGACATATGTATTTTCCTTTTGCTTTTGCGCAATTACCTCTTTTTAGGAATTGCTTCCAATTGTAAATGCCTATTTACAGGCCACTTTTCTCAATAAAATATTCATTTCACTCAGAGAGCTTTCCGTTGTTTGTTTTACTTTTACTGTTTTGTTTGCAAAAACGTCCGATATTTTTTATAAACATTGCATATAAAACTTCGAGCTTTGCAGAGAATAACGAAAAGCAGTAGAAATTACTTAGGCGTTAATGGTGATAGTCATGTTGTGGCATATTCTATTTGTTGTTATTTGACTTGCAGGGTACCAACATTGTACTCCCCCAGTAGGGTTGCTCTCCCCAGCATTGAGATTGCACCTTTCCTCAGCAGAGCAGACCTTCCCTAGCAGGAGACTTGGGAAGTATTTTCTCTGGATCAAGACGTTATTTCCCCACAGAATCAGGGTGTTCACTTTCCCCATCCGGTCAGGAAGCATGCTTTCGCCGACGATGTCATATTCTAATCCCCAGTAAGAGGGGAGTAAAGTCATTCTCCCCATCAGCAGCCTAAGTTCAGCAGTATCCCCAAGCAGGATGGTATTATGCACTGTTTTCCCTAAGCAGGATGGTATTATGGGCTGGAATCCCCCAGTAGGTCCTTAGCCCATCTGTTACTGGCAATCCTTAGTAACAGACGCCCGATTCCGTTATTGGCATTCATTCTCAACTCCCCCAGCAGAGGAGGAATCTCAGGTTCGATGTCACCTTCAGTAAATGACATGTGTAACCCCCGGTAGTGTGGATGTTCTTTTGGGATTTCATCCCCAGCAGAAGTTATTGATCCAAAGAGTCGGTCAGCGTGATCCTTCTCAGCAGAGTTCTTGGATTCAGAGGACAATTTATTTTTGTCATCCCCAGCTGATTTGGTCTTTTCTCTCCAGCATTTATTTTGCTGGAGGAACCCTTTTTTCATATCATAAGCATTTGCATTGCATCCTCAAATGCGTAGCATTTCCACTTCGTGTGGAGCATTACGACAAAATTCAAACATTGGCATCCGAAGCATAAGCCAGGTTTGAGCTTTCCTTCATCGGAAAAAAAGCAGATTTCGGAAAATATCATTCGACTTCACTCCACAAGTGTTGGGTTTAATCATTCAAAGCAGTATTTGGCATTCCCTTACATAGTCGTTTGCCAGGAGTGTTAATCCATGATTTCATTTTTACCCCTTCATCCAGGTGGTCCTTTAGTTTATTCCCTCGAGGGTTTTTACCGTCAGACACCCGTCCGTGTCCTTTCAGCACCCGTCCGTGTTTGAACTTTTCATTTCAATGCCCGTCCGTATTGACATTTGACGCCCATCCGTGTTCTTTCAGCACCCGTCTGTGTTTGAACTTTTGTTTCAATGCCCGTCCGTATTGACATTTGGCACCCGTCCGTGTCCTTTCAGCACCCGTCCGTGTTTGAACATTTGTTTCAATGCCCGTCCGTATTGACATTTGGCACCCGTTCGTGTTCCTTTCAGCACCCGTCAGTGTTTGAACCTTGGTTTCAATGCCCGTCCGTATTGACATTTGGCACCCGTCCGTGTTCCTTTCAGCACCCGTCCGTGTTTGAACCTTTAATTTCAATACCCGTCCGTATTGAACTTTGGATGACACCCGTCCGTGTTGCCTTCCATTCCCCAGCAAGATCAATCCCCAGTAAATTTAACTTTTTACACCCGTTCGTGTACCTTTTCGATACCCGTCCGTATTGAATCCTTTTACACCCGTCCGTGTACCTTTTCGATACCCATCCGTATTGAATTCTTTTTCACCCGTCCGTGTATCTTTTCAGTACCCGTCCGTATTGAACCCTTTTATACCCGTCCGTATCCGATATCCTTGACTCCTTGACACCCGTCCGCATTTATCCCCAGCGTAGTTAACACTTGTTTGTGTTTATTTCATGACATTCTAATATATTGTTCGTATTGGTTTCCAATACTCGTACATGTTGTGACAAGTGCGGCATTTATCACTTATTCCCCAGTGGAGTCGTCCCTCCTTTGAGGATTGCAAATTTCAGGTTTCTTTTGGTATTCAATCCCCGTGAATCCTTTGAACGCATGACAGCCATTGCTATCATACCTTCAGGACCAAGTTGATTGAATAGGGGCAGCTGTAGCACCCCAAAATTTGCTCTCCTTACTTTAGTACTAACTGGCTTATGTTTCATTTCATTTTTGCATTATCATGTGTGCATATCACTGGTTCTTAGCATGGGGTCAAGGTGCCTGAGGCAAGTTCAAGAGGAGAAGATGTTCTTCAAAAGTTCAAGCAAGAGTCCTTATATTGTCCAAGAGATCTGAAGTGGATCACTCTCTCCTTACCAGTGCAGAAATTAGGGTTTTGATATTCTTGGGTTTATTGCTCCAATGGGCAAGCTTCTTGGGTTTTTATCATCACCAAATGGCATATCTTATCTTTGTTGGAGAGGATGCACATCATATTCAGAGGAATTTGGATTTGGAGACTGTGTTATTTTCTCCTAGACTGAGGGTACCAAAATTAGGGTTTGCTATAAAGTCAGTTTATTTCTGATTTTTTGGGCAAGACTTGATTCCATGGTATTCCTTGGGTCCCTAAGTATCTAGGAATGGAAGATTGTCCATCAGTTTGGTTCATGAGAAGTTCAATTGGCCAATGGATTGGGAATCAGGAGAGGGGAAGTCAACTATGAAATTTTGAGGTTCTCTTCAAGGTTTTCAAGGTCTCACATCCTCATATGATCTTCAAGAGTCAAGTCTCATACCATTTATCAAGAATCAAGGGTTGGTACAAAAGTTACTAAATATGGAAATGACCTATAATTTGAAAGTTTCCATTTTTGGCAAGTTCTTACACTACTTTCAACTTGGGTTTTCATCATCAAAGAAGCTTCAAGTGAATTTTCCTCAAACATGAAAGTTGAAGATCTTTTTCTCCCCTTTCCAACAAGTACTAGATACTCTCCATATCATTTGTGAAACTCAATTTATGATAAAAAGAAGGCAAAGTGGTTTTTAGGGTTTTCTCATGGTTCCATTCTCACAACTTTTGCATTTTGGGACATAGTGACCTATATTTGGTCCCATTGCTTCATGTCACATTCTAACATCAAAGTACATACCTCAAGGATCCTTTTAGCCTTTGAACCAAGAGATTTCATGACTTGTACATCACTTATTTCACATTATGCAAAATTGCAAGATCATTGAAAACTCATGAACCAAGACATCTCAATGCCCAAATTCCATTCAGGTGTGATTAGCAATTGTTAAATAAATGATCCATCATCAAAGGCTTGGGTGTACATGCATGGAGGAGGGTGTATTTCACATTATGCAAATTTCCAAAATCACCCAAAACTCATTAAGTGAGGAATTAACAAGGCCCAAGTGATTATCAGTGGATTAACCCTAGGTATTTAAGCTTACTCATGCACTGGTGAGGGAGAGGACATGTGATTTTGAGGAGAACCAAGCTTTCAACCCTAATCTTTCTCTCATTCGAATCTCACAATCCACAAGGTTTTTTCCAAAACTTCTTTCACCATCTGAACCCTGGGGATCCATAGAGCACAAAGCAACCATCATCTGGAGCTAACAATAAGGATACGTATTGTATAATCTCAGGTTAGGGTCAATTTGCATGATCTTCAAACTCTACTTTTAAATATGCATAATGATCTATGATTGTCGCAGATGACTCTGATGTGTTTTATTTTAAGTTTAGACGTGTATTATGTGCATATGGTGAGATTTAAGTTTTGGACCCATACTTTGTTTCGCTCGATTCTCCTTGTATGTTGTTTGTTTGGGATTCTTGATGTGATATTCTTAACCCTCATGTTTTTCTGATCAGTTTGATATACTCGTGAGTGATTTCTGGGGATTTTGGGGGTGGTGGTCACCGGAGATGACGACCGGAGCTAGGGCTCCGGCGTCGGGTTCTTTTTTCGGGCGGCTAGGGTTTATGTGAGGAAGACGAAGTCTGAGCCGTTGATTGGTTTGATCTAACGGTCCACTATGTGCCACGTTTTTAAAATTTTGTTTTTATTTTAATGTTTGCGTCCTGGTCACCCATGCGTATTATCATGTGCCACCAGATCATGATCGTTGATCTTGATAAATTTTGGTTTTGTTGATTTAATGTGAGATGTCTGATGCATCTGATGGTTGAATTATTGACAACGCATTAAAATGTGCGTGTGCATGTCATGTGATTTCTTTGGTGTTCAGGATATTCGTGTGTGTGCGTGTTCATTTAACTATTGTGTGCATGTGAATCTGAGCTGTTAATCATGATTACTTGTTATTTTCATTTGACTGATGATACGCGTTGGATCAATCGTGTGGTTTTGATTCAATCTGAGGTTTGACTGATTCCATTGTTCCTCATTGACTTTGCTGTTGGACTTTTGTGCTTTGGGCTTGCTTTCAACACCCCCCAGTTACGTCCAGTTACCATTTTCAACGTGAGTTATTGCTGCATACACCCCCCATGTTTATTTCTTTATTTTCATATTTATTTTATTAGTGCATTTCATTTTTAATCTTTAAAAATAGTTTTTTGCATTAAAAAATTACAAGAAAATTCATGAAGCATATTTATAGTTTTATAAATTTTTCCCAAATTTTATTTTATTATTTTCTTTTATTTTAGGTGACTGAATTAATTATTTAATGGATTTCTTTTTGAATTGTTCTTATCATGCGTACCCAAACTTGTAGAATTTTGTTCTCATAGCATACATAACATTTTGAACTCATTCTTTTTGTATTGTTTCCCCAACACATTGAATTGCATTAAAAAAATTTTCTCTCATATTTAAAATCATTTCATATTGCATTTTATCCCTTTTCTTTTGCATATTGAACCATGTTTCCTACTTGATCTTTGCATATTTGTTTGAGGGACCTATCTTGGGAATTTTTGCATGAGTTTTTAATATGATGTTTGTATCTAGTTGAGGTGTTTTGGGTTTTAATTTCGTAATTTTATAAGATGTTTTGCTAATTGTTTGATTGCTCTTTGTTTGAGATCTTCTTGTATGCACATCTTTGACCATGTCTGATAACTTGTTTTAAAAGGCACTTGTGCCATTGTTTTGGGATTGTTTCTTTGACTTCATAAACCATGTTTGAATTTTTATAGGTCTCTTGATTATAATTATAGGTCATTGGTGTGAGGTTGTTGCATACTTTGTGCATATGTTCAATGTTTGGTTTACATGCCTTTTCTTTGACTTATCTTCTCACCTTATCTCATCTATGCTTACTCATGACTTATGTATGACATACCTTATCATTCATTTACATTTCATTTGATGTATGTTTCTGACCTTGGAGCTTTGCATTCATTCATGTCATATGTTATTCATGTTTCATCTTACATACTTGAACCTGTTTCCCTTATATGCTTCCTTCTTCTTCTAATGATTCCTAATGCTTGGACACTTGTTTGTATGCCTCATGTGACACTTGCATAGCATGTTTAGGCACATGTTTAGGTCATCCACATTCTGACTGGGATGAGTTTCATTTGGTTCGTAACCATTTCTCTTTGGTTTGTGACTTGCTTGGGGTTCTTTTGTCTTATATGCACTTATGTCTGTTTTGCACTAACCTTTTATGTAGAGGCTGAGGTAAGTTATTTAAGGGTGTGGATAGTTATCCATGCTCACTCTCACTCTTTCTTTCTCTCATATTTTTCTTTTCTTTAGGCTTAGGTTGTTGTCAAACCTCCCCTTAGGGCCACCTTTGCATGATAACATTAGGACTAAATTTCGTAGGATAGTCTCCCTCCAAACTTCCCTTTAGGGCCATCTTTGCATGATAACATTAGGATAGATTTTTCCCTTAGTGTTTTTTCTTTTCTCTTGAGTCCCTCTTCTCATCTAAAACATCTCTAAGACAATTAACATAGGGAATGAAGATTGAGGGGTCCCCCTTCTCTCTTCTAGAGTGTTGAGCATACATCCCATTGGGGACGACCATGCGACGTATTAGTTCTCGTGTCATAGACTTTGGTTCAAGTTGAGTTATGAACTAACTCAAGTCACTTCTATCCTAAAATATACAAACAAACTTCAAACCTTTTTATCCTGCGGGATCGTCAAACTAAAGGCTATTTTCAAAAAGGGCACGTTACTTTCCGTCTGAGTCGCAAACAGGCATCGACCCTAACTGCCGGACGCGAACTTAACGTCGCTCATAAAAAAACACAAAAAGAACTTGGTCCGAACTACATTGACTCTGAATTCCCCATTGCACAAAGGGGGTACGTAGGCCTAGGACGACGACGTCCTACCGAGTCTGTCTTAGTTTTTCCCTTCCCCATTTTAGTACATCCATAGATGTTAGGATAACTCACCCTTAGATTAGACAACAAGCATGGATCCCATCGAGTACGATGGACGCGTGGGGTGCTAGCACCTTCCCCTCACGTAACCGACTCCTGAACCCATGCTATGGTTGCGATGACCATTCCTTTCCCTCTTCCTCAAGTTTATGCGGTGTTCCATTTCCCTCTCTTGGGATAAATTTACACGGCTGGCGACTCTGTGTTCCGCGCCACCTTCGCGTTTGTACCTGGATGAATATCCTGGGAGCGACAGGTCCGTATCAAGTTCTAGAAATGATTAGTAAAGTAGCTTATAGATTAGCCTTACCGCCTTCTCTGTCAGAGATGCACGATGTCTTTCATGTATCTCAGCTTCGGAAGTTTGTCCTAGATCCTCTTCAGCGGATTCTACCGATACAGTTGAGGTAGAAATAGATTTGATGTTTGAACCTTAACCAAGCCGTATCACAGGAAGAGAAACTAAGGTACTAAGGAATGAAGAGATCTCTCTTGTGAAAGTTCAGTGGGATGAGACGCATCCGGGAAATGCAACTTGGGAACTAGAATCAGAGATGCGAGATGCTTACCCTCATATTTTCAGGCAATTTTAAATTCGTGGGCGAATTTCTATTTAAGGGGGGAGGATGTAATGCCCCGTAAGTTATTTTTCTCTGGATAATATTAGTATGATCAACTAGGTTCCGGTGTACTCTGAGAATTTATCTTCAAAGATAAATTCGAGTAACTGATGAGCTCAGAGCAAATCCAATTAATATTATCTGACTCTGAGGTTGTAATTATTGGAGCTTTAGAGACTATTTGGACAATTAGTAGTATTACTAATTAATGATATTTTTCTATATCATTTCTTTCCACCCTTTTTCCATACATAGAAACAGAGAGAGAAAAAGATAGAAAGAAGTTAGAGAGAAGGAAGAGGAAAGGAAAGAAAGAGGAAGAAAACCCTAAGAGCCCTAGATCAAGAATCATCATCTCTTCTTCATCAATTCATCTCATCTTCTTCATCATCATCATTTAATCTAGGTGGGTTCTAAATAGAGACTTTAGTTGTAGAATTTTTTGAGTTCTAGAGTTAGGTTTGATATTGTGAGAAAAGGAGTAATCTTGCTAAAATCATGAATCTAACAGTTGAAAATCGATATAAATTGCGTAGTATAGTCGTAATATGCATATGATCATTTGTTGATACTTGTTTTGTGGTTTAGAACTGATTTGGTGTGGAAAGGGTGAGTTTTGGAACCCTTGGAACCATGGAAACGCAACAGAAAATTATGCTTCTGATGCGTACCGCCAGGCTGCGATTTAAGCGCCGAGTGACGCAAGGCTTGGCTGCTGCTCCGCCGGGAGAAAGCCAAGAGGCGCAGTATGTTTTGATTCTATAACTTTTGGGTTTTGACATGGGATTTAAGTCACTGCTTCGCCGGGCGAAGTATAGGCGAAGGGGGGTACCACCGGGCGAAATTTTTGCCGCCCGGCAGTCCTGAGACTTTTCAAATAATTTCCCTTTTCTTTTAAAATTCATAACTTTTGACTCGTCCACCCGATTTAAGTATTCTTGGCACCGTGTAATGCCCTATATAATATATACCTAGAATAATACAATACAAGCATTTTATTTGGTACTAACACCATCATAAGTACCTAATGGCATAATTCACATACTTGACCATTTCTAAAACATAATACAATCTATGGTACAAGACATGGAAATTATCCAAAACAAAAATCTAAGATCAATATATAATATCCTCAATTGTATACAACAAATACACAGCGAAAAAATACTAAGCCAAGCTTCTCTTGAAACATCCAAGCATAGCTCCACTTATAAACCAAACCTGTACTCAATACCTGAAAATTATAAAAAATAGTGGGGTGAGATACATCAAATCTTAGTGAGTTCCCTATCTTATAGATTCTCTTGGCTTTACAGGGTTCTAACAATCCTAACTCAAGTCAAGGGGAAAGGAAATGACATTGAGTTCACAATATCACACTATATGGAAACATGTAAGGAGTCATGTTAACTCACAGTTTATCACTAATCGATAACCATACAAAGGCATCCCCTTTTCTCGTCCTCTTCTATGTCTATAAGTCGACCCGAGTCATGGATCCTTGTAATTTACTTGGCATACGAAATGGATTCGGAAACATCGGCCTGTTAGCCGTGAATCGTCACTTCTCATGGCTTGTTAACCATCTCAAGTCTCTACCCGTAGGTTCCATTCGTACTACACGCGGGAATCAAACCTGTCAAGTACCATGCCTTGTTTCAGAGGAGCTCGAGACTCATGAAACTGCAACTCAAAGAACCAGTTACGATTACGTGATCTCACACATAAACATGATTGTATTCGACAATCACAAGGCCACAATGCCTTAAGGACTCTTTTTCCTTTTCACAAAACCACAATGGTTGATACACATGTTCCATACTAGTGTTCCACTCTTTGTATATCATTGTATCGGACATACGCCTCGGCCCCTCACGTACGAGCATTGTCAGACACACGCCTCGGTCCCTCGCGCACGAGCTTTGTCATTAAGTTATCTACTCTAGACCATTACTCGTCAAGGATGCGCCTTTCTACATCAATTGCCCGAGTATAGCCATCTAGAGTTTCTATCACAAACCTAGTCACAACATAGAATTATACAAATCTTAACTATGCCATTTGTTTTGGGGTAAAGTTTCCTCACTCTTCCTAATTCATTTTAACATGCATATTCTCTTATTCATACTTAACAACAATATTAGACAAGCATATTACAATATCAATCATAAAACACACATGATAGCATAATATGTCAAACATAACCACATAGTAGTTCACACACATTTTTAAGGCATACAAGCCACTACTATCCTCTACCAAGCATCCTTGGTTAAATCATGGTCTCTCATACCATTTAATAGCACATTGGATTCTCTTTCCAAGGCTTCAAGTCCCATATCAATCGGACTTCTGATACAGGAATTTCCGGTGGAAACATAAACCATACTTTTCACATTCATCACAATATTTAGCTCTACCATATCAATCCATTACATAAACATATGTTTCTATTTCACTATCATTAAGAGCATTGAAATAGCTTCCCAACGCATCCGACCGTGCGTCAATCCGAGTTTTAGATCAAAAGTTATGGAGAAAACAAGATGGAAAAATCTGTCACGTTCGCTCCAGGGTTCGCTAGGCGAACACTCAGCGAACCAAGTCAGTAGAAAAAGGGTATAAAGTTCGCTAAGCGAGCTCTGGGTGAATATTCGCCTCCAAATCGCTCTCGGGTTCGCTAGGCGAACCCTCAACCAACCATTCGCTTTTGCCTTCGTCCGGTTCGCTAGGCGAACAAAGCAAAATTCAGAAATTCGCAGCAGTGTGAAACCAGAACCCATTGGCCAAAACTCTCATTCCTCCACCCATAACACATCCAAATCATACCCAAAACATGTTCCAATCATACAACAAGTATTCCACACATTTTATATCACATTTCATCTGTTAGATTTCATTGATTTATCCGTTTAATCATTTTCTCTCAAATCTAACCTAAGTTCTAAATCCTTAATTTTAGAACTTAGAGCGTCTAACTTGAACCCACCTGATAATCGAAGAGGAGGTTGAAGAAGATGATGAATATTGAAGATGATCCATGGCTTTTCTCTCTTCTTCCTCTTTTCCTCTTCGCTTCCTTTCTCTTCTTTCTTCTTCTTCTTACTGACTTCTACTTTCTCTTTCTTTCTAACAAATATATATATATATATATATATATATATATATATATATATAATACCAATATTAAATGATATAATCCAATAGAGTAAAATATCTCCAATTGATATTTCATCGTCTAACACCTATTGATCAGTTATTGAAGTCACCTTAAAATCTTTTTCTTTAACTCTAATAATTGATCTCTTCAGAGTTCATTTGTTGCTCTAGTGATTCCAATTGACCATACTTAAAACACGTATAGGATTTCTTAAATCCAGTTAATCAAAGATAGAGCACATAGATACTCATCTGATATCTTCTGATATCCAAATGAGCATTTAAATAATACGGGGTATTACATATCGATAGAAAGCTATGAGAATATTCTATATGATGAAGGTGAAAAATATACGTTTTGTTGCCCGACTAAATAAACGGAGGAAATCCAAAAGTGTTGTAATTATGTTAAATTATCCTATGAAATTCTATTGTGTAATTGTAATATGCTTTGCTTATTCTATTATGGATTAAACATGATTGTCAGTGAATATGCATGCTAAAATAAAAATAGAATAGGAAGAGTGAGGAAATCTCAACATGAAACTATAGTAGAATCTAGTATGTGACTAGAAACTGATAGAAAACTCTAGATGGCAACGTTCGCGCGTATGTTGTAGAAAGGTGCATCCTTTTCGTGTAATGGTCTAGATGAGAGTGAAACACTAGTATGGAACATGTGTGAACTATTGTGATTATGAGAAAAGGAGAATATGGCCTTAAGGCATTGTGGCCTTGTGATTGTCGAATACAATCATGTTTGTGTGTGTGATCACGTAATCGTAACCGTTTCACTTGGGTGCGGTTTCATGAGTCTCGAGCTCCTCTGAACCATGTGCACAATTACTTGGCAGGTTTGATTCCCGCGTGTGAGTACGAATGGAGCCTAAGGGTAAAGAGACTTGTGACGGTTTATGGCCCTTGTGAAGTGACGGTTCATAGCGGTTAATGGCCCGTAGAACCCGAATCCATTTCGTATGCCAAGTAACTACAAGGATCAATGACTCGGGTCAACTTCTAGACGTAGAAGAGGAGGGGATAAGGGGATGCCTTGGTAATGGTTATCGATTAGTGACATTTTGAGTTGGTGAACTCATGAACATGTTTCCATATAGTGTAAGATTGTGAACTCAAAGTCATTTCCCTTCCCCTTGACTTGAGTTAGGATTGTTAGAACCTTGTAAATCCGAGAGAATCCATAAGATAAGGAACTCGCTGAGATTTACTATCTCCCCCCATGTTGTTGATTATATTACAGATACAGGAGGTTCCACGAAGGGTAAGGATAAGGCCGTTTGATTATCCTTACGTTCCTTGTCTTTTTGGGATGGCAAGACTTCCGTTGTGGAGATTATTTTGAGATCATTATTTTGATATAGTTCTTAGTGTCTTGGGACATCTTGTATACATTATGCCATAGTTTTTTTTGTATTAGGTTTTGGGCATGTAATGTATATAATGTGTTAACGAGGAACTTATGGTATTTCAGTACCAAACACTTGGATTCTTGTATAATATTTATGCTTTGATGTATGCATATTATATGTGGGTGTTACAATTTTCACTCAATAAAATTAGTTTGTGATAGACAATTTTTCTGTTTCAAAGTTCTATACTAATTCGACTCTTTTTAGTGCCACTACTAACAAGTGATATTGGTTCCTGAATTAGTTGCGGTTATAATTGGATACAAACTTTAAATAATAAACAGAACAATTCATCTTTTTCATTTGATCTTTCTTCATTCAACGACTGAACAACTATTTCACGTACATCTTGTAATACCCTGTATTTTAATTACTCTGGATAATATTAGTTGTGATCTACTGAGTTCCAGTGTACTCTGAGAAATTATCTGCAAAGATAATTAGAGTAACGGTTGAGCTCAGAGCAAATCTAATTAATATTATCTGACTCTGAGATATTTAAGTATTTGGAACTTTAGAGACTTTTTTGGGATATTAGTAGTATTACAATTGATGATGTCTTACTATATCATGTCTCCGTATCGGATGGCCCCACTTGAATTAAGAGAATTAAAGGATCAATTGGAAGAGTTGTTGGCTAAGCATTTTCTTCGACCCAGTGTTTCGCCCTGGGGAGCTCCAGTGTTGTTGGTAAAGAAAAAGGATGGTGGAATGCGGTTGTGTATCTATTTCCGTCAGTAGAATAAGGTCACCATCAAGAATAAATACCCATTACCAAGGATAGACGATTTGTTAGATCAATTGAAAGGAGCCTGTGTGTTCTCGAAGATTGATTTACGGTCGGGTTATCATCAGATTCGTGTGAAGAGTTCAGATGTACCAAAGACTGCATTTAGAACCCGTTATTGTCATTATGAATTTTTGGTGATGCATTTCGGTGTGACGAATGCTCCGGCAGTTTTCATGGATTATATTAATCGGATATTTCAACCTTACTTGGACCAATTTGTGGTGATTTTCATTGATGACATTCTTATCTCTTCCCGTGATCCTCAAGAGCACGGAGAACACCTAAGAATCGTTTTATCCATCTTACATGAGAGACAACGTTTTTCCAAGCTAAGCAAGTGTGAGTTTTAGATGTCGGAGGTAAATTTTCTTGGTCACGTCATATATCAAGGGGGTGTAGCGGTTGATCCATCAAAAGTTGAAGCAGTGATTAATTGGGAGAGGCCGAAGAATGTTTCTGAAGTTAGAAGTTTCTTGGGATTAACAGGTTATTATAGAAGGTTTATTAAAGGCTTTTCCCAACTGGCTTTACCGATGACGAGACTTACTCGGAAGGATTATTCGTATGAATGGGATTCGGCTTGTGAGAAAAGTTTTATGAGTTTGAAGGAAAGATTGACGACCGCTCCTGTTTTGGTTATTCCTGATCCTAGCAAGTCGTATGAGGTATATTGTGATGCATCGAAGATGGGATTAGGAGGTGTGTTAATGCAAGATGGACATGTGGTGGCTTATGCTTCTCGACAGTTGAAAGTCCATGAAGAGAATTATCCAACGCATGATTTTGAATTGGCGACAGTTGTATTTACTTTGAAAGTGTGGCGTCACTATTTGTATGGTGTACGTTTTGAGATGTTTAGCGACCACAAGAGCTTAAAGTACCTCTTTGATAAGAAGGAATTGAACATGCGTCAAAGGAGGTGGATGGAATATTTGAAGGATTATGATTTGGAGTTAAAATACCATATGGGTAAAGCGAATAAAGTGGCGGATGCATTGAGCCGGAAGGTGTTGCATAATGCCAAGTTGATGATGCTAGAGTATACTTTGTTGGAAAAATTTCAAGATCTAAATCTTCAATTTGTTTGGACCCTAATGGTGTGATTATGGGAAATTTGAATATCAATTCTACTCTTAGGGAAGAAATCCAACAAGAACAAGGGTTGGATGAGAAGTTACAAGAAGTGTTAGCACAACCGGGTTTTGTGCGAACTACCGACGGAATTATTTTGTTTAACCAAAGGATTTGTGTTCCGGATAACACGGAGTTAAAAAGGAGTATTTTGGAAGAAGCACATAAGGGTGCTTTTACTATACATATGGGGTCTTTAAAGATGTATCAAGATTTAAAGAGGGACTTTTGGTGGTCTGGGATGGAAAAAGGATATTGCGGTGTATGTGTCAGAATGTGCAGTGTGCCAACAAGTGAAGATCGAGCACCAAAGACTGGGTGGCTTGTTGCAACCTTTAGAAATTCCGGTATGGAAATGGAATAGTATTTCTATGGACTTCGCCGTTGGACTACCCCGTACTCAGGGTGGTTATGATTCGATTTGGGTAATTGTGGATCGGTTAACGAAATCTGCGCATTTCTTAGCTGTGAAGACTACTTACAAGGCGAGTCATCTCGCAAGGTTGTTCATTTCAGAGATAGTGAGATTGCATGGTATTCCCACTAGTATCATTTCGGATAGAGATCCAAAGTTTACTTCGAGATTTTGGAGAGCTTTTCAACAAGCTATGGGAACGAAGTTGTGCTTGAGTATGTCTAATCATCCGCAAACTGATGGTTAGACGGAACGGACAATACAAACCATAGAAGATATGTTGAGAGCTTGCGTACTTGAAGGTGGAGGGAATTGGGTAGAACTTTTACCGTTGATTGAGTTCTCTTATAATAACAGTTATCATGCAAGTATTGGTATGGCACCTTATGAGGCATTATATGGAAGGAAGTGTAGGACACCTTTGTGTTGGACAGAAGTTGGTGAAGATAGAATGTTGGGACTCGAGATTATTCATGAAACTGCGGAGAAGATTAGGATGATCCGTGATTAAGTCAAATAAGCACAAGATCGTTAGAAGAGTTATGCGGATAACCGGAGAAGACCTTTAGAATTTGAAGAAGGCGATCACGTGTTTTTGAAAGTTACTCCGAGATTGCGGTTGAAAGGACCGTTTCAGTAGCGGAAATTAAGTCCGAGATACGTGGGACCGCATCAGATTTTGGAAAGAATTGGTGAAGTAGCTTACAGATTGGCCTTACTGCCTTCTTTATCGGAGATGCACGACGTTTTTCATGTGTCTCAGCTTCGAAAATTTGTCCCAGATCCTCTTCAGCCAATTTTACAAGATACAATTGAGATAGAAGCCGATTTGACGTTTGAGCCTCAACCAAGTCGTATCACAGGAAGAGAAACTAAAGTGTTAAGGAATAAAGAGACCCCTCTCGTTAAGGTCCAGTGGGATGAGACGCATCCGGGTGATGCAACTTGGGAATTGGAATCGGAGATGCAGGAGGCCTATCCTCATCTTTTCAGGTATTTGTTTTAAATTCGTGGGCGAATTTCTATTTAAGGGGGGGAGGATGTAATACCCCGTATTTTAATTACTCTAGATAATATTAGTTGTGATCTACTGAGTTCCAGTGTACTCTGAGAAATTATCTGCAAAGATAATTAGAGTAACGGTTGAGCTCAGAGCAAATCTAATTAATATTATCTGACTCTGAGATATTTATGTATTTGGAACTTTAGAGACTTTTTTGGGCAATTAGTAGTATTACAATTGGTGATGTCTTACTATATCATTTATTTTCCACTCCTTTTCCACATAAGAGCAAGAGAAAGAAAAAGATAGAAAGAAGTTGGAGAGAAAGAAGGAGAATGGAAGGAAAAAGGGAAGAAAAATCTAGAAGAGAGAAAGATCAAGAACATCATCCATTCTTCATCAAATCATCTCATCTTCATCATCATCATCTAATCAAGGTGGGTTCTAGATAGATACCTTAGTTGTAGAAATCCATGAGCTCTAGAGTTAGGTTGGAATTGTGAGAAAATGGGTAATTGTGCTAAAATCATGAATCTAACGGATGAAATGCAATATAAATGATTGTTGTTACGTTTATGCTGTGTTTTGATTATTTTGTTAAGGGTTGGGGGTGTTTGAATGGTAAAATATGGTTTTTGGATGAAGAACAGCGCTGTTGGGAAGTTGGGTTTTCCAGGCTTCGCCTAGCGAACCTGGGGTGAGTCCCAGCGAAAAAACTTTTGAGGGTTCACTTAGCGAACCCGATAGCGAAGGTTAGCGAAGGCTCGCCAACGACGTTCGCCTAGCGAACTTTGCGCCTTTTCAGGGCCGTTTGGTTCTGCCTTGCTTCGCTGAGTTGTTTGCGAAGCGAAGGGCGAGCGAATGTTCGCCAGGGAGTTCGTGAAGCGAACTTTAGGTATGTTTTTGCTCTGTTTGTTCTTTCGCCAGGAGTTCGCCTAGCGAAGGATGGAGCAAATGCTCGCTGGGAAGTTCGCCTAGCGAACATGACAGATCCTTCCACTTGTTTTCTTTCATAATTCTTGACTCGTTTATCCGATTTAAGAGTTCTTGATATCGATGTAAAGCTACAAAAATACTCTAGATAAGGGATGTGGAAATTACTGGTTTTGATGCCGATTAAATAAATCGGGGAGAACCGTGAATTAATGAACTTGGGGGGTACGTTGAATTATCTGTTTCCATTATGTATTTGATGACTATTTTGACTATGCTCTTATTGTTGAACATGTTTGAGTATGTATGCATGCTAAGTACGAAATAAGTAGAGTGAGGATTATTACTGTAAACAATGTCGATAAGTATGGAATGACATAATGAAAACGCTCGTGCATGCGGTGCCGAGGCGTGTGTTACATACTAATGTCATGGAATGAATAGACACTAGTATGGAACATGTGTGTTAACCTTTGGGGTTGTGCAAAGGCGTTATGGCCTTGTGATTGTCGAATACGATCACGTTTGTGAGTGTGATCACGTAATCGTAATCGGTTATCTTGTGAGTGTGTTTCATGGGTCTCGAGCTCCTCTGAAACTTGTGCACAACTACTTGGCAGGTTTGATTCCCACGTGCAGTACGAATGACGCTCTGGGAGCGTATGCTTGTGACGATTAATGGCCTGTGTGAAGTGATGATTCATAACAGTTAATGGCCCGTTGAACCCGAATCTATTCGTATGTCAAGTAGGTTACCAGGATCCATGACTCGGGTCGACTTTTAGACGTAGAAGCGGATGGGAAAAGGGGATGCCATGGTGTGGTTACCGATTAGTGATAGTGTGAGTTGATGAACTCATGACATGTTTCTGTATAGTGTGTATGAGTACTCAAAGTCTTTTCCCTTCCCTTTGACTTGAGTTAGGTTTGTTAGCACCTTGTAGAGCCGAGAGGACTATAAGATAGCAAACTCACTGAGATTTGATGTATCTCACCCCACGCTGTTGTTTACATCACAGGTACTACAGGTTCGGCGAAGGGTAAGGACAAAGTGGTTTGACTTTTCCTTACGGATCATAGCTTTTGAGATGGCATGGCTTCCGCTATGGTGTTTTATTTTGAGATCATTGTATTGATCTAGTTCTTAGTGTATTTTAGGACATCTTGTATATGTAATGCCGTAGATTTTAGAACTTTTTGTATAGAGGGCATTTAATGTATATAATGTGTTAACTAGGAACTTATGGTATTTCAGTACCAAATACTGGGATTCATGTATAATATATATGCTTTGACTAATTTTATTTTTTATAATTTCAATGATACAATAGCTTTATTGCTTTATCCCGCTATACAACAACACATTTCAAGTACATATATAGGTGTACAGAATCCACCCTTAGTAAATCCTTTGGCGTTGCAATTTGAGGGACAACATTGTGTAGGGAATTGTGATACACAACAAACTTGTGGAGGTCCTGGTTCACCAATTAAACAGTCTTTTATGTAAACATTAACATTTTGGATTTATTTATAAAAATAAAAATTAAATATATCTAAATGACATAAAATATTTGTTGTGATTTGGTCTTATATGTTTTATTACTTTCGTAAGAATAAACATACACTTTTATATAAAATATATAATATTTTCAAAATTAGTATTATTTTATATAGGATAGGCCATTTTCTTTGCCACCATTACAAAAAAAATTCCAATTTTGTCAATCTAATTGTGTTTGACTGATTGTGCTAAAATGATATAAAAATATTTCATTTATATTCAATACTAATATTACTAAAGTCGTCTTTAATAATATTTTATAAAATACAATTATCTATGATGTCTATATAATAAGAACACATTGTTAGCCATTCATCATACAATACATGTAACGCCCATATATATATACATACATCAAAGCATATATTATACATGAATTCCACTTTTGGTACTGAAATATACAATAAGTTCCTAGTAAACACATTATACATATACATGCCCAAAAAGCCTAATACAAAAAAACTACGACATAGTATATCTACAAGATGTTCCAAAGACAAATACTAAGAACTAGATCAAATAATAATCTCAAAACTCCACAACGGAAGCAAAAGCATCAGATAAGTAAGGATAATCACACAGCCTTATCCTTACCCTTCGCAGAACCTGCAGTACCTGTGATGTAAACAACAACAGTGGGGTGAGATACATCAAATCTCAGTGAGTTCCCTATCTTAAAGTCCTCTCGGCTTTACAAGGTTCTAATAAACCTAACTCAAGTCAAAGGGAAGGGAAGTGACTATGAGTACACACACTAAATATGTATCCACACTCGGGAGCCTGTTAACTCACATTAGTACCAAAGTACGTCCTGAGCCTGTTAACTCAAGAATCTCACTAATCAATAACCGTACCAAGGCATCCCCTTTTCCCGTCCGCTTCTATGTCTAAAAGACGAACCGAGTCATGGATCCTTGAAGTTACTTGGCATACGAAATGGATTCGAGATCATCGGCCTGTTAGCCGTGAACCGTCACTTCTCATGGTCTGTTAACCATCACAAGTCTCTTTACCATATAGTTTTCATTCGTACTATACGCGGGAATCAAACCTGCCAAGTAATTGTGCATACGTTTCAGAGGAGGTGCTCGAGTCTCATGAAACTACACCATAAGATAAACTGGTTATGATTACTAGACACAAGCCTCGGCCTTTCATGCGTGAGCGTTGTCACTATGACAATTCACACTTTCCGACATTGGTTATGGTAATGTTCGTCACTCTACGTATTTCGTATTTTAACATGCATATATATTCAACAACAATTACCCACCATTAAACGATAAAAGTCGACAAAACGACACTATTCCAAAATCCCGACATAATTAAATCGGCCAACAATCTTAAAACCATTTTAGTAAGAAAGTACATTTTGTTAGTTGTCCAACGATATCAAGAATGTTAAAAACGGATAAACGAGTCAAAAGTTATGGACATAACGAGAAATGGTATCGCGAAAAAACACAATTCTGCACCCTCCTGGCCGTACGCGTATTGCCCTAAGCCATACGCGTATTTCCTTGCTAACTCACCCATCCATACGCGTATTGCCCATAGTGATACGCGTATGGGCAGAGACTGATTTTTCCCAAAAATTCTTTTTAAAACCACAATACGCGTATTGCCTCACCTCATACGCGTATTGCCCAAAACCCTACCCGTACCATTACGCAAATGAGCAGATGGCCCAGAAAATGGAACCCCATACGCGTATTGCCCACATTTCTTCATGGCCATACGCGTATCGCCTTAACCAATACGCGTATTGCCTTGGGTGATACGCGTATGGGCAACGTGAAAACCAGAATTTTCCTGCATAATTGGGTTTGTGAAAACTATCCATTTTCCCTCCCAATTCACTTCTAAACACAAGAAAAATACCAATTAGATACACAACAACACATATTTAACATGTATCAATCATAAGGAACATTAAAACATGATTTTAGTGCAAAATTTCTCATTTTCTAACAAGATCAAACTAACTCTAAAACTCAATAAAACTCTACTCTAAAGTGTCTAACTAGAACCCATCTGGATTACAAGATGAGGATGATGAAGCTGAGATGAAAAGATTGGAGATAGGTTGAAGATCCTAGTCCTTGAGCTCTTGAGAAATTTTCCTCTTCTTTCCTTCCTTTTCCTTCCCTTTTCCTTCTCCTCCAATTCTCTCTCCAAGTTACCAACTTTTCAAATAAGGAAAGGAAAAGAAAATAGACATAGGAAACATTAATTGGTAATACTACTAATTATCCAAATTATTTCAATTGCACCAATTAATAAAACTCCAAGTTAAATAATATTAATCTAATCAATTCCGAGTTCGTTAGTTTACTCTAATTACTTAATCCAATAATTACTCAGAGTACACTGGAACCCAGTTGATCCTAATAATATTATCCAAAATGTTTACAAAATTATGGGGTATTACATCCTCCCCCCCTTAATTAGAAATTCTCCCTCGAATTTAAAAGATTACCTGAACAGATGAGGGTAGACCTCCCGCATTTCCGATTCCAATTCCCAAGTTGCACCGCCCAGATGCGTCTCATCCCACTGGACCTTAACAAGAGGAATCTCTTTATTAACACTTTTGTTTCTCTTCCTGTAATACGACTCGGTTGAGGCTCAAACGTCAAATCAGCTTCTATCTCAATTGTGTCTGGTAAAATTTGGCTGAAGAGGATCTGGGACAAATTTCCGAAGCTGAGACACATGAAAAACGTCGTGGATCTCTGACAGAGAAGGCGGTAAGGCTAATCTGTAAGCTACTTCCCCAATTCTCTCCAAGACTTAATACGGTCCCACGTATCTTGGACTTAACTTCCGTGATTTAAATGGTCCTTTCAATCTCAATCTCGGAGTAACCTTCAAAAATACATGATCCCCCTCATCAAACTCCAACGGTCACCTACGGTTGTCCGCATAGCTTTTCTGACGATCTTGGGCTTGTTTAACTTTTCCACGAATCATTCTAATCTTTTTCGTGGTCTCACCGCCAACCTCCGCCCAACACAATGGCGTTCTACACTTCCTACCATATAACACCTCATAAGGTGCCATACCAATACTTGCCTGATAACTGTTATTATAAGAGAATTCAATCAAAGGCAAAAGTTTTATCCAATTTCCTCCACTTTCAAGTACACAAGCTCTCAACATGTCCTCCATAGTTTGTATTGTCCGTTCCGTCTGACCATCCATTTGCGGATGATTCAACGTGCTCAAACATAACCTCGTTCCCATGGCTTGTTGAAAAGCTCTCCAAAATCTGGAAGTAAGCTTTGGATCTCTATCCGAAACGATACTAGTAGGAATACCATGAAATCTCATTATTTCTGAAATGAACAACCTTGCGAGATGACTCACCTTGTAGGTAGTCTTCATAGCTAAGAAATGCGCGGATTTCGTTAACCGGTCCACAATTACCCAAATCATATCATAACCACCTTGCGCACGGGGTAATCTCACTGCGAAGTCCATCGAAATACTATCCCATTTCCACATCTGAATTTCTAAAGGTTGTAATAAGCCACCCGACCTTTGGTGCTCAATCTTCACTTGTTGGCACACCGCACATTCCGACACATACACCGCAATATCCTTTTTCATCCTGGGCCACCAATAGTCCCTCTTTAAATCTTGATACATCTTTGAAGACCCCGGATGTATAGTAAAAGCACCCTTATGCGCTTCTTTCAAAATCCTTCGTTTTAACTCCGTGTTCTCCGGAACACAATTCCTTTGGTTAAACAAAATAGTTATGTCGGTAGCTCGCACAAAACCCGGTTGCAATAACACTTCCTGTAACTTCTCGTCTAACCCTTGCTCTTGCTGGATTTCTTCCCTAAGAGTAAAAGAGACATTCAAATTCCCCATAATTACACAATTTGGAGTCCAGTTAAATTGAAGATTTAGATCTCTAAACTTTTCCATTAAGGTATACTCTAACATCATCAACTCGGCATTATGCAACACCTTCCTACTCAATGCATCCGCCACCTTATTTGCTTTACCGGGATGGTATTTTAACTCCAAGTCATAATCCTTCAAATATTCCATACATCTCCTTTGACGCATGTTCAACTCTTTCTGATCAAATAAGTACTTTAAGCTCTTGTGGTCGCTAAACATCTCAAAACATACACCATACAAATAGTGACGCCACACTTTCAAAGTAAATACAACTGCCGCCAACTCCAAATCATGCGTTGGGTAATTCTCTTCATGGACTTTCAATTGTCGTGAAGCATAAGCCACTACATGTCCCTCCTGCATTAACACACCGCCTAATCCCTTCTTCGATGCATCACAATATACCTCATACGACTTGCTAGAATCAGGAATAACCAAAACAGGAGCGGTCGTCAATCTCTCCTTCAAACTCCTTAAACTTCTTTCACAAGCCGAATCCTACTCATACGAATAATCCTTTTGAGTAAGTCTTGTCAATGGTAAAGCCGGTTGCGAAAATCCCTTGATAAACCTTCTGTAGTACCCTGTCAATCCCAAGAAACTTCTAACTTCAGAAGCATTCTTCGGTCTCTCCCAATTAATCACTGCTTCAACTTTTGATGGATCGACCGCTACACCTCCCAGGGATATGACATGACCAAGAAAATTAACCTCGGACATCCAAAACTCACACTTACTTAACTTAGCAAAAAGTTTCTTCACTTGTAAGATGGATAAAACAAATCTTAGGTGTTCTCCGTGCTCTTGAGGATCACGAGAATAAATAAGAATGTCATCAATGAAAATCACCACAAATTGGTCCAAGTAAGGTTGGAATATCCGATTCATATAATCCATGAAAACTGCCAGAGCATTCGTCACACCGAAAGGCATCATCAAAAATTCATAATGACCATAATGGGTTCTAAATGCGGTCTTTGGTATATCTGAACTCTTCACACGAATATGATGATAACCCAACCCTAAATCAATCTTCGAGAACACACAGGCTCCTTTCAATTGATCTAACAGGTCGTCTATCCTTGGTAATAGGTATTTGTTCTTGATGGTGACCTTATTCAACTGGCGATAATAAATACACAACCGCATTCCACCATCCTTTTTCTTTACCAATAACACAGGGGCTCCCCAGGGCGAAACACTGGGTCGAATGAAATGCTTAGTCAACAACTCTTCCAATTGATCCTTTAATTCTCTTAATTCAAGTGGTGCCATCTGATACGGAGAAACGAATATTGGAGCCGTTCCCGGTATCAGGTCAATAGAGAATTCCACTTCCCGCTCCGGAGGAAGAGAAGTGATATCCTCGGGGAAAACTTCAGGAAAGTCACAAACTACCGGAATACTCAAAACTTGGATGTTACTACTCTCCTCCTTAGTAAGAATCAAAAGAAGAGACTTTTCCTCCTCAAACAAGAAATTAATCATTCCAACCGTACCTTCTAAAATAGTAGTTAACACATCCTTCGGAGTATCCTCATTAGACGGAATAATGATCAGCTTTTCCTCACACCCAATAAACACTGAATTAGCGGAAAGCCAATCCATTCCTAGAACAACATCAACTTTCTTAAGCGGTAAACAGATAAGGTCAATCTGGAAAACTCTATCATTCACAGACAAAACACAATTTTCACACATCAATGGTGTCTCAACCATCTCATCGATGGCGGTAGTAACCACCATAGGAGGAAACAAAGGAACAACTTGCAACCCCAGTCGCTTCACACATCGCATGGACACAAAAGAATGTGTTTCCCCACAATCAAATAAAACAAAACAAGGATGTCCATTTTCGAAACACGTACCCACAATCAAGGAGTTGTCATTCTTTGCTTTCCTTGCATCCAAGGTATACACTCGGCCGGTATTCTTCCCTTGTGTCTGATTCCTACCCTGAGGACAATCTCTCGATATATGGCCCACCTTATTACACTGATAACACCTTATTCCCTCGAAACTGCACCTACCATAATGATTCTTTCCACAAGTACGGCATACCGGAGGCACACTAGTCCTAGAACTCTGAACTTGCTTCCCTTTGAGGGACTGCTGCCTTGGTCTAACTTGTTGATTCAGTCTCCCTCGATCACTTTGATTCATCCTACTCAAATCTCCTTCCATTTGTACCTTCTTCAAACTATGCTCTGCCATATAACACTGTCTTAACAATTCGGCATAGCTAGTGAATTCTCTCTGGGACACACTATGTAAAATTTCAGCCCTTAAACCAAACAGAAACTGATCAATCTTCCACCTCTCATCAGGAGCATACATGGCTTGTCTAGAATAAGCAGCCATAACCTCTAACTTTTCCGCATAAGAAGCCACATTCAAGTTGCCTTGTCTCAATTGTTGAAACTCGAATTCCTTCTGAGACCTCAAGGAACTTGGAAAATATTTCTTCATAAAAGTTACCTTAAACTGCTCCCATACCTTTGGCACCTCTTGAATTGTCATTAAGGCTAAAACGCTCTCCCAACACCTTATAGCAGGACCCTTCAACAAGTGAGAAGTGAAGACCACCTTGTTTTCCTCACTGCACTGAACTATTAGGAAAATCCGTTCCATACCTGATATCCATTCATGAGCCTTTACTGGATCTAACCCTCCCTGAAATTCTGGAGGATTCATACGAATGAAATCCCTGAAGGTTCCCCCTGCAGCTTTAGGAACCACCACTGGAGGATGCACGCCACCAGCCATTTGTTGTACCATTTGTTGCACAAACTGGTTCTGTTGTTGCTACATCTGTTGCATAAATTGGTATAAAGGGGCATTCCCCTCGTCACCTGGCGGATTAGTCCCTGCTGGAGTGGTTCTCGGTCTACCACGGTTGTTTCTGAACCTATCAGCCATGTTCCTGAATTTCATACAGATAGGATTAAGTTGATCAGACTCAATACGATAAATATAACACGCAAGACCAATGGCGACACACCGCATATGAAACGGAAAGAAAACTTATTCTATTTCATAACTAGGTCGAGGATACGACCTGCTCTGATACCAACTGTAACACCCATATATATATATATATATACATCAAAGCATATATTATACATGAATTCCACTTTTGGTACTGAAATATACAATAAGTTCCTAGTAAACACATTATACATATACATGCCCAAAAAGCCTAATACAAAAAAACTACGGCATAGTATATCTACAAGATGTTTCAAAGACAAATACTAAGAACTAGATCAAATAATGATCTCAAAACTCCACAACGGAAGCAAAAGCATCAGATAAGTAAGGATAATCACACAACCATATCCTTACCCTTCGCGGAACCTGCAGTACTTGTGATGTAAACAACAACAGTGGGGTGAGATACATCAAATCTCAGTGAGTTCCATATCTTAAAGTCCTCTCGGCTTTACAAGGTTCTAATAAACCTAACTCAAGTCAAAGGGAAGGGAAGTGGCTATGAGTACACACACTAAATATGTATCCACACTCGGAAGCCTGTTAACTCACATTAGTACCAAAGTACGTCTTGAGCCTGTTAACTCAAGAATCTCATAATCAATAACTGTACCAAGGCATCCCCTTTTCCCGTCCGCTTCTACGTCTAGAAGACGACCCGAGTCATGGATCCTATTTCGTATTTTAACATGCATACATATTCAACAACAATTACCCACCATTAAACGATAAAAGTCGACAAAACGACACTATTCCAAAATCCCAACATAATTAAATCGGCCAACAATCTTAAAACCATTTTAATAAGAAAGTACATTTTGTTAGCTATCCAACGATATCAAGAATGTTAAAAACGGATAAACGAGTCAAAAGTTATGGACATAACAAGAAATGGTATCGCGAAAAAACACAATTCTGCACCCCCCTGGCCGTACGCGTATTGCCCTAAGCCATTCGCATATTGCCTTGCTCACTCGCCATCCATACGCGTATTTCCCAAAGTAATACGCGTATGGGCAGAGACTGATATTTCCCTAAAATTCCTTTTAAAACCCCAATACGCGTATTGCCTCACCTCATACGCGTATTGCCCAAAACCCTACGAGTACCATTACGCAAATGAGCAGATAGCCGAGAAAATGGAACCCCATACGCGTATTGCCCATATTTCTTCATGGCCATACGCGTATTGCCTTAACCAATACGCGTATTGCCTTGGGTGATACGCGTATGGGCAGCGTGAAAACTAGAATTTTCCTGCATAATTGGGTCTGCAAAAACTATCCATTTTTCCCTTCCAATTCACTTTTAAACACCTAAAGAATACCAATTGGATACACAACAACACATATTTAACATGTATCAATCATAAGGAACATTAAAACATGATTTTAGTGCAAAATTTCTCATTTTATAACAATATCAAACTAACTCTAAAACTCAATAAAACTCTACTCTAAAGTGTCTAACTAGAACCCACCTGGATTACAAGATGAGGATGATGAAGCTGAGATGAAAAGATTGGAGATAGGTTGAAGATCCTAGTCCTTGGGCTCTTGAGAAATCTTTCCTTCCTTTTCCTTCCTTTTTCCTTCTCCTCCAATTTTCTCTCCAAGTTACCAACTTTTCAAATAAGGAAAGGAAAAGAAAATAGACATAGGAAACATTAATTGTTAATACTACTAATTATCCAAATTATCTCAATTGCACCAATTAATAAAACTCCAAGTTAAATAATATTAATCTAATCAATTCCGAGTTCGTCAGTTTACTCTAATTACTTTATCCAATAATTACTCAAAGTACACCGGAACCAAGTTGATCCTAATAATATTATCCAAAATGTTTACAAAATTATGGGGTATTACAATACAGAATGGTATTTCATATATTTCAATCTTATGTTTTGGGAATTAGATGCATTTCACTGGTCATGGTCTCAGGTAAGAGGAATGTTAGTTTTGTCATGTGAGGTTCATTTTCCATTAAAATTTTGTGCACGAATATAAATTTTAACATTGAATTGGTCCAGGATTTAATAATAATTTGGGGAGTCCAACAGGAGAGCTTTTTATAAAAGACTGTTTAATTGGTGAACCAGGACCTCCACAAGTTTGTTGTGTATCACAATGGCCTACACAAAGTTGTTCCTTCATATTACAACGCCAAAGGATTTACTAAGGGTGGATTCTGTACACCTATACATGGAGTAGAAATGTGTTGTTGTATAGCGGGATAAAGCAATAAAGCTATTGTATCATTGAAATTATAAAAAATAATAAAAGATGTACGTGTAATAGTTGTTCGGTCGTTGAATAAAGAAAGATCAAATGAAAAAGATGAATTGTTGTGTTTATTATTTAAAATTTGTATCCAATTATAACCGCAACTAATTCAGGAACCAATATCACTAGTTAGTAGTGGCACTAAAAAGCGTCGAATTAGTATAGAACTTTGAAACGGAAAAATTGCCTATCATAAACTAATTTTATTGAGTGAAAATTGTGAAAAAATTTCTTCACAAATATTTCGATAAAAATATATTATTATTTTTTTTTGAGAAAAATTAACATTTCATTTCGAATATGAGATTTAAATTAAATACTTTTGTGTCATGTAAAAATTTTAAGGCACTCCTTCATTTTAACTTCATTATTGTTATATAAATAAAATATTTTAGAAATGTGTTGTTTTAAAATTTATCTTGTTTTTATAGTTATTATGTATTATATATCACAATAAAATATGTAAAAATATTTATTAATATAAATTTGTACCAGTAACAAGTTTGAATTTTTATTTATTTATACATTTAAATAAAAGAGAAAAACTAAATAAAAAATCCTTAAATCAAGTAAATTTCAACGATGACTCTATATCTGACAACCTCATGCCAACTTTATCTCACTTTTGTAAGTACAAAATGCCTACCCTTTTTTCACTATCATGTTTTTTTACATTCTTGATGACACATCGCTGAATACCATCCAAGAATGAGTTGGTTTCGGCTTAACGGGCATCATCTTTGTTAGAAAACATACAAATTGTTTGGCTTTCAATGCTTTTCTAGCTTCAAATTTTACATCAAATTCTGACAACTCGACATAGCATTTTTTAAATCTTCCTACAAGGTCATGTTGATGGTGGATTTGCTTCAGCGGGAGATCAGTTCTTACTATTATGGTGTGAGTTACAAATTAACGTCATAGTTTTGTCGATGCAGATATAATCATAAATTTAATTTTATGAAACAATAAATAATATACAAAATTTTAATATTTAGTATTGAGGTTATTGTATTTATTTATTATAAAAATCTAGAATTATATTGTTTCTAAATTTATGTTGTTTTATACTTAATATAAATTTAATTTTAACAGTCAATTATTTATAAATTATGAAGTTTCACCGGTTGTTAGTTTACATTAATATACCTAAATTTAATTTTTACAGCCTAATATGCATACATTAACATTTTGGATCTATTTATAAAATAAAAATTAAATATATCTAAATGACAAAAATTATTTGTTGTCATTTGGTCTTATATGTTTTATTACTTCTGTAAGAATAAACATACACTTTTATATAAAATATATAATATTTTCAAAATGAGTATTATTTTATATAGGATAGGCCATTTTGTTTGCCACCATTACAAAAAAAATTCCAATTTTGTCAATCTAATTGTGTTTGACTGATTGTGTAATACCCCGTATTTTATAAATGCTCTGGATAATATTAGTTGAGACCAGTTGGGATCCAGTGTGCTCTGAGTATTTATCTGATAAGATAATTAGAGCAACTGATGAACTCAGAGCTGGTCAGATTAATATTATCTAACTCTAAGGTTTTATTAATTGGTGCATTTGAGCTAATTTGGACATTTAGTAGTGTTATTAATTTTGAGTATTTTCTCTATATCAATTATTTTCTCTCATTTTCCAAAGTTAGAAACATTTGGAGAAAAAGAAAGTAGAGAGAAGGAAGGGGAAAAGAAGGAAAAGAAGAGAAAATTCCAAAGAGCTCAAGAACAAGAATCATCATCTCATCTTCATCTTTTCATCTCATCTTCTTCATCATCATCTTCTAATCCAAGTGTGTTCTAGATAGAAGCTTTAGTTGTAGAATTCTTGAGTTTCTGGAGTTAGGTTAGATTTTGAGAAAAATGAACAATTTTGCAAATCAATGAATCTAACGGTTGAAAATCGATATAAATTGCGTAGTATAATCGAAATATGCATATGAACATTGTTGACACTTGTTTTGATTGTTTGACAATGTTTAGGGTTGGAAAAAGTTGGATTTTGGGGTTTGGAACCAAGTAACCCGCAGTAGAAAAATTCTGGTTCTGATGCGATTCGCAAGGCGAATTGGGATTTGCCAGGCGAATTAGGTCTCGCCACTGGTTCGCCAGGCGAAGTGCTGGCAAAGAGGGATTCGCCAAGCGAAATCCTAAGTCGCCAGGCGAAAATGGGGAGACAGAAATGTGTTAGCTACTGGAACTCTTGGGTTTTTTCTAAAATTGGGTTTCGCCACAGGTTCGCCAGGCGAAGTGCTGGCGAAGAGGGATTTGCCAGGCAAAATCCTGAGTCGCCAGGCGAATCTGGCTGTTTCTCAATAATTTTCTTTTCTTCGAAAATCCGTAACTTTTGACTCGGTTATCCGTTTTAGACGTTCTTTATATCATGTGAAGCTACGAAAGAGTTCTATGCTGTGGTTTATAAAAAAGTTTAGGGATCTTAATCTTCAGGTTGTGAGCTAATTAATCAGAATTATGTGGTTTATGAAAAAGTAACTTTTGAAAATTAAAAGCTTCAAGTTGTGAGGTAGTGAGGAAAACATTAGTATAATAGAATGACTAGAGAATTGTGGGATAATGCTTACATCGATACTAGAAGTGTACCTATGATAAGCATTTTAGTGGAGGTTCGAGGCTAGTTTTGTGAACTCCTTTGAATTAAACGTGTGTTATCCCCTAATAAATATTAGTGACCCGTGTCGAGATCCTCTGGCGTAGGATGGCCGGGGAAAGTATTTATTAGTGTTATCCCTTAATAAATATTAGTGACCAGTGTCGAGATCCTCTGATGTAGGATTTCCGGGGAAAGTATTTATTAAGTAAGTAGCCATGACCTGTGTCGAGATCCTCTTGTGTGGGATGGTCGGGGAAAGTTGCTTAGTGGGAGGTATTAGTGACCCGTGTCGAGATCCTCTTGTGTGGGATGGTCGACGAAAGTACCATTGGTAGATAATTGGTGACCCGTGTCGAGATCTCCTTGTGCGGGATGGCCGGGGAAAGTTATCTACGCTGAGGATCCGTGACCCATGTTTAATCTCTTTGAGTGGGATGGCCGAGGAAAGATTCCTTAACTAGTTGTCATTTTGTGTATCATGCAATGGTTTCTCTAGTCAGAAATGTTTAAACTCAAGGTCTAGTTCCTTTTTTCCCCGATTTGAGTTAGGTTTTGGGTTAGAACCTTGGAAAGCCGAGAGAATCCATAAGATAGAGAAATTACTGAGATTTGATGTATCTCACCCCACTATTAATGAATATTTCAGGTACTTCATGTTCCGCAAAGGGTAAGGATAAGGTCGTATGATTATCCTTACTTGTCGGATGGCGTAGCTTCCGTTGTGGAGTTTTTTTGAGATTGTTGTCGATCTAGTTCTTAGTATTTATCTTTGGAACATCTTGTATATATATTTATGCCATAGTATTTTTGTATTAGGCTTTTTAGGCATGTATATGTATAATGTGTTTACTAGGGACTTATTGGTATTTCATACCAAACGTGGTTTTCATGTATAATATATGCTTTGATGTATGTATTTATATATGTGCGTTACAGTTGGTATCAGAGCAGGTCGTATCCTTGACCTAGCCATAAAATAATATAAGTATTTCTTTCTGTTTCTTATGCGTTGTGTCGCCATTGGTCTTAAGTGTTATATTTATGGTATTGAGCCTGATCAACTTAATCCTATCTGTATGACCTTTAGGAACATGGCTGACGGACGCAGAAGCAATCGTGGTAGACCCCGCACTACTCCAGCTGGGACGAATCCACCAGGTGGCGATGGGAATGCTCCTTGGTATCAGTTTATGCAACAGATGCAGCAGCAACATAATCAGTTTATGCAGCAAATAGTACAACAAATGAATGGAGGTTTGCATCCTTAGGTGGTTGTTCTGGAAGCTATAGGTGGGACTTTTCGGGATTTCTTTCACATGAATCCTCTGGAATTTCATGGCGGATTAGATCCTGTAAAGGCTCACGAATGGATAGCGGGTATGGAATGGATTTTCTTGATAGTGAATTGTAGTGAAGAGAATAAGGTGGTTTTTGCTTCGCATTCGTTGAAGGGTCCTGCCATGAGGTGGTGGGAGAGTGCATTGGCTCTTATGACTATTCAGGGTGTACCCAAGGTCTGGGAACAATTCAAGGCAATTTTCATGGAGAAATATTTTCCTAGCTCCTTGAGGACTCAGAAAGAGTTTGAATTTCAATAGTTAAGACAGGGTAGTATGACTGTGGCTAGTTATGCTGAAAAGTTTGAGGACATGGCTGCTTATTCTAGGCAGGCTATGTATGCTCCGGATGAATGGTGGAAAATAAATCAATTTCTTTTTGGACTGAAAGCGGAAATTTCTCATATTGTATCTCAGAGGGAGTTCACTACTTAAGCAGAAGTTCTAAGGCAATGTTATGTGGCTGAGTATAGTTTGAAGAAAGTGCAAGCTGAAGGTGTTGCAAGTAGGGTGAATCAAGATGATCGTGGGAGAACGAGTCAACAGTTTGGGCTAAGGTCACAAGCTTTCAAAGGAAATCAGGTTGCTAGACCCAATGTTATTCCTTTATGTTGGATGTGCAACAAACGTCATTTTGGGAAGTGTGCTGATGGGAGTGTTAGGTGTTATCATTGTAATGAAATGGGACATATGGCTAGAGTGTGTCCACATAATAGAAACCAAGTGTAAGGAAGGAATACCGGACGGTTTTATACTTTGGATGCAACCAAGACGAAAACTGACAACTCTTTGATTGTGGGTACGTTTTTCGTAAACGGGCATCCTTGTTTTGTTTTATTTGATTGTGGGGCAACACATTCTTTTGTGTCGATGCGATGTGTGAAGCGGCTTGGGTTGCAAGCTATCCCTTTGTCTCCTCGTATGGTGGTCACTACCGCCATCGATGAAATGGTTGAGACACCGTTGATGTGTGAAAACTGTGTTTTGTCTGTGAATAGTAGAGTTTTTCAGATTGACCTTATCTGTTTACCTCTTAAGAAAGTTGATGTCGTTTTAGGGATGGATTGGCTTTCTACTAATTTGGTGTTTATTGGGTGTGAGGAAAAGCTAATCATCATTTCATCTATTGAGACTACTCCGAAGGATGTGTTAACAACTATTTTAGAAGGTACGGTGGGAATGATAAATTTCTTGTTTGAGAAGGAGAAATCTGTTTTACGGGTTCTTACTAAAGAGGGGAGTAGTGACCAGCAAGTGCTGAGTATTCCTATAGTCTGTGAGTTTTCCGAAGTTTTTCCTGAGAATGTTACTTCTCTTCCTCCGGAGAGAGAAGTTGAGTTCTCTATTGACCATGTACCGGGAACGAATCCTATATCCGTTTCTCCTTATCGGATGGCACCGCTTAAATTAAGAGAACTAAAGGACCAATTGGAGGACTTGATGGCTAAGCATTTTGTTAGACCTAGCGTTTAACCATGGGGAGCTCTAGTTTTGTTGGTAAAGAAGAAAGATGGTGGAATGCGGTTGTGTATTGATTATCGTAAGTTGAACAAAGTCACCATTTAGAACAAGTACCCTTTACCCAGGATAGACGACCTGTTGGATCAATTTAAAGGAGCCTGTGTGTTCTCGAAGATTGATTTACGGTTGGGTTATCATCAGATCCGAGTGAAGAGTTCCAATGTGCCTAAGACGACATTTAGAACCCGTTACGACCATTACGAATTCTTAGTGATGCCTTTCGGTGTGACCAATGCTCCAGATGTTTTTATGGATTACATGAATCGTATATTTCAAGATTACTTGGACTAATTTGTCGTAATCTTTATTGACGTCATTCTTATTTATTCTCGTACTCCACAAGAGCACGGAGAACATCTGAGAATTGTCTTATCGGTATTGCAGGAGAAGCAACTTTTTGCTAAGTTAAGCAAGTGTGAGTTTTGGATGACGGAAGTTAATTTTCTTGGTCATGTTATATCTCAAGGTGGTGTGGCAGTGGATTCGTCAAAGGTAGAAGCAGTGATTAATTGGTAGAGACCGAAGAATGCTTCAGAAGTTAGAAGTTTCTTGGGATTAGCTGGTTACTATAGGAGGTTTATAAAAGGTTTTTCTCAATTGGCCTTACCAATGACAAAACTTACTCGAAGAGATTGTGCTTATGAGTGGGATTCAGGTTGTGAGCAAAGTTTTATGAAATTGAAGGAAAGATTGATGACTTCTCTTGTGTTAATTATTCCTGATCCTGATAACTCTTACGAAGTATTTTGCGATGCTTCTAAGATGGGATTAGGTGGTGTTCTGATGCAAGGTGGTCAAGTGGTAGCTTATGCTTCCCAACAATTGAAAGTTCACCAGAAGAATTATCCAACTCACGATTTGGAACTAGCAGCAATTGTGTTTGCACTGAAGGCGTGGCGCCACTATTTGTATGGTGTGCGTTTTGAATTGTTCAGTGACCATAAAAGTTTGTAGTATTCTTTTGACCATAAGGAGTTGAATATGAGACAAAGAAGGTGGATGGAGTACTTAAAGGATTATGACTTAGAATTAAAATATCATCCAGGAAAAGCAAATAAAGTAGCAGATGCATTGAGTCGGAAAATGGTTCATAGTGTCGAAATGATGATTTTGGAGTATGCTTTGTTGGAAAAGTTTAGAGATCTTAATCTTTAATTTGTGTGGACTCCAAATGGTGTAATTATGGGAAATTTGAATGTCAATTCTACTCTAAGAGTTGAGATTCAACAAGAACAAGTTTTAGAAGAGGAATTTCAAGTGATGTTACTTCAACCGGGTTTTACACGAGTGGCGGATAGGATTGTTCTATTTAACCAAAGGATTTGTATTCCGAATGATGCGGTATTAAAAAGAAAGATTTTAGATGAAGCTCATAAAGGTACTTTTACGATACATCCTGGTTCTTCGAAGATGTATCAGGACTTAAAGAAAGATTATTGGTGGTCCGGAATGAAAAAGGATATTGCGGTATATGGGTCAGAATGTGCAGTGTTCCAACAGGTGAAGATTAAACACCAAAGACTGGGAGGTCTGTTGCAACCTTTAGAGATTCCAGTTTGAAAGTGGGATAGTATTTCTATGGATTTTGCAGTAGGTTTACCCCGTACACAGGGTGGGAATGATTTTATTTGGGTGACTGTGTATCGACTAACAAAATATGCGCATTTCTTAGCTGTGAAGACCACTTACAAGGCAAGTCATCTTGCAAGGTTGTTTATTTCTAAAATTGTGAGATTGCATGGTGTTCCCTCTAATATTGTGTCTGATAGAGATCCCAAGTTTACTTCGAGGTTTTGGAAGGCTTTTCAACAAGCTATGGGTACGAGGTTGCGTTTGAGTACGTCGAATCATCCTCAGACGGATGGTCAGACTGAGCGAATAATACAAATGATGGAAGACATGTTAAGAGCTTATGTGCTAGAAAGTAGAGGGACTTGGAAAGAATTTCTATCGTTGATTAATTTTTCTTATAACAATAGTTACCATGCGAGCATCGGTATGGCCCCTTATGAAGCATTATATGGGAGGAAATGTAAAACACCTTTGTGTTGGGTGGAAGTTGGTGAAGATAGAATTTTGGGACCCGAAATTATTCAAGAGACTACGGAAAAGATTCGAATGATCCGTGAAAAGGTTAAACAAGCACAAGATCGTCAAAATAGTTATGCGGACAATCGTATGAGGCCTTTAGAATTTGAGGAAGGTGACCATGTGTTCTTGAAAGTCACTTCGAGATTGAGGTTGAAAGGACCATTTAAGTCACGCAAGTTAAGTCCGAGATACGTGGGACCGTATCAGATCTTAGAAAGGATTGGTGAAGTCGCTTACAGATTAGCCTTACCACCCTCTCTGTCAGAGATGCATGACGTCTTTCATGTATCTCAGCTCCGAAAGTTTATTCCTGACCCTCTTCAGCGAGTTTTACCGGAATTAGTGGAAATAGAAGCTGACTTAACGTTTGAACCTCAACCGAGTCGTATTATGGGAAGAGAAACAAAGGTGTTAAGGAACAAAGACATTCCCCTTGTTAAGGTACAATGGGATGTGACGCATCCGGGTGATGCTACTTGGGAACTAGAATCGGAGATTCGAGATGCTTACCCTCATCTGTTCAGGTAATCTTTTAAATTCGAGGACAGATTTCTATTTAAGGAGGGGAGGATGTAATACCCAGTATTTTATAAACTCTCTGGATAATATTAGTTTAGACCAGTTGAAATCCAGTGTGCTCTGAGTATTTATCTGATAAGATAATTAGAGCAACTGATGAACTAAGAGCTAATCAGATTAATATTATCTAACTCTTAGGTTTTATTAATTGGTGCATTTGAGCTAATTTGGACATTTAGTAGTGTTACTAATTTTGACTATTTTCTCTATATCATTTCTTTTCTCTCATTTTCCAAAGTTAGAAACATTTGGAGAAAAAGAAAGTAGAGAGAAGGAAGAGGAAATGAAGGAAAAGAAGAGAAAATTCCAAAGAGCTCAAGAACAAGAATCATCATCTCATCTTCATCTTTTCATCTCATCTTCTTCATCATCATCTTCTAATCCAGGTGGGTTCTAGATAGAAGCTTTAGTTGTAGAATTCTTGAGTTTCTAGAGTTAGGTTAGATTTTGAGAAAAATGAACAATTTTACAAATTAATGAATCTAACAGTTGAAAATCGATATAAATTGCATAGTATAATCGAAATATGCATGTGAACATTGTTGACACTTGTTTTGATTGTTTGACAATGTTTTGGGTTGGAAAAAGTTGGATTTTGCGGTTTGGAAACATGTAACCCGCAGCAGAAAAATTCTGGTTCTGATGCGATTCGCAAAGAGAATTGGGATTCGCCAGGCAAATTAGGTATCGCCACTGGTTCTCCAGGCGAAGTGCTGGCGAAGAGGGATTCGCCAGGTGAAATCCTAAGTCGCCAGGCGAAAATGGGGAGAAAGAAATGTGTTAGCTACTGGAACTCTTGGGTTTTTTCTAAAATTATGTTTCTCCACAGGTTCACCAGGCGAAGTGCTGGCGAAGAGGGATTCGCCAGGAGAAATCCTAAGTCGCCAGGCGAATCTGGCTGTTTCTCAATAATTTTCTTTTCTTCGAAGATCAGTAACTTTCGACTCGGTTATCCGTTTTAGACGTTCTTTATATCGATGTGGAGCTATGAAAGAGTCCTATGCTGTGGAAAGTGAAAATATTATTTATGAGATGTAATTTATTCGATTGTGGTAATTAATCAGAATCATGTGGTTTATGAAAAAGTAACTTTTGAAAATTAAAAGCTTCAAGTTGTGAGCTAGTGAGGAAAACATTAGTACAATAGAATGACTAGAGAATTGTGGGACAATGCTTACATCGATACTAGAAGTGTACCTATGATAAGCAGTTTAGTGGAGGTTCGAGGCTAGTTTTGTGAACACCTTCGAATTAAACGTGTGTTATCTCCTAATAAATATTAGTGACCCGTGTCGAGATCCTCTGGCGTAGGATGGCCGGGGAAAGTATTTATTAGTGTTATCCCTTAATAAATATTAGTGACCTGTGTTGAGATCGTCTGGTGTAGGATGGTTGGGGAAAGTATTTATTAAGTAAGTAGCCGTGACCCGTGTCGAGATCCTCTTGTGTGGGATGGCCGGGGAAAGTTGATTAGTGGGTGGTATTAGTGACCCGTGTCGAGATCCTCTTGTGTGGGATGGCCGGGGAAAGTACCATTGGTAGATAATTAGTGACCCGTGTCGAGATCTCCTTGTGCGGATGACCGGGGAAAGTTATCTACGTTAAGGATCCGTGACCCGTGTTTAATCTCTTTGAGTGGGATGGCCAGGGAAAGATTCCTTAACTAGTTGTCATTTTGTGTATCATGCGATGGTTTCTCTAGTCAGAAATGTTTGAATTCAAGCTCTAGTTCCTTTTTCCCCCGACTTGAGTTAGGTTTTGGGTTAGAAACTTCAGGTTCCGCAAAGGGTAAGGATAAGGCCGTATGATTATCCTTACTTGTCTGATGGCGTAGCTTCCGTTGTGGAGTTTTTTTGAGATCGTTGTCGATCTAGTTCTTAGTATTTATCTTTGGAACATTTTGTATATATATTTATGCCATAGTTTTTTTGTATTAGGCTTTTTAGTCATGTATATGTATAATGTGTTTACTAGGGACTTATTGGTATTTCAGTACCAAACGTGGTTTTCATGTATAATATATGCTTTGATGTATGTATTTATATATGGGCATTACAGATTGTGCTAAAATAATATAATTGCATTTATATTCAACACTAATATTACTAAAGTCGTCTTTAATAATATTTTATAAAATACAATTATCTATGATGTCTATATAATAAGAACACATTGTTAGCCATTCATTATACAATACAAAATGGTATTTCATATATTTTAATCTTATGTTTTGGGAATTATATGCATTTCAATGGCCACGGTCTCAAGTAAGAGGAATGCTAGTTTTGTCATGTGAGGTCCATTTTCCATTAAAATTTTGTGCACGAATATAAATTTTAACATTGAATTGGTCCAGGATTCAATAATAATTTGGGGAGTCCAACAGGAGAGCTTTTTATAAAAGACTGTTTAATTGGTGAACCAGGACCTCCACAAGTTTGTTGTGTATCACAATGCCCCACACAAAGTTGTCCCTCAAATTGCAACGCCAAAGGATTTACTAAGGGTGGATTCTGTACACCTATACATGGAGTAGAAATGTGTTGTTGTATAGTGGGATAAAGCAATAAAGTTATTGTATCATTGAAATTATAAAAAGTAATAAAAGATGTACGTGAAATAGTTGTTCAGTCGATGAATAAAAAAAGCTCAAATGAAAAAGATGAATTGTTCTGTTTATTATTTAAAATTTGTATCGAATTATAACCACAACAAATTCAGGACACAATATGACTTGTTAGTAGTTGCACTAAAAAGAGTCGAATTAGTATAGAACTTTAAAACGGAAAAATTGTCTGTCACAAACTAATTTTATTGAGTGTAAATTGTGAAAAAATTTCTTCACAAATATTTCGATAAAAGTAAATGTCATACCCCAAATTTTGACCACTAAGATTTCCCATCACTGGGCAAATCATAATCACAATATGGGTGAATCATTATGCCTCATCAGTCTCCCCAAGGATGGGTGAGCATTCACTACAATCAAACATAGGGTTCCAAGCCCTCTCAGAGCTCTTAGACAAAAGATCAATCAAGGAATGACATGATCTTTAACTTGTCTAAACCTCTCAAACATCCACAATGGATCAAGAGGACTCCCACCTCAAGGATTAAGCACAAGGCTGCAACAGTCCAAGTGGATTAAGCCTCAAGATCGCCATTGTCACCAAATTAGGGTTTTGGTCGACCAGTGCCCTCAGATGGAAATTTTCCTCTGGGCATGAGCCAATGCTTCAAAGCATAACTTGAATTACTCCATGGGACCTCATGAACCCAATCATCAAGTCAATTTAGCCTCTGGAGAAGCATTCATCAAAAATCAGGAATTTAGGGTTTCTTGACCTAATTCACCCCTAAGTTGACTTTTGGGACAAATCATAAGCCAAGACCTCAAGAGATGATTTGAGGGTCTCCAATATAACACATTGATCCATTTGCAACAATGGATTGATCCAAGAAGCTTGAGCAATAAGTTTCAATTTCAATAGAGCCACCATTAGGGTTTCGCGGGAAAAGTCAACTGTGCCTTTGACTTTTGACCAGGACATGCTCCCTAACCCTGGGACATGATTCAATACACCCTATAACACCTATGAAGTCAATCCATCAAGTTTGATTTAGGTCAAGGACTTGATTTCATAGAGGATCGCACAGTTTGGAGTTCATCTGACAAAAAGTCAACTGTGCACAAAAGTCAACTTTGACTTTTTGAGATTTTTCACAATTATGGTTCCCTCACCCTAAAATGATATTAATGTGTGATTGGAATCATCATTCATCAAGAAAAATCAATAAATGTTGGATAACATGTAAAAAGGGTAACCATAAAAAAACTTAGAAATTTTCTAAGTTATGGAACAAAGTGGCTAGGGTACGAACTTTGGAGGATCATAACTCCTAAACCACAAGGCCATTTTTCCCCATTCAAAGCTGGATTTGTAGCTCTCATGGCCCTCTACAAAAGCTTCAAACACAACTCATTCCAATTCCTCATGGATTTTAAGTTATGGAATAATCAAAATCACAAAAAGTGAGAATGTCACTTTTTTCCAACACTTAGTGAAATTTTCACAAAGTCAGAATCAGCCTTCACTTTTTTCCAAATTTATGGGAATTTTTCACTTGGATCCAAAAAGTATCAAAACCAACTATGATCTAACAGTTGTTGTATCATATGAGGGCTTTCCAAAATGGCCAAGAACTCCATCATATTCAACTTGAGCCATGAGATATGACAATGGCAATATGCCTTGCTGAAAACTGTCAAAGCAAGGTAAATTTGTGCATTTTGCTCGATTTTTCAAATTTGTGCAAATGACAAACACACTTATCCATCTGAACACCTCAGGGGAAGACAAGGAGGGACAAACATTGATCCATAAGCCTCCCAAGTCCTTGGAACTAAAAATAGCATGCCAAACCTAGAAATCCCTATAGAGGGGACAAGACTCTAATTTTGTTTTAGAGCATTCAATGGATGCACCAAGGTGGCATGGACTGAGCCATTTCTACCTGAATTCAGTCAAGACATATCCAAGACCAAGGGAACCAGCAGCCTGTGCCCTAACCTCTAGTCAATGGCTAGAGGAGACTTGGATTCTCTATGATCAACATTGGCCAAACCTCAGCAGCAGTTGCCATTCATTATTGCTTGCAAAAGAAACTTTCTCTACTATAAATGGAGCTCATTTGTGATCAGTTTGAGTACACCAAAGCCATCAAACAGATGCTTTCCTCAAAATCACCTTCTCACTTCCAAATTTGCCTTCTAAAGCAAGTCACCATCGGGTTTTGAGTTTGAGAGCTATTCTAACCAAACCAATCACACACACACATCATAAACATCATATAGAGGTGATCCAAACACTCACAAGTGACCTGTAACACCAAAATCACAAAGTCACCTCTCAAAACCTCAAAATTGGACTTTTGTGCATTTTTCAAGCCATGTCTTGATTCAGTCACTTTCCAAACCAGATAAAACCTCAAACACACTCCAAATATCATCCTTGAACTGTCCCAAATGGTTCCACACATCTGGAACACCATTTGAGAGAGTTGCTATTTTGGCCACTTTTGCCCCTTTTGCAAGAAAGAGCTCAAACTTGTTCCTGAGGTTTCCAGCTGATTCCAACCATCCTAAAAGCTTCTAAGAGATCATTTGACCGTGTCCAAAGCATCAAATCATTTCTGGAACAAGGTACTTGGCAGATTGCACAAAAGCTCCAAAAAGAGGTAAGCATCACAACTTAAATTCTTTGAATCATGCTTTCATTTGAGGTCCACTGTTCATGCATCTCTTATACATGTTATATGTGTTATGTTTGCACCAATTTATCATGTAATTCATACCTGTACCAAGAGATAGCACAGAAAATGTAAATCATGGCCTATTTCAAAATCACTATCGGGTTTTTCAATAGGAGCATGATCTGAAAAAAAACACCACCACCATTGGATTCCTTGTGAAATTCTAGGCAGGATAAACCTAAATTTTATCCCAATCCATAGAGAAATGAGAAAGTTATGGCCTTCACGTTTCTAACCAAAATCTTGCCTTGCCTTGCCTTGGGCCAGGCCAAAAATAAGGCAAGCCTTGTATATTTGTGGTTGTGTTTCAATCAACGGATGTATCACCACCCCAATGGTAAGGTGCGGGCCCTGTACACAAGAGGTCTGGGGTTCGAATCCCCCTCGCCCCAGATCCTCTTTTTTACCACTTTTTTCATATTTTTCATATTTTGCTACTTTTCATATTATTTTTAAGGCTTAAATAGTGTTTTCGTCCCTGTAAGTTAGCGAGTTTTTGGTTTTCGTCCTTGTAATTTTTGTTTTTTGGTTTTAGTCCCTATATATCACATTCGCGTTCGTTTTAGTCCTTAAAACCAAAATCCGCAAGAAAATCTGTAGGAAAATCCGCAGGAAACTGTAATACCCCAAATTTTGACCACTAAAGTTTCCTATCATTGTGCAAATCATCACCACAATATGGATGTACTTTTATGCTTCATCAGTCTCCCCAAAGATGGGTGAGCATCCACTACAATCAAAATTAGGGTTTCAAGCCCTCTCTGAGCTTTAGACAAAGGCTCAATCAAGAAATGACTTAATTTTCAACTTGTCTAACCTCTCAAACATCCACAATGGATCAAAAGGACTCCCACTTTAAGGATTAAGCACAAAGCTGCTCCCTTCTAGGTGGATCAAGTCTCAAGATCGCCAGTATCACCAAATTAGGGTTTTGGTCGACCAGGGCCTCCAGATGAAAAATTTCATCTGGGCACAAGCCATTAATCCAAAACATATCCTAATATACTCCATGGAACCTAATGGACTCAAACATCAAGTCAATTTGACCTCAGGGGATGCATTCATCAAAAATCAGGAATTAGGGTTTCTTGACCTAATTCACCCCTAAGTTGACTTTTGGGACAAACCATGAACCAAGACCTCAAGAGAGGGTTTGAGGGTCTCTAATGAACTATATTGATCCATTTGGAACAATGGATTAATCCAAGAAGCTTGAGCAACAAGTCTCAATTTCATCTGCACCACAATTAGGGTTTTAAGGGAAAAGTCAACTGTAACTTTGACTTTTGACCAGGACATGCTCCCAAACCCTAATACATGATTGAATATACCCTATGACACCCTTGGAACATTTCCATCAAGTTTGATTTAGGTCAAGGACATGATTTCCTGAAGAATTGCACAGTTTGGAATTCATCTGATAAAAAGTCAACTGTGCACAAAAGTCAACTTTGACTTTTTGAGATTTTTCACCAAAATGGATTTTTAACCCTAAAATGATGTTAATGTATGATTTGACTCATCATTCATCAAGAAAAATCAAGAAAAGTGAGATAACTTGTAAAAGGGGTAACCATAAAAACTTAGAAATTTTTCTAAGTTAAAAATAAAGTGGCAAGGGTACCAGCTTTGGAGGACCATAACTCCTAAACCACAAGGCCATTTTTTCTCATCCAAAGATGGATTTGTAGCCCTCATTATCATCTACAAAAACTTCAACTACAAGTCATTCCAATTCATTAAGGATTTTGAGTTATGGAGTGATCAAAGTGGCTGAAAAGTGAAAATGTCACTTTTTCCAACACTTAGTGAAATTTTCACTAAGTCAGATTTTGCCTCACTTTTTGCCAAATGTAGGGGGATTTTTCACTTGGAATCAAAAGAGATCAAAACCAAACTTGTTCAAACAGTTGTTGTATCATGTAAGAGCTTTCCAAAATGGCCAAGAACATTGCCAAATTCAACTTACACCATGAGATATGACATTGGCAAGTTACCTTGCTGAAATCTGTCAAGGCAAGGCAGAATTTGCAACTTTGGTCGATTTCCCAAAATCAGCCAAATTCAATTGCTCCTATCCACTTGGACACCTCAGAGGATTAAATCTAAAGGGGACAATCACTGAGCCAAGCCTCCAAAGTCCATGGAACAAGAAATAGCATGTTGAACCTAGAATGGCCAAAATAGGGACAAGACTTCAAATTTGGAATGAGGCATTCAATGGAACCATCAAGGTGGCATGGACTGAGCCATTCTCATCTGAAATCAGTCAAGACTTATCCAAGACCAAGGGGACCATAGCTTTGTGCCCTAACCTTTAGTCAATGGCTAGAGGAGACTTGCATTTCCATTGCCCAACATTGAGGAAACACCTGCTGCAGTTGCCATTCACTATGGATCCCAAAACAAACTTGCTCTACTATAAATAGAGCTCAATTGTGAAACACCTGCTGCAGTTGCCATTCACTGCAGTTGCCAAACACTTAGATCACTTCTGAAACACCAATTTCACAAAATCACCAGCTGGTTGCTCAAGGTTTTAACCAAAGTGCAGCTGAGGTACCACAAAATGATCCAGCCAATTTCAATCAAGTCCAACCATCCAAACACAATCCATAGGGTGTAGGGAAGCTGTTCCGATCATCACAACTCATCCGTAACACCTCCAGATCAAAAATCACTTTGAACTTGCTGTCACGACTTGGAGGTAAGCACATACTTGGTCATCTCTCAATCTATGCATATTTCCTCGCACAATAATTTGGCCATATGTTAATAATCATGCATGGAATGTTTTCCCTCAATTAATTGCATTGTTTGAATCGTGTATCAAAAATCCTAGCCTTCATGCAAAAATTAGGGTTCTTGAGGTTTCTTCGTGATTTATTGTTATATGTTTAATTTAAATGAAATTAAAGTACATAGACATGATCGTGAGGTTGAGACGAGCATAATGATATGTGGATTGCATGATATAATCAAGTATTCATGGAGATTGGATAGAAAATGCAAATCTGAGAAACCAAGAACACGCGCGTGTTCTTCAGCTTGTTCTTGGCGCCAATTTTAGAAATTCAAATATTTGAATTTTGTGATTTAGTTTAATTGATTCAAAAATTAATTTCCCTCTGAGTTTTAATGATTTTGAGTTGATTCTTTTTTTAATAATTCACAAAAATGTTAAAATATTTTATTTTCCCAAAAAATCCCAAAAATATTATTTATTTCATATAATTGATATTTTTGTAAAGAATTAATATTTTGATTGTTTTCGGCATTTTAAATATTTTTTCTACATTGATTTTGCAACTTTTAATGCTTTCTAATTATTTTGTAGGTCAATACTTAATTTTTGAAGCATTAATCCAAGATCACAATTTGTTTTCCATGTGTTAAACAATTTTTGATCATTTTAATTGAATTTTTATTCAATTAAATACATTTTGAAAACAAATTAGGGTTTTGGATTAATTCAACCCTCATAAATCATTTTCAAAACTCTTTGGGCCTCTAAATAGAGTGTAAGACCCAATCCTTTTTTGACCAAATCATTTTTGGGCCTCATTCATTGTATAAGCCCCGATACCGTCAAAAACAAACGGCGCGATCGTCGCCTTTTTAAGAAAAAACACTTTGGGCCTCTTGAGAGAGTGTAAGACCCATCCCCCCTTGTACAAAAACTTTTTGGGCCTCACTCATTGTATAAGTCCCTCTGTACAAGTAAACGGCGCGATCGTCGCCCGTTTAAAATAAAAAATCATATGGGCCTCTCCTTGAGCTATAAGACCCATTCAAAACACTTTGGGCCTCTATTAGAGTGCAAGACCCAATCCTTTTTTTTTTAACCAAACATCTTGGGCCTCACTTATTGTATAAGTCCCTCTGCGTTAAAAGAAAACCTCGGCGCGATCGCCATTTTTAAACGAAAGATCATTTGGGCCTACCCCGTGTTATAAGCCCCACTCTTTTTTCTCTAAACTTTTTGGGCCTCTTGAGAGAGTGTAAGACCCATCCCTTTGTACAGAAAACCATTTTGGGCCCCAGTCACTTGTATAAGTCCCGCTGTACAAAGTCAAACAGTGCGCTCACTGATAAAACCCTGGGCCTCTCGTTGAGCTGTAAGCCCCAAATCTTTCTTTTTCAAAGCACTTTCTCCTTTGATTTTGAATATACTGTTGTTTTCAATCTTTCTTTGTTGAACAACTAACCAAACAACATGGAAGCACTACAACCGAGTAAGTGGTTATCGCTTTCGTTTACTGCTTTCATATTATAAACTGTATTGTGGGGCTGCTCACTGTAAGTCTCCTTTCATAAACTCATATCTACTGTGTAATAATAGTATAGATATTTCGAGTTTCCCCGGCAACTACGTCTAGCACTAGGTAAAGTCGTTTCATTTATTCGTAGAAATAGACGCCTAGATCCCCAATAGGAGCACCAAATATAGTCTTCTCTTCGGCTGTCCTCCTTAGGAATCGTCAAGAAGCTCTACTCCCCAAGATGAATGTATTCTCCGTGAATAGCATCTTTGAGTTTCTTCCAAATTCTCGAACTTTCCTGACTTGATCTATTCCTTGTGGATAGCTTGCCTTGAATGTCTCGGGGTTTGGGCACCCACTACGGTCATAATCTTGGACCTTAACTAAGGAACCCTCTTTAAAAGCTAAAAGTCGCTGGATAGTAAACCTCGCATGTTTACCAGTGGTTTTTATCTTTAAAAGAGTTATCTCTCCTAATGGAAAGGAGATGATAGACCCACGGGCTTCTTAAAAGCATCGGCCTCCTCTTGGGCATCGTACAAGGACCCACAGGCTTCCTAAAGGCAACCCCGCCTCCTCTTGGGCTTAGTACAAGGACCCTACGACTTCTTAGAAGTATTCACAGCCTCCTCTTAGGCTTCGTATAATGATCTTTTCCTCCGGGAATGATAGCCTCCTCTTGGGCTTCGTACAAGGACCCGTCGGCTTCTTAAAAGATTCCAGCCTCCTCTTGGGCTTCGTACAAATGGTCCCGACGACCTCCTAGAGGTATAGGAATAGAACCTAGTCATCCTCATAGAACATTCCTTTCATAGAGTCTACTACTGTTTCTCAAAGCATAGTACAAAAGATAAAAATCTAGACTTGGACAGTCTAATCTCCTTGAGTCTCAAAGACATTCTCAAGCGACCCCTTCATTAAATAGGAAGCAAACCCGCAGACTTGGACAGTCTCAATACCCTTTGGATTTCCAGTTTCCTCAAAGAAAAGGAAACAACCCCGATCCTCGGATCTAACCCATGAGTACAGTGATGCTCATATAAGAACTGATTTTCTCTTTCAAAATCAGTATACTGGACCTGTCACTTAACTGACACAGTAACCTTAGCCTTCTCTTGGGCTTTGCACAATGATTCTCCCCAGCGGAGTCAAACAACGTTTTAGCCTCCATCTCGGGCTTCGTACGAGACACATAAAGGCTCACTCGTTGAGTCAAACAAACAATAGCCTCCATCTCGGGCTTCGTACGAGACACAAAGACTCCATCGTCGGGTGAAAAACTTTTAGCCTCTCTCTCGGGCTTTGTACGGGACATAAAATAGCCTCCTCTTAGGCTTTGTATAATGATTTTCCTAGCGGAAATTAGCCTCCTCTTAGGCTTTGTATAAGAAAACCACTGGTTGATCCAATCAACCTTTTAGCATCAAACCTGTGCCTCGTTCACAGTACACAAACATCAACAACTCCTTCCCCTTCATCTAATGCTGTAAGCGGCAAGCCTCTGGATCATCTACATCCATGCCACTGTCCCTCTTTTAGCATGATAAATTCCTAAGGAAAGATGGTGTTGCTCTATACTGAGTTAAAGTCTTCTCCTTCAGGTTAAAAAACCCCTTCTCAGGAAATTATGGCATTGCTAGGATCCGCGTATCTCAGTTAAAGTAATTCTCCTTCTCCCCTCTTTAGAGATGACAAATTCTCTCTAAAGTCGAGGTTTTTCAGCTTCACATCTTGGGCTTTGAACAAGATACAAACCACCTTTCGCTTCACGTCTTGGGCTTTGAACAAGACACCAAAAACACCCATTTCCTCCCATAGAATAGGAGGAACTACAAATGCTCTGATTTCCTTGTTTCGGTAAACGGGAATACGTAGGCATAAGATCGAAAGAAAAGATCTTAGCGAGCACAATCAACAAAAAACCCAAATCCCATATCTCCATCAATCAAAAGCAGTAATCAGTCCTAACATCCTAATCCTTGTTCCCCGCCAGAAACCTTCTGTCTAGATAAAACAGTATTGGCGAAAATACAAATAACCAGTACAAAGGCCCCCCCACATTGATAGCATTCGTAACCTAACAGACCGCTGTTTAAACTCAGTATGCAAAGCAGGGTTAATTGGAGACATCTATTTCCCTTCCTTATTCAGCTCACAATAGGATAAAAAATGAATCGACCTGTAGTCAAAGCTCAAACCGCAGAGAGCAACCAGCGCTTAAGAACCGCGTCCAAAATCGCTCGCTACAGAAAAAATGGCGCCCACCGTGGGGCATATCTCTTCAGCTTCTTTCCTTTTTCCTCCTTTTCACCTCTTTGGTTGATACCACAGATTGGGGCTTCCACCGGGGAACCCATTTTCTGTCAGGAACGTAGGATTCTTAGCTTTATAAGTCTAGGATGTTTAGGACAAATATATATACTGCTTTTCCTAATTTCTATACATGTTTATTTTTCTGCTACTGGGAATGCGTGTGATGCTGCATGTGGTGAGAATGAGTATACACTTAAGATAAGTGATGGCGACGCGGTCGACCATCAACTTCAGTGGAGGCTGACCAACGCAACCCATTCACTCTTCTAGCGAATGGGCCGGTTGTTAAGTCTGAGAAGCTGAGGAGCCAAACCCTTTCGTAGTGCGAAGACTATCGGAAATAGTTGTTACGTGATACTACCCTCATTTGAGGCTGGTGATCTATTCTCAGTGAATGGCACTTACTCTAAGATTGCTCTACAACTCGCTGGCGATCCGCTTGTTGTTTTGCTTTCCTGGGAGGAGCTGATGATAATGAGTACAGGTACAAAAAATACCCTAGTATAAACCTTTGGGGATGGGTAGAGCCTTGACTTCATGACAACGACCCTTTGACCCCATGTTTTTTCTATGTTTTTGTGTGCTGCATTCATGCATTCATTTAATAAAACATTAAAACATTCAAAAAACTTCTCTTCTAGTCTCTCTGTTTTTCAAATTAAACTAAGACTGTGATTGCAAATATCAGAGAAAAAGATTACGCTAATGGATTTCGGTAGAAGGAGAACTCACCAGTATACCTTCAAGGTTCCAAAGCTAGAGGATTTGAGAAAGTTAGCGAGGATGATCGTTAACCCAGAGGCTTTCAGAGCCAAGCATAGTAGTTTGCTACCACTGTTAAGAGTCCATGTGATTAAGGGGATCATGGACGCGCTCATTCAATTCTACGATCCGGTTTATCACTGTTTCACATTCCCGGATTACCAGCTTGCACCAACGCTGGAGGAGTATTCTCATCTGACTGATTTACATATCACTGATCGAGCTCCATTTTCTGGACTGGAAGAAATTCCAAAGAATCAGACTATTGCAAGAGCAATTCATTTGGATGAGTCTGAGATCAGGACTCACATGACCGCTAAGGGTGGTATCCAAGGTTTACCAGCCCAGTTCTTGACAAAAAAGGCTTTATACTTCGCTAGTATAGGGAACGAGACTGCTTTTGAAAGCATCTTTGTCTTGCTCACCTACGGGTTATTTTTGTTTCCCAACATCAATAACTTCGTCGATATCAACGCTATTAAGGTTTTTCTCATTGGAAACCCTGTGCCGACTTTGCTTGCAGATCCGTATCATTCTTTACACTTGGGAAATTTGTACAGCGGAGGGGAGATCACATGCTGTGTACCTTTGCTCTACAAATGGTTTATATCCCACTTGCCCAAGTCTGCTGCTTTTTGGGATTGCAAGAGTGTCTCACGTTGGTCGCAGAAGATCGTGTCTCTCACCAACTCTGATATAGATTAGTGCAATAGGATTTATGAGGGAATCAGAATCATTGACCGTTGTGGAAACTTCCCCAACGTACCCCTCATAGGAACTAAAGGAGGAATCAACTATCACCCGATATTGGTTCTTCGTCAATTTGGATACCCGATGAGACACATCCCACTGGGTGTTCATCTGGAAGGTCTTTTCTTCAAAGAAGGAGAAAACGGCAGAGCACTAAAGATGGAAATAGTGCAAGCTTGGAAACATGTTCATAAGAAAGGACGAGAGTCTCTGGGAAAACCGGACTGTGTCTCGGTGGAGCTTTATCTCCATTGGGTACAAACTAGAGCTCTCAGGCTAAAAATGCCTTACCCTCGTTACGGAATTCTTCCATCGAGGGAAACTGTCATGTACTTCATGACGGAAACTGAAAAGCTTCATGTTACTCTCAACAAAGTTCAAAAGGAAAGGAGGTCTTGGAAGAACAAGTACCGCACCCTCGACATAGAGTGTATCCAAATACAGCAACTACTGAGAGAGAAAGATGCTCTGATTGAAATTTTGGAGCAACATGTTGTAGAGAATCAAGATGACCAAAGGAATTTGCTCACTCCTTTCACTTGGCAAAGGAATGACAACCCGACAACGGCCCAGGAGCCCCGGTTAAAGAAAAGGAAGATACCAGAATCAGCACCCGGTTTCTCCTCAGAGAGGACTCGGGACCCATTAGTTTAGGTTTCTGTTTCTGCACTTTGTAATCTACTGTATTTCCATTTCTGTAATCCTTTGGAATTCAATAAAAAGGGGTTTCCCCACCGTTTGATATTTGCAATCTAATTGTCGAAGTTTATTTTGATTAAACCAAAAAAAATTAATATAATCATTGCATTCATCATTCTCACATCGCGTATTCTTCTTCCCTACGAATCTCACGTTTGTGTCTCGATTCTAGAGTCAAACTGTCTCATTCGTATAATACTCGAGCCAATCGTCAGAAAAATATGGATGATCTTGAGGAAGAGAACAGAGAGTTGAGATAAGAGCTCGACGCTCTGAGAGAGGATATGAGAAAGCTTCGTAACGACATGCAAGCCATGGCAGAAGCTCAGCTACAAAGAACTGCGATCTCAGTGATCACCTCAACGCCCATAGTGGAGAAGTATGATCCTAGGTATCAGATACTGAAAGATCGTCCTTGGGGCATGCCTGTTAACTATATCCCAGAAGGATATGTTCCGCCGATCACTGAAGATCAGGGAATTGCAACAGAAGCCGCTGGTCCTGAAGGTTACAAACTTCGGGAAAGCGAAGATGCCAGGGGCATACTGAAGACTCCTGAAGGTTACAAACTTCGGGAAACGCCAAGACTTACTGCCGTAGTCACGGTACCACCCCCTGTGGTGCACACTATCCCGGAAGGACAGATTCCACAGACACCTTCTGGTAAGAAGGAAACTATGTTTGACAGAATGGAGGAATTCCAGGAACAGTTCTTGGAAATGCAGAAGGAACTGCAAGCCATTCGCGGTCAGGATCTATTTGGAAAGGACGCCGCAGACCTCTGCTTGGTTCCAAATGTGAAAGTCCCGCACAAGTTCTAAGTGCCCGACTTTGAAAAATACAAGGGTAACTCTTGCCCTCAGAGCCATCTGGTGATGTACGCTCGGCGGATGTCAGCTCAGACGGAGAATCAGGACCTACTGATTCACTACTTCCAGGATAGTTTAACCGGTGCCGCACTCAAATGGTACATGGGTTTAAACCGTGCTACGATTAGGACATTCAGAGATCTTGGTACTGCCTTCGTCCAACAATACAAATACAATTTGGACATGGCACCCGACAGAGATCAACTCAGATCAATGTCACAAAAGGACAAGGAAACCTTTAAGGAGTATGCTCAAAGGTGGCGTGAAATTGCCGCTCAAATTTGTCCACCTCTTGAGGAAAAAGAGATGACAAAGATCTTCTTAAAGACCTTAAGCTCATTTTACTATGACCGAATGGTTGCCAGTGCGCCCAGTGATTTCACCGAAATGGTCGGCATGGGTGTACGTCTTGAGGAAGCCGTCCGAGAAGGACGTTTGATAAAAGACACTGGATCGACGAGCGGTACTAAAAAATACGGTGGTACTCTCCCTAAGAAAAAAGAGCAAGATATTGGGAATATTTCTCTCGGAAAGCAAAGGCGACGTTATCAGCCAGTAGCAGCTGTTACTCCTGCTATCGGCCATGCGCCTGTTCCTATGTATCAACCTCAGGTTGCGCAGAGCCAACCTGATCAGCAAAGGACACAACAGCCTCTTCAGCAGGCTCGTCCTCCATATAACAACAACCGTACAACACGGCCACCAGGATTTGATCCTATACCCGTAACGTACGCAGAGTTGTTTCCGTTACTGCTGGCTAAGAGGCACATTCAGACTAACTCTCCCCTTTCAGTTCTGGAAAATCCGCCTTTTTGGTTTAAAGCGGATCAAACATGCCCTTATCATCAAGGAGGTTCAGGGCATAACATTGAGACTTGTCTAAATTTCAAATCCGACGTGCAAAAGGTTGTTAGGAGCGGGCTCTTATCCTTCAAAGATACGAATCCGAATGTTCTTACGAACCCGCTACCTCAACATGAGAAGGCTGCAGTCAATCTGATTGAGAAAGAGACTAGCAATGTCTATCAAATTCACGATGTACTCTTATTGGAGACCAATCTGGTCAAGATGCATTGTAGACAGAGTGGATATGGCCATGTGCCACCTCATAATTATCACCAGTGTGATATTTGCTCTAAAGACAACCAGGGATGTTCTGTAGTGCAAGCAGCTTTGCAGGAACAGATGGATCTCGGATGGATCCAAGAGCACCGAGTTTGTGGAGTTAACATGGTCTACACGAATTCCAACATCATTCAGAATCACGACATCCGTGCGATGAATGTCAGCTTGGTGGCGATGCACTAAAGGCAAAGCCAGTATCATAATCTGTCGCGGTACGATTACAGTTCCTGTCTGACTTGCTCGGTAAACAAACAGGGATGCTCTTTCATACAGGAGGCCCTCCAGCGTCAGATGGATCTTAGATGGATCCAAGATTACCAAGATAGGAATCCCTATCAAATCAACATGGTTTAGATCTTCAATATTCGTGTGATGAATACCAGCCTGGTAGAGTTACATGCTGAGCAGGTCCGACTCGGATTCTTAACGTCACATGATTACCAAAGCTGTAAAGTGGGTTGCGAAAATGATCAGGGTTGTACCCTTGTCCAGGAGGCACTTCAGCGGTTGTTAAATCATTGGTGGATGCCAATCTACATGGATGAAGATACTCAGCAGATTAGAATCAATAATAGGAATCCTACTCGTCGTCAAAGTCAGGATGTCCGATCAGTGGAAGGTAACCTAGTAAGGTTACATTGTATTCAAAGTGGGCGTGGCCAAGTACCACTACACAACTATGACAGTTGTAGCGTCTGTTCAGAAAGTAACCAAGGGTGTTACCTGGTGAGAGAAACTCTTCAGGGTCAGGTCGATCATGGAGAAATTCGTCCATATCCAGGTTCAGGACCCATCATTTGGTCGCCGAACTACCTTGCCGAGCAAGTTGAGGATGTTGTCACGATCTCTGGTCATCACAGGACCAGGGATGTTTTTGCCATCATCCCTCTACTTGACGAATCTAAAGTTCCCAACCGGGAACAGATCAAGGTTACTTATGATGGTCAGAAAAATCAGAAGGTTCCCATAGACATCTATATGCCGGGACAAACACCGTATGAAACAACTAAGGTTATCCCTTACAAATACGGTGCAACAACAATTGAAAATGGAAAGGAACTTCCATTACCCTCCGTCGTGAATATTGCAGACATCAGTCGTGTAACACGGAGCGGTCGAATCTTCAACCGAGGAGTTGGAGAACCTAACAAGGAAAAGGAACTTCAGACGGAAGCTTCCGATCCACCAGTCGGTCAATCCGGTAATCCCGACCTTTCGAAAAACAATGATGAGATGCTGAAGCTCATCCAAAGGAGTGAATACAACATTGTTGATCAACTGTTACAGACTCCTTCAAAGATCTCGGTATTATCACTGTTACTCAGTTCAGAAGCACACAGGGAGGCTCTACAGAAAGTCTTGGAGCAAGCCTTTATGGAACAGGATGTAACGATCAAACAGTTCGATAGTATTGTCTCTAACATCACTTCCTGCAACAATTTGGGATTTAGTGATGAGGAATTACCCGAAGAGGGTCGCCGTCATAACATGGCGCTCAACATTACAGTTAACTGCCAGGGCGATGCTTTAGCCAACGTACTGGTAGACACAGGGTCAGCCCTGAATGTTATGCCAAAGTCCACTTTGACGCAATTATCATTCAAGGGCCCTCCGATGGGAGTCAGCGAGGTCGTCGTCAAAGCATTCGACGGATCCAAAAAAACGGTTATCGGCGAAGTTGATCTTCCCATAACTATTGGTCCTCACACTTTCCAAGTCACTTTCCAGGTCATGGACATCCGGGCAACGTACAGTTGTTTATTAGGAAGACCTTGGATACATCAGGCGGGAGCAGTTACTTCAACCCTCCACCAAAAGCTAAAGTTCGTCAAGAACGGCCAACTTGTCACGGTTTGTGGGGAACAAGCCTTGCTTGTGAGTAACCTATCATCATCTACTTGTGTGGAACCCGAGGAGGTTATTGGAACTCAGTTCCAAGCACTATCGGTGAGCAAGGACAATTATTTCAAAGAAGGAACTTTAATTTCTTCATACAAAGATGCTATCAAAGCGGTCGAGAGTACCGATACGACCGGATGGGGACGGCTTGTCATTCCTATTGACAATAAAACAAAGAAGGGTCTTGGTTTTTCTACGACCTGTACCCAGACAGCTGCCAACGATGAAAGTCTTCATCCCCTTTGCAATTTCTTCCACAGTGGAGGTTTCCTTCACCCAGTGTCTCAGACAGTTCATGCTATCAATGAGGAAGATCCCTCTGACACAGATGAAGAATGGAAGTCCTACCTTAACAAGGACGGTTATATGTCTCAGGAAGAGGTGCCTATGCCTTTTTGCTTTCCTACAGAAAGTCCAAGATTTATACCAAGATCAGATGTCGAAATGATATACGGGGATTGTGATCCGGAAGGATGCCGTGCTCCGCTAAATTCATTAGAGGAAGACACTCTGATGAAAGACAACTTTGATCACAATTACTATGGCCTGATGGATGGCCTGCCAACGTGGCAGCCTTACCCAGGAGACTTGGGGTAAGAGAGTCGGCCGAACAATGAAACTCAGCTGACCATCATTGAACAGAATACCTGTGTCCCCACCATGTCATGGGATCAACACTCAGGTCATTCAGAAACTACTTAACATGAAGATGAATTCGCAACGTTTGCAGGACTAGAATTCATCAACTATGCTTTTCCTGAGGTCAATGTCATCGAGAGGGATGACTCCTCCAGTTCCAAAGAAGTTTCAGACACTCTGGGAGAATCGAGTGGAAAATACGACTTTATGGTCAAGTACACTGCTCCCGAAAGCTCTCGTATCAGGCTCGAAGATATCCAACCAACTGGATGGGGAGATACAGCTGAGAGCACAAATGCTATGCAAAATACAACAGAGGAATCCTCCTACGACAATTCTGCCTGGGAAGCAGATTCCAATGATCCTGCTCCACCAGAAATCAGCGTTATTTCTGAAGACAAATCAAGGAAGGTGCCAGACTTTGTGATTCACCGAGGAGTTCGCCGCCAATGGGTTGCTGTCGATGTTCCGAAGGTCGTTCACCAGTCAAAGTAATTGCCATCTTTAACCTTTCACCCTGCCCAGGTGAAACGGATGTTTTGATAGGGCTCGCTTTCTGTAAATTTCCCTCTTCGCTTTGCCCAAAGCGAGTGAGTTTTGTTTTATAGGGCTGTAGTTTCAAGAACCGACTTGTTCATTAATAAAATAACGTCGTTCTGTAATTTCCGCATTAATTGCTGTTTTCTCTTTTTGCTTTTTCAGAAAATGGTAATCCTAAAAAAAAATTCAAAAATAAAAACAAGCAGTAAAATCAAAACACTGCACACACTTGCATTTTCTGTATCTCTTCTAAACACGAATCATCACGTCATGCAGATTGCTTGTTTTAAACCCAGTTGAAACATACGATCCGATGCCTTCTCCCAACTTTGAGTTCCCGGTATTCGGGGTTGAAGAAGAAGTTGACAACAAAATTCCAGAAGAGATCTCCCAACTACTCAGACAAGAGGAAAGGTCCATTGAACCTCACAAAGAGCCGTTGGAAACGGTAAACTTGGGTTCAGAAAAAGAGAGAAAAGAAATCAGGATCGGAGCACTACTCAGTCCAACTGCCAGAGAAGATCTGATAAAGCTTCTCAAAGAATTCCCCGATGTATTCGCTTGGTCCTATCAGGATATGCCAGGGTTGGATACCAGCATCGTGGAACATCACTTACCATTGAGATCGGAATGTCCGCCAGTAAAGCAAAGGTTGAGACGCACTCACCCGGACATGGCCATCAAAATCAAGGAGGAGGTACAGAAACATATCGACGCAGGTTTCCTCGCCACATCTGAATATCCTCAATGGTTAGCCAACATCGTACCCGTTCCCAAAAAGGACGAAAAGGTCAGAATGTGTGTTGATTATAGAGATCTAAACAAGGCAAGTCCAAAAGACGACTTTCCTTTACCACACATTGATATGCTGGTAGACAGTACAGCAAAGTTCAAAGTTTTCTCCTTCATGGATGGATTCTCGGGCTATAACCAGATCAAAATGGCGCCGAAAGACATGGAGAAAACTTCATTCATTACCCCATGGGGTACCTTTTGTTACAAGTTAATGCCGTTCAGTTTGAAGAATGTCGGGGCAACCTATCAAAGGGCCATGACTACTCTGTTTCATGACATGATACACAAAGAAATTGAGGTATATGTCGATGATTTGATTGCAAAATCAAGAACAGAGGATGAGCACGTTGAACATCTGTCAAAATTGTTCGAACGTCTAAGAAAATTCAAGCTCCGTTGGAATCCCAACAAGTGCACCTTCGGTGTCCGTTTGGGGAAATTACTAGGGTTCATCGTCAGCCAGAAAGGAATTGAGGTTGATCCTGACAAGGTCAAGGCCATTCAAGAAATGCCTTCTCCGAAAACTGAAAAACAAGTCAGAGGATTCCTGGGACGTTTGAACTACATCTCCAGATTCATATTCCTCATGACCGCGACATGCGCGCCGATCTTCAAGTTACTAAAAAAAAAACCAGGATTGCGTTTAGTCAGAAGATTGCCAAACCGCCTTCGACAGTATCAAGGAATATCTGTTGAATCCTCTGATTCTATCACCTCCAGTGGAAGGAAGACCACTGATCATTTACCTCACAGTCCTAGAGGACTCGATGGGATGTGTACTTGGCCAACAAGACGAAACTAAAAGGAAAGAGTCTGCCATCTACTATCTAAGCAAGAAATTCACCGACTGCGAAACTCGGTACACAATGCTTGAGAAAACTTGTTGCGCTTTGGCTTGGGCAGCCAAACGTCTTCGCCAGTACATGATTCGTCATACTACTTGGTTGATCTCCGAAATGGATCCAATCAAGTACGTTTTCGAAAAACCTGCTTTCACGGGAAGAATTGCCCGTTGGCAGATGCTGTTATCAGAATATGACATAGAGTACCACGCTCAAAAAGCCGTTAAGGGAAGTATTTTAGCCGATCATTTGGCTTATCAACCGATTGACGATCGAGAATCAATTGGGTTTGACTTCCCAGACGAAGATGTCATGTATCTAAAAATGGAAGATTGCGATGAACCACTACCCAGTGAAGGGCCAGAACCAGGTTCCCAGTGGGGACTTATCTTTGACGGAGCAGTTAATCATTATGGAAACGGAATTGGGGCAATCATTGTTACCCCTCAGGGTTCCCACATTCCTTTCACTGCCAGACTTACGTTCAAATGTACGAACAACGAGGCCGAATACGAAGCATGTATCATGGGTCTCGAAGAAGCGATTGATTTAAGGATAAAAGACTTGGATGTATACGGCGATTCAGCCTTGGTTATTAACCAGATAAAAGGAGATTGGAACACATACCAATTAGGATTGATTCCTTATAAAGACTATGCAAGAAGGTTGCTACCCTTCTTCAACAGAGTTGACTTTCATCACATCCCTCGTGATGAGAATCACATGGCTGATGCATTAGCCACTCTCTCTTCCATGATTAGTGTAGGTCGATGGAATGACATACCTAAGATTGACATCATGCGCCTTGAACGACCCGCTTACATCTTCGCGATTGAAGCAGTCATAGACGACAGACCTTGGTATCACGATATCAAATGCTTCCTTCAAAAACAAGAGTACCCATCTGGGGCACTCAGAAAAGACAGAAAAACCCTCAGAAGATTGGCTGGAAACTTCTTGCTGAGCGGTGACACTCTTTATAAAAGAAATTTTGACATGGTCTTGCTCCGATGCATCGACAGACCAGAGGCAGACATGCTTATGAAACAAATTCACGAAGGATCCTTTGGCACTCACGCCAACGGACACACAATGGCGAGAAAAATTCTGAGAGCAAGGTACTATTGGTTGACAATAGAATCTGACTGCTACAAGTACATGAGGAGGTGTCACAAGTGTCAGATATACTCCGACAAAATTCATGTACCGCCATCACATCTCAAAGTTCTTTCTTCTCCGAGGCCTTTTTCCATATGGGGAATCAACATGATTGGTATGATTGAGCCCAAGGCTTCAAACGGACATCGGTTCATCCTTGTAGCCATTGATTATTTCACCAAGTGGGTCGAAGCAGCGTTATACGCCAATGTAACCCGACAAGTGGTGGTCCGATTTATCAAAAACAATATCATCTGCCGTTATGGTGTTCCGAGCGAGATCATTACTGATAATGGATCTAACTTGAACAATAAGATGATGAAAGAGTTGTGTGCAGAGTTCAAGATCGAACACCATAACTCATCTCCCTACCGACCCAAGATGAACGGAGCGATAGAAGCGGCTAACAAGAACATCAAGAAGATCGTTCAAAAGATGGTTGTAACCTATAAAGATTGGCACGAAATGCTACCCTTTGCTCTTCACGGTTATCGAACATCTATCCGCACTTCAACAGGGGCAACCCCTTTCTCTCTAGTATATGGCATGGAGGCAGTTCTCCCCATAGAAGTAGAGATCCCATCAATCCGGGTATTGATGGAAGCTAAGCTCACCGAATGTGAATGGTGTCAAAGTCGACACGAAGAATTGAATCTGATCGAGGAAAAATGAATCACGACACTATGCCACGGTCAGTTGTATCAGCAAAGAATGAAGAGGGCGTTTGACAAAAAGGTCTGACCTCGTGTCTTCAGGAAAGGAGACCTTGTGCTCAAGAAGATACAATCATTTCTCACTGATTCTCGGGGCAAATGGACCCCAAATTATGATGGCCCCTATGTGGTCACGGAAGCTTTCTCAGGCGGTGCCTTGAGACTTGCAACCATGGACGGAGAGGAATTTGCCTACCCCACAAATGTTGATGTTGTCAAGAAATACTTCGCCTAAACTAAACTAAAAAAAAAAAAATGTCTCGGTGGATTGAAAACCCGAAAGGGCGGTCCAAGAAAAAGTTAGAGACATGAAAAAAATCATCCCGATGGATTGGAAATCTCATAGTACAATCCAGGCAAAAGTTAGGGATAATGGCAAGTAACTATGATCAACAGAGGCAAGTCCCTCAGCAGCAGTTGCATCATCTATCGGAGGAAATCTCCAGTCAAAGGTCATCTTCGACGGAAACTCAGGATGTCCCGAACTCAAAGTTGGTAGAAGGATAGTGGTCATTATGATTCAACGTAGCCCTTTTCCCTGTAAATTACCATTTTCTAACTTTGTATATACTCTTTGGAATCACGCGTTTGGATGATCTCCATCTTATCAATAAAATTTGAGCCCTTGTGCTTTTGTTTGTAATTCTTTACTTGTTTTAGCTTTACAGAACGACGTTGTTTAAACTTAATCAGCGATTCTTGAAATAAAACAAAAATGAATTTACTTGTTAAAACTTTTTCTGCTTTTAAATTAAAGATGGCATTTCTTTTGACTGTTGAACATCAGAAGAACATCGATCGCTTCTCCCGAAGTAAGCGAACTTCAAAGTGCAGAATCAAAGTACTCCTTCTAAGCCAGTATGCCTGAATGAAGGGATCAACTGTGCCAGAGACCTTGTTTTGTCTGACACACCTCGGCCGAGTTCTCATCTCCTAAGCCCGATCAACATAGCTCCCAACGGGACTATCTCTCCTAAGCAAGGTGGAATTGCTATTTTGAACCAACGGTACTTCTTTGCCCCGCGATGGCCGAGTATCCAATTGTGTTCATCCATTAGTCTGTATGTCGCGTCTGTTTTGTCAGCATATACATACGTACTTCATGCATTTTATTTGCGTTCGCATTTCGTATTGCATCACTATCACTCGAGTCGGTCTTGTCCCCTAGTGATAAACAGTTTTCTCAATCGAGTTTGTCAGTTCTTTCCTCGTCAGGAAGTGTTGCGTCTGCACAATCTCGCCACCAGTGTATCTTTAGATCAGAGTCGGCACTTGGCCACTTTGATAATTTGAACCTCTGAAAGATCAGAGAACCTTCAACAGATGTCACTCTTCGCCATCAAAGATGATATCCTTGCATTCCTGGATTAAGGAAAATCCACAGAGAAAGCCTCGTGATCAGAGATTCGGCAGCACGCCAGTTTTGCTCCGAAAAGACCGCTGATGAAAAGATCATCGGCACCAAAAAATTGGACCCCATCATATGGCGTTTCTCCGGGAAGATCCCGAGAAAAGTATGATGAAAGATCCCAAATGAAAACAGTCTCTCAAGAGACTCGCTTTCCCCAGTAGAAACAAATGGCTTCTCCAACAGAGAAGTTATACAACTCTACAAACTCAGACGACTGGGTTCCCTAGCAAGTCTGACATCAAAACTTTTTCCACTCAAATGGCATCTCCCCAGGAAAATTCGGCCAGAAGTTTGAAGGAAAGCCACTATGAATAGCGTCCCTTGTCAAGAAAGTTTATTGACAAAAGAAACTGAGACCACTTCCTTGGTAGGAAACCAGGATCGAGGGGAAGTTTAAATCAGAAACTAAGACCAGTTCCTTGGTAGGAAACCAGGATCGAGGGGAAGTTTAAATCAGAAACTAAGACCAGTTCCTTGGTAGGAAACCAGGATCGAGGGGAAGTTTACATCAGAAACTAAGACCAGTTCCTTGGTAGGAAACCAGGATCGAGGGGAAGTTTACATCAGAAACTAAGACCAGTTCCTTGGTAGGAAACCAAGATCGAGGGGAAGTTTACCTTTTCTAAGCATCATTGCTTAGCTAAAGAAGATGAATGCATAAGCTACCATTCATAACCACCATCAAAATTTCGAGTATTCCGATATTTAATCCTCTTGCACCCCGAATGCCCGAATCCCTTCGGCATTCACACCTTCGGGTCCAAGAAGATTAAATAGGGGCATCTGTAATACCCCAAATTTTGACCACTAAAGTTTCCCATCATTGTGCAAATCATCACCACAATATGGATGTACTTTTATGCTTCATCAGTCTCCCCAAAGATGGGTGAGCATCCACTACAATCAAAATTAGGGTGTCAAGTCCTCTCTGAGCTTTAGACAAAGTCTCAATCAAGAAATGACTTGATTTTCAACTTGTCTAACCTCTCAAACATCCACAATGGATCAAAAGGACTCCCACTTTAAGGATTAAGCACAAAGCTGCTCCCTTCTAGGTGGATCAAGTCTCAAGATCGCCAGTATCACCAAATTAGGGTTTTGGTCGACCAGGGCCTCCAGGTGAAAAATTTCATCTGGGCACAAGCCATTGACCCAAATCCTAACCTAATATACTCCATGGAACCTCATGGACCCAAACATCAAGTCAATTTGACCTCAGGGGATGCATTCATCAAAAATCAGGAATTAGGGTTTCTTGACCTAATTCACCCCTAAGTTGACTTTTGGGACAAACCATGAACCAAGACCTCAAGAGAGGGTTTGAGGGTCTCTAATGAACTATATTGATCCATTTGGAACAATGGATTAATCCAAGAAGCTTGAGCAACAAGTCTCAATTTCATCTGCACCACAATTAGGGTTTTAAGGGAAAAGTCAACTGTAACTTTGACTTTTGACCAGGACATGCTCCCAAAACCTAATACATGATTGAATATAACCTATGACACCCTTGGAACATGTCCATCAAGTTTGATTTAGGTCAAGGGCATGATTTCCTGAAGAATTGCACAGTTTGGAATTCATCTGATAAAAAGTCAACTGTGCACAAAAGTCAACTTTGACTTTTTGAGATTTTTCACCAAAATGGATTTTTAACCCTAAAATGATGTTAATGTATGATTTGAATCATCATTCATCAAGAAAAATCAAGAAAAGTGAGACAACTTGTAAAAGGGGTAACCATAAAAACTTAGAAATTTTTCTAAGTTAAAAATAAAGTGGCAAGGGTACCAACTTTTGAGGACCATAACTCCTAAACCACAAGGCCATTTTTTCTCATCCAAAGATGGATTTGTAGCCCTCATTATCATCTACAAAAACTTCAACTACAAGTCATTCCAATTCATTAAGGATTTTGAGTTATGGAGTGATCAAAGTGGCTGAAAAGTGAAAATGTCACTTTTTCCAACACTTAGTGAAATTTTCACTAAGTCAGATTTTGCCTCACTTTTTGCCAAATGTAGGGGGATTTTTCACTTGGAATCAAAATAGATCAAAACCAAACTTGTTCAAACAATTGTTGCATCAAGTAAGAGCTTTCCAAAATGGCCAAGAACATTGCTAAATTCAACTTACATCATGAGATATGACATTGGCAAGTTACCTTGCTGAAATCTGTCAAGGCAAGGCAGAATTTGCAACTTTGGTCGATTTGCCAAAATCAGCCAAATTCAATTGCTCCTATCCACTTGGACACCTCATAGGATTGAATCTAAAGGGGACAATCACTGAGCCAAGCCTCCAAAGTCCATGGAACAAGAAATAGCATGTTGAACCTAGAATGGCCAAAATAGGGACAAGACTTCAAATTTGGAATGAGGCATTCAATGGAACCATCAAGGTGGCATGGAATGAGCCATTCTCATCTGAAATCAGTCAAGACTTATCCAAGACCAAGGGGCCAATAGCTCTGTGCCCTAACCTCTAGTCAATGGCTAGAGGAGACTTGCATTTCCATTGGCCAACATTGAGGAAACACCTGCTGCAGTTGCCATTCACTGTGGATCCCAAAACAAACTTGCTCTACTATAAATAGAGCTCAATTGTGATCAATTTGAGTACACCAAAGCCATCAAACAGATGCTTTCCTCAAAATCTCTTCTTTCACTCCAATTTTGCCTTCTAAGGCAAGTCACTATCGGGTTTTGAGTTTGAGAGCAATTCCAATCAAACCAATCACTCACACACCTCACATACATCACATATGAGCTGATCAAACACTTAGATCACTTCTGAAACACCAATTTCACAAAATCACCAGCTGGTTGCTCAAGGTTTTAACCAAAGTGCAGCTGAGGTACCACAAAATGATCCAGCCAATTTCAATCAAGTCCAACCATCCAAACACAATCCATAGGGTGTAGAGAAGCTGTTCAGATCATCACAACTCATCTGTAACACCTCCAGATCAAAAATCACTTTGAACTTGCTGTCACGACTTGGAGGTAAGCACATACTTGGTCATCTCTCAATCTATGCATATTTCCTAACACAATAATTTGGCAATATGTTAATAATCATGCATGGAATGTTTTCCCTCAATTAATTGCATTGTTTGAATCGTGTATCAAAAATCCTAGCCTTCATGCAGAAATTAGGGTTCTTGAGGTTTCTTCGTGATTTATTGTTATATGTTTAATTTAAATGAAATTAAAGTACATAGACATGATCGTGAGGTTGAGACGAGCATAATGATATATGGATTGCATGATATAATCAAGTATTCATGGAGATTGGATAGAAAATGCAAATCTGAGAAACCAAGAACACGCGCGTATTCTTCAGCTTGTTCTTGGCGCCATTTTTAGAAATTCAAATATTTGAATTTTGTGATTTTTTTTAATTGATTCAAAAATTAATTTCTCTCTGAGTTTTAATGATTTTGAGTTGATTCTTTTTTTAATAATTCACAAAAATGTTAAAATATTTTATTTTCCCAAAAAATCCCAAAAATATTATTTATTTCATATAATTGATATTTTTGTAAAGAATTAATATTTTGATTGTTTTTGGCATTTTAAATATTTTTTCTACATTGATTTTGCAACTTTTAATGCTTTCTAATTATTTTGTAGGTCAATACTTAATTTTTGAAGCATTAATCCAAGATCACAATTTGTTTTCCATGTGTTAAACAATTTTTGATCATTTTAATTGAATTTTTATTCAATTAAATACATTTTGAAAACAAATTAGGGTTTTGGATTAATTCAACCCTCATAAATCATTTTCAAAACTCTTTGGGCCTCTAAATAGAGTGTAAGACCCAATCCTTTTTTGACCAAATCATTTTTGGGCCTCATTCATTGTATAAGCCCCGATACCGTAAAAAACAAACGGCGCGATCGTCGCCTTTTTAAGAAAAAACACTTTGGGCCTCTTGAGAGAGTGTAAGACCCATCCCCCCTTGTACAAAAACTTTTTGGGCCTCACTCATTGTATAAGTCCCTCTGTACAAGTAAACGGCGCGATCGTCGCCCGTTTAAAATAAAAAATCATCTGGGCCTCTCCTTGAGCTATAAGACCCATTCAAAACACTTTGGGCCCTATTAGAGTGTAAGACCTAATCCTTTTTTTTTAACCAAACATCTTGGGCCTCACTTATTGTATAAGTCCCTCTGCGTTAAAAGAAAACCTCGGCACGATCGCCATTTTTAAACGAAAGATCATTTGGGCCTACCCCGTGTTATAAGCCCCACTCTTTTTTCTCTAAACTTTTTGGGCCTCTTGAGAGAGTGTAAGACCCATCCCTTTGTACAGAAAACCATTTTGGGCCCCAGTCACTTGTATAAGTCCCGCTGTACAAAGTCAAACAGTGCACTCACTGATAAAACCCTGGGCCTCTCCTTGAGCTGTAAGCCCCAAATCTTTCTTTTTCAAAGCACTTTCTCCTTTGATTTTGAATATACTGTTGTTTTCAATCTTTCTTTGTTGAACAACTAACCAAACAGCATGGAAGCACTACAACCAAGTAAGTGGTTATCGCTTTCGTTTACTGCTTTCATATTATAAACTGTATTGTGGGGCTGCTCACTGTAAGCCTCCTTTCATAAACTCATATCTACTGTGTAATAATAGTATAGATATTTCGAGTTTCCCCGGCAACTACGTCTAGCACTAGGTAAAGCCGTTTCGTTTATTCGTAGAAATAGACACCTAGATCCCCAATAGGAGCACCAGATACAGTCTTCTCTTCGGCTGTCCTCCTTAGGAATCGTCAAGAAGCTCTACTCCCCAAGATGAATGTATTCTCCGTGAATAGCATCTTTGAGTTTCTTCCAAATTCTCAAACTTTCCTGACTTGATCTATTCCTTGTGGATAGCTTGCCTTGAATGTCTCGGGGTTTGGGCACCCACTACGGTCATAATCTTGGACCTTAACTAAGGAACCCTCTTTAAAAGCTAAAAGTCGTTGGATAGTAAACCTCGCACGTTTACCAGTGGTTTTTATCTTTAAAAGAGTTATCTCTCCTAATGGAAAGGAGATGATAGACCCACGGGCTTCTTAAAAGCATCAGCCTCCTCTTGGGCATCGTACAAGGACCCACAGGCTTCCTAAAAGCAACCCCGCCTCCTCTTGGGCTTAGTACAAGGACCCTACGGCTTCTTAGAACTATTCACAGCATCCTCTTAGGCTTCGTATAATGATATCTTCCTCCGGGAATGATAGCCTCCTCTTGGGCTTCGTACAAGGACCCGTCGGCTTCTTAAAAGTTTCCAGCCTCCTCTTGGGCTTCGTACAAATGGTCCCGACGACCTCCTAGAGGTATAGGAACAGAACCTAGTCATCCTCATAGAACAGTCCTTTCATAGAGTCTACTACTGTTTCTCAAAGCATAGTACAAAAGATAAAAATCTAGACTTGGACAGTCTAATCTCCTTGAGTCTCAAAGACATTCTCAAGCGACCCCTTCGTTAAATAGGAAGGAAACCCGCAGACTCGGACAGTCTCAATACCCTTTGGATTTCCAGTTTCCTCAAAGAAAAGGAAACAACCCCGATCCTCAGATCTAACCCATGAGTACAGTGATGCTCATATAAGAACTGATTTTCTCTTTCAAAATCAGTATACTGGACCTGTCACTTAACTGACACAGTAACCTTAGCCTTCTCTTGGGCTTTGTACAATGATTCTCCCCAGCGGAGTCAAACAACGTTTTAGCCTCCATCTCGGGCTTCGTACGAGACACATAAAGGCTTCCTGGTTGAGTCAAACAAACAATAGCCTCCATCTCGGGCTTCGTACGAGACACAAAGACTCCATCGTCGGGTGAAAAACTTTTAGCCTCTCTCTCGGGCTTTGTACGGGACACAAAATAGCCTCCTCTTAGGCTTTGTATAATGATTTTCCTAGCGGAAATTAGCCTCCTCTTAGGCTTTGTATACAAAAACCACTGGTTGATCCAATCAACCTTTTAGCATCAAACCTATGCCTCGTTCACAGTACACAAACATCAACAACTCCTTCCCCTTCATTTAATCGATGTAAGCGGCAAGCCTATGGATCATCTACATCCATGCCACTGTCCCTCTTTTAGCATAAGAAATTCCTATGGAAAGATGGCGTTGCTCTATACTGAGTTAAAGTCTTCTCCTTCAGGTTAAAAAACCCCTTCTCAGGAAATTATGGCATTGCTAGGATCCGCGTATCCCAGTTAAAGTAATTCTCCTTCTCCCCTCTTTAGAGATGATAAATTCTCTCTAAAGTCGAGGTTTTTCAGCTTCACATCTTGGGCTTTGAACAAGATACAAACCACCTTTCGCTTCACGTCTTGGGCTTTGAACAAGACACCAAAAACACCCATTTCCTCCCATAGAATATGAGGAACTACGAATGCTCTGATTTCCCTGTTTCGGTAAACGGGAATACGTAGGCATAAGATCGAAAGAAAAGATCTTAGCGAGCACAATCAACAAAAAACCCAAATCCCATATCTCCATCAATAAAAAGCAGTAATCAGTCCTAACATCCTAATCCTTGTTCCCCGCCAGAAACCTTTTGTCTAGAGAAAACAGTATTGGCGAAAATACAAATAACCAGTACAAAGGCACCCCCACATTGATAGCATTCGTAACCTAACAGACCGCTGTTTAAACCCTGTATGCAAAGCAGGGTTAATTGGAGACATTTATTTCCCTTCCTTATTCAGCTCACAATAGGATAAAAAATGAATCGACCTGTAGTCAAAGGTCAAACCGCAGAGAGCGACCAACGCTTAAGAACCGCGTCCAAAATCGCTCGCTACAGAAACCTTCGAATTTTCCTGCGGATTTTGGCTTTAGAGACTAAACAGCAAGCAAAAAGTAAGATATAGGGACTAAAACCAACAAAAAAAAATTACAGGGACGAAAACCAAAAACTCGCTAACTTACAGGGACGAAAACACTATTTAAACCTATTTTTAATGATTTGAAGAATTAATAACTCCCTCAATTTTAATTATTTTTTATTGGTTCCTTTTGCAAAAAAATCACAAAAATGTTGAAATATTTTATTCCACAAAAAAATCAAATTTATATTATTTATTCAATGTAATTAGTATTTTATCAATAAATTCATATTTTAATTGTTTTTAAACATTTAAAAGTGAATATTTACCTTGAAAATCAAAACCAAATGAGTTTTAATTCATGTTGTGATTAAGACCTCATTTTTCAAACCTTAAACAAAAATCACAAGTGGTTTATTCAAACTTATTTGGTATTTTTATCATTTTATTGATTTTCTTTAAATATTTACTTTTAAAGGAAAACAAATTTAGGGTTTCTTTGATTTTCAATACTAATATTACTAAAGTCGTATTTAATAATATTTTAAATATTTATATTCAATACTAATATTACTAAATTCGTCTTTAATAATATTTCATAAAATACAATTATCTATGATGTCTATATAATAAGCACACATTGTTAGCCATTCATCATACAATACAAAATGGTATTTCATATATTTCAATCTTATGTTTTGGGAATTTTATGCATTTCACTGGTCACGGTCTCAGGTAAGAGGAATGTTAGTTTTATCATATGAGGTTCATTTTCCATTAAAATTTTGTGCACGAATATAAATTTTAACATTGAATTGGTCCAGGATTCAATAATAATTTGGGGAGTCCAACAGGAGAGCTTTTTATAAAAGACTGTTTAATTGGTGAACCAGGACCTCCACAAGTTTGTTGTGTATCACAATGCCCTACCCAAAGTTGCCCCTCAGATTGCAATGCCAAAGGATTTACTAAGGGTGGATTCTGTACACCTATACACGGAGTAGAAATGTGTTGTTGTATAGCGGGATAAAGCAATAAAGCTATTATATCATTGAAATTATAAAAAATAATAAAAGATGTACGTGAAATAGTTGTTCAGTCATTGAATAAAGAAAGATCAAATGAAAAAGATGAATTGTTCTGTTTATTATTTAAAATTTGTATCCAATAATAACAGCAACTAATTCAGGAACCAATATCACATGTTAGTAGTGGAACTAAAAAGAGTCGAATTAGTATAGAACTTTGTGTCATACCCCAAATTTTGACCACTAATATTTCCCATCATTGTGCAAATCATCATCACAATATGGATGTACATTTATGCCTCATCAATCTCCTCAAGAATTGTTGAGCATTCCCTGCAATCAAGCATTAGGGTTTTAAGCCCTCTTAGAGCCTTAGATAAAGAATCAATCAAGAAATCAGATGATCTTCAACTTGTTTAACCTCTCAAGAATTCATAAAGGAATCAAGAGGACTCCTACATCAAGAATCAAGCACAAAGTTGCAGCATTCCAAGTGGATTAAGCCTCGAGATCCCTAGTGCACCAAATTAGGGTTTTGGTCAACTGAGGCCTCCAGATGGAATTTTTCCTCTGAGCATGAGCCGATGCTTCAAAGCATAACCCAAGATACTACAAAGGACCTCATGGACCCAATCATCAAGTCAATTTTACCTCAGGGGATGCATTCACAAAAAAAAATCAGGAATTAAGGTTTCTTGACCTAATTCACCCCTAATTGACATTTGGGACAAAACATGAGCCAAGACCTCAAGACATGATTTGAGGGTCTCCAATACACTACATTGATCCATTTGCAACAATGGATTGATCCAAGAAGCTTGATCGACAAGTTTCAATTTCATCAGGACCACAATTAGGGTTTCGAGGATAAAGTCAACTGTACCTTTGACTTTTGACCCAGGCATGCTCCAAAATCTTGGGACATGATTCAATACACCCTATAACACCTATGAAACATATCCATCAAGGTTGATTTAGGTCAAGGACTTGATTTCACAAAGGATTGCACAGTTTGGAATTCATCTGATAAAAAGTCAACTGTGCACAAAAGTCAAGTTTGACTTTTTGAGATTTTTCATAATTATGGTTCCTCAACCCTAAAACAATGTTAATATGTGATTTGAATCATCATTCATCAGAAAAATTAAAGAAAGTGGGATAACTTGTAAAAGGGGTAACCATAAAAACTTAGAATTTTTCTAAGTTATGGAACAAAGTGGCTAGGGTACCAACTTCCAAGGATCATAACTTGAGATCCAAGCAACCATTTTGGATGGTCCAAAGATGAATTTGTAGCTGTCATGGCATAATTTAAAAGTGTCAACTACACCTCATTCCAATTCTTCATGGATTTTTATTTATGGAGTGATCAAAATGGCTGAAAACATGAAATGTAACTTTTTCCAACACTTAGTGAAATTTTCACTAAGTCAGAATCTGTCTTGCTTTTTTTTCAAAATGTAGGGGCATTTTTCACTTGGATACAAAAAGTATAAAGACAAACTATGATGACACATGTGTTATGTCACATAAAGGCTTTCCAAAATGTCCAAAAACTCCATCAAACTCCACCTGAGCTAGGAGTTAGGACAACTGCAACATGCCTTACTGCAAACTGTCTTGGCAAGGCAGATTTGTGCATAAAGGCTCGATTTGCTCAAATTGTGTAATTCTAACCATGCTTATCCATCTGTACACCTCAAGGGGGAACAACCAAGGGACAAGCACTGATTCATCAGCCTCCCAAGACCAAGATTCCCCAAGTAGCATGCCAAACACTAAAAACCTAAAAGAGGCAAAGACTCCAATTTTGTTTCCAAGCATTCAATGGATGCACCAAGGTGGCATGAACTTAGCCTATTCCAACTGAATGAGTCAAGGATAAGCTCTAAACCAAAGAACCATAGGTTTGTGCTCTAACCTCTAGTCAATGGCTAGAGGAGACTTAAGATTCCAAAATGATCCAATTGGCCAAAGGCCTGCTGCAGTCACCATTCACTATTGCTTGCAAAACAAACTTGCTCTACTATAAATAGAGCTCATTTGTGCTCAATTTAAGTACACCAAAGCACTACAACACTTGCTTTCCTCAAAATCTCTTTCTCTAGGTAAAAATGCCTTCTTTTGCAAGGTAACTCTGAGTTTTTGAGTTAGAGAGCATTTCCACCACAACTCATGATCGAAACACATCCAATATGTCATATCTAAGCTGTCCAAACTCTCATAAGTGACATGTAACACCAAAATCACAAAATCCCCTCTCAAAACCTCAAAATTGGACTTTTTTGCATTTTTCAAGCCATGTCTTGATTCAGTCACTTTCAAAACCAGATAAGACCTCAAACACACTCCAAATATCATCCTTGAACTGTCCCAAATGGTTCCCCACATCTGGAACACCATTTGAGAGAGTTTCCATATTTGTCACTTTTGCCCCTTTTGCAAGAAAAAGCTCAAACTTGTTCCTAAGGATTCCAGTTGGTTCCAACCATTCTAAAAGCTTCTAAGGGATCATTTGAGGGTGTTCAAAGCATCAAATTGTTTCTGGCACAAGAAACTTGGCAGATAGCCAAAAAAGTTCCTAAAGAGGTAAGCATCACAACTTGAACTCTTAGAAATATGCATTGCTTTGAAGTCCACTGATCATGCACATCTCATACATGTTATATATGTTGTTTTTGAACCAATTCATACTGTAATTCATGCCTGTAACAAGAGGTAGCATAGAAAATGCAATTATAGGCCTATTTCAAGAACACTATCGGGTTTTGAAATAGGAACCTCATCTGAAAAAACCACCACCACCATTGGATTCCTTGTGAAATTCTAGGCAGGATAAACCTAAATTTTGTCTCAATCCATGGAGAAATGAGAAAGTTACAAGCTTCACGTTTTTTGCCAAAACCTTGCTTTGCCTTGCCTTGGCCAGGCCAAAAACAAGGCATGCCTCATATATTCATGGGGTGGTTTTGATACACGGATGTATCACTACCCCAGTGGTAGAGAGCGTGCGCTGCACCCTAGAGGGTTGGGGTTTGAATCCCCCTCGCCCCAGATCCTCTCTTTTATCACTTTTTCCACTTTTTATTATTTTTCATGTCATTTTTAAATGATTTGGAAAATTAATAACTCTCTCAATTTTAATTATTTTTTATTGGTTTTTTTTGCAAAAAATCACAAAAATGTTGAAATATTTTATTCCACAAAAAAATCAGATTTATATTATTTTTTTATTATAGTTGGTATTTTTGTAAATAAATTCATTTGTATTATTTTTAAACCTTTTAAAAATGAATATTCATCTTAAAAATTAAAAATCAAATGAGTTCTAAATCATCTTGTGATTAAAATCTTATTTTTCAAACCATAACCAAAAATCACAAGTAGTTTATTTAGACTTATTTGGTATTTTTGTCATTTTATTCATTTTTAAAAGGATTACTTTTAAAAGAAAATGAAATTAGGGTTTCTTAGATTTTCACCCCAACAAATCTTTTTCAAACACTTCTGGGCCTCTAATAGAGTGTAAGACCCAACCATTTTTGAAAGCCAGAATAATTTGGGCCTCGGTCATCGTATAAGACCCACTGTGTTTTCAAACCTCGGCGCGATCGCCATTTTTCAAACAAATAATCACTTTGGGCCTCTCCTCGAGCTATAAGTCCCATTTCTTCTCTTAAAAACACTTTTGGGCCTCTAATAGAGTGTAAGACCCAACCCCTTTTGTAAATAAACATTTTTGGGCCTCACATATTGTATAAGTCCCTATGTATATTTTCAAAACAACGGTACAATCGTCGCCTTTTCAAAATCAATCGGGCATCTCCCTGAGTAGTAAGCCCCATCTCCTGTACAAAACTTTTTGGGCCTCCGGCGTTGTTTAAGTCCCGATACGATATTCAAAATAACAGTACAATCACTGTTCAAACCTTGGGCCTCTCCTTGAGTATAAGCCCCAACAATTTTTCATAAACTACTCCCTTTTGATTTTGGTTCAAATATACAGTTGTTATCAAAACTTTCTTTAATTTCTCTAAATAACTAACAATACAGCATGGAAGCTCGCTCACCTGTAAGTTTTAAACAGCTTTCCTTTACTCGCTTTAATATATATAACTGTATTGTGGGAAGCTGCACTTAGTTAGTCTTCTTTCATTCTTTTAAATACACGTCAGATATATATAACTGTATTGTGGGAAGCTGCGCATGGTTAGTCTTCTTCCATACCTTTTAAAATACTTGTCATATATCAATTGTAAATATACTAGTATAGTTATTTAGAGTTTTCCCCGGCAACTAGGTCTAGAACTAGGTAAAACCATGTTGGTCACTCTTAAAAATAAACAAAACTAGATCCCCCATAGGATTTCCAAATACAGTCTTCCCTTTTCTTGGGGTTAAACAATATGGAACAAAGAGAAAGGCAGTATTCTCGGTGAACCTTTTCTCAGACCGTCATCCTTAGAAATTGTCAAAGAAATTCTACTCCCCGGAGTTGATCTATTCTCTGTGAATAGAATCTTTTGACTTTCTTCCAAACCGTCTAACTTTCCTAGAATGATCTCTTCTATGTGAATTGCATTTCTTGAACTTCTCTTGGTTTGGGGACCCACATGCTTCCTAAAAGCATCCTCTCCTCCTCTTGGCCTTTGTACAAGGACCCTTCGGCTTCTTAGAAGTTCTCATGCATTCTCTTGGGCTTAATACAAGGACCCTGGCGACCTCTTAAAGGTATAAGACAAAAGTTAGTCATCCTTTGCTAGAGTAGTCTTTCCAGTTTCAGACCTCAGGCCACTTTAGGGTTGATTCTCATCCCTTAATGCCCTTGCCTCCTCTTGGAGGCATCATACAAAAGATAAAACTCTCCCACACTAGCAGACTTGGAAAGTCTAATCCCCTTAAGTCTCAAAGACATTCTCAAGTTCCTTACAGCCATAGGAAGAAACCTCGGGGATTCTGGATCTATCTCCAGCAAAAACCCAGCCTCTCTCATGAGAGTTCCCCGACCGGGGTAAACACTATCTCAAATCACAACCTCAAGGTATCTGACATATCAACTCTTTTGGAACCCTTAGCAAGAGTTGATTCCCCACTTTGACCTGCCTCGGGATCTCAATTATCCCCGGCAAAAGATAGGCTCCTCTTAGGCTTTGTATAACGACTTTCCTTAGCAGAAAGCTAGCCTCCTCTCAGGCTTTGTATAAATATCCTTTCTCAGCGATGTCAACCTCCTCTTGGGCTTTGTACAAATGATTCTCCCCAGCGGAGCTAACCTTTTCAGACTCTCTTGTTGAGTCAGGACCCTTTTACCCTCAATCTCGGGCTTCGTACGAGAAAACAAATCACTCTATTGTTGAGTATAAAAGACTCTCTTGTTGAGTCAATCACCTTTTCAGACCTCTTGTTGAGTCAATCACCCTTTTAGACTCTCTTGTTGAGTCAATCACCTTTCAGACTCTCTTGTTGAGTCAATCACCTTTCAGTACTCTCTTGTTGAGTCAACCCTTTTAGGCTCAATCTTGGGATTCGTACAAGACAGATAAAAATACTCTCTTGTTGAGTCGATCCTTATCCAAAGCTTGGTCTAAAGATTTCCCCCTTAGTAGGAGCTAGCCTACTCTCAAGTTCTCCAGCTTGTTTAGCCACAATCCTGGGCTTTGTACAGGACAGATAAAAACACTCTCTTGTTGAGTCAGAACCCTTTTAGCCTCAATTATGCTTTGTACAAGACATTAATATCCCTCAATCTTATGCTTTCCCCATCCGAGTCATTTCCTCCAAGCCTTCGTTTAGGCTTTGAGAAATAATTTCCCTAAGCAGAGTCAAACTCATTGCAGCCTCAATCTTGGGCTTTGTACAAGACACATCTTCACCAGAGTCAGTTAAATTTCCCATTTTAGCCTCAATCTTGGGCTTTGTACAAGACAGATAATACTCTCCAGCAATAGTCAAATTCATTTCAGCCTCAATCTTGGGCTTTGTACAAGACACATATAAACCTCCCTGACAGAGTCAAAACCCTTTTTTAGCCTCCTCTTAGGTTTTGCATAATGATATCCCCAAAGAGTCACTCTCTTTTTTAGCCTCAATCTTGGGCTTTGTACAAGACAGATAAAAACAATCTCTTGTTGATTTGGTCACTTCTAGCCTCCTCTTAGGCTTTGTATAAAGAAATCCCCTAGCCGAGTCAATTAATCTTTTAGCATCAACCTTGTGCTTTGATCAAGGCATACAAAAAGTCAGCAATCTCTCTTTAAAGGTGACAAATTCTCTCTCAGTCATAACTTTTTAGCCTCAATTTTGGGCTTTGAACAAGACATAAATACCACTTTAGCTTCAATATTGGGCTTTGAACAAGACATAAATACCACTTTAGCTTCAATATTGGGCTTTGAACAAGACACCAAAACCTCATTTTCCTCGCTTAGAATAGGAGGAACTACGATTGCTCTGATTTCCCTATTTCGTTTAAATGGGAATACGTAGGCATAAGATTGCGAAATCTTAGCGAGCATACCACTAAAAAACCCTAGGTCATGTACCCTCATATCAATTAAAACTTTAGGTTTCATACCTTAAGCCATTATCATTATCATTTTCCACAGAAAATAAAACTCACTCTCCCTGTCACACTTTCCCAACCCATCAGCAGATAAACACTATCAATTACAAAGCGAAACCTAAAGCTAATATCCTATGGATAACCACATATAGGATGGATAATTGACAACTACCCATTGTATAACCTGACCCCGACTCCCCGAATCTCTTAAAGCAGTTGTTCAGTTAAATATTCGCGTGCAAGGTTAGTTTTAGATACCTTCCCTTTCCCTTCCAGATTCATGGGATAAATAAGAAATCAGAAAGTAGCACAATTTCTCCTCGAGGAGAAAACCCAAACTTCAGCGATAAGGTGGTCGCGTCACCGACAAAAATCGCTCCCTACAGGAAAATGGCGACTCTGCTGGGGAGTCACTGTATGATCTGTTTTACCTTAGTCATCATCGTCCCCATTTGCCACAGGAAAATGGTGACTCTGCTGGGGAGACATTTTATTTGTTAAGACTAGGATTATAGCTCTTAAGAGGTCTAGGATGTTTGTTTTAGGATAAATATATATATCGCTTTTCCTAATTGATATTCGTGTTTATTTTTTTTGCTAATGGGACTGCGGGTGATGTCGCATCTGGAAATATTGAGTATACACCTAAGATAAGTGACGACACTAGACGGGTAATCTTACAGGGAGTGACTCCCAAATAAGAGATCCTGGTCGACCATCGAATCAGTGGAGATGTCCTTTGCGGATTCAATGCCTATACGACTTCGGTTGTTGAAAGCAGATTGTTCGATTGGGTTATCTAAGAAGATGAGGATTTTAGTAGGCTGAAACCATGTTACTATTTTATAGTGCGGAAGCTATCGGAAATAGTTGTCACGCGATACTACCCTCATTTGAGATTACTGTAAGATACTGCAGCTCGCTCGGGTGAACCAGCCTGCTGTTGTTATCCCAAGAGGGGTCAATGATTGTGAGGACAGGTACAAAAAATCAGCAGTATAACCTTTGGGGATGGGTAGAGCCATAACTTCATCACACGGAACCTTTGACCCCATGTTTTTTCTATGTTTTTGTATGCTGCATTCATGCATTCATTTCATTAAAAAAACATTAAAACAAAGAAAATTTTCTCTTCTAGTCTCTCTTTTTCAAATTAAACTAAGACAATGATTGCAAATATCAGAGAGAAGGATTGCGTTATGGATTTCGGTAGAAGGAAGACTCACAAGTACACCTTCAAGGTTCCAAAACTAGAGAATTTGAGAGATTTTAGAGCTAAGTACGGAGGACTGCTGTCTCTGTTAAGGGTCTATGTAATTGAAGGAATACTGGCTACGCTCATTCAGTTCTACGATCCGGTCTATCACTATTTCACATTCCCGGATTACCAACTAGCACCAACACTAGAGGAGTACTCTCACCTGACTGATTTACATATCACTAACCAAGCACCCTTTTCTGGACTGGAAGAAATTCCAAAAGATCAAACCATTGCAAGAGCAATTTATTTGGATGAGTCAGAAGTCAGGACTCACATGACCACTAAGGGTGGAATCCATGGTTTACAAGCCAAGTTTTTGATAAAGAAAGCCATGTACTTTGCCAGTATAGGGAACGTGACAGCTTTTGAGAGCATCTTTGTTTTGCTCACCTACGGGTTATTTCTGTTTCCCAACATCGATAACTTTGTAGATATCAATGCCATTAATATTTTTTTGATTGGAAACCCTGTGCCAACCTTGATCGCCAATTCTTATCATTCTGTACATTTAAGGAATTTTTTACAGCGGAGGAATGATCACCTGCTGTGTACCCCTATTGTACAAATGGTTTATTTCCCACTTTCCCAAGTCTGCTGCATTTTGGGATCCTAAGAATACTTTACGTTGGTCACAAAGAATCATGTCTCTTACCAACTCTGACATCAACTGGTACAATTGAATCTATGGCGGGATCAGAATCATTGACCGTTGTGGAAACTTCCCTAATGTACCCCTCATAGGAACTAAAAGAGGAATCAACTATCATCCAGTTTTAGTTCGTCGTCAATTCGGATACCCGATGAGGCATGTCCCGCGTAATGCTCATCTGGAAGATCTTTTCTTCAAGTAAGGAGAAAATGACAGAGCACTAAAGACAAAAATAGTGCATGCCTCGAAACACGTTCACAGGAAAGGAAGAGAATCTTTAGGAAAATCGGACTGTGTCTCGGTGGAACCTTATCTCCACTGGGTACAAACTAGAGCTCTCAAGCTGAGGATGCCTTACCCTCGTCAGGAAGTTCTTCCGTTAAGGGACCCTGTCCTTTATTTTATGTCTGATACAGAAAAACTTCATTTTACTCTCAACAGAGATCAACAGGAGAATAAGTCTTAGAAAAAAAAGTACCGTATTCTCAATGTGGAATGTAAGAAAATACAACAACTGTTAAAAGAAGAGGATGCTCTGATCAAGATTTTTGAACAACATGCTGTAGAAAACCAAGATGACCAAAGGAATTTGCTCTCTCCTTTTACTTGGCAAAGGAATGACAACCCGACAAAGGCTCGAGAGCCCCAGTCAAAGAAAAGGAAAATACCAGAACCAGAACCTAAGCTCTCCTCAAAGAGGACTCAGGATCCATTAGCTTAGACATTTCCTTTTACAGCACTATGTAAATTACTTTATTTCCATTCTGCAATCTTTGAATTCAATAAAACGGGGTTTCCCCACTGTTTGATATTTGCAATCCAATTTTCGAAGTTTATTTTGATTAAACAAAAATATATAATTAATATAATCATTGCATATCATTCATCATTCTCACGTAACGCATTCTTCTTACCTACGAATCTCACGTTTGTGTCTCGATTCTAGAGTCAAATTGTCTCATTCGTACAATACTCGGGCCAGTCAACAAAAGAAAATGGATAATCTCGAGGAAGAGAACAAAGATTTGAGAGAAGAACTCGATGCTCCGAAAGAAGACCTGAGAAAGCTTCACAACGATATGCAAGCTCTGGCAGCAGCCCAGATGCAACAACAAAGGACCGTGATCTCAGAGATCACATCTATGCCCATAATGGAAAAGTATGAGCCTCAATATACCATGCCTAAAGATCGTCCCTGGGGCATGCCACTCAACTATATCCCGGAAGGATATATTTCGCCGATCACGGAAGATCCGAAAACTGCAGCAGGAGTCGCTGGGCCTGAAGGTTACAAACTTTGGGAGAGCGAAGATGTCAGGGGAATGACAGTAACTCCTGAAGGTTACAAACTTCGGGAGAGGGAAGTACCCCGAGTCACTGCCGTAATGACTATACCACAACCTGTGGTACACAGTGTCCCAGATGCAAATGAAAGTATGGACGAGAGAATGAGAGAATTCCGGGAACAGTTCCTGGAGATGCCAAAGGAACTGCAAGCCATTCGCGGTCAGGATCTATTTGGAAAAGACGCCGCAGACCTTTGTTTGGTCCCCAATGTGAAAGTTCCGCACAAATTCAAGGGTAACTTTTTCCCTCAAAGTCACTTGGTGATGTAAGCACGGAGGATATCAACTCAGATAGAGAACCAACAGCTACTAATCCATTATTTCCAGGATAGCTTTACCGGTGCCACACTCAAATGGTATATGGGGTTAAACCGCATTAAGATTGTCACTTTCATAGATCTTGGAGCTGCCTTCATTCAAAAATATAAGTATAACTTGGACATGGCGCCGAACAGAGATCAACTCAGATCCATGTCGCAGAAGGATAAGGAAACCTTTAAGGAGTATGCTCAGAGATGGCATGAAATTGCCGCCCAGATTTGTCCACCTCTTGGGAAAAAGAGATGACAAAGATATTTTTGAAAACCTTGAGCTCATTTTACTACGACAGAATGGTTGCCAGTGTATCTAGTGACTTTACTGAGATGGTAGGCATGGGAGTTCGTCTTGAGGAAGCAGTCTGAGAAGGACGTTTAGTTAATGTCGCTGGACCATCAAGCAGTACCAAAAGATATGGTAGTGCTCTCCCTAAGAAAAAAAAACAAGATAATGGTAATATCTCTCTCAGAAAGCAAAGGCAACGGTACCAACCAGTAACAACTGTAACTCCTGCTATCAACCCTGCGCCTGTTCCTATGTATCAACCTCAGGTTGCTTAGAGCCAACTTAATAAACAATAATATCAGCAAAGGACACAACAGCCTCTTCAGCAGGCTTATCATCCGTACAACAACCACCGTACAACACGACCACTAGGATTTGACCCTATACCCATGTTGTACGCAAAACTGTTTCCATTATTACTGGTCAAGGGGTACGTCCAGACCAGGGCTCCTCTTACAATTCCGGAAAATTCGCCTTTTTAGTTTAAAGCAGATCAGACTTACCCTTATCATCAAGGAGGACCAGGGCATAACATAGAAAACTGTCTCAGCTTCAAATCCGATGTACATAAGCTTGTTAGGAGTGGGGTCTAATCCTTCAAGGATATAAATCTAAATGTTTAGACGAACTTGTTGCCTCAACAGGAGAAAGTTGCGGTAAATTTGATAGAAGGAGAGTCTAACCACAACTATCAAATTCATGATGTACTCTTATTCAGGGCCAACCTGATCAAAATACATTGCAGATAGAGCGAATATGGGCGTGTACCATCTCACAACTATCACCACTTTGATATCTGCTCTAAAAACAATCAAGGATGTTCTGTGGTGCAATCATGTCTACAAGAACAGTTGGATCTTAGATGGATCCCGGATCACCAAATTCGTGAAATCAACATGACTTATACAAATTCCAACGTTATTCAGAACCACAACATTCTGGCCACGAATGTCAACTTGGTGGCAATGCACTCAAGGCAAAGCCAACATCATAATCTGCCACGACACGATTACGATTCCTGTCTAATCTGCCTGGTAAACAATCAAGGATGCTCTTTTGTACAAGAGACCCTCTAGCGTTAGATGGATCTTGAATGGATTCAGGATTACCGCGATAGAAATCAGTATCAAGTGAATATGATTCAAATTATTGATATTCGCTTGATGAATACCAGCTTGGTAGAGTTACATGCAAAGCAGGTCCAGCTCGGTTTGTTGACTTCGCATAATTATCAGAACTGTAAGGGATGTCGTGAGAGCGACCAATGATGCGCTCTCGTTCAAAGAACTTTACAACACTTGTTAAACCACTGGTGGCTTCCGATCTATTTAGACGAAGACACAAAACAAGTCATAATGATTAATGGGAACCCTACTAGGCATCAAAGTCAAGATGTTCAATCAATGGAAACAGACCTAGTGAGGTTACACTGCATACAAAGTGGACGTGGTTGGGTGCCACCACATAACTATGAACGTTGTAGAGTTTTCTCTGAAGATAATCAAGGATGTTACCTTGTGTGAGTAGCCCTTCAGAGTTAGTTGGACCACAAAGAGATTCGAAAGTGTCCAAGTTCAGGGTCAACCAATTCGATGCCAGACTATGTCGCTGATCAAATCAAAGATGTTGTCGTAATCTCTGATCATAAGAGGACCTAAGATGTTTTTACCATCATCCCTTTACTTGATGAATCTAAAGTTCCCAACCAGGAACTGATTGAAATTACTTAAAATGGTCAGAAGAATCAGAAGGCTCCTGTAGTTATCTATCTACTGGGACCGTTACTGTATGAATCAACTAAGGCTATCCCTTACAAATATTGTGCAACTACAATTGAGAATGGAAAGGAAATTCCATTACCCTCAGTTGTGAATATTGCAGACATCAGCCGAGTAAGACGGAGCGGTCGAATCTTCAACTGAGGAGTTGGAGAACCTACCAGAGAAAAGGAACCTCAAACGGAAGTTCCTGATCAACGATTCGGTCAATCCTTCGATCCCGACCTTTCGAAAAACAATGATGAGATGCTGAAGCACATCCAGAAGAGTGAATACAACATTGTTGATCAGTTGTTGCAAACTCCTTCGAAAATCTCTGTGCTATCACTTTTACTTAGTTCTGAAGCTTACAGAGAGGCTCTACAAAAAGTCTTATAGCAACCCTTTGTGGAACAAGATGTGTCAATAAGATAATTTGACAGCATCATCTCCAGCATCACTTCCTGCAACAACTTTGGATTTAGTAATGAGGAACTGCCGGAAGAGGGCCCAAATCATAACATGGCACTAAATATTACAGTCAACTGCCAGGACGATGCTTTAGCCAGCGTACTGGTAGACACTGGATCAACTCTGAATGTTATGCCTAAGTATACTCTAATGCGACTATCATTCAAAGGACCTCCGATGAGAGGCAGTGAGGTCACCGTCAAAGCATTTAAAGGATCCCAGAAAACAGTTATCGGCAAAGTCGACCTTCCCATAACTATCGGTCCTCACACTTTCCAAGTCACTTTCCAAGTCATGGACACCCGAGCAACATACAGCTGTTTGTTGGGAAGACCTTGGATACACGAGGCTGGGGCAGTCACTTCGACGCTTAACCAAAAGTTGAAGTTCGTCAAGAACGACCAACTAGTCACAGTCTGTGGAGAGCAAGCCTTGATCGTGAGTAACTCATCGTCGTCCACTTGTTTAGAACCGGAAAAGGTTATTGGAACCCAGTTCCAAGCACTTTCGGTGAGCAACGACAATCAGTCAGATAAAGGAACATCGATTTCCTCGTACAAAGATGCTCTTGAAGTAATTAAAAGTAACAATGCAAAGGGATGGGGACAGCATGTCATTCTTACGGACAATAAGAAAAAGAAAGGTCTTGGTTTTTCTTGAACATGTACCCAGACTGCTACTAACAATGAAAGTCTTCATCCCATTCAGAACTTCTTCCATAGTGGAGGTTTCCTTCACCCAGTGTCTCAAGAAGTACATACCATCAATGAGGGAGATTCCTCCGATACTAATGTAGAATGGAAGTCCTATCTTAACAAAGACGGTTATATGTCTCAGGAAGAGGTGCCTACACAATTTTGCTTTCTGGCACAGAGTCTGAGATATATACCAAGGTTAGATGTCAAGATTATATACGGAGATTATGATCCGGAAGGATGTCGTGCTCCACTAAACTCATTAGAGGAGGACACTCTGATGAAAGAAAACTTTGACCATAACTATTATGAGCCAATGGATGACCTGCCTATCTGGCAGCCGTACCCAGGAGACTTAGGACAAAAGAGTCAACCAAACGATGCATATCAGCTGAACATCATTGAAAACAATACCTGCGTCCCCACCATGTCATGGGATCAACACTCAGGGCATTCTGAAAATATCTAGTACAACGATGAATTTGCAACAATTGCAGGACAAGAGTTCCTTAACTATACCTTTCCTGAGTTCAATGTCATCGAAAGGGATGACTCCTCCAGTTCCAAAGAAGTGTGGGACACCTTGGGAAACCAAGTGGAAAATTCGACTTTCTGGTCAAGTACACCGCTCCCGAAAGCTCTCGTATTAGGCTCGAAGACATCCAGCCAACTAGATGGGTAGATATATATGAGAGTACAGACATTGTGCAAGATGCAACAGAGGAATCCTCCTACGACAACTCTTCTTGGGAGACAGATTCCAATGATCCTGCTCCGCCAGAAATCAGCGTTATTTCTGAAGACAAATCAAGAAGGAAAGTACCAGACTTTGTGATTCACAGAGAAGTTCGCCGCCAATGGATTATTGTCAACGTTCTGAATGTTGTTCATAAGTCGAAGTAATTGTCGTCTTTATCTTAACCTTTCACCTTGCCCAGGTGAAACAGATGTTTTGATAGGGCTCACTTTCTGTAAATGTACCTCTTCGCTTTGCCCAAAGCGACAAAGTTTTGTTTTATAGGGCTGTAGTTTCAAGAATCGACCAAATCATAAATAAAATAACGTGGTTCTGTAATTTCCGCATTTATTACTGTTTTCTCTTTTCGCTTTTTCAGAAAATGGTAATCCTAAAAAACAGCTCAAATAATAAAAATAAGCATTTTGCAGAAAATACACTGCACGCACTCTTGCATTCTCTCTATCTCTTCTAAAAACAATCATCGTGTCATGCAGATTGCTTGTTTTAAACCCCATTGAAACATACGATCCAGTGCCTTCTCCCAACTTTGAATTCCCGGTATTTGAGGCTGAAGAAGAAGATGACAAAGAAACTCCAGAAGAGATCTCCTAATTAATCTGACAAAAGGAAAGGTCCATTAAATCTCACAAAGATCCGTTGGAAACAATCAACTTGGGTTCAAAGGAAGAGAGAAAAGAAGTCAAGATTGGGGCACTGCTCAGTCCAACTGTCAAAGAAAGTTTGACAAAGCTTCTCAAAGAGCTTCCCGATGTATTCGCTTGGTCCTATCAGGATATGCCAGGGTTAGATACCAGCATCGTGGAACATCATCTACCGTTAAGATCAGAATGTCCACCAGTAAAACAAAGGTTGAGAAGGACTCATCCAGATATGGCCACCAAAATCAAAGAGGAAGTCTAGAAACAGATTAACGCAGGTTTCCTCGCCACATCTGAATATCCTTAATGGTTAGCCAACATAGTACCAATTTCGAAAAAGGATGGAAAGGTTAGAATGTGTGTAGACTACAAGGATCTGAACAAAGCAAGTCTGAAGGATGACTTTCCCTTACCGCACATAGACGTGTTGGTAGACAGTACAACAAAGTTCAAAGTTTTCTCTTTTATGGATGGATTCTCGAGCTATAATCAAATCAAAATGGCACCAAAAGATATGGAGAAAACTTCCTTCATCACCCCATGGGGCACCTTTTGTTACAAGGTAATGTCGTTCGGTTTGAAGAATGTCGGGGCAACCTATCAAAGGGCCATGACTACTCTGTTTCATTTGAATTATATTTCCAGATTCATGTTCCTCATGACCGCGATATGCGTGCCAATTTTCAAATTAGTAAATAGAACCAGGACTGCGTTTGGAAAGAAGACTGCCAAACCGCCTTCGACAGTATCAAGGAATACCTGTTGAATCCACCGATTCTATCACCTCCAGTGGAAGGAAGACCACTAATCATCTACCTAACAGTCTTGGAAGACTTAATGGGTTGTGTACTTGGCCAACAAGAAGAAACCAAAAAGAAAGAGTGTGCCATCTACTATTTGAGCAAGAAATTTACCGACTACGAGACTCGGTACACTATGCTTAAGAAAACTTGTTGTGCTTTGGCTTGGGCATCCAAACGTCTTCGCCAATATATGATTCGTCACACTACTTGGTTAATCTCTGAAATGGATCCAATCAAGTACGTTTTTGAAAAGCCTGCTCTCACGGGAAGGATTGCCCGTTGGCAGATGTTGTTATCAGAATACGACATCGAGTACCATGCTCAAAAAGCCGTTAAGGGAAGTGTTTTAGACAATCATTTGGCTCATAAACCGATTGACGATCAAGAATCGATTGGGTTTGACTTCCCAGATGAAGATGTCATGTACTTGAAAATTAAAGATTGTGATGAACCACTACCCAGTGAAGGGCCAGAACCAAGTTCCCAATGGGGACTAATCTTTGACGGAGCTGTCAATCATTATGGGAATGGAATTGGGGCAATCATCATAACACCTCAGGGTACCCACATTCCTTTCAATGCCAGACTGACATTCAAGTGTACAAACAACGAGGCCGAATATGAAGCTTGTATCATGGGTCTTGAAGAAGCGATCGACTTAAGGATCAAGAACTTGGATGTATATGGTGACTCAGCCCTAGTTATCAATCAGATCAAAGGAGATTGGAACACATACCAATCAAGACTGATTCCTTACAAAGATTACGCGAGAAGGTTGTTATCCTTCTTCAACAGAATCGAGTTTCATCACATCCCTCGTGAAGAAAATCACATGGCTGATGCATTAGCCATTCTCTCTTCCATGATTAGTGTAGGTCAATGGAATGATGTACCTAAGATTGACATAATGCACCTAGAACGGCCTACTTACATCTTCACGATTGAAGCAGTCATAGACGACAAACCTTGGTATCACGATATCGAATGCTTCCTTCAGAAACAGGAATACCCACCTGGGGCATCCAGAAAAGACAGAAAGACCCTCAGAAGGCTGGTCGGAAGCTTCTTTCTGAGCGGTGATACACTCTATAAGAGGAATTTTGACATGGTCTTGCTCAGATGCGTAGACAGACTAGAAGCAAACATGCTGATAAAAGAAATTTACTAAGGATCCTTTGGCACTCATGCCAACGGACACACAATGGCGAGAAAAATATTGAGAGCAGGATACTGCTGGTTGACCATGGAATCCGACTGCTACAGGTACATGAGGAGGTGTCACAAGTGTTAGATATACTCAGACAAAATCCATGTACCGCCAACGAATCTCAAAGTTCTCTCTTCCCCATGGCCTTTTTCCAAATGGCGAATTGACATGATTGGCATGATCGAACCCAAGGCTTCGAACGGACATAGGTTCATCCTGGTAACCATTGATTACTTCACCAAGTGGGTCAAAGCAGCGTCATACGCCAATGTAACCTGACAGGTGGTGGTCTGATTTCTCAAAAACAATCTCATATGTCGTTATGGTGTTCCAAGCCAGATCATTATTAACAATGGATCTAACTTGAACAATAAGATGATGAAAGAGTTGTGCGTTGAGTTCAAGATCGAACACCATAACTCATATCCCTACCGACCTAAGATGAACGGAGCGGTAGAAACAACTAATAAGAACATCAAGAAGATTGTTCAAAAGATGGTTATAACCTATAAGGACTGGCACGAGATGTTACCCTTGGCCCTTCACGGTCATCGCACATCTATCCGCACATCAACAGGGGCAACCCCTTTCTCTCTAGTATATGGCATAGAGGCAGTTCTTCCCATAGAAGTAGAGATTCCATCAATTCGGGTATTGACGGAAGCTAGGATAACAGAGGCTGAATGGTGTCAAAGTCGACACGACGAACTGAATCTAATTGAATAAAAGTGTATAACGGCTCTATGCCACGGTCAGTTATATCAACAGAGGATGAAGATTGTGTTTGACAAAAAGGTCCGACCTCGCGTCTTCCATAAAGGAGACCTTGTGCTATAAAAGATACAATCATACCTCACTGATTCCCGGGGCAAATGGACTCCGAATTATGACAGTCCCTATGTGGTCAAGAAAGCTTTCTCAGGTGGTGCCTTGAGACTCGCAACCATGGATGTAGAAGAATTTTCCTATCCCACGAATGTTGACGTAGTCAAGAAATACTTCGCCTAAATAAAAAAAAACGTCTCGGTGGATTGAAAACCCGAAAGGGCGGTCTAGGAAAAAATTAGAGACATAATCAAAAATCATCCCGATGGATTGGAAATCTCAAAAGTATAATCCAAGAAAAAGTTAGGGATAATGACAAGTAACTACGTCCAGCAAAGGGGCAAATCCCCCAGCAGCAGTCATGCCATCCATCAGGAAAACGCCAGTCAAGGTCATCTTTGACGGAAGCTCGGGATGTCCAAAATTCAAAGTTGGTAGAAGGATAACGGTCGTTATGTTTCAATGCATCCCTAGTGCTTTTGTTTATAATTCTCATTTGTTTTAGCTTTACAGAATGACATTTTAATATGATTAACAATTCTTGAAATAAAACAAAAATGAATTTAATTGCCAAACTTTTTCTGCTTTTAAAATAAAGATGGCAATTTCTTTTGACTGTTGAACATCGAAAGAACATCGATCTCTTCTCCAGAAGTAATCGAGCTTTAAAGTGCAGAATCAAAGTACTCCTTCTTAACCAGTACACCTGAATGAAGGATCAACTATGTCAGATGTGAATATTCCGTCCGACATCCCCGACAGAGTTCTTATCTCCTAAGCCCGACGAACGGTTTTCCCCATAGGAACTATCTCTCCTAAGCAAGGCAAAATTGCTATTTTGGACCAAATGGTACTTCCTCATTCCCTGCAGTGGCCGAGTATCCAATCATGTTCATCCGTTAGTCTGTATGTCGTGTCAGTTTCATCAGCATATACATACATACATCATGCATTATTGATTCATACATGTTCATATTGCATCACTACCACGCTAGTCGGACTTACCCCCTAGTAATAGAAGTCCTCTTGTCAATTGAGTTGTCAGTTCTTTCCTGGTCAGGAAGTGAATAATCTAAGAAAGCTCTCTCCAGTTTATCTCTGGATTAGAGACGGTCTTCGACCACTTTGATAACTTGAACCTCTGAAAAGCATGAAAACCTTCGACAAACATCACTCTTCGCCATTGAAGATGATATCTTCGCTTTCCCAGATTAAGGAAAATCCCCAGAGAAAGCCTCTTAATCAAAGCTTCGAAAATACAGTTGTTTTTCTCTAGAAAATTCGCTGACGATAGGATCATCAGCACCTCCAAACTGGATTACATCACATGGCATTTCTTCGAGAAGGTCTCGAGGAAAAGTATGATGTAATACCCCCAAGCAGAAAGCAGTATCTCAAGAGACTCGTTTTCCCCAGTAGAGTCAACAAATGGTGTCTCCAATAGAGAAGTTTGTACACCTCTGCAGTTAAGACGAATGGGTTCCCCAGCAAGTCTGACATTAAAACTTTTTCCATCAAATGGCATCTCCCTAGGAAAATTCAGCGAGAAGTTTGACGAAAACTGCTATAAATAGTGTCCCTTGTCAAGAAAGTTTATTGACAAAAGAAACTGAGACCAGATCCTTGGTAGGAAACCAGGATCGAGGGGAAGTTTATATCAGAAAATGAGACTAGATCCATGGTAGGAAACCACGATTGAGGGGAAGTTTATATCAGAAACTGAGACTAGTTCCATGGTTGAAGACCAGGATCGAGGGGAGGTTTAGTCCAAAAGAAAACTTAGACCAGTTCCTTGGTAGGAAGCCAGAATCAAGGGGAAGTTTATATCAGAAACCGAGACCAGTTCCTTGGTAGGAAACCAGGATCGAGGGGATGTTTTACCTTTTCTAAATATCAACGCTTAGGAAATGAAGATGAATGCGTAAACTACCATTCATAACCACTGTCAAAATTTTAGGTATTCCGATATTTAATTCTCTTGCACCCCGAATACCTGAATACCTTCGCCATTCACACCTTCGGGTCCAAGAAGATTAAATAGAGGCATTTGTCATACCCCAAATTTGGACTACTAAGATTTCCCATCATTGTGCAAATCATCATCACAATATGGATGTACCTTTATGCCTCATCAATCTCCTCAAGAATTGTTGAGCATTCCCTGCAATCAAGCATTAGGGTTTTAACCCCTCATAGAGCCTTAGACAAAGAATCAATCAAGAAATGACTTGATCTTCAACTTGTCTAACCTCTCAAACATTCATAAAGGAATCAAGAGGACTCCCACATCAAGAATCAAGCACAAAGTTGCAGCATTCCAAGTGGATTAAGCCTCGAGATCGCCAGTGTCACCAAATTAGGGTTGTGGAGGACTAAGGCCTCCAGATGGAATTTTTCCTCTGAGCATGAGCCAATTCTTCAAAGCATAACCCAAGATACTACAAAGGACCTCATGGACCAAATCATCAAGTCAATTTTACCTCAAGGGATGCATTCACCAAAAAAATCAAGAATTAGGGTTTCTTGACCTAATTCACCCCTAAGTTGACTTTTGGGACAAAAAATGAGCCAAAACCCCAAGAAATGATTTGAGGGTCTTCAATACACTACATTGATCCATTTGCAACAATGGATTGATCCAAGAAGCTTGATCCACGAGTTTAGATTTCATCAGGACCACAATTAGGGTTTCGAGGAAAAAGTCAACTGTACCTTTGACTTTTGACCCAGACATGCTCCCAAACCTTGGGACATGATTCAATACACCGTATAAGACCTATGAAACATATCCATCAAGGTTGATTTAGGTCAAGGACTTGATTTCACAAAGGATTGCACAGTTTGAAATTCATCTGATAAAAAGTCAACTATGCACAAAAGTTAAGTTTGACTTTTTGAGATTTTTCATAATTACAGTTTCTCAACCCTAAAACAATGTTAATATGTGATTTGAATCATCATTCATCAAGAAAAATCAAAGAAAGTGGGATAACTTGTAAAAGGGGTAACCATAAAAACTTAGAATTTTTCTAAGTTATGGAACAAAGTGGCTAGGGTACCAACTTCCAAGGATCATAACTTGAGATCCAAGCAACCATTTTGGATGGTCCAAAGATGGATTTGTAGCTCTCATGGCATACTTTAAAAGTGTCAACTACACCTAATTCCAATTCTTCATGGATTTTTAGTTATGGAGTGATCAAAATAGCTGAAAATATGAAATGTCACTTTTTCCAACACTTAGTGAAATTTTCACTAAGTCAGAATCTGTCTTGCTTTTTTTCAAAATGTAGGGGCATTTTTAACTTAAATCCAAAAAGTTTCAAGACAAGAACTCCATCAAACTCCACCTGAGCTAGGAGTTATGACAGCTGCAATATGCCTTGCTGCAAACTGTCTTGGCAAGGTAGATTTGTGCACAGAGGCTCCATTTGCTCAAATTGTGCAATTCCAAGCATGCTTATCCATCTACACACCTCAAGGGGGAACAACCAAGGGACAAGCACTGATTCATCAGCCTCCCAAGTCCAAGATTCTCCAAGTAGCATGCCAAACCTTAAAAAGCCTAAAATAGGCCAAGACTCCAATTTTGTTTCCAAGCATTCAATGGATGCACCAAGGTGGCATGAACTAAGCATATTCCAACTGAATGAGTCAAGGATAAGCTCTAAACCAAAGAACCATAGGCCTGTGCTCTAACATCTAGTTAATGGCTAGAGGAGACTAGAGATTCCAAAATGATCCAATTGGCCAAAGGCATCCTGCAGCCACCATTCACTATTTCTTGCAAAACAAACTTGCTCTACTATAAATAGAGCTCATTTGTGCTCAGTTTAAGTACACCAAAGCACTACAACACTTTCTTTCCTCAAAATCTCTTTCTCTAGGCAAAAATGCCTTCTTTTGTAAGGTAACTCTGAGTTTTTGAGTTAGAGAGCATTTCCATCACAGCTCATGATCCAAACACGTCCAATATGTCATATCTAAGTTGTCCAAACTCTCATAAGTGACTCGTAACACTAAAATCACAAAGTCCCCTCTCAAAACCTCAAAATTGGACTTTTTGCAATTTTCAAGCCATGTCTTGATTCAGTCACTTTCAAAACCAGATAAGACCTCAAACACACTCCAAATATCATCTTTAAACTGTCCCAAATGGTTCCCCACACATGGAACACCATTTGAGAGAGTTACCATATTGGTCACTTTTACCCCTTTTGCAAGAAAGAGCTCAAACTTGTTCCTGAGGATTCCAGTTGGTTCCAACCATTCTAAAAGCTTCTAAGGGATCATTTGAGAGTGTCCAAAGCATCAAATTGTTTCTGGGATAAGAAACTTGGTAGATAGACCAAAAAGCTCATAAAGAGGTAAGCATCACAACTTGAACTCTTAGAAATATGCATTGCTTTGAAGTTCACTGATCATGCACATCTCATACATGTTATATATGTTGTGTTTGAACCAATTCATCATGTAATTCATGCCTGTAACAAGAGGTAGCATAGAAAATGCAATTATAGGCCTATTTCAAGAACACTACCGGGTTTTGAAATAGCAGCGTCATCTGAAAAAACCACCACCACCATTGGATTCCTGGTGAAATTCTAGGCAGGATAGACCTAAATTTTGTCTCAATCCATGGAGAAATGAGAAAGTTATAAGCTTCACGTTTTTGGCCAAAACCTTACCTTGCCTTGCCTTGGCCAGGCCAAAAACAAGGCATGCCTCATATATTCATGGGGCGGTTTTGATACACTGATGTATCACCACCCTAGTGGTAGAGGGCACGCGCTGCACCCTAGAGGTCTGGGGTTCGAATCCCCCTCGGCCCATATCCTCTCTTTTATCACTTTTTCCACGTTTTATTATTTTTCATGTTATTTTTGAATGATTTGGAAAATTAATAAGTCTCTCAATTTTAATTATTTTTTATTGGTTCTTTTTGCAAAATATCACAAAAATGTTGAAATATTCTATTCCACAAAAAAATCAGACTTATACTATTAATTAAAATAGTTGGTATTTTTGTAAATAAATTCATTTTTATTGTTTTTAAACCTTTTAAAAATGAATATTCATCTTAAAAATCAAAAATCAAATGAGTTCTAAATCATCTTGTGATTAAAACCTCATTATTTCAAACCTTAACCAAAAACCACAAGTAGTTTATTTAGACTTATTTGGTATTTTTGTCATTTTATTCATTTTTAAAAGGATTACTTTTAATAGAAAATGAAATTAGGGTTTCTTTGATTTTCACCCCAACAAATCTTTTTCAAACACTCATGGGCCTCAAATACAGTGTAAGACCCAACCCTTTTTGAAAGCCAAAATAATTTGGGCCTCGGTCATCGTATAAGACCCACTGTGTTTTCAAACCTCGGCGCGATCGCCATATTTCAAACAAACAATCACTTTGGGCCTCTCCTCGAGCTATAAGTCCCATTTCTTCTCTTAAAAACACATTTGGGCCTCTAATAGAGTGTAAGACCCAACCCCTTTTGTAAAAAAAATTTTTGGGCCTCGCATATTGTATAAGTCCCTCTGTATATTTTCAAAACAACGACGCAATCGTCGCCTTTTCAAAAGCAACTGGGCATCTCCATAAGTTGTAAGCCCTATCTCCTGTACAAAAATAAACTTTGGGCCTCTAATACAGTGTAAGACCCAATCCCCTTTTGACCAAAACTTTTTGGGCTTCAGGCGTTGTATAAGTCCCAATACGATATTCAAAACAATAGCACAGTCACTGTTCAAACCTTGGGCCTCTTCTTGAGTATAAGCCCCAACAATGTTTCACAAACAACTACATTTTGATTTTGGTTCAAATATACAGTTGTTATCAAAACTTTCTTTAATTTCTCTGAACAACTAACAATACAGCATGGAAGCTCGCTCACCTATAAGTTTTAAACAACTTTCCTTTACTCGCTTTAATATATATAACTGTATTGTGGGAAGCTGCGCGTGGTTAGTCTTCTTTCATTCTTTTAAATACACGTCAGATATATATAACTGTATTGTGGGAAGCTGCGCATGGTTAGTCTTCTTTCATACCTTTTAAAATACATGTCAGATATCAACTGTATATTTACAGTCATAGTTATTTAGAGTTTTCCCAGGCAACTAGGTCTAGAACTAGGTAAAGCCATGTTGGTCACTCTTAAATACAATCAAAACTAGATCCCCCAAAGGATTTCCAGATACAGTCTTGCCTTCTCTTGGGCTTAAATAATATGGAACAAAGAGAAAGGCAGTATTCTTCGTGAACCTTTTCTCGGACTGTCACTATTAGAAATCGTCAATGAAATTCTACTCCCTGGAGTTGATCTATTCTCGGTGAATAGCATCTCTTGAGTTTCTTCAAACCTCAGAACTTTCACTGAATGATCTATTCTCGATGAATAGCATTTCTTGAACTTTCCTTGGTTTAGGACCCACGGGCTCCCAAAAAGCATCCCCGCCTCCTCTTGGGCTTCGTACAAGGACCCTCCGGCTTCCTAGAAGTTCTCATGCCTTCTCTTGGGCTTAGTACAAGGACCTTGAAGAGCTCTTACAGGTATAAGACAGAACTTTGTCATCCTTTGCTAGAGCAGTCTTTCCAGTGTCAAATCACAGACCAATTTAGGGTTGATTCTCATCCCTTAAAAACACCCGCCTCCTCATGGGCATCATACAAAAGATAAAACTCTTCCGCACCAATAGACATGGACAGTCTAAATCCCCTTGAGTCTCAAAGACATTCTCAAGTTCCCTATGAATATGGGAGGAACCCAGTCAGTTTATCATCAGCATAACCCTATCCCAACATCAGAACCTCAAGGTCTCTGATACCTCAACTCTTCTGTAAACCTCAGCAAGAGTCGATACCCCACTTGGACCTGCCTAGGGATCTCAATAATCCTCAGCAAAAAGTTAGCCTCCTCTTAGGATTTGTATAATAACCTTTCCTCAACATAGTTAGCCTCCTTTTGGGCTTTGTACAAGTGATTCTCCCCAGCGGAGCTAACCTTTTCAGACTCTCTTGTTGAGTCAATCACTTTTCAGACTCTCTTGTTTAGTTCACCAACTTTTTCAGACTCTCTTGTTGAGTCAATCACTTTTCGGACTCTCTTGTTGAGTCGATCAACTTTCCATACTCTCTTGTTGAGTCAATCACCTTTTAGCACTCTCTTGTTGAGTCAACCCTTTTAGCCTCAATCTTGGGCTTTGTACAAGACATAAATCTTCAAAACCTTCTCTTAAGCTTGGGATAGATATCTTCCCCAGCAAAGTCATTTCCTCCCAGCCTTCTTTTAGGCTTTGAGGAATGATTTCCCAAGCAGAGTCAAACTCATTTCAGCCTCAATCTTGGGCTTTGTACAAGACACATACAAATATCCTCACCCTAGTCAGTTAAATTTCACATTTCAGCCTCAATCTTGGGCTTTGTACAAGACACATACGAACCTCCCTGGCGGAATCAAAATCCCTCGTTAGCCTCAATCTTGGGCTTTGTACAAGACAGATAGAACATTTTCCCTAAAAAATTCAAACTTATAGCCTCCTCTTAGGCTTTGTATAATGATATCCCCAAAGAGCTAGTCTCTTTTTAGCCTCAATCTTGGGCTTTGTACAAGATAGATAAAACACTCTCTTGTTGAGTCGGTCATTTCCAGCCTCCTCTTAGGCTTCGTATAAGGACTTCCTTAGTGGAGTCAATCAACCTCTTAGCTTCAACCTTGGGCTTTGATCAAGGCACTCAAAAATCAAAAATCCCCTCAGAGGAAACCCAATCCCTCTTTAGAGATGAGAAATTCTCTCTCAATCAGACCTTTTAGCTTCAATCTTGGGCTTTGAACAAGACACAAATAAACCTGTTTAGCTTCAATCTTAGGCTTTGAATAAGACACCAAAACATCATTTTCCTTCCTTAGAATAGGAGGAACTACGATTGCTCTGATTTCCCTGTTTCATTTAAACGGGAATACGTAGGTATAAGATTGCGAAATCTTTGCGAGCATACTAAATAAAAACTCTAGGTCAAGTACCTTCATATCAATCAAAACTTAGGTCCAGTACCTTACCAAGAAAACATCGGGAGTAACCCGAACATCAGTAAAAACTCACTCACTCGCTCATATTTCCCAAGAAACTTTCCCAACCCATTAACGGATGAACACCATCAAGTACAAAGAGAAACCTAAAGCTAATATACTATGGATAACCACATATAGGATGGGTAATTGACAACTCTCCATTGTATAACCTGACCCCGGACCCCCAATCTCTTTTTAGTGTTTGTTCGGTTAAACATTCGCGTGCAATGTTAGTTTTAGATAGCTTCCCTTTCCCTTCCAGCTTCATGGGATAAATAAGAAATCAGAAAGTAGCACCCCACTCCTCCTCATTGCGGTGAGGAGAAAAACCAGCGATAAGGTGGTCGCGTCACTGATAAAAATCGCTCGCTACAGTAAAATTGCGACTCTACTAGGGATAAGAGAATCAGGACAACCTCCCCATCACAACATACTCTGCCCTGGGGAATGAAATCAGAAAATTCCGATTTCTAAGCTGCCACGGACTCTGTTGTAGGGAATCTCGAGGCTCCTGTAGTTATCTATCTGTCGAGACCAGTACCGTACAAATCCAATAAAGCTATACCTTACAAATACGGTGCAACAATAATTGAGAATGGAAAGAAAACTCCATTACCCTCCGTCGTGAATATTGCAGACATCAGTCGAGTAACACGGAGCGGTCGAATCTTCAACCGAGGAGTTGGAGAACCCAGTAAAGAAAAGGAACCTCAAACAGAAGTTCCTGATCAACCAGTCGGTCAATCCAGTGATCCCGACCTTTCAAAGAACAATGATGAGATGCTGAAGCCCATCCAAAAGAGTGAATACAACATTTTTGATCAACTGTTGCAAACTCCTTCAAAAATCTATGTGCTATCTCTTTTACTCAGTTCCGAAGCTCACTGGGAGGCTCTACAGAAAGTCTTAGAGCAGGCCTTTATGCAACTAGATGTGTCAATAAGACAATTTGACAGCATCATCTCCAACACCACTTCCTGCAACAACTTGGGATTTAGTGATGAGGAACTACCGGAAGAGGGCCCGAATCATAATATGGCGTTCAACATTATAGTCAACTGCCAGGACAATGCCTTAGCCAGCGTACTGGTAGACACCAGATCAGCTCTGAATGTTATGCCAAAATCTACTTTGATGCAATTATCATACGAAGGATATCCAATGAGAAGCAGTGAGGTCATCGTCAAAGCATTTGACGGATCCCGAAAAATAGTTATCGGCGAAGTCGACCTTCCCATAAATATCGGTCCTCACACTTCCCATGTCACTTTTCAGGTCATGGACATCCGAGAAGTATACAGTTGTTTGTTAGGAAGAACTTGCATACACGAGGTTGGGGCAGTCACTTCTACACTTCACCAGAAGCTGAAGTTCGTCAAAAATGACCAACTAGTCACAGTCAGTGGAGAGCAAGCCTTGATCGTGAGTAACTTATCGTCATCCACTTGTGTAGAACTGGAAGAGGTTGTAGGAAACCAGTTCCAAGCACTTTCAGTGAGCAATGACAATCAATCAAAAAGAGGAAAGTCGATTTCCTCGTACATAGATGCTCTCGAAGAGATCAAAAGTAACAATGCAAAATTATGGGGACAACTTGTTATTCCTACTGACAACAAGACAAAGAAAGGCCTTAGTTTTTCTTCAACTTGTACCTAGACTGCTACTAACGATGCAACTCTTCATCCTATTCAGAACTTCTTCCACCGTAGAGGTTTCCTTCACCCAGTGTCTCAAGAAGTACATACCATCAACTAGGGTGACACCTCCGATACAGATGAAGGGTGGATGTCTTATCTTAACAAAGACAGTTATATGTCTCAGGGAGAGGTACCTACGGCATTTTGCTATCCCGTACAGAGTCCGAGATATATACTGAGGTCAGATGTCAAAATGATATACGGAGATTATGATCCGAAAGGATGTCGTGCTCCACCAAACTCGTTAGAGAAGGTCACTCTGATGAAAGACAACTTTGACCACGAATATTATGGCCCGACGGATGGCCTGCCTACCTGGCAGCCGTACCCAGGAGGCTTGGGGCAAAAGAGTCAGTCGAACAATGCATATTAGCGGAGCATCATAGAAAAGAATACATGTGTTCCCACCGATTCATGGGAGCATCACTCAGGGCATTCGGAAAATATCCTGTACAACGATCAATTTGCAAAGATTGCGGGACAAAAGTTCCTTAACTATGCTTTTCCTGAGGTCAACATCATCGAGAGGTATGATTTCTCCAGTTCCAAAGAGGTGTGGGACACCCTGGAACAACTGAGTGGCAAATACGACTTCATGGTCAAGTACATCGCTCCCGAAAGCTCTCGTATCAGGCTCGAAGACATCCAGCCAATTGGATGGGGAGATATACCTTAGAGTGCAAACACTGTGCAAGATACAGTTGAAGAATCCTCCTACGACAACTCTGCCTTGGAGACAGATTCCAACGATCCTGCTCCACCATAAATCAGCGTCATTTCTGAAGACAAGCCAAGAAGGAAGGTACCAGACTTAGTGATTCACCGAGGAGTTCGCCGCCAATGGGTTGTTGTAGATGTCCCGAAAGTCGTCCATAAATCTAAGTAATTGTCATCTTTACTTTAACCTTTCACCCTGCCCAGGTTAAACGGATGTTTTGATAGGGCTCACTTTCTGTAAATGTACCTCTTCACTTTGCCCAAAGCGACTGATTTTTATTTTATAGGGCTGTGGTTTCAAGAATCGACAAAACCATAAATAAAATAACGTCATTCTGTAATTTTGACATTTATTGTTGTTTTCTCTTTTCGCTTTTTTAGAAAATGGCAATCCTAAAAATAACTCAAATAATAAAAAACAAGCATTTTTCAGAAAATACACTCACACACTCTTATATTCTCTCCATCTCTTCTAAAACAAAATCATCACGTCATGCAGATTGCTTATTTTAAACCCCATTAAAACATACGATCCAATGCCTTCTCCCAACTTTGAATCCCTGATATTTGAGGCTGAAGAAGAAAATGACGAAGAAATTCCAGAAGAGATCTGTAACACCCCAAAATTTGCCTTGTTTGTTTTTAGCTAACTGACTTATGTTTCTTTTCATTTCTTGCATTTTGCATTGTGCATGGCATTGGTTCTTAACATGGGATCAAGGTACTTGTTCCATATTCTCAAGTCTCAAGCTTCAAGGTGGTTCATGGAGTTCATTATATCTTCATAAGATCAAGATTAGCAAAGGATTTCAAGTGATTCTTTCCCTCCTAATCAGGGGGACCAATTAGGGTTTTTAAGATCAAGAGGACTTCTTGGAAGGCTTGGTGTGTTCAAGCATGCTCATGTGGTGTTCTTTACGCTCACAAGTGTTCATGGATGAGGATTTGGTTATTAATTCATGATGAAGACTGTTCAGTGGATCAGTTGTTTGTGAACTAAGCAAAAGTCAACTGTGAAGGAGAAAGTCAATTGTGGAATTTTAAGGTTCTTTTCATGGTTTTCAAGGTCTCACATCCTCATATGGCCTCCAATTGTCCAGATTTGTGCCAATCATCAAGAATCAAGAGTTTGTGCAAAAGTTACTAAATTTGGAAAGTGACCTATAATTGAAACTTTCCATTTTTGGCAATTTTTCCACCACATTCAATTTGACTTTTCATCATCAAGGAAGCTCCAAATGAATTTTCCTCCAACATGAAAGTTGAAGATCTTTCTCTCCCATTTCCAAAAAGTACTAGAACATTTCCATATCATTTGTGGAACTCTAGTTATGGCCAAAATGATGCAAGGTGTTTTTCATGGATTCCTTATAAGTCAAATTGTCCACCTTTTTCATTTTTGAAAAAATGGACTTGTAATGTTCCCAATTGCTTCATGTCACATTATAATATCAAAATACAAGTCAAGAAGATCATTTGTGGCCTTTGAATCAATTCATGCCATGCCATATTTCTCATTATTCTCACAAAGTGCAAAAATGCCAAATTAATTCAAAGCTTGCAAACCAAGAAAATGAAAGGCCCAAAATCAATCCAGAAGTGGTATAGGAGTAAATTGGAGGTGAATTATGCTGGTGGAAGGGATCTCTCACGTGCAAATTAGTGGTGGTGGTGTAAAATGCATTTTTGCAATTTCACTCAAATCTCATTAACAAGAGTTCTAATCACTTCCTAATCCTAATCAGTGAACTAATGAGGAGTATATATGCTTACTCATGCTCTCAAAGCTAGGGTAGAAGCTCTCATTTGTACACTTGTGGTTTTTTGCTCTCACACTTCCTCTCATTGAATCTCATTCTTCTTGGAGTTTCTTTGAGTTTTTTCTTCACATTCTTGATCAGTGAAGAGAATAGAGCACGAATCCACCGTTGTTTTGGGCTCATACCGAAGATTTCATCAAGTGCCATTCAAGAGGGATCATCTTCAAACTTCAAGATCTAGCCAGATTCAAGCCTCTATTTGCATTTATTTTGCAAATAGAGATCAAAAGGAGTTGATCTGCAGCATTTGGAGGGATTTCTTGGTGTATTTCGTGTTCTTCAAGGTTCAGGTTGGTGATTTTTTCATACTCACAGAACTTGAATTTTTGAATGCAAAATGATCTATGATGTGCACTGATTATTCTGAGCTATTTTATTTGAAGTTTGGACGTGTGGTTTGTGCATAATGTTGATTTAAAGTTTTAGATCTAAACTTGTTTCTCTTCGATTTGCATTATTGGTTGGTTATTTGTGACAGATAATTACATATTTGAGATCCTGGCGTTTTTCTGGTCAAAATGGAGTACCTATTTGTATTTTCTGGAAAATGTCACGTCACAGCTCATCGGAGAGGGTGGCCGGAGCCCTAGCTCCAGCGGCTGGAATGTTCAGTCCGGCGACGAAGGAGATCCTTGGAGAAGACGAGCAGTGACCATTGATCTGGTGGATCGGACGCACCACAGCGCGCCACTTGTTTTTATTTTATGTTTTAAATCTGATTGTTGCGTGCTTGCCAACCATGGGTATTATCGTGAGTCCTTTGATCGTGGCCTTTTGTTTTCTTTTTATTTTTGATCACGCGGTGAAGATGATGACAGCTCATTAATGAGTCACATGCTAGGCATGTGGCTGGTCCATGGTAGTACCGTGTGTTGGTGTGTGCGCATGACCATGTGAAGTGTGGTGTGCCTTTGAATCTGATTTGTTAATTCTAATTACCTCTTCATCGTGTTGACTCTTGGGAAGGCGTTGGATTGAAGGAGTGGCTAGGATTTATTGCTGAATCTTGATCTCTTACCATACTCCCTCGTTGACTGCGCTTTGGGTTTGTTGTTTGGGCTTTGATTTTCGCACCCCCCTCCCTTGGGCCTCTATCTTTTTTCAACGTGATGCATTGCTGTTTGCACCCCCATGGTTTTATTTCTATTTCTTTTCTTTTTATTATTTGCTTTGCATTTTTTAATTTCTAAAATTACATTTATGCATCTAAAAATCATATAAAAAATCATGAAACTTATATTTAGTTTTATCAAATTTTTCTATATTTTATTTTCTCATTTTATTTTATTTCGTCATCTGTTTTAATTATTTGTTTTATTTTCTTTTCTTATTTGTTTCACTTGCACACACCAACTTGTGAAATTTCTTTCTCATCATCTATAATACATTTTTAATCCATTATTTTTGCATCTGTTAGGTGACATATTAAATTGCATAAAAAAAATTTTGTTTCATTTTTAAAACTTTTCCATATTGCATTTTGGTCCATTTTCTTTTGCAGGTTGAATCATTGTTCTTATGTGATCTTTGCCCAATTGTTTGAGGTACTTGGTTTATGAATTTTGGTTTGATCTTTTTGCACATGTTACTTGACTAAGTTAACTTCTGTTTGGATATTTTTTGGGATTTTAGTAATCCACTTTTCTATTTTTGGTTGAGTGTTGTTTGTGATGCAAGTTTGATTGAGGTATACTTTGGTACTTGAGCTAGTTTGAATTCATTTGCTTACTTGTGATGGAGTAATGCTTGAGATGTTTTTATGGTATGATCATGTTCTGTTCGAGCTTACTTGTGACTTTGGAATCATCTCTTTTCACTCTTTTTTCTATTTGTTCTTGATTTTACAAAGTGTTGTTGTTTTGGACTTGAATCTTGTGGCATGCTCAACCTAATCTTGTGATTGTTGCTTTGTGTGATCTCACTCATGTATGAAACCTTTTGTTTGATTTGTATGAAATGCTAGAGGTTCTGACCCTCTTGGTTTAAAGTGCTCTATGTGACATGTTCTCACTCTTTGCTTCACATGTTTTTTTGGTTTGCTTGCATGAGTAATAAGTGGGTGTCTTTCTTAATTTTGCTACATGTTTTGAATGTGTTGTTTGATGATTAATCTTGTATGACTTGAGTTTGATCTTGGCATGATGTTAATGTGTATGCTACTGCCCCTTGAGTTCATTGCTTGGTTTTCATCTCACTTTCTCTTCATGGTTTGAATTATGTGATGCATATCATCCCTTTTGCTTTGTAACTTCTTTGGTGCATCGTATTGCATAATGTGAACCTCTTTTGCATATGTGAATTGTAGATGATGATATGATGTGAGTTCTGGTCTTGTTTCATTTTCATCTTGTCTCTTTCATTTCACTTTGATATGAGATCCATGTGTGTTCAATTGTGCACTTAATTCAAGTTTACTTGCATCCTTTCTTGTGTGCTTTCACTTGTGTACTTGAGATGTGTTTGTTTGATCTTTGAAGCATGTTTATGTTATGAGTTGGACATTTATGATATGATGTGCTTGCTGCCATTTATTGTATCTTATCTTCTCCTTCTCTTTCTTCTTCTTCTCTTTCACTCTTTTCATCCCTCGAGTCTCGAGACTTGTTTAAGTCTTGAACTCTCTCCCGTTAGAGCTACCTAGTCCAACTTAATTTTTGATTAAGCTTGGAGTAGGATTAGCATTAGGTTTTAGATAGTCGTCCCTCCTAAACCTCACTAACCATAGGACCTTCATGCATGATAACATTAGGACTCTTAGTTTCCCTTTAGAGTTTCCTTTGTGTCGTCTCTCTTCTCATCTCAAAACTTCTTCAAGACACGTAATAAAAGTTAACGTGTATTGTGCTTGAGCCTTCTATGTGGGAAGTGGGGATTGAGGGGCTTCCTCTCATTCTTCTAGGATACCTAGTGTATGTCCTGTTGGGGACGATGCGCGAAGTATTCGTTCCTATGTTTAAGACTTTGGTGCAATGCAAGTTACGAAACAACTTAGAAGACACTTCTGTCTAAAAAAACACAAAACCAATTCAAATCTTTTTATCCTTCAGGATTGTAGGGTTTCAAACTTCATTTTTCAGAAAAGAGCTCGTCGCTCACGTAAAAACCACTTACCCACCCGTGGTCGTACCCACAAACTACGTCAGCTCTGATTCCTCTTTCTCGTCCGATTGAGGATACGTAGGCACAAGACAGCGATTGTCTTGGCGAGCAACCTTCCCCCACAGTTCTCGTCCGAACTACGTTGACTCTGACTTTCCCATTGCACCGAGGGAGTACGTAGGTCTAGGACAACGATACCGTCCTATCGAGTCACTTCTTTTTCGTTTCTTCTTCGTTTCTCCGTTCTTTCCGTTCTCGTTTCTTTGCCGATTCAGTAGCAGTGGAGTTCCAAACGACTACACCCTTTGATGCAGACAGCAAGCGTGAATCCCGTCGAGTACGATGGACGTGCTGGGTGCTAACACCTTCCCTTCGCGTAACCGACTCCCGTACTCGTTCTCTTGGTCACGTGACCATGCTCTTTACCTTCTTTCAGGTTTATGCAGTATTTCCTTTCCCTCTCTTGGGATAAATACACATTGCTGGCGACTCTGTGTCTTTTGCGCCACTCTTGCGTTTGTACCGTTGGATGCGAATCTTTCGAGAGCGATAGCTGGCGACTCTGCTGGGGACTCTGGTTGACCTACTGCTGGTCCTTCCCCTTTAGCGAGTCAATCCTAGCGCTTGTCTGTTTCTTTTAATTGGGTGTTTTGCTTGTGGTGCTTTGCTTTGTTGTATATTATTGTATTTGCTGTTTTATTTGTTTACTGTATTTACAACTTTTATCGCATTGCATTTTCATTTTATTACTGTCATACTGGATATTACTGTGCTGTAATGGCTGGTTTTCTATTTGGCGGGTTGGGATGTTCTGAGAGATGAGCCCACTACCCAGGCTCGAGCATACACACAGGTTTTAGAGTGGATAGTCATGACGCTTGCATGGGGGTTGCCATGTATTGTTGTTCATGAGACCCACAACCAGACGAGGTTCTATCAGGAGCTACCTGCTACTGTACGTTGGTACAGGCCAGTAGGTATTCTCTGGAGGGATTGTCGACTCTGGAGACCATTCCCGAGGACTCAGTTGCGGCACTCCTCCCGTGATGTGACAGTGGCAGACCACGCTCTGTGGCAAACCCATTGCACATTCTCGACCCGAGGACCCAATGCTGGGAACTTGCTATAGGATTTCCTTTTGAAGTGAATTAGCGGACGACCTCTTTGATTGGCGGTAGCATTGTATCCTTCGGGCTGAATGTGCTATTGCTTCTCAAACCTCTGAAGCTGATGACCTTTCGTCTTGGAGAATCAGTTGAGGCCTCCTCGATTGATGATGATGCCAAACCAGAAATGGTGAACGTATCATCATTTCTCGACCTGGGAGCCCGTGATACTGAACATCCTAGTACCCACACGTGAGAGGGGCGAGTTGTTTACAGGTTTGTAGGTAACCGTGACCTTCTACCTACCCGGTATTTTTGGTTTCTTTGTCTCTACAGCCGTATCAGTGTGGTTATTCTGTTATTCTGGTTTGACTCAAGAGTTTGTACGGAGCCTTAAGATTGTCCAGCCAGTTCAGCGCAGAGGTTTGGTGCCCTGATCGCATGTTTTACATTGCATTTCATTCTTTTTCTCTGACATTCATATTTTTGCATTTCCAGGTTGTATCTGAATCCGTGATTCCAGTCAGGGGGCAGTATTAGGGATGGATGTTCCAAGGGGTAAGAAGGATATTATCATCTACAAGTTTCACAAGCCAGCAATAGGTCATCTCACTATTCTGAAGGGAATGGCAAGTCCTGGTGTATTGAATGCTTTTGTAGAGAAGTATGGGTGGATTCTGTCTTTTGTTCGCAACATCGACGATTATGAGTTCTAAGATCTTCATACTCTAATGCAGTTCTATGACCCTCCACTGAGATGTTTCTTGTTCCCGGATTATTTGTTGGTGCCTACTTTGGAGGAATACTCTAACATGCTAGGGATTTCTATCAAGGAAGTTCCTCCCTTCTTTGGTTCTAAAGGAGAGTTGGATTGTGGGAAATTGGCCGGTGCTCTTTATTTGGGAAAATCAGAGTTAGAAGCCAACATCTCCAACAAAGGGAAGATCTGTGGTTTCAAGTTGGGGTATTTAACAAAGAAGGCTCAGAAAGCAGCAGAGGATAAAGATTGGATTATGTTCAATGCACTGTTAACTCTTTGTGTTTATGGCATTGTGTTGTTCCCCAATGAGCCAGATTTCGTTGATGAAGATGCTATCAGAATATTCATAACGAGGAATCCTGTGCCAACCCTGTTGGGAGATCTCCATTATGCCTTATACAACAGGAATGAGAGGAAGAGAGGGAGAATGGTTCCTTGCTGCACTCCATTATTTTATAAATGGTTCGCAAGTCGTCTACCTCAATCTAGTGCCTTTGTTGATTCTAAGGATTCTCTAGAGTGGAGTCAGCGCCTGATGGGATTGGTCAGTAAAGACATTGTGTGGATAAATCACGGATTGCTTGGCAAGAACATCATTCACAGTTGTTGTAAGTATCTTAATGTTCCTCTGATAGGGAGGAAGGGCAAAATTAATTATAACCCTTCCTTGGCTGTCAGACAGTTTGGTTATGCTCTGGTGGGTCCACCTGTTAAGAGAGATGTGGAAAAATCATTGTATTTTCACTCATCTGAAGGATTAGAGGAGGCGCAGAGAGCTTCTGAAGCTTGGGGTAGTATACTGGAGAAAGGCAAGGCTGTTCTGGGCAAACCTAACAATCAGGCTCTCCTTCCTTATGTGGATTGGATAAAACAGAGAGTTAAGGAGTGTTACTTGCCTTTTGATCGAGCACCTATGCTGTACCCAGAAGGTGTGGAGGAAAGACTTACTGTGCCTATTGAAGAGTTCAACAAGCAACAGAAGTTGGTGCGCGAATTGAGAGCAGAGAATTCTGGTATGAGTAGTCGGTTGCAAGGAGTTTTACAGGACAATTTGGAGCTGAAGTGGCAGGTCAAAGAGTCGAATGAGCATCTGAAGAAGACAGAAAGTGATCTGGATAGCAGAATTCAGCATTTTAAGAAGATCAGCATGGCAGTAGAGACTTCAAGCAAGACCACCAGGACAACTAAGAAGCTTTTGGCTAAGACTGAAACCGAGCTTGATGTTTATCAGGAGATGTGGAGTGAGGTCCAAGTCGAAAATGAGGTACTAAACAAAGAGCTGCAAAAGGCGAAAGAAAAGGGGAAGCATTTCTTCAACAAATGGAAAGAGTCCCAAAAGGAGATTGAAGAGCTCAAATTACAAGTTGGAATCAAGAAGGTGAGACATGAAAGTAGCAACGCTGAAGAACAGATTGCAACGCTAAACCAAGAGATTGTAAAGAGAAACAGGTTAATCAAAGGGCTAATCTCGCGACCGACACATCCTGACACTTTGAATCTTCTGGAAGAAGTGGAGGCTAGCCTGTTTGGGGTAGAATTGTAGTTTATTGTGTATCTTTTTTTTATGGGGTTACCATCAGGATTGTTGATGGAATCACCGTTGGTTACGATTGACTTTGTTTGTATGAATTCTTCCATCTTGATAATAGAATGTTTGATTCAGATATTTTTTGCCTTTGTAGTTTTTTATTTTTGTGATTGGTTTCCTGTGGTTGGATCCAATGGTATCTCTGGGTTCGGATTTATTTTCCGATATTGCATCTAATCCCTGCGGATATACCTTGGAAATGTTTAAATATGTTTGTTGCATTTGCAATAGCATAATCATATTCATTCTTTGCATTGCAGGTTTTCTTGGGTTTCTCTGGTTTTCTTATGCTCTCTCTTTCTTTCAGTCAGGATTGATCAACCAACTCATCGTTATTCTACTAGACTCAATCAAAGCAGAGTGATGGACAAAGTTCAGGTAGATATGGAAGCTATGCAAGCTCGCATCTATCAGTTCAAGGAGATGATGCAGGGTGTGGTGCAAAGTCAGAATGAATTCAGAACTCTGGTTCAGCCATTGGTGGCGCAGGTCGACGAAAATGGTGTCTTACACGGTGGTCTTCTTAACCGTAATATCCCTTCGGGCGGAGTTGGGGCTGGTGGACAGGGCAGAATTCCTTCAGTGGTTGGAGAAGGAAGTACTATCCGAGCTATCCATGGCCCTCGTTTTGAGGATCAACAGGACGATGTGTTTTCAGTTAGAAGCTTGGACGCTGGTCTTCCTGTGGTCAGTGATGAAAGAATCTGTTTAATTGAGGCTCAATTGAAAGGGGTTGTGAAACATGATGATTTGGGGATAGATTTGGACGACCTAGGGTTGGTTCCTGATATTTTCATTCCACACAAGATTCAGGTTCCTACATTAGAAAAGTACAATGGTTCTACCTGCCCGAGAACTCATGGTTTAAGAAGCATGCATTATTAAGTGATGTATCTGGAAACCTTAGGAAGTTATCCAGGGGACCAAATAAAATTGTACGAAGTTTTTCTGGCTATGTAATTAATGGATATAGGTTTCATACAAAACATCGTGATGCTAGACGTAAAACACAAAACAGTGGTGTGACACTAGCGGCAATAACTGAAAGTTTTTCAAGTACCAAAGATGAAAATCCAATAACACAATCAGTAACTTACTATGGATTAATTACAAAAATAATTGAGGTAGACTATTATGGGAATTTGAAGTTTGTGTTGTTTAGATGTGATTGGTTTGAAGTTGAAGAGGAAAAATATGGGATGACTTGTGTTTACTTCAACAAGAGATGTTACATGGACGATCCTTTTGTATTGGCTTTTCAAGTCCACCAATGCTTCTACATTCAAGATCCTTTTGATGCAAATAAACACTATGTTATGAAGTCTATTCCGAGGTATTTTTTTAACATGAATGAACAATCAGATTCAAATCCCCATCAGCCGTATAATTGTGATCTATCAGATCATGCAGTGAATCTAGCTTCAGAGGATGAAAATTGTGAAGTTGAATTGGTTAGGAATGACATTCCACCAACAATTGTTAATAATTTTGTACTTATGCCAAATGTAATAGAATCAGATGACGATTCAAATTTATGACAATTTTTATGTAGTGTGAATTTCTTTTTGAAAAACTTTATGTATGTTATGGGTTTCAACGATATTGAGGTATTAATATATTCAAGTTTTAGATATGTATTTATTGTTATTAAGTTTCTTTATGTATTTATCGTGGTTCTGACTTTATTTAGTTGTTAGTGATCTATTTTGGGTTGTTGGTGTGCTAGTAACAGTGCACCTGATGCTGTTTTTTAGAAATGCAGAAGAAATCCATGTGCACTTTCTTAGTAAGCCTCACTTTTGATTGCTACGGAACCTTGGAAGAACCTTTCCATTGAAACATTGAATATGTTCATCTGTTGTAGAACCTTGGTATATTAAGTTAGTATCATGCTACAGAACCTTGGCAGAACCTTTCCATTGAAACATTGAATATGTTCATTTGTTGTAGAACCTTGGTATATTAAGTTAGGATCATGCTACAGAGCCTTGGCAGAACCTTTCCATTAAAACATTGAATATGTTCATTTGTTGTAGAACCTTGGTATATTAATTTTGGATCATGCTACAGAACCTTGGCAGAACCTTTCCATTGAAACATTGAATATGTTCATTTGTTGTAGAACCTTGGTATATTAAGTTAGGATCATGCTACAGAACCTTGGCAGAACCTTTAAATTTGTTGAAATTAACTCTCCAACTTGGCATGTATAAGCTTTATTGATGTTGAAAGTAACTCTCCCTCACTTGGTGATGCAGAACCTTGGTAAATTAAGTTGGGATCATGCTGCAGAACCATTAAATCTATTGAAATTAACTCTCCCTCATTTGCTTAATAATGAAAAACTTATTGTATGATTGTTTCTGTTTCAGGAAAATGATAAACAAGAACGATTTTGTGTTTGATATCCAAGCTAAGTCTAGTACAGATTTAAAATGGATGATGAAAATCAAGGTTGAAAATGAAAAGCAAGCAAAAGTAGAAGCCTCTACGAAAACTATCGAATCGAGAAAAGTGGTTGTACAAAGCCATAAAACTAGGAGGCAATTAGAAATATAAGTCTCTAATAAAGTTGCCAAGCCGAGCAAACTTCCTACTCTGAATAATAATAAGAGGCAACTGGAAGGAGAAGCCTCGAAGGAAATTACCGAGCCAAGAAAAGTACTTGTTCTGAACAATAATACGAAGAAATTGAAGTCTACGGTGGATCATCAACTTAAAGGTTTGATTGAATCACAGGACTTAAAGAATACCGGTGAGAAAACCAAAGAGGTAAGACTTTGAAGTATTATTTAAGTATTCTAAATGTGTCTATATACTTCTCAACTACAACACTTAAAGATGCGCCTCATGTTAGATTACTAGAGAATCACTTATTTACCTTCAGTTTTTATGTTAGATTATTTATAGCTTTAATCTGGGTAAATGGAATGACCTTGGATGAAATTCCTATATTTTTTAACCTTGGATTAAATATGAATGAGTATTTACATCAAATTAGGTCTGTATTTGTTGGTATATTCTCAAAAGTTATCAATTCAACCCTAATAGATAATGCAATATTGTTTTCTTAAATGGATTTTTGAGAAAAAAAACTGCAGGAACTGTACAACACAGTAACAGTAGGAGGCAATCAAAAGTAGAAATCTCTAATAAATTGAAGTCTACGGTGGATTATCAAGTTAAAGGTTTGATTGAATCACAAGTCTCAAAGAACACTAGTGAGAAAACCAAAGAGGTAAGACTTTGAAGTATTATTTGAGTATTCTAAATGTGTCTATACTTCTCAACTACAACACTTACAGGTGCGCCTCATGTTAGATCTCCATAGAATGACTATAAAGGCATATCTCTCAAGTTTTTTATAGTTTTAACCTAGGTAGCTAGATTCAAAATTATTATTGGTTGATATTAAGCTAATTATTCTTTTACAATCAGATTCTGCAAAGCCTCGACAACTTTAAGAACAAGTCTCAACAAGCCTTTGATAAGAAACATGGAGTAGAGGAATTTGACAATGAAAATATAGAAGATAATGAAATGGAAGAATATATGGAGAATAACAACTATGATGGTGAGGAAGTTGAGGGAACAAATGTAAATAAAGTTGAAGGTAATACCTTAGGCGCTTCATCCTTAAGACTAACAAAAAAACGAGGAATAAATTTATGTCAGAAAATTCATGCACGGGAATTCAAAGATAGACAAGAAATCACCTTGAATGATGATGGACAACCAATTAGGCAAGATGAAAAGACAGTGTCTGAACTTAGTAGTTTTTTAGGGACAATAGGAAGAAGTTCAGTTTTATGTCCACTCACTTTCACTAGTTGGATTGCTTTGGTTAAGTTTTGGAAGGAAAAGGAGATAGATCCTGTGTGGGATTATGTCAATGTAAGTACTTTTTTTATTTGATATTGTGTGTTTGTTAGCATGCTTTAATGTATATATCTTTCTGAGTATATATTTTTGCAGGAAAAATACAATGTCCCAAAGGAAGGAAATAAGCTTGTATTTGCTACTGTAAATGATGCTTGGAGACGATACAAATGCTTGCTTAAAAGGAAGCATTTTATTCAGTATAAAACCTTGCGTGAGCAGCTAAAAAATCATCCACAAGAGGTACCGGAAGAAGACTTTAGAAAGTTATTGGAGTAATGTAGAGATGAAAAAAATCAAGTAAGACATATTCATATTAATGTATTACATGTTGTGTGATGTATTTTATCAGTACTTTAATGCACTTATATAACATTTAGAATTGTTTTTGCTTTCCTATTTACTTGGCTGATATTATTACTTATAATTTTTGGTCTTACTTAGCCTACTTTAGTTACCAAGATAGCTAAATTAAATGTGGTTATTTAGTTTTATAGTTACATGTGCTTGTGTGATATTGTGTTCAGCAAAAGTTATTTATTTTATATCGATGAATGTAGGAAGTCAGTCATCAAAATGCCCAAAATATAGCTCAACTGAAATGGAGACATCGAACGGGGAATAGAGGCTTTGCTATTATAAGAGAAAAAATGGTATTCTATTTAAACTTATTCTAAGTGAATATTAAACTATGCTACTTTATTAATATTCTCAAACTCTTTTTTATTTGGTTTAGCGTGAAAGTAATGAAGATAAAGAACCACCGACTCAAGCTGGAATGTTCATTGCTACACGACAAAGTAGGAAGGGAAAGGAGTTAGATCAAGAAACCAACCATGCAATTGTAAGTTAACGATCTTACTGGTTTGAAAATGCTCATCTTTGAGTTCTGGTTCAGGTTCTAGCTGTGGAACTATTTTGGCTTGCTTTTTAGTTCGTCTATAGACATAATCCACTAAACTGTTTGCATCCATGGTTCCTGTCACAGTAACCTTCCCTGTGCTAAGATCTGTCTCTACTTTTTGGACTCCTACATTAATTAACAAATACACATTTTCACATCTCATGCATAAAGGTTCAAGAACTGCACTAAACCAAACCACATTAATGGTTTAGTTCAGTTTTCACTAACCACTTTAATAAAATACAGTTAAATGCTAAAACGGTTTCAGTTCAGACGTTTAGTGATACCTTTCATTTTGAGTATCTTGCCCTTGAGCTGCTCAGCACAGGCCTCACAGTGCATCTTTACATTAAGTTCCACAGTAACTGGTTCACTAACCTGGAATAGAAAATCAGTTAATTTATTACTCATTAACTATCTAGATTAGAAATAGTTTAGCTTTTATTTTTGGAATCAGAAGTGAGACCTGAGAAGTAGCAACTTCTGGTATAGGTTCTCCTTCTGCTTCAGGCAACGGAGATATAACTTTGGACATTCTCTTTGTTTTCTTTGTTATAGTATTGCAGATTACTTAAGGCTCCATTATTCCCTTTATCAATGTTTGTTGTTGATTTGCAAATATTCACCCAATTTTTTGAAAGAATGGATGTTCTTACCGCTTCTCTTGAAAATATTTCTCTGTTGTATGTTACTACAAATATATAAATATAATGCTTAATGATAAATTGTAATAAATGTTACTGGTTGTAATAAATGTTACTGCACTGTGAATAAAGTGTCACCTTGGCACAATTTTTTCTGCACATATCATACTGGTTGCAATATTTTGATTGTTTTCTCTTTTGCGTTTTATTTACTACTACTATATTATGTATATGTATGCTAGATAAAACTTAAATACTTGATTGAAAATCATGGACAATCTTCTTCAGAAGCTTTTGAAAGTGTATTGGGAAAACAAAAACCCGGGAGATTGCGTTGTCATGGAAGAACCTCAACACCGACTCTCTTGAAAAGAAATGAAGAAATTGTAAAACTTAAAAGAGAGCATGCTAATGAGGTTAGATAATTTAATTATAGGATACAAGAGATGGAGGAGAAAATTCGTCAAGATAAGGAAGAAACGAATAGAAAAATTCAACTTCTTCTTAAAACCGTTTTGAATCAGAACACCTCAGAGTTGGATATAGAGGCTTTGACAGCTTTGATATCTGCTCCTGATGCTAACAGTGCCTTACGTTCTTCTACATCAACACATGCTCCAACTAATGATCAAGTAATATTGAATTCTTGTATGCTTTCAATTATAATTTTAGAGCTTTCAGATAACAATCTAATTTAAATTATAATCTTATTACTTTTATTTTGCAGGTAATGAATGATGATATCAATGAAGATTTTCAGTCATTCGATGATGAAGAGACATAGATGAAGAGATGTGTAGATGTAGATTTTCAAGTTATCTTTTATATATTAAAGATGTTATTTTGAATATGAATGATGATTGACATTTAAATATGTAATTTGAAGATGTTTTCTTGATTATGAATCAACTATTGACATTAGATATATATATATATATATAATTAATGAATTATGTTGTTTTGTTATGTAACTTTTTAACATTTAGGATCATTTTAAAATTTATATATTATTAATATTATTATATAAAAAATATGTGTAGGTGATATTATTTATTGGTTTAAAATTTAAATGAATTTTAATTTTTTTTTTAAAAAATCATTTATTGCAACGGTTTTGAAGTGTTATTGTAGCTTCGAAGAAGAAATTAAGGCATGGATATACCAGAACGGTCAGAAAATTACTATGGCTAAACACCGTTGTTGAATTTCAGAAAGCAGCCATTCCCTAAAACAATCCAATTGCAACGGTTTTCATATGAAAACGGCTAAAACCGTTGCTATATGAAACCATTCTCAAAAGAACTCAACATCAACGGCTCTAAGAAAGGTGTTGTCGTTGGTCAAAAAATCGTTCCTAAAGGCTACAACAATGCCTTGGATTACCACGGTCTAAACACCGTTCTGGTAGGAAACGCCAACGATTTTTTGAGATTTTGCAACAGTTTTCAACCGTTGTTGTATAGTTGAAACGTTGTAGTGTTTGTTTCTCTTCCCACAATACGACTCGGTTGCAATTCAAAAGTTAAGTCTGCTTCTATTTCCATTGATTCTGGTAGAATTGGTTGAAGAGGATCAGGAACAAACCTTTGGAGCTGAGATACATGAAAGACGTCATGCATCTCTGACAGAGAGGGTGTTAAGGCTAATCTGTAAGCGACTTCACCTATCCTTTCTAAGATCTGATACGGTCCCATGTATCTTGGACTTAACTTGCGTAACTTAAACGGTCCTTTTAATCTCAATCTCGGAGTAACTTTCAAAAATACATGGTCACCTTCCTCAAATTCCAAAGGTCTCCTATGATTGTCCGCGTAACTCTTTTGACCATCTTGTGCTTGTTTAACTTTCTCACGGATCATTCGAATCTTTTCCCTAGTCTCTTAAATAATTTCGGGTCCCAAAATTCTATCTTCGCCAACTTCTGCCCAACACAAAGGTGTTCTACACTTTCTCCCATACAATGCTTCGTAAGGAGCCATACCGATGCTCGCATGGTAACTATTGTTATAAGAAAACTCAATTAATGGTAAAAGTTCCTTCCAATTTCCTCTACTCTCTAGTACACAAGCTCTTAACATATCTTGCATTGTTTGTATTGTTCGCTCAGTCTGACCATCCGTCTGTGGATGATTCGACGTGCTGAAACACAACTTCGTACCCATAGCTTGTTGAAAAACTTTCCAAAACCTTGAAGTAAACTTCGGGTCTCTATCGGACACAATATTAGAGGGAACACCATGCAATCTCACAATTTCAGCAATAAACAACCTTGCAAGGTGAATTGCCTTGTAAGTAGTCTTCACGGCTAAGAAATGCGCAAATTTCGTTAGTCGATCCATAATCACCCAAATAGAATCATAACCACCTTGAGATATAACATGTCCAAGAAAATTAACTTCCGACATCCAAAACTCACACTTGCTTAACTTAGCAAAAAGTTGCTTCTCTTGCAATACTAATAAGACAATTCTTAGATGTTCTCCGTGCTCTTGTGGAGTACGAGAATAAATAAGAATGTCGTCATAAAGATTATGACAAATTGGTCCATGTAAGCTTGAAATATACGGTTCATGTAATCCATAAAAACAGTTGGAGCATTTGTCACACCGAAAGGCATCACTAAGAATTCGTAATGGCCGTAACGGATTTTGAATGCAGTCTTAGGCACATCGGAACTCTTCACTCGGATCTGATGATAACCTGACCGTAAATCAATCTTCGAGAACACACAGGCTCTTTTCAATTGATCTAATAGGTTGTCTATCCTGGGTAAAGGGTACTTGTTCTTAATGGTGACTTTATTCAACATACGGTAATCAATGCACAGACGCATTCCACCATCTTTCTTCTTTACCAATAACACTGGAGCTACCCATAGTGAAACGCTAGGTCTAACAAAATGCTTAGACATCAAGTCCTCCAATTGGTCCTTTAATTCTCTTAATTCAAGCGGTGCCATCCGATAAGGAGAAACGGATATAGGAGCCGTTCCCGGTACCAGGTCAATAGAGAACTCAACCTCTCTCTCCGGAGGAAGAGAAGTAACGTCCTCAGGAAAGACTTCGGGAAACTTACAAACTATAGGAATACTCAGCACTTGCTGCTCACCACTCCCCTCCTTAGTAAGAACCAGTAAAACAGATTTCTCCTTCTCAAACAAGAAATTTATCATTCCAACCGTACCTTCTAAAATCGTTGTTAATACATCCTTCGGGGTAGCCTCAATAGATGGAATGATGATTAGCTTCTCCTCACACCCAATAAACACCAAATTAGCAGAAAGCCAATCCATCCCCAAAACGACATCAACTTTCTTAAGCGGTAAACAAATAAGGTCAATCTGGAAAACTCTATTATTCACAGACAAAACACAATTTTCACACATCAATAGTGTCTCAACCATTTCATCCATGGCGGTAGTGACCACCATAGGAGGAGACAAAGGAACAAATTGCAACCCAAGTCGCTTCACACATCTCGTCGACACAAAAGAATGTGTTGCCCCACAATCAAATAAAACAAAACAAGGATGCCCATTTACGAAACACGTACCCACAATCAAGGAGTTATCCTTCTTTGTCTTCCTTGCATCCAAGGTATAAACCCTCCCGGTATTCCCTCCTTGCACTTGGCTTCTATTCTAAGTACAATCTCTAGCCACATGACCCAATCCATTACAATTATAACACCTAAAACTCCCGTCGACACACTTCCCAAAATGACATTTGTTGCACACTCTGCACAGAGGAATAACATTAGTTCTAGCAACTTGCTTTCCTTTGAAAGCTTGTGATCTTGGCCCAAATTGTTGACTTGATCTTCCACGGTCACCTTGATTTACCCTACTTGTAACACTTTCCGCTTGCACTTTCTTCAAACTATGCTCCGCCACATAGCATTGTCTTAGAACTTCTTCATAAGTAGTGAACTCCCTCTGAGATACACTATGAGAGATTTCCGCTTTTAGTCCAAAAAGAAACTGATATATTTTCCACCGTTCATCCGGAGCATACATAGCCTGCCTAGAATAAGTAGCCATGTCCTCAAACTTTTCAGCATAACTGGCCACAGTCATACTACCCTGTCTTAACTGTTGAAATTCGAACTCTTTCTGAGTCCGCAAGGAGCTAGGAAAATATTTCTCCATAAAAATTACCTTGAATTGTTCCCAGTCCTTGGGCACACCCTGAATAGTCATAAGAGCCGACGCACTCTCCCAACACCTCATGGCAGGACCCTTCAAGGAATGCGAAGTAAAAACCACTTTATTCTCCTCGGTACAATGCACTATCAAGAAAATCCTTTCCATACCTGAAATCCATTCGTGAGCCTTTACAAAATCTAATCCGCCATGGAATTCCGAAGGATTCATGCGGGAGAAATCCCGGAAAGTCCCACCTACCGCTTCTGGAACAACCACCTGAGGATGCAGACCCCCATTTTATTTTTGAACCATTTACTGCATAAACTGATTCTGTTGTTGCTGCATCTGTTGCATAAACTGATACAGAGGAGCATTCCCATCGCCGCCCGGCGGATTCGTCCCAGCTGGAGTAGTTTGGGGCATACCACGGGTGTTTCTGCGCCTATCTGCCATATTCCTAAATGCCATAGAGATAGGATTAAGTTGATCAGGCTCAATACCATAAATATAACACGTAAGACCAATGGCGACACAACGCATATGAAACGGAAAGAAATACTTATTCTATTTCATGGCTAGGTCGAGGATACGACCTGCTCTGATACCAAATGTAACGCCCATATATAATCACATACATCAAAGCATATATTATACATGAATTTCAAGTTTGGTACTGAAATATACAATAAGTCCCTAGTAAACACATTATACATATACCTGTCCAAAATGACCTAAATAAAAAAAAACTACGGCATAGTATATCTACCAGATGTTCCAAGGATAAATACTAAGAACTAGATCAAATAATGATCCCAAAAAAACTTCAAAATGGAAGCCTTGCCAAACAAAAGCTACGACCCGTAAGGAAAGTCAAACAACTTTGTCCTTACCCTTCGCCGAACCTGCAGTACCTGTGATGTAAACAACAACCGTGGGGTGAGATACATCAAATCTCAGTGAGTTCTCTATCTTATGGATTCTATCGGCTTTACAAGGTTCTAGCCAAAACCTAACTCAAGTCGGGGGAAAAGGAACTAGACCTTGAGTAGAAAACTTTCTGACTACCAAACAATCGTACAATTCACAAAAGACATACTAGTTAAGAATCTTCTCCCCTGCCAGCCATACAAGGCAAATACAACACGGGTCACGGATCCTTAACGTAGATAACTTCTCACCGGCCAGCCATACAAGGCAAATACAACACGGGTCACGGTTACTTACTTAATAAATACTTCTCCCCGGTCATCCCGCACAAGGGCTCTTCAACACGGGTCACAATATTTATTAAGAGATATACTACAAACCGGAGGAATACGATCCTCCACTAACAACTACTTAACAAGGTTGATGTTTTTCTCACTCTTCCTATTTCATTTTACATTAACATGTATATTCACTCACAACATGTTAAATAATAATAGGATAGGCAAAACACATCATAATGGCATAATAGAATAATATACCACAATTTAAAACATAATTATATCACTTTCGAACTTTCCTGATTATTTAATCAGTTGGTAAATTCGACATATATCAGCTCCATTGCATAGAATATTTCCTTAGCTTCACATCGATATAAAGAACGCTTAAATCGGACACCCGAGTAAAAAGTTATGAATTTTAGAAAATATTTTCCAAAAGTTACAGTGTTAATCGGTTAACACATTTGGTTAACCGGTTAACCCTGTTGCAGAAGCCAAAAACTCTGTTTTTAATCACACATTTCCAACCCAAACTCATTCAATTCATGATCAACCTTCATAACAACTATAAACAGATGATTCCACACATATATTGAGCATGCTACACAATTTATAACACATTTCAACCGTTAGAACATCAATTCCAATAATTCTAACCTAACTCAAACATTTCCAAAAATTCTAAAACTAAAGTTCTAACTAGAACCCACCTTGAGATGAGCAAGATGAAGATGATTGAGAAGATTGGATGAAGATTGATGAATGGATGATGATGATCTTGATGTTATTGAGCTTTTTCTCCTCTTTCCTCTTTTCTCTCCTTTCCTTTCCTTTCTTTCTTCTTTCCTTCAATGTTTCTATCTTTTTCTTTTGTTTGCAAAGTGAGAGAAAAAGAATATAGTAACTTAGTATTAGAAATAATACTACTAAATGTCCAAAAAAATCTCTAAAGTCCAAATTAATAAAATACCTCAGAGTCAGATAATATTAATTGGATTTATTCTAAGTTCCACAGTTACTCGAATTTATTTGTCAAATAATTTCTCAGAGTACACTGGGCTTAGTCGATCCTAATATAATATTATCCGGAGCAATAAAATACGGGATATTACATCCTCCCCCCCTTAATTAGAAATTCGCCCTCGAATTTAAAGATTACCTGAACAGATGAGGGTAAGCATCTCGCATTTCCGATTCAAGTTCCCAAGTTGCATCACCCGGATGCGTTACATCCCACTGTACCTTAACGAGAGGAATATCCTTGTTCCTTAATACTCTCGTTTCTCTTCCCACAATGCGGCTCGGTTGAGGTTCAAACGTCAAATCCGCTTCTATTTCAATAGTATCCGGTAGAATCGGCTGAAGAGGATCTGGAACAAATCTCTGAAGTTGAGATACATGGAAAACATCGTGCATTTCCGACAGAGAAGGTGGTGAGGCCAACCTGTAAGCTACTTCACCAATCCTTTCTAAGATCTGATACGGTCCCACGTATCTCGAGTTTAACTTGCATGACTTAAACGGTCCTTTCAATCTCAATCTAGGAGTAACTTTCAAAAACACATGGTCACCTTCTTCAAATTCTAAAGGTCTCCTTCGATTGTCCGCATAACTCTTTTGTCATTCTTGTGCTTGCTTAATTTTCTCGTGGATCATTCGAATCTTTTCCGTAGTCTCTTGGATGATTTCGGGTCCCAAAATTCTATCTTCGCCAATTTCCGCCCAACACAAAGGTGTTCTACATTTTCGCCCATACAATGCTTCATACGGAGCCATACCGATGCTCGCATGATAACTATTATTATAAGAAAACTCAATCAATGGTAGAAGTTCTTTCCAATTCCCTTTACTCTCTAACACATAAGCTCTCAACATATCCTCCATCGTTTGTATCGTTCTCTCAGTCTGACCATCCGTTTGTGGATGATTAGACGTGCTCAAACGCAACTCCGTCCCCATAGCTTGTTGAAAGACTTTCCAAAACCTTGAAGTAAACTTCGGATCTCTATCCGACACAATATTAGAGGGAATACCGTGCAATCTTACAATTTCTGCAATAAACAACCTCACAAGATGACTTGCCTTAAAAGTAGTCTTCACGGCCAAGAAATGCGCAGATTTCGTTAGTCGATCTACAATCACCCAAATTGAATCATAACGACCTTGCGTATGGGGCAAACCTACTGCAAAGTCCATAGAAATGCTATCCCATTTCCAAACTGGAATTTCTAAAGGTTGCAACAGACCGCCCGGTCTTTGGTGTTCAATCTTAACCTGTTGGCACACTGCACATTCTGACACATACATCGCAACATCCTTTTTCATTCCGGACCACCAATAGTCCTTCTTCAAATCCTGATACATCTTCGAAGAACCAGGATGTATCATAAAAGTACCTTTATGAGCTTCATCCAAAATGTTTCTTCTTAACATTGCATCATTCGGAACGCAAATTCTTTGGTCGAACATAATAATTCCGTCGGTAGCCTGAATAAAACCCGGTAGAAGTAACACTTCTTGCAACTTCTCATCCAACATTTGACCTTGTTGAATCTTAACTCTTAGAGTAGAATTGACATTCAAATTTCCCATAATCACACCATCTTGGGTCCACACAAACTGAAGATTAAGATCTCTAAAATTCTCCAACAATGCATACTCCAAAATCATCAATTTCGCGCTATGAACTACTTTCCGACTTAAGGCATCTGCTACCTTATTCGCTTTTCCTGGATGATACTTCAATTCTAAATCATAATCTTTTAAGTACTCCATCCATCTTCGTTGTCGCATATTTAACTCCCTTTGGTCAAATAAATATTTCAAACTCTTATGGTCACTGAACATTTCAAAACGTACACCATACAATTAATGCCGCCATACCTTTAGTGTAAAAACAACCGCTGCTAATTCCAAATCGTGAGTTAGATAATTCTGTTCATGAATTTTCAATTGTCGGGAGGCATAAGCTACAACTTGACCACCTTGCATCAGAACACCTCCCAATCCCATCTTAGAAGCATCACAAAACACTTCGTAAGAGTTGTTAAGATCAGGAATGATTAACACCAGAGTTGTTGTCAATCTCTCCTTCAATTTCATGAAACTTTGCTCACAACCCGAATCCCACTCAAAAGCAAAATCTTTACGACTAAGTTTCGTCATTGGTAAAGCCAACTGAGAGAAACCTTCGATGAACCTCCTATAGTAACCTGCCAGCCCTAAGAATCTTCTGACTTCCGAAGCATTTCTCGGCCTCTCCCAATTTATCACTGCTTCTACCTTCGACGGATCTATTGCTACACCACCTTGTGATATAACGTGACCAAGAAACTTAACTTCTGCCATCCAAAATTCACACTTACTTAATTTAGCAAAAAGTTGCTTCTCTTGCAACACGGATAACACAATTCTCAGATGTTCCTCGTGCTCTTGTGATGTACGAGAATAAATAAGAATATCATCAATGAAGATTACAACAAACTGATCCAAGTAAGCTTGAAATATACGGTTCATGTAGTCCATAAAAACAGCTGGAGCATTAGTCACACCGAAAGGCATCACTAAGAATTTGTAATGACCATAACGGGTCCTAAATGCAGTCTTAGGTACATCGGAATTCTTCACTCGGAATTGGTGATAACCCGACCTCAAATCAATCTTCGAGAACACGCAGGCTCCTTTCAATTGCTCCAAAAGGTCGTCTATCCTGGGCAAGGGATACTTGTTCTTAATGGTGACTTTATTCAGCTGACGATAATCGATACACAATCGCATTCCACCGTCTTTCTTCTTTACTAATAGAACTGGAGCTCCCCACGGTGAAACACTTGGTCTAACAAAATGCTTTGCCATAAGCTCTTCTAATTGATCCTTTAATTCCCTTAACTCCCTTGGTGCCATCCGATACGGAGAAACGGATATAGGAGCCGTTCCCGGTACCAGGTTAATAGAAAATTCCACTTCCCTCTCCGGAGGAAGAGAAGTGACATCTTCGGGGAAAACTTCGGAAAACTCGCAAACTATAGGAATGTTCGAAACTTGAAGGTCGCTACTCCCTTCCTTAGTGAGAACCAACAGCACAGATTTCTCTTCTTCAAACAATAGATTTATCATACCAACCGTACCTTCTAGAATAGTTGTTAAAACATCCTTTGGTGTAGCCTCAACAGAAGAAATGATGATAAGCTTCTCCTCACACCCAATAAACACTGAATTAACAGAAAGCCAATCCATTCCCAAAACGACATCAACTTTCTTAAGCGGTAGACAAATAAGATCAATCTGAAAAACTCTACCGTCCACAGACAAAACACAGTTTTCACACATCAACGGTGTTTCAACTATTTCATCCATGGCGGTAGTGACCACCATAGGAGGAGACAAAGGAATGGACCGTAACCCATGTCGCTTCATACACTGCATCGATACAAAAGAATGTGTAGCTCCGCAATCAAACAAAACCAAACAAGGAAATCCGTTAACAAAGCACGTACCAGCAATTAAGGAATTGTCACTCTTCTTCTTCCTTGCATCTAAGGTATAAACCCTCCCTTGTGTCTGAGTCCTATTCTGAGGACAATTTTTCTTCATTTGACCCACCTTCTAACACTGAAAGCACTTTACCCCTTCATAACCACACCTTCCGAGATGATTCCTGCCACAAGTGCGACACACGGGAGGTGTACTCGCCCTTGTATCTTGTACCTGTTTCCCCTTGAAGGATTGTGGCCTAGGTCTAAATGGTTGATTAGACCTTCCACGATCACCTTGAGTTACCCGACTTGCTACACTTTCATCTTGAACCTTTTTCAAACTATGCTCCACCACATAACATTGTCTTAACATTTCGACATAAGTAGTAGATTCTCGTTGAGACATGCTATGTGAAATTTCAGCCCTTAAACCAAACAGAAACTGATCAATCTTCCACCTCTCATCAGGAGCATACATGGCTTGTCTAGAATAAGCGGCCATAGTTTCAAATTTCTCAGCATTAATTGTTGAAACTCAAATTCCTTCTGATATCTCAAGGAACTTGGAAAATATTTCTCCATAAAAGTTACCTTAAACTGTTCCCATACCTTCGGTACCTCTTGAATTGTCATTAAAGCTGAAGCGCTCTCCCACCACCTCATGGCAGGACCCTTCAACAAGTGGGAAGCAAAGACGACCTTGTTCTCCTCACTGCACTGAACTATTTGGAAAACGCGTTCCATACCTGATATCCATTCATGAGCCTTCACTGGGTCTAACCCTCCCGGAAATTCCAGAGGATTCAAATGAATGAAATCCATAAAATTTCCTCCTGCAACCTCAGGAACAACCACTGGAGGATGTATACCACCCGTCATCCACTGAACCATTTGTTGCATAAACTGATTTTGTTGTTGCTGCATCTGCTGCATGAATTGATACAACAGAGCATTCCCTTCGCCAACCGGCAGATTAGTCCCTGCTGGAGCATTTCTCGGTCTACCACGATTGTTTCTGCGCCCGTTAGCCATGTTCCTGAATGTCATACAGATAGGATTAAGTTGATCAGGCTCAATACCATAAATATAACACGTAAGACCAAGGGCGACACAACACATATGAAATGGAAAGAAAATACTCATACTATTTCATGGCTGGGCGACACAACACATATGAAATGGAAAGAAAATACTCATACTATTTCATGGCTAGGTCGAGGATATGACCTGCTCTGATACCAACAGTAACACCCATATATAGAATCCATACATCAAAGCATAAATTATATATATGAATCCAAGTATTTGGTATTGAAATACAATAAGTTCCTAGTTAACACATTATACACATAAATGCCTCTAATACATAACACTAAAAGTCTAAGGCATTACATATACAAGATGTTCCAAAATGATAAAATCTAAGAACTAGATCATAACAATGATCTCAAAATAACAACATAGCGGAAGCTACCCATCAACAAGTAAAGAAAAGATCAAACAACCTTGTCCTTACCCTTCTCGGAACCTGAAACACCTGAAATACATCAACCACGTGGGGTGAGATACATTAAATCTCAGTGAGTTCCCTATCTTATGGATTCTCTCGGATTATTCACGGATCTAACAATCCTAACTCAAGTCCGGGGAAGGGAAGGACTCTTGAGTTCACACTTGATAATCTCACACTATATGGAAACATGACATGAGTTCACTAACCCACCACATCATTAATCGATAACCGGTACCAAGGTATCTCTTATTCTCGTCCGCTTCTACGTCTAGAAGGCGACCCGAGTCATAGATCCTTGTAGTTACTTGGTATACAATTGGATTCGGGATCATCGGCCTGTTAACCGTGAACCATCACTTCTCATGGTCTGTTAACCATCACAAGTCTTGTAACCATTGCATAGGCTTCCAATTGTACTACACGTAGGGAATCAAACCTACCAAGTAATCCTGCCTGCACTTCAGAGGAGCTCGAGACTCATGAAGGCCTTTCAAGGGCAACTCAAAATAAAATGGTTACGATTACATGATCACACAACAAAATAATGTATTCGACAATGCCTAGGCCATAATGCCTCAAGGCCTTTCTTGTCCTTCAAACCACAAAGTGAACCTCATGTTCCATACTAGTGTTCCACTCTCGACTAGGCCAATACCGGCAAGTATTCACTTTCTTACAACACGTGCCCAAGTATTGCCATCTAGAGTTGTCTAACATTCCTAGTTCTTCCTAGGTTTTCTTTTTGTCAAGGTTGATGTTTTTCTCGCTCTTCCTATTTCATTTTACATTAACATGTATATTCACTCACAACATGTTAAACAATAATAGGATAGGCAAAACACATCATAATCGCATAATAGAATAATATACCACAATTTAAAACATAATTATATCACTTTCGAACTTTCCCGACTATTTAATCGGTCATTAAATTCGACATATATCAGCTCCATTTCATAGAATATTTCCTTAGCTTCACATCGATATAAAGAACGCTTAAATCGGACACCCGAGTAAAAAGTTATGAATTTTAGAAAATATTTTCCAAAAGTTACAATGTTAATCGGTTAACACATTTGGTTAACCGGTTAACCCTGTTGCAGAAGCCAAAAACTCTGTTTTTAATCACACATTTCCAACCCAAACTCATTCAATTCATGATCAAACTTCATAACAACTATAAACAGATGATTTCACACATATATTGAGCATGCTACATAATTTATAACACATTTCAACCGTTAGAACATCAATTCCAATAATTCTAACCTAACTCAAACATTTCCAAAAATTCTAAAACTAAAGTTCTAACTAGAACCCACCTTGAGATGAGCAAGATAAAGATGATTGAGAAGATTGGATGAAGATTGATGAATGGATGATGATGATCTTGATGTTCTTGAGCTTTTTCTCCTCTTTCCTCTTTTCTCTCCTTTCCTTTCCTTTCTTTCTTCTTTCCTTCAATGTTTCTATCTTTTTCTTTTGTTTGCAAAGTGAGAGGAAAAGAATATAGTAACTTAGTATTAGAAATAATACTACTAAATGTCCAAAAAAATCTCTAAAGTCCAAATTAATAAAATACCTCAGAGTCAGATAGTATTAATTGGATTTATTCTAAGTTCCACAGTTACTCGAATTTATTTGTCAAATAATTTCTCAGAGTACACTGGGCTTAGTCGATCCCAATATAATATTATCCGGAGCAATAAAATACGGGGTATTACAACCGTGAAAATGAACTTCCATACGCGTATTTCCCTAAAATCCCCTTGCCATACGCGTATGGGCAGAGGAAACCCAGAATTTTTCCTGCAGAATTTTCTGCTATGGATTTCACAATTCCAACCCCAAAATTCCTCTTTTTCGCAACCAAAACACTCAAAACATGTTATAAACATAACAACAAGTATATTACGCAGTTTATATCGAATTTCAGCAGTTAGATTCATGATTCTATTGCAAAATTACTCATTTCTCACGATATCAAAACTAACTCTAAACTCATGAAACTCTACAACTAAAGTGTCTATCTAGAACCCACCTGGTTTACAAGATGAGGATGATGAAGCTGAGATGAAAAGATGAATATGGGTTGATGATTCTTGCCCTTGTGCTCTTCGAAAAATTTTCTCTTCTTTTTCCTTCTCTTCACTTTCTCTCTCCAATGTTACTAACTTTGGCAAATTAGGAAAAAGGAAAAAGATAAAGAGAAAACATTAATTATTAATACTACTAATTGTCCAAATTATCTAAAATGCACCAATTAACAAAACTCCAAGTTAAATAAAATTAATATAATCAGTTCCGATTTCATCAGTTTACTCTAAATATTTTTATCCAATAATTGCTTAGAGTACACCGGAACCCAATTGATCATAATAATATTGTCCAGAGCGTTCACAAATTCCAGGGTATTACCGCATGATTTAGAATTGGCGGCAGTTGTGTTTACCTTGAAAATGTGGCGCCACTATTTTTATGGTGTACGTTTTGAGATGTTTAGCGACCACAAGAGCTTAAAGTACCTCTTTGATCAGAAAGAGTTGAACATGCGTCAAAGGAGGTGGATGGAGTATTTGAAGGATTATGATTTGGAGCTAAAATACTATCACGCCTATATATATATATACATACATGAATAATACGTTTGGTACTGAAATATATTTGTACAAGTTCCTAGTTAACACATTGTGTACATTAAATGCCCTAAATACAAAGTTCTAAAGCCTACGGCATAACGTATACAAGATGTCCCAAAATTTACTAAGAACTAGATCAATATAATGATCTCAAAATAAAATGCCATAGCGGAAGCCATGCCATCTCAAAAACCACGATCCGTAAGGAAAAGTCAAACCACTTTGTCCTTACCCTTCACCGAACCTGCAGAACCTGTGATGTAAACAACAACAGTGGGGTGAGATACATCAAATCTCAGTGTGTTCCCTATCTTATAGTCCTCTCGGCTTTACAAGGTTCTAATAAGCCCAACTCAAGTCAAAGGGAAGGGAAATGACTTTGAGTACACACACGATATAAATACATACACACTCGTGAGCCTGTTAACTCACAAAAGTACCAAAGTAAGTTCTGAACCTGTTACTCCAGAATCTCACAAATCAATAACCGTACAAAGGTATCCCCTATTCCCGTCCACTTCTACGTCTAGAAGACGACCCGAGTCATGGATCCTTGTATTTACTTGGCATACGAATTGGATTCGGGATCATTGGTCCGTACACCGTGATCCGTCACTTCACACGGCTCGTACACCGTCACAAGTCTCTTTACCCGTAGGCTCCAATTATACTATACGCAGGAATCAAACCTGCCAAGTAATTGTGCATACGTTTCAGAGGAGGTTCTCGAGTCTCATGAAACTACACCGCAAGATAAACCGGTTATTATTACTAGACACACGCCTATCCGACAATTATTCACGGTGATATTCCTCACTCTACCTATTCATATTTTAACATGCATACATATTCCAACATGTCTAACAATAAGATCATAGGCAAGATATATCATAGTTGCACAATAGAATAATATCCGACAAGTAAAACATAATATACCACTTTTGGAATTCCTCTGATTATTTAATCGGGTAGTAAAATTAACATTTTTCACCTCCATTGTATCGAATGTTTTCTTAGCTTCACAACGATATAAAGAACTCTTAAATCGGATAAACGAGTCAAAAGTTATAGATTTTTGAAGAAAGGAAAATATTTGGTCCCAAGCAGATTCGCCTGGCGAATCTGGATTTCGCCTGGCTAGTCTGCATTCGCCAGTTCTTCGCCAGTGCTTCGTCTGGCTAATCTCCCTTCCGCCAGCCCTTCACCTGGCGAGACAGTGGCGAGACTCCAATTTTAGAAAAACACAAAAGTTCCAGTAGCTAACACAATTCTGTCTCATCAAATTCGCCTAGCGAATATGAATTCCGCCTGGCGAATCCCTTCCGCCAGCACTTCGCCTGGCGAGATGGTGGCGAGACTTAATCCGCCTAGCGAATCTGGAATTCGCCTGGCGAATCGCACCAGAACCAGAATTCTTCCCTTACGGGTTCCATGGTTCCAAAGCTACAAATTCACCATTTCTCAACCCAAATCGATTCCAAACAGCACAAACAATCATAATTAATGTTCATAAGCATAGAATGATCATACTACACAATTTATACCGATTTCTAACCGTTAGATTATCGATTTTCAAAGATTCTAACCTAACTCAAATATCTCCAAAACTCTAAAACTAATGTTCTAACTAGAACCCACCTCTAGTAAGATGAAGATGAAGATGATGGTGAAGAAGATGAGATGAATTGATGAAGGATTGATGATGATTTTCTCTTGAAACTTGAATTTCTTCTCTTTTTCCTCTTCTCCACTTTTCTCTCCTTCCTTTTCTTTCTTTCTTACTTCTCTTACTATCTTTTTCTTTTTATGTGGAAAATGGGAGGAAAAGAAAACATATAGTAACTATCATTAATAAATAATACTACTAAATGTCCAAAAAGTCACTTAAGTCCAAATACTCAAATATCTCAAAGTCAGATATTATTAATTGGATTTACTCTAAGTTCAACAGTTACTCTAATTATCTCTGCAGATAATTTCTCAGAGTAAATTGGGACTCAGTTCATCACAACTAATATTATCCAGAGTAAAATAAATTTACGGGGTATTACAAATACCATCCAAGAAAAGCAAATAAAGTGGCGGATGCATTGAGCGGGAAGGTGTTGCATAATGTCGAGTTGATGATGCTAGAGTATACTTTATTGGAAAAATTTCGAGATCTTAATCTTCAATTTGTTTGGACTCCTAATGGTGTGATTATGGGAAATTTGAATATCAATTCTACTCTTAGGGAAGAAATCCAACAAGGACAAAGGTTAGATGAGAAGTTACAAGAAGTGTTAGTACAACCGGGTTTTGTGCGAGCTACCGACGAAATTATTTTGTTTAACCAAAGGATTTGTGTTTCGGATAACACGGAGTTAAAAAAGAGAATTTTGGAAGAAGCGCATAAGGGTGCTTTTACTATACATCCGGGGTCTTCAAAGATGTATCAAGATTTAAAGAGGGACTATTGGAGGTGCGGGATGAAAAAGGATATTACGGTATACGTGTCGGAATATGTAGTGTGTCAACAAGTGAAGATCGAACACCAAAGACCAGGTGGCTTGTTGCAACCTTTAGAAATTCCGGTATGGAAGTGGGATAGTATTTCTATGGACTTCGCTGTTGGACTACCCTGTACTTAGAGTGGTTATGATTCGATTTGGGTAATTGTGGATCGGTTAATGAAATATGTGCATTGAGTAGAAATGTGTTGTTGTATAGCGGGATAAAGCAATAAAGCTATTGTATCATTGAAATTATAAAAAATAATAAAAGATGTACGTGAAATAGTTGTTCAGTCGTTGAATGTAGAAAGATCAAATTAAAAAGATGAATTGTTCTGTTTATTATTTAAAATTTGTATCAAATTATAACCGCAACTAATTCAGGAACCAATATCACTTGTTAGTAGTGGCGCTAAAAAGAGTTGAATTAGTATAGAATTTTTAAATGGAAAAATTGTCTATCACAAACTAATTTTATTAGGTGAAAATTGTGAAAAATTTTCTTCACAAATATTTCGATAAAAGTAAATTATTTTTTTTTTGAGAAAAATTAACATTTCGTTTCGAATATGAGATTTCAGTTAAATACTTTTGTGTCACGTAAAAATTTTAAGGCACTCCTTCATTTTAACTTCATTATTGTTATATAAATAAAATATTTTAGAAATGTGTTGTTTTTAAATTTATCTTGTTTTTATAGTTATTATGTATTTAAATATCACAATAAAATATGTAAAAATATTTATTAATATAAATATGTACCAGTGAAAAGTTTCAATTTTTATTTATTTATACATTTAAATAAAAGAGAAAAACTAAATAAAAAAAACCCTTAAATCAAGTAAGTTTCAATGATGACTCCATCTCTGACAACCTCGTGCCAACTTTATCTCACCTTCATAAGTACAAAATGCTTACCCTTTTTTCACTATCATATTTTTTTACATTCTTGATGACGCATCGCTGAATACCATCCAAGAATGTGTTGGTTTCGGCTTAATGGGCATCATCTTTGTTAGAAAATATACAAATTGCTTGGCTTTCAATGCTTTTCTAGCTTCAAATTTTACATCAAATTCTGACAACTCGACATACCATTTTTTAAATCTTCTTGCAAGGTCCTGTTGATGGTGGATTTGCTTCAGCGGGAGATCAATTCTTACTATTATGGTGTGAGTTACAAATTAACGTCATAGTTTTGTTGTAAAGCCCACATATATATACATGCATCAAATCATATATTATACATGAATAATACTTTTGGTACTGAAATACACAATAAGTTCCTAGTGAACACATTATACACATACATGCCCAAAAAGCCTAATATAAAAAACTACGGCATAGTATATCTACAAGATGTTCCAAAGACAAAATACTAAGAAATAGATCACTAATGATCTCAAAACTCCAGAACGGAAGCAAAGCCATCAGGTAAGTAAGGATAATCACACGGCCTTATCCTTACCCTTCACAGAACCTACAGTACCTATGATGTAAACAACAACAGTGGGGTGAGATACATCAAATCTCTGTGAGTTCAATTTCTTAGAGTCCTCTCGGCTCTACAAGGTTCTAATAGACCTAACTCAAGTCAAAAGGGAACAGAAGTGATGTTGAGTACACACACACTATATGGAAACATGCTATGAGTTCATCAACTCACAATATCACTAATCGGTAACCACAGCAAGGCATCCCCTTTTCCCGTCCGCTTCTACGTCTAGAAGTCGACCCGAGTCATGGATCCTTGAAACCTACTTGACATACTAATGGATTCGGGTTCTACGGGCCATTAACCGTTATGAACCGTCACTTCACACGGGCCATTAACCGTCACAAGCATACGCTCCCAGAGTGCCATTCGTACTGCAAGCGGGAATCAAACCTGCCAAGTAGTTGTGCACATGTTTTAGAGGAGCTCGAGACCCATGAAACGCACTCGCAAAAATAACTGGTTACGATTACGTGATCGCACACAAACGTGATCGTATTCGACAATCACAAGGCCATTATGCCTTATCACAACCAAACGGTTAACACGCATGCTCCATACTAGTGTTTAATCATTCTATATTTTCCTGACATTTCATATGGTAATGCTCCTCACTCTACCTATTCCATATTTTGACATGCAAACATTTTCAACAACAATTACTCACCACTAAACGATAAAAAAACGAAAAAACCACACTATTCCAAAAATCCTGACATAATTTAATCGGCCAACAACCTTAAAACCATTTTCACAAGAAAGTACATTCTGTTAGCTTTCCAATGATATCAAGAATATTAAAAACGGATAAACGAGTCAAAAGTTATGGACATAACGAAAAATAGTATCGCGAGAAAACACAATTTTACAATTTTCCTGACGGTACGCGTATTGCCTGGTGCCGTACGCGTACTGCCCAGTTGGCTCGCCCAGCCATACGCGTATTGCCCAAGGTGATACACGTATGGGCAGAGCCTGTTTTCCCTTAAAAATTCCATTTTTTCCTCCAATACGCGTATTGTCCAAACCATACGCGTATTGCCTCCTCCATACGCGTAACGCCCAAAATCCTTCACTTCCATACGCGTATTGCCCAACTCAATTCGCGTATGGCCGTGTGTGTTACGCGTACGGACAGGTGAAACCCAGAAATTTTCCTGCAGAAAAGTTCTGCTACAGGTTGATCAAAAACAACCCTAAAATCCCATTTTTCTCAGCTAAAATACACCAAAACATGTTATAATTATCACAACCAGTATGATACACAATCAATTAACGAATTTCAGCACATAGATTATGATTCTATTGTAAAAATTTCTCATTTCCTAACAATATCAACTAACTCTAAAACTCACTAAAACTATATTCTAAGGAGTCTAACTAGAACCCACCTGGATTACAAGATGAGGAGGTTGAAGCTGAGATGAAAAGATGAAGATTGGTTGATGATTCAAGTCCTAGAGCTCTTGAGGAATTTTCTCTTCTTTTCCCTTCCTTTTCCTTCTCTTCCTTTTCTTTCTCTAATGTTTCTATCTTTTCTCAAATAAGGAAAATGGATAGAAAATGTACATAGAAAACATTAATTGGCAATACTACTAATTATCCAAATTATCTCAAATGCACCAATTAGTAAAATTCAAAGTTAAATAATATTAATCTAATCAAATTTCCGAGTTCTTCGGTTTACTCTAATTACTTTATCCAATTATTGCTCAGAGTACCTCGAAACCCAGTTGCTCCTAATAATATTATTCAAAATGGTTCACAGAAATTATGGGGTATTACATCCTCCCCCCCTTAAATAGAAATTCGCCCACGAATTTAAAACAATTTCCTGAAAAGATGAGGATAGACCTCCCGCATTTCTGATTCCAATTCCCAAGTTGCATCGCCCGGATGCGTCTCGTCCCACTGGACCTTAACAAGAGGAATTTCTTTATTCCTTAACACTTTAATTTCTCTTCCTGTGATACGACTCGGCTGAGGCTCAAATGTAAAATCAATTTCTATCTCAATTGTATCTGGTAAAACTGGATGAAGAGGATCTGGAACAAATTTCCGAAGTTGAGACACATGAAAAACGTCGTGAATTTCTGACAGAGAAGGCGGTAAGGCTAATCTGTAGGCTACTTCACCAATTCTTTCCAAAACCTGATACGGTCCCACGTATCTTGGACTTAATTTCCGCAATTTAAATGGTCATTTCAATCTCAATCTCGGAGTAACCTTCAAAAATACATCATCACCCTCATCAAATTCCAATGGTCTCCTACGGTTGAGCTTTTCTGGCGGTCTTGGGCTTGTTTAATCTTTTCCCAAATCATTCTAATCTTTTCCGTGGTCTCGTGAATAATCTCGGGTCCCAAAATTCTATCATCGCCAACCTCCGTCCAACACAATGGCGTTCGACACTTCCTACCATACAACGCCTCATAAGGTGTCATACCAATGCTTGCATGATAACTGTTATTATAAGGGAATTCGATCAACGACAAAAGTTCTCTCCAATTTCCCCCACTTTCAAGCACACAAGCTCTTAACATGTCCTCCATGGTTTGTATTGTCCGTTCCATCTGACCGTCCATTTGCGGATGATTTGACGTACTCAAACACAACCTCGTTCCCATGGCTTGTTGAAAAGCTCTCCAAAATCTGGAAGTAAATTTTGGATCTCTATCCGAAACAATACTAGTAGGAATACCATGCAATCTTACTATCTCTGAAATAAATAACCTTACAAGATGACCCGCCTTGTAGGTAGTCTTCACAGCTAAGAAATGCGCAGATTTCGTTAACCGGTCCACAATTACCCAAATTGAATCATAGCCACCCTGCGCACGGGGTAATCCCACTGCGAAGTCCATTGAAATACTATCCCATTTCCATATCAGAATTTCTAAAGGTTGCAACAAGCCACCCAGCCTTTGGTGCTCAATCTTCACTTGTTGGCACACCGCACATTCCGACACATACACCGCAATATCTCTTTTCATCCCGGACCACCAATAGTCCCTCTTTAAATCTTGATACATCTTCGAAGCACCAGGATGTATCGTAAAAGTACCCTTATGCGCTTCCTCCAAAATCCTTCATTTTAACTCCGTGTTGTCCGGAACACAAATCCTTTGGTTAAACGAAATGACTCCGTCGGTAGTTCGCACAAAACCCGGTTTAGTCACCAATTCTTGTAACTTTTCATCTAACCCTTGCTCTTGTTGGATTTCTTCCCTAAGAGTGGAGATGATATTTAAATTTCCCATAACCACACAATCAGGAGTCCAATTAAATTGAAGATTTAGGTCTCTAAACTTTTCCGTTAAGGCATACTCTAACATCATCAACTCGGCACTATGCAACACTTTCCTGCTTAAAGCATCCGCCACCTTATTCGCTTGACCCGGATGGTACTTTAACTCCAGGTCATAATCCTTCAAATATTCCATCCATCTCCTCTGACGCATATTAAATTCTTTCTGATCAAATAAGTACTTTAAGCTTTTGTGGTCACTAAACATCTCAAAACGCACACCATACAAGTAGTGACGCCGCACTTTCAGGGTAAAAACAACTGCCGCCAATTCTAAATCATGCGTTGGGTAATTCTCTTCATGGACTTTCAACTGTCGTGAAGCATAAGCCACTACATGTCCCTCCTGCATTAACACTCCGCCTAAACCCTTCTTCGATGCATCACAATATACCTCATACGACTTGCTAGAATCAGGAATAACCAAAACAGGAGCGGTAGTCAATCTCTCCCTCAAACTCCTAAATCTTCTTTCACAAGCCGAATCCCACTCATACGGATAATCCTTCCGCGTAAGTCTCGTCAATGGTAAAGCCAACTGCGAAAACCCCTTGATAAACCTTCTGTAGTACCCGGCCAATCCCAAGAAACTTCTAACTTCAGAAGCATTCTTCGGTCACTCCCAATTAATCACTACTACAACTTTTGATAGATCGACTGCTACACCTCCCTGGGATATGACATGACCAAGAAAATTGACCTCAGACATCCAAAACTCACACTTACTTAACTTAGCAAAAAGTTGCTTCCCTTGCAAAATGGATAAAACGATTCTTAAGTGTTCTCCGTGCTCTTGAGTATCACGAGAATAAATAAGAATGTCATCAATGAAAATCACCACCAATTGGTCCAAGTAAGGTTGGAATATCCGATTCATATAATCCATGAAAACTGCCGGAGCATTCGTCACACCGAAAGGCATTACCAAAAATTCATAATGACCATAACGGGTTCTAAACGCAGTCTTTGGTACATCGGAACTCTTCACACAAATCTAATGATAACCCGACCGTAGATCAATCTTCGAGAACACACAGGCTCCTTTCAATTGATCTAATAGGTCGTCTATCCTTGGTAATGGATAGTTATTCTTGATGGTGACCTTATTCAACTGACGGTAGTCAATACACAATCACATTCCACCATCCTTTTTCTTTACCAATAACACTAGAGCTCCCCAGGGTGAAACACTGGGTCGAACAAAATGCTTAGCCAACAACTCTTCCAATTGGTCCTTTAATTCTCTTAATTCGAGTGGTGCCATCCGATACGGAGAAACGGATATTGGATCCGTTGCCGGTATCAGTCAATAGAGAATTCCACTTCCCGCTCCAGAGGTAGAGAAGTGATATCCTCGGGGAAAACCTCAGGAAAGTCACAAACTACCGGAATACTCATAACTGGGATGTTATTACTTTCCTCCTTAGTAAGAATCAAAAGAACAGACTTTTCTTCCTCAAACAAGAAATTAATCATTCCAACCGTACCTTCTAAGATAGTAGTTAACACATCCTCCGAAGTGGCCTCGGCAGATGGAATAATGATCAGTTTTTCCTCACACCCAATAAACACCGAATTAGCAGAAAGCCAATCCATTCCCAGAACAACATCCACTTTCTTAAGCGGCAAACAAATAAGATCAATCTGGAAAACTCTTTCATTCACCGATAATACACAATTTTCACACATCAACGGTGTCTCTACAATCTCATCCATGGCAGTAGTAACCACCATAGGAGGAAACAAAGGAGCAGCTTGCAACCCAAGTCGCTTCACGCAACGCGTGGACACGAAAGAATGCGTTGCCCCATAATCAAATAAAACAAAACAAGGATGTCCATTTACGAAACACGTACCCGCAATCAAGGAATGGTCACCCTTTGCTTTCCTTGCATCCAAGGTATACACTCGGCCGATATTCTTCACTTGTGCTTGATTCCTACCCTGAGGACAATCCCTTGCCAAGTGGCCCACCTTTTGGCACTGATAACACCTCACACCTTCGATACCACACCGTCCGTAATGATTCCGACCACAAGTACGACACACCGGAGGTGCGTTGGTCCTAGAATTTTGAACCTGTTTTCCCTTAAAAGCTGGTTGCCTTTGCCTAAACTGTTGATTCAATCTTCCACGGTCACTTTGAGTTGCCCTGCTCAAATCTCCTTCCATCTGTACCTTTTTCAAACTATGTTCCGCAACATAACACTGTCGTAACAATTCAGCATAGCTAGTAAACTCTCTCTGAGATACACTGTGTGAAATTTCAGCCCTTAAACCAAACACAAACTGATCGATCTTCCACCTCCCATTAGGAACATACATAGCCTTCCTAGAATAAGCAGCCATAACCTCGAACTTTTCAGCATAAGAAGCCACAGTCAAGTTACCTTGCCTCAATTGTTGAAACTCGAATTCCTTCTGAGACCTCAAAGAACTTGGAAAATATTTCTCCATAAAAGTTATCTTAAACTGCTCCCATACCTTTGGTACCTCTTGAATTGTCATTAAGGCGGAAGCACTTTCCCACCACCACATGGCAGGACCCTTCAGCAAATGAGAAGCGAAGACCACTTTGTTTTCCTCACTGCACTGAATGATTAGGAAAATCCGTTCCATACCTGATATCCATTCATGAGCTTTTACTAGATCTAACCATCCCAGAAATTCCAGAGGATTCATACGGATGAAATCCCTAAAGGTTCCCCCTGCAGCCTCTGGTACCACCACTGGAGGGTGCACACCACCAGCCATTTGTTGTACCATTTGTTGCACAAACTGATTCTGCCGTTGCTGCATCTGTTGCATAAATAGGTATAAAGGAGCATTTCCCTCGTCACCCGGCGGATTAGTCCCTGCTGGAGTGGTTCTTGGTTTACCATGGTTGTTTCTGCGCCTGTCAGCCATGTTCCTGAATTTCATACAGATAGGATTAAGTTGATCAGACTCAATACCATAAATATAACAGACAAGACCAATGGCGACACGCCGCATATGAAACGGAAAGAAAACTTTTTCTATTTCATGGCTAGGTCGAGGATACGACCTGATCTAATACCAACTGTAAAGCCCACATATATATACATGCATCAAATCATATATTATACATGAATAATACTTTTGGTACTGAAATACACAATAAGTTCCTAGTGAACACATTATACATATACATGCCCAAAAAGCCTAATACAAAAAACTATGGCATAATATATCTACAAGATGTTCCAAAGACAAAATACTAAGAACTAGATCACTAATGATCTCAAAACTCCAGAACGGAAGCAAAGCCATCAGGTAAGTAAGGATAATCACACGGCCTTATCCTTACCCTTCGCGGAACCTGCAGTACCTGTGATGTAAACAACAACAGTGGGGTGAGATACACCAAATCTCAGTGAGTTCCCTATCTTAGAGTCCTCTCGGCTCTACAAGGTTCTAATAGACCTAACTCAAGTCAAAAGGGAAGGGAAGTGACGTTGAGCACACACACACACACTATATGGAAACATGGGATGAGTTCATCAACTCACAATATCACTAATCGGTAACCACACCAAGGCATCCCCTTTTCCCGTCCGTTTCTACGTCTAGAAGTCAACCCCAATCATGGATCCTCGAAACCTACTTGACATACGAATGGATTCGAGTTCTACGGGCCATTAACCGTTATGAACCGTCACTTCACACGGGCCATTAGCCGTCACAAGCATACGCTCCCAGAGCGCCATTCGTACTGCACGCGGGAATCAAACCTGCCAAGTAGTTGTGCACATGTTTCAGAGGAGCTCGAGACCCATGAAACGCACTCACAAAAATAACTGGTTACGATTACGTGATCGCACACAAACGTGATCGTATTCGATAATCACAAGGCCATTATGCCTTATCACAACCAAACGGTTTACACGCATGCTCCATACTAGTGTCTAATCAATCTATATTTTCCTGACATTTCTTATAGTAATGCTCCTCACTCTAACTATTCCATATTTTGACATGCATACATAGTCAACAACAATTACTCACCATTAAACGATAAAAAAAATGACAAAACCACACTATTCCAAAAATCCCGACATAATTTAATCGGCCAACAACCTTAAAACCATTTTCATAAGAAAGTACATTCTGTTAGCTTTCCAATGATATCAAGAATATTAAAAACGGATAACCGAGTCAAAAGTTATGGACATAACGAAAAATAGTATCGCGAGAAAACACAATTTTACAATTTTCCTGATGGTACGCATATTTCCGGGTGCCATACACATACTGCCCAGTTGGCTCGCCCAGCCATACGCGTTTTGCCCAAGGTGATACGCATATGGGCAGAGGTTGTTTTCCCTTAAAAATTCCATTTTTTCCTCCAATACGCGTATTGTCTAAACCATACGCGTATTGCCTCCTCCATACGCGTAACGCCCAAAATCCTTCACTTCCATACGCGTATTGCCCAACTCAATACGTGTATGGCCGTGTGTGTTACGCGTACAGACAGGTGAAACCCAGAAATTTTCCTGCAGAAACGTTCTGCTACGGGTTGATCAAAAACAAACCCAAAATCCCATTTTTCTCAGCTAAAATACACTGAAACATGTTATAATTATCGCAACCAGTATGATACACAATCAATTAACGAATTTCAGCACATAGATTATGATTCTATTGTAAAAATTTCTCATTTCCTAACAATATCAACTAACTTTAAAACTCACTAAAACTATATTCTAATGAGGAGGTTGATGCTGAGATGAAAAGATGAAGATTGGTTGATGATTCAAGTCCTAGAGCTCTTGAGGAATTTTTCTCTTCTTTTCCCTGTCTTTTCCTTCTCTTCCTTTTCTTTCTCTAATGTTTCTATCTTTTCTAAAATAAGGAAAATGGAAAGAAAATGTACATAGAAAACATTAATTGGCAATACTACTAATTATCCAAATTATCTCAAATGCACCAATTAATAAAATTCCAAGTTAAATAATATTAATCTAATCAAATTTCCGAGTTCGTCGGTTTACTCTAATTACTTTATCCAATAATTGCTCAGACTACCCCGGAACCCAGTTGATCCTAATAATATTATTCAAAATGGTTCACAGAAATTATGGGGTATTACATTTGTCGATGCAGTTATAATCATAAATTTAATTTGATGAAACAATAAATAATATACAAAATTTTAATTTTTGGAATTGATATTGTATTTATTTATTATAAACATATAGAATTATATTGTTTCTAAATTTATGTTGTTTTATACTTAATATAAATTTAATTTAAACAGTCAATTATTTATAAATTGTGAAGTTTCACTGGTTGTTTGTTTACATTAATATACCTAAATTTAATTTTTACAGCCAAATATGTATACATTAACTTTTTGGATTTATTTATAAAAATAAAAATTAAATATATCTAAATTACATAAAATATTTGTTGTCATTTGGTCTTATATGTTTTATTACTTCTGTAAGAATAAACAATCACTTTTATTTAAAATATATAATATTTTCAAAATGCGCATTATTTTATATAGGATAGGCCATTTTGTTTCCCGCCATTACAAAAAAAATTCCAACTTTGTCAATCTAAATGTGTTTGACTGATTGTGCTAAAATAATATAAAAATATTGCATTTATATTCAATACTAATATTACTAAAGTCGTCTTTAATAATATTTTATAAAATACAATTATCTATGATATCTATATAATAAGAACACAATGTTAGCCATTCATCATACAATACATAATGGCATTTCAGATATTTCAATCTTATGTTTTGGGAATTATATGCATTTCACTGGTCACGGTCTCAAGTAAGAGCAATGTTAGTTTTGTCATGTGAGGTTCATTTTCCATTAATATTTTGTGCACGAATATAAATTTTAACATTGAGTTGGTCCAGGGTTCAATAATAATTTGGGGAGTCCAACAGGAGAGCTTTTTATAAAAGACTGTTTAATTGGTGAACCAGGACCTCCACAAGTTTGTTGTGTATCACAATGCCCTACACAAAGTTGTCCCTCAGATTGCAGTGCCAAAGGATTTACTAAGGGTGAATTCTGTACACCTATACATGGAGTAGAAATGTGTTGTTGAATAGCGGGATAAAGCAATAAAGCTATTGTATCATTGAAATTATAAAAAATAATAAAAGATGTACGTGAAATAGTTGTTCAGTCGTTGAATGTAGAAAGATCAAATGAAAAAGATGAGTTGTTCTGTTTATTATTTAAAATTTGTATCAAATTATAACCGCAACTAATTTAGGAACAAATATCACTTGTTAGTAGTGGCGCTAAAAAGAGTTGAATTAGTACAGAACTTTTAAACGGAAAAATTGTCTATCACAAACTAATTTTATTGAGTGAAAATTGTGGAAAATTTTCTTCACAAATATTTTGATAAATGTAAATTTTTTTTTTTTGAGAAAAATTAAAATTTCGTTTCGAATATGAGATTTCAGTTAAATACTTTTGTGTCACGTAAAATTTTTAAGGCACTCCTTCATTTTAACTTCATTATTGTTATATAAATAAAATATTTTAGAAATGTGTTGTTTTTAAATTTATCTTGTTTTTATAGTTATTATGTAATTAAATATCACAATAAAATATTTAAAAAATTTTATTAATATAAATTTGTACCAGTGAAAAGTTTGAATTTTTATTTATTTATACATTTAAATAAAAGAGAAAAACTAAATAAAAAAAACCCTTAAATCAAGTAAGTTTCAATGATGACTCCATCTCTGACAACCTCATGCCAACTTTATCTCACCTTCATAAGTACAAAATGCTTACCCTTTTTTCACTATCATATTTTTTTACATTCTTGATGACGCATCGCTGAATACCATCCAAGAATGTGTTGGTTCCGGCTTAACGGGCATCATCTTTGTTAGAAAATATACAAATTGCTGGGCTTTCAATGCTTTTCTATCTTCAAATTTTACATCAAATTCTGACAACTCGACATACCATTTTTTAAATCTTCCTGCAAGGTCCTGTTGATGGTGGATTTGCTTCAGCAGGAGATCAGTTCTTACTATTATGGTGTGAGTTACAAATTAACGTCATAGTTTTGTCGATGCAGTTATAATCATTAATTTAATTTGATGAAACAATAAATAATATACAAAATTTTAATTTTTAGTATTGACGTTATTGTATTTATTTATTATAAACATATAGAATTATATTGTTTCTAAATTTATGTTGTTTTATACTTAATATAAATTTAATTTAAACAGTCAATTATTTATAAATTGTGAAGTTTCACCGGTTGCTTGTTTACATTAGTATACCTAAATTTAATTTTTACATCCAAATATGTGTACATTAGCTTTTTGGATTTATTTATAAAAATAAAAATCAAATATATCTAAATTACAGAAAATATTTGTTGTCATTTGGCCTTATATGTTTTATTACTTCTGTTAGAATAAACAATCACTTTTATTTAAAATATATAATATTTTCAAAATGAGCATTATTTTATATAGGATAGGCAATTTTGTTTGCCGCCATTACAAAAAAAATTCCAACTTTGTCAATCTAATTGTGTTTGACTGATTGTGCTAAAATAATATAAAAATATTGCATTTATATTCAATAGTAATATTACTAAAGTCGTCTTTAATAATATTTTATAAAATACAATTATCTATGATGTCTATATAATAAGAACACATTGTTAGCCATTCATCATACAATACATAATGGCATTTCAGATATTTCAATCTTATGTTTTGGGAATTATATGCATTTCACTGGTCACGGTCTCAAGTAAGAGCAATGTTAGTTTTGTCATGTGAGGTTCATTTTTCATTAATATTTTGTGCACGAATATAAATTTTAACATTGAATTGGTCCAGGATTCAATAATAATTTGGGGAGTCCAACAGGAGAGCTTTTTATAAAAGACTGTTTAATTGGTGAACCAGGATCTCCACAAGTTTGTTGTGTATCACAATGCCCTGCACAAATTTGTCCCTCAGATTGCAGTGCCAAAGGATTTACTAAGGGTGGATTCTGTACACCTATACATGGAGTTGAAATGTGTTGTTGTATAGCGGGATAAAGCAATAAAGCTATTGTATCATTGAAATTATAAAAAATAATAAAAGGTGTACGTGAAATAGTTGTTCAGTCGTTGAATGTATAAAGATCAAATGAAAAAGATGAATTGTTCTGTTTATTATTTAAAATTTGTATCAAATTATAACCGCAACTAATTCAGGAACCAATATCACTTTAGTAGCGGCGCTAAAAAGAGTTGAATTAGTACATAACTTTTAAACGGAAAAATTGTCTATCACAAACTAATTTTATTGAGTGAAAATTGTGGAAAATTTTCTTCACAAATATTTCGATAAATGTAAACTATTTTTTTTTTAGAAAAATTAACATTTTGTTTCGAATATGAGATTCCAGTTAAATACTTTTGTGTGACGTAAAAATTTTAAGGCACTCCTTCATTTTAATTTCATTATTGTTATATAAATAAAATATTTTAGAAATGTGTTGTTTTTAAATTTATCTTGTTTTTATAGTTATTATGTATTTAAATATCACAATAAAATATGTAAAAATATTTATTAATATAAATTTGTACCAGTGAAATGTTTGAGTTTTTATTTATTTATACATTTAAATAAAAAAGAAAAACTAAATAAAAAAAACCCTTAAATCAAGTAAGTTTCAATGATGACTCCATCTCTGACAACCTCGTGCCAACTTTATCTATAATACCCCATAAATTATTTTGCTCTGGATAATATTAGTTGTGATCAACTTAGTCCCAGTATACTCTGATAAATTATCTGCAGAGATAATTAGGGTAACTGTCGGATTTAGAGTAAATCCAATTAATATTATCTGACTCTGGGCTATCTAAATACTTGGAATTTAGAGACTTTTTGGATAATTAGTAGTGCTGCTAATTGATGATATTTTCTATATCATTTCTTTTTCTCTCATTTTCAAAACATGGTTAACTTGGAGAAGAAAAGGAAAAGGGAGAGAAAAGGAGGAAAAGCTCAAGAGCAAGAACATCATCATCTCATCTTCAAATCTTCACCATCTTCATCTATTCCAGGTGAGTTCTAGATAGATGCTTTTGTTTTAGTTTTTCTTGGATTCCAAGACCTAGGTTAGAGTTGTAAGAGAATTGGATTAGTTGCAAAATCTTGAAAATTAACTGTTGAAATGTGTTATAAACTGATTAGTATGAGTTATATGAGTGTAGAATCGTTTATGTTTGATTGTATGATGCTTGGATATGTTTTGGTGGGGTTTTGGGAGATCAGCTGTCACGCTGATGTAGTTTCTGAAATTCCCAGATTCGCACTGCGAATCCCCCAGCGAAGGGGAAATCATGGGCTCGCTGGCAGCTCACACTGCGAAGGAAAAGGCGAGCGTTCGCCAGTGTTTCGCTAGTGGTTCGCACTGCGAACCTTATGTTGTTTTTGCCACTGCCTTGGTTCGCCAGAGTTCGCACTGCGAATGGTGCAGCGAACAAGTGTTGGCTAGGCATTCGCTGGATGCTTCGCACTGCGAATGAAGTAGCGAGCGTTCGCTGGCTTCTTCGCAATGCGAACATTGCAGAACATCCATTTTGTTTCTCGCATAACTTTTGACTCGGTTGTCCGTTTTGTGTATTCTTGATATCGTTGTGAAGCTAGGAACATAGTCTAGCTGATGGCAGTGAGAAATACCTGGTTATTTCCTGATTAAATGAATCGGAGGGAACCGTAAATTGGTATGAATTGTGGTATGTTGAATTTTGGTATTCCATTATGTGATTGATGATTACATGTCCATGTTATTATTGTTGACCATGTTAGAATAGGTATGCATGTTAAAATATGAATAGGTAGAGTGAGGAAAATTACCGAAAATAATATCGGAAGTGTGCAAATAACATGGTGACAACGCTCGTGCAAAGATTTCGAGGCGTGTGTCTAGTAATAATAACCGGTTTATCTTGCGGTGTAGTTTCACGAGACTCGAGCACCTCCTCTGAAACGTATGCACAACTACTTGGAAGGTTTGATTCCCGCTTATAGTAAGATTGGAGCCTACGGGTAAAGAGACTTGTGACGGTGTATGGGCCGTGAGAAGTGACGGATCACGGTGTACGGGCCGATGATCCCAAATCCAATTCGTATGCCAAGTAGATACAAGGATCCATGACTCGAATCGTCTTCTAGACGTAGAAGCGGACGGGAATAGGGGATACCTTGGTACGGTTATTGATTTTCGTGAGATTCTGGAGTAACATGCTCAAAACTTACTTCGGTACTTTTGTGAGTTAATAGGCTCACGAGTGTGAATGTAATTATATCGTGTGTGTACTCAAAGTCACTTCCATTCCCTTTGACTTGAGTTACGCTTATTAGAACCTTGTAAAGCCGAGAGGACTATAAGATAGAGAACTCATTGAGATTTGATGTAGCTCACCCCACTGTTGTTGTTTACATCACAGGTTCTGCAGGTTCGGCGAAGGGTAAGGATAAGGTGGTTTGTCTTTTCCTTACGGATCGTAGCTTTTGAGATGGCATGGCTTCCGCTATGGCGTTTTATTTTGAGATCATTGTATTGATCTAGTTCTTAGTGCTTTTTGGAACATCTTGTATACGTTATGCCGTAGGCTTTAGAACTTTGTATTTAGGGCATTTTGTGTATACAATGTGTTAACTAGGAACTTGTACATATATATTTCAGTACCCGACGTAATATTCATGTATGATATATGCTTTGATGTATGTATGTATATATGGGCTTTACAGTTGGTATCAGAGCAGGTCGTATCCTCGACCTAGCCATGAAATAGTATAAGTGTTTCTTTCCGTTTCATATGTGTTGTGTCGCCATTGGTCTTACGTGTTATATTTATGGTATTGAGCCTGATCAACTTAATCCTATATGTATGACATTTAGGAACATGGCCGATCGACGCAGAAACAACCGTGGTAGACCGAGAACTACTCCAGCAGGGACAAATCCGCCAGGGGACGAGGGGAATGCCCCTTTGTATCAATTGATGCAACAGATGCAGCAACAGCATAATCAGTTTGTACAACAGATGGTACAACAAATGGTTGGTGGTGTGCATCCTCCAGTGGTTGTTCCTGAAGCTGCAGGGGGAACCTTTAGGGATTTCATTCGCATGAATCCTTTGGAGTTTCTGGGAGGGTTAGATCCAGTAAAGGCTCATGAATGGATAGCCGGTATGGAATGGATTTTCCTGATCGTTCAGTGTAGTGAAGAAAATAAGGCTGTCTTTGCTTCTCACTTGTTAAAGGGTCCAGCTATGAGATGGTGGGAAAGCGCTTCAGCCTTGATGACAATTCAAGAGGTACCGAAAGTGTGGGAGCAGTTTAAGATAACTTTTATGGAGAAGTATTTTCCAAGTTCCTTAAGGTCTCAAAAAGAATTCAAATTTCAACAGCTGAGGCAAGGTAACTTGACAGTGGCTTCTTATGCGGAAAAGTTTGAAGATATGGCTGCTTATTCTAGACAAGCCATGTATGCTCCTGATGAAAGGTGGAAGATTGATCAGTTTCTATTTGGTTTAAGGGCTGAAATTTCACATAGTGTGTCTCAGAGAGAATTTACTAGCTATGCTAAATTGTTACAACAGTGTTATGTGGCGGAGCATAGTTTGAAAAAGGTACAAGCAGAAGGAGAGTTAAGTAGAGTGAATCAAGGTGATCGGGGGCGGTCGAATCAACAATTTGGACCGAGACAACAATCTTTCAAAGGGAAGCAAGTTCAGAGTTCTAAGTCTAGTGCGCCTCCGGTATGCTGTACATGTGGTAGGAATCATTTTGGGAGGTGCAATTGGGATGGAATACGATGTTATCAGTGTAACAAGGTGGGCCATTTGGCGAGAGACTGTCCTCAAAAGAAGAATATCGGGCGAGTGTATACCTTGGATGCAAGGAAAACAAAGGGTGATAACTCTTTGATCGCTGGTACGTGTTTTGTGAATGGGAATCCTTGTTTTGTTTTATTTGATTGTGGGGCAACGCATTCTTTTGTGTCCACGCGGTGCGTGAAGCGACTTGGCTTGCAAGCTGTTCCTTTGTCTCCACCCATGGTGGTTACTACTACCATGGATGAAATTGTTGAAACACTGTTGATGTGTGAAAATTGTGTATTGTCGGTGAATGAAAGAGTCTTCCAGATTGATTTGATTTGCTTACCGCTTAAGAAAGTGGATGTTGTTCTAGGAATGGATTGGCTTTCAGCTAATTCGGTTTTTATCGGTTGTGTGGAAAAGTTAATCATTATTCCATCTGCTGAAGCTACTTCGAAGGATGTGTTAACTACTATCTTAGAAGGTACGGTTGGAATGATTAATTTCTTGTTTGAAGAGCAAAAGTCTGTTCTTATGATTCTTACTAAGGAGGGGAGTAGTAACCTTTAAGTTTCGAGTATTTCGGTAGTTTGTGACTTTCCTGACGTCTTCCCCGAGGATATCACTTCTCTTCCTCCGGAACGGGAAGTGGGATTCTCTATTGACCTGATACTGGGAACGGCTCCAATATCCGTTTCCCCATATCGGATGGCACCACTTGAATTAAGAGAATTAGAGGAACAATTGGAAGAGTTGTTGGCTAAGCATTTTGTTCGACCTAGTGTTTCGCCCTGGGGAGCCCCAGTGTTGTTGGTAAAGAAGAAGGATGGTGGAATGCGGTTGTGTATTGATTACCGTCAGTTGAATAAGGTCACCATCAAGAACAAATACCCATTACCAAGGATAGACGATCTGTTAGATCAATTGAAAGGAGCCTTTGTGTTCTCGAAGATTGATTTACAGTCGGGTTATCTTCAGATTTGGGTGAAGAATTCAGATGTACCAAAGACTGCATTTATAACCCGTTATGTTCATTATGAATTTTTGGTGATGCCTTTCGATGTGACGAATGCTCCAGCAGTTTTTATGGATTATATGAATCGGATATTTCAACCTTACTTGGACCAATTTGTGGTGATTTTAATTGATGACATTCATATCTATTCTCGTGACCTTCAAGAGCATGGAGAACACCTAAGAATCGTTTTATCCATTTTGCAAGAAAGACGACTTTTTGCCAAGCTAAGTAAGTGTGAATTTTGGATGTCGGAGGTGAATTTCCTTGGACATGTCATATCTCAAGGGGGTGTAGCGGTTGATCCATCCAAAGTTGAAGCAGTGATAAATTGGGAGAGACCGAAGAATGTGTCTGAAGTTAGAAGCCTTTTGGGACTAGCAGGGTATTATAGAAGGTTTGTTAAAGGCTTTTCCCAACTGGCTTTACCGATGACGAGACTTACTCGGAAAGATTGTTCTTATGAATGGGATTCGGCTTGTGAGAAAAGTTTTATGAGTTTGAAGGAAAGATTGACGACCGCTCCTGTTTTGGTTATTCCTGATCCTAGCAAGTCATATGAGGTATATTGTGATGCGTCGAAGATGGGATTAGGAGGGGTGCTAATGCAAGATATACATGTAGTGGCTTATGCTTCTAGACAGTTGAAAGTCCATGAAGAGAATTATCCAATGCATGACTTAGAATTGGCAGCGGTTGTATTTACCTTGAAGGTGTGGCGTCACTATTTGTATGGTGTGCGTTTTGAGATGTTTAGTGACCACAAGAGCTTACAATACCTCTTTAATCAGAAGGAGTTGAACATGCGTCAACGAAGGTGGATGGAATATTTGAAAGATTATGACTTGGAACTAAGATACCATCCGGGTAAAGCGAATAAGGTGGCGGACGCTTTAAGTAGGAAAGTGTTGCACAATGCCGACTTGATGATGCTAGAGTATACTTTATTTGAGAAATTCTGAGATCTAAATCTTCAGTTTAATTAGACTCCTAATTGTGTGGTTATGGGGAATTTGGATATCAATTCTACTCTTAGGGAAGAAATCCAACAAGAACAAGAGTTAGATGAAAAGTTGCAAGAAGTGTTACTGCAACCGGGGTTTGTACGGGATACCGATGGAGTTATTGTATTTAACCAAAGGTTTTGTATTCCGGATAACGCGGAGTTAAAAAGGAGGATTTTGGATGAAGCACATAAGGGTGCTTTTACTATACATCCGGGATCTTCAAAGATGTACCAAGATCTAAAGGGAGACTATTGGTGGTCCGGGATGAAAAGAGATGTTGCGGTATATGTGTCGGAATGTGCGGTGTGTCAACAAGTGAAGATCGAACACCAAAGGCCGGGTGGCTTGTTGCAACCTTTAGAAATTCCGGTGTGGAAATGGGATAGTATTTCGATGGACTTTGCGGTGGGTTTACCCCGTGCGCAAGGCGGTTATGATTCGATTTGGGTGATAGTAGATCGGTTAACGAAGTCTGCTCATTTCTTGGCCGTCAAGACTACTTTTAAGGCGAGTCATCTCGCAAGGTTGTTTATTTCAGAGATAGTAAGGTTGCATGGTATTCCTACTAGTATTGTTTCGGATAGGGATCCAAAGTTCACTTCGAGATTTTGGGGAGCTTTTCAACAAGCGATGGGAGCGAAGTTATGTTTGAGCACGTCGAATCATCCACAAATGGATGGTCAGACGGAATGGACAATACAGACCAAGGAGGATATGTTGAGAGCTTGTATGTTGGAAAGTGGCGAAAATTGGATAGGACTATTGCCATTGATTGAATTCTCTTATAATAATAGTTATCATGCAATTATTGGCATGGCACCTTATGAAGCATTATATGGAAGGAATTGTAGGACACCGTTGTGTTGGACAGAGGTTGGTGAAGATAGGATGTTGGGACCCGAGATTATTCATGAAACTACGGAGAAAATTAAGATGATCCGTGATAAAATCAAACAAGCCCAAGATCGTCAGAAGAGTTATGCAGATAACCGTAGAAGATCTTTAGAATTTGAAGAAAACGATCACATATTTTTGAAAGTTACTCCGAGATTGCGGTTGAAAGGACCATTTAAGTCACGGAAGTTAAGTCCGAGATATGTGGGACCATATCAGATTTTGGAAAGAATTGGTGAAGTAGCCTACAGATTAGCTTTACCTCCTTCTCTATCAGAGATGCACGACGTTTTTCATGTATCCCAGCTTTGAAAATTCGTCCCAGTTCCTCTTCAGCCAATTTTACCAGATTCAATTGAGATAGAAGCAGATTTGACATTTGAGCCTCGTATCACCGGAAGAGAAACTAAAGTGTTAAGGAATAAAGAGATTCCTCTTGTTAAGGTCCAGTGGGATGAGACACATCCGGGTGATGCAACTTGGGAATTGGAATCGGAGATGCGGGAGGTTTATCCGCATTTGTTCAGGTAATTGTTTTTAATTCGTGGGCGAATTTCTATTTAAGGGGGGGAGGATGTAATACCCCGTAAGTTATTTTGCTCTGGATAATATTAGTTGTGATCAACTGAGTCCCAGTGTACACTGATAAATTATCTGCAGAGATAATTAGGGTAACTGTCGAATTTAGAGTAAAACCAATTAATATTATCTGACTCTGGGCTATCTAAATACTTGGACTTTAGAGACTTTTTGGATAATTAGTAGTGCTGCTAATTGATGATATTTTCTATATCATTTCTTTTTCTCTCATTTTCAAAACATAGTTAACTTGGAGAAGAAAAGGAAAAGCTCAAGAGCAAGAACATCATCATCTCATCTTCAAATCTTCACCATCTTCATCTATTCCAGGTGGGTTCTAGATAGATGCTTTTGTTTTAGTTTTTCTTGGATTCCAAGACCTAGGTTAGAGTTGTAAGAGAATTGGATTAATTGCAAAATCTTGAAAATTAACGGTTGAAATGTGTTATAAACTGATTAGCATGAGTTATATGAGTGTAGAATCATTTATGTTTGATTGTATGATGCTTGGATATGTTTTGGTGGGGTTTTGGGACCATGGGAGATCAGCTGTCACGCTGATGTAGTTTCTAAAATTCCCAGATTCGCACTGTGAATCCCCCAGCGAAGGGGAAATCGTGGGCTCGCTGGCAGCTCGCACTGCGAAGGAAAAGGCGAGCGTTTGCCAGTGGTTCGCTAGTGGTTCGCACTGCGAACCATATGTTGTTTTTACCACTGCCTTGGTTCGCTAGAGTTCGCACTGCGAATGGTGCAGCGAACAAGTGTTGGCTAGGCGTTCGCTGGACGCTTCGCACTGCGAATGAAGTAGCGAGCGTTCGCTGGCTTCTTCGCAATGCGAACATAGCAGAACATCCATTTTGTTTCTCGCATAACTTTTGACTCGGTTGTCCGTTTTGTGTATTCTTGATATCGTTGTGAAGCTAGGAGCATAGTCTAGCTGATGGCAGTGAGAAATACCTCGTTATTGCCCGATTAAATGAATCGGAGGGAACCGTAAATTGGTATGAATTGTGGTATGTTGAATTTTGGTGTTCCATTATGTGATTGATGATTACATGTCCATGTTATTATTGTTGACCATGTTAGAATAGGTATGCATGTTAAAATATGAATAGGTAGAGTGAGGAACATTACTGTAATACCCCATATTATTTAAATGTTCGATAGGATATCGGATGAGTATCTATGTGCTCTATCTTTGGGTAGTTGGATTAATGGAATCCTCTAAGTACTTTAAGTATTGACATTTGGGATCAATAGAGCAACTAATGAACTCTGAAGAGATCAATTATTTTATTAAAGAGATAGAATAATAATTATTAGTTCGAAAGAGAATTTTAAGGTAACTCTAATAATTGATCAATTGGTTGAGATGACAAAATATCGATTGGAGATATTTTACCCTGTTGGATTATACTATATAATATAGTATTATATATATATATGTTAAGAAGAAGAAAAATAGTGAGAAAGAAAAAGGGAAAAATGGAAGAAGAAGAAGAAGAGAAGAGAGAAAGTGGAGAAAGAGGAAGAAGAGAGAAAGCTCACGGATCATCATCTTCTCCAAACTCCTCTTCGGTTATCAGGTGGGTTCTAGATAGAGAACATTAGAGTAAATTTCTGGAGGTTTTAGAGTTAGGTTAGATTTCGGTAAAATGAGTAATTTCGCTAAATCAATGAAATCTAACGGATAGATTGATGAAATGCATGTCTAAATATGTTCTAACATGTTGTTTTGGGTATTTGGATGCATTAATATCATGTGGGTTGAAGGTTTGGATCATTTTTGGGTCCCAAACCCGTTTTGGGAGAATTCTGGTTCGTCCAGATTCGCCTGGGATTCGCCAGGCGAATTTGCCTCGGACAGCAAAACATTATTTTTCGTATTTTTGTCATAACGTTTGATCCGTAACTCCGATTGAGGCACGGTCAGAAGCATTGGAAAGCTAATTTTATGCTCTATGAGATGGTGAGGGAGAAACATGATTATATGTTATGGATTGATGAAATATATTTTGTGTGATATGTTGTGTTAAATGTTTTATTTGTGTACATTGTATTATACCATGTCTATTTAATTGTGAACTGTGAATGAAAGAATATGCATACTTAAAATATGAATTAGGAAGATTGAGGAAACTTTACCCCAAAACAAATGGTATAATTCTAGGTTGTGATTAGAATTGTGATAGAAACTCTGAATGGCGACGCTCGTGCATTCATTGACGAGTTCTGGCCTAGAGCAGATAACGTAATGACAACGCTCGTGCAGAAGAGGCCGAGGCGTGTGTCCATTACCGAATGGTATAGAAATGAGTGGAACACTAGTATGGAACATGTGTGTTTTGGTATGTTTTATTGATTAAGGCATTATGGCCTTGTGATTGTCGAATACAATCACGTTGTATTTTGATCACGTAATCGTAACCAGCATTTCTTGTGGTGTAGTTTCATGAGACTCGAACACCTCAACTGAAACGTATGCACAATTAGTTGGCAGGTTTGATTCCCGCGTATAGTACGATTGGAGCCTACGGGTAAAGAGACTTGTCACGGTGTACGGGCCGATGATCCCGAATCTAATTCGTATGTCAAGTAATCACAAGGGTCCATGACTCAGGCCGACTTCTAGACGTAGAAGAGGACGGGAAAAGGGGATGCCTTGGTACAGTTATCGATTAATGATATTTTGAGTTGATGGACTCATGACATGTTTCCATATAGTGTGAGATTGTAATACCCCGAATTATTTAAATGCTCAATTGGATATCAGATGAGATCAGAGGAGTACCTATGTGCTCTATCTTGGGATAATTGGATTAATGGAATCCTCTAAGTACTTTAAGTATTGACATTTGGGATCAATAGAGAAACTAATGAACTCTGAAGAGATTAATTATTTTATTAAGAGATGGATTAATAATTGATAGTTCAAGAAAGTAATTTTTTGTAACTCTGATAACTGATCAATTGGGTTGAGACGACAAAATATCAATTGGAGATATTTGGCCCTGTTGGATTATATTATATAATATAGTATTATATATATATATATGTTAAGAAGAAGAAAAATAGTAAGAGAAGAAGAAGAAAAGAAGAAGAAAAGAAAGGAAGAGAAGAGGGAAAGAGGAAGAAGCGAAAAAGCCATGGATCGTCTACAATGTTCATCATCTTCTTCAACCTCCTCTTCGGTTATCAGGTGGGTTCTAGATAGAGACTTTAGAGTAAATTTCTGGAGGTTTTAGAGTTAGGTTAGATTTGGGTAAAATAAGTAATTTTGTTAAATCAATGAAATCTAACGGATAGATTGATGAAATGTGTGTCTAAATGTGTTCTAACATGTTGTTTTGGGTATTTGGATGCATTAATATCATGTGGGTTGAAGGTTTGGACCATTTTTGGGTCCCAAACCCGTTTTGGGAGAATTCTGGTTCGTCCAGATTCGCCAGGCGAGTAGGTGGGACAGCAAAACATTATTTTTCGTATTTTCGTCGTAACTGGAGATCCGTAACTCGGATTGACGCACGGTCGGAAGCGTTGGAAAGATAATTTTATGCTCTATGAGATGGTGAGGTAGAAACATGATTATATGTCATGGATTGATAGGATAGAGGAAATATGGTGATGAATGTGGAAAATGTTGTTTATGTTTCCACCGGAAATTCATGAATCGGGAATCCGATTGATGCGAGTCCAAAGCCTTTGGAAAGATGATCCAATAGGTAGTGAATGGTAATGTTAAACCATGTTTAACTAAGGATGCTTGGTAGAGCATAGGGATGGCTTATATGTCTTAAAATGTGTGTGAACTACTATGTGAAAAATGATGTTTATGTGATTGAATCATTATGTGTGATTCTATTATACAAATGTAATATGCTTTTGTATGACTTGTGATTTAATTATATGTGGTTCAAACGGGCAATTGTAATATGCTTTGCCTATTATTGATATTAAACCTAATTGGAAATAAATGCATGATAAACTATGAAATAGAAAGAGTGAGGAAACTTTACCCCACAACAACATGATAGTGGAACCTAGTAATGAGCTAGGAAATTGTTGAATAACTTAATGATAACGCTCGTGCAAGAGAGGCTGAGGCGTGTGTCTGACGACGCTCGTGCAAGAGAGGTCGAGGCGTGCGTCTAATACCGAATGGTATAGAAATGAGTGAAACACTAGTATGGAACATGTGTAATTGTTATGTTTATTGTTAAAGGCATGAGAGGCCTACAGGCTAATGTGGCCTGGTGATTGTCATTACAATCACGTTGTATATTTGATCACGTAATCGTAACCATTTCTTTTAATTTTCCCTTGAGAGGCCTTCATGAGTCTCGAGCTCCTCTGAAGTGCAGGCATGATTACTTGGCAGGTTTGATTCCCGTGTGTAGTACGAATGGAACCTACGGGTAGAGACTTGTGATGGCATGAGAGGCCATGTGAAGTGACGAATTAAGGAGATAATGCGTCCCTTAATTCCGAATCCATTTCGTATGCCAAGTAACTACAAGGATCCAGGACTCGGGTCGACTTCTAGACGTAGAAGCGGACGAGCAAGAGGGATACCTTGGTACGGTTATCGATTAGTGATATTTTGAGTTGATGAACTCATGACATGTTTTCCATATAGTGTGAAATTGTGAGATTGTGTACTCAAAGTCATTTCCCTTCCCCTTGACTTGAGTTAGGACTGTTAGAACCTTGTAAAGCTGAGAGGACTATAGGATAGGGAACTCACTGAGATTTGATGTATCTCACCCGACTATAGTTGCTATATTTCAGGTACGGTTTGCAAGTTTGATTTACAAGTGGAACGATGCTGGGATGTTTCAAGAGAAGCTTAGTTAAGCTTATTCCGCTGTGTATTTTTTTTGTTGTATACAATTGAGGATATTGTATATTATTCTTTGTTTTATTATTTTTGGCTAGTTCCCATGACTTGGGCCATGTGTTGTATTTATGTTTTAGAAATGGACAAGTATGTGAACTATGCCATTAGGCACTTTTGATGTGTCAGTACCAAATAAAATGCGTGTATTGTATTATTCTAGATATATATTATACAGGGCATTACAGAGATTGTGAGTTTGTGTACTCGAAGTCATTTTCCCTTCCCCTTGACTTGAGTTAGGTTTTGTTAGAACCTTGTAAAGCTGAGAGAATCTATAGGATAGGGAACTCACTGAGATTTGATTTATCTCACCCCACTATAGTTGCTATATTTCAGGTAATTGCAGGTTGATTTACAGGTGGAGCGATGCTGGGATGTTTCAAGAGAAACTTAGTTAAGCTTATTTCCGCTGTGTATTTTATTGTTCTTGTACAATGAGGAATATTGTATAATGTTCTTAGTTTTTATTATTTTTTGGCTAGTTTCCATGACTTGTGCCAGGTGTTGTATTATGTTTTAGAAATGGTCAAGTCTGTGAACTATGTCATTAGGCACTTATGATGGTGCCAGTACCAAATAAAATGCTTGTATTGTATTATTCTAGGTATATATTATACAGGGCATTACAGTTGGTATGAAAGTAGGTCGTATTCCGACCTAGCCTTGAAACATCATAAGTAAATATATTCCTGCCTCTTAAGTGTGTCTTGCCAGCATGAAACTTAGTATCATACTATGTAGTGTTGGGCCTGATCAACCTAATACTATGTATGTGATAGGTAGAATCATGGTTGAGCGACCACGAGGACTCTGTAGCGTAGTCGGAACTTGTGCTGTGAGGGAACACTCGAGCCAGGAGTTAGTAGTGAGGAGTTTTGGTCATCTCAGTTGAGATCTTGGTAGAAGTTGTGCCTTGGGTAGCATGGACTTAAAGTGTAATGTTAAGTAATCCTTTGGAATGGATGGAGTCTTAAAGTTGAGGACCTCTACCGGACGGGTGGTTAAGGTATTGGAGAATATGTGAAAATCGCTAAGTAGAGCTGGATTGGCCACTAGTACGGACAAGAATTTCAAGTAATCTCATTCCGTGAAAAAGAAAAGTTGTTTAATGGAACGCGTGGCGTAAGGTCCGGAAGTGAGATAAGTTTTGGTGCTTTAGTTTCTAAAGTGGTTATGGTATTTTAAATGGACGAGAGTAATTTAAGGAGGGTGTTCGGAACAATATCTTCCACTTGGTTTAAGATTGAGAGTTAAGGAAGTTTGGCTTTTATGGGAACCTAAAGTAGTAGAGAAGCATGAGAAAGAACACTAGGATGTGTTTACATGCTTCAAGTGGAATAAGTATACGCCGGATGAAGATTAGAAGATAAATTGGGTATATTCAGTTACGTAGAGAGACTAAGTTCGAGATATTACATCGGGATTTTTCTGGATTCGATGAGAGACCAATTTGGAATTTGAAAATGTTTTGGTTTGGAAAAAGTTAGACTTTTGAGGCTTGGGAACCATGAGATCGCAGCAGAAAATTCTGCTTCTGGTGTGATTCGCCAGGCGAATCAGGAAATCGCCAGGCGAATGGGGTCTCGCCGCTGGTTCGCTAGGCGAAGAGTTGGTGAAGAGGAATTCGCCAGGCGAATTGCTTAGTCGCCAGGCGAAAATGAAGAAACAGAATTTGTGTTGCTACTGGAACTTTTTAGGTTTTATGAAATGAGGATTCGCCGCATGTTCGCTGGGCGAAGTGCTGGCGAAGGGAGGCTCGCCAGGCGAAATTCTTAACCGCCAGGCGAATCTGGTTGTTTCCAATAATTTTCCTTTCTTCAGAAATTCATATCTTTTGACTCGGGTGTCCGATTTAAGCGTTCTTTATATCGATATGAAGCTATGGAAGTGTTTTATGTTGTGGAAAGTGAAGATACTATTTATGAGGTGGATTTTATTCGGTTATGTCGAATGAAAGGTATTAACAGTATGTTATGAGAAGGTTACACCTTGGTATTGAGAACAAGCGTAGTAGTGGCATCGTGGTTGCAATTGTATATAGTGGATTTTCATTCTTGAGACAAGGGTGATGAGATGTACTCTGTGGAACAGTGAATGTTGTATTTTAAGAAGCAAGTTTATGGTAAAATAACAAGAAGCAAATCAGGACTTGTTATGGACTGAGTGTAAATCATGGACGATTTATACCGGAAGGGTTTTGTAGTTAGTGGATGAGAATGGTTGTTTGCGAATCTTGCGTTAAGTAATTTGGTGCCAGTGGGATGTCCAATGGACAGTGAAGGACAAGAAACCTCGGTTAATGCGTACGTAGTGATGGAAAGGTTCTTCAAGAGGATGCATTGCCCGGATTTACTTTCAAGTATAGAGAAACTTCTGTATTTGTGAATAATCGAAATATTCGGGATCTACCTTTTGTTGGACTAAGAATGTAGTTGTTTTATGTCCCACCAAGAAGTTCAGGTGAGAGAACAAGTTTGTATGTTGGGTTTTGGTTGTGGACGAATCCGATATGAATTATGATTAAAAACCCCAGCACGTCGTCATTATTGGTTTCCCGCAAGTGAAATTGTTGAGTAGAAAAGTGAACTATCCCGCCGAAGAGTTGTCATGTGACCGCGTCAGAATTTGGAATTCTACCTTGTCACTTGGTTGGAGTATGTCATCTGCATGTTTTGACTTTGTCGGGTTTACCTGAGTGGATCATGGTTATTGAATGTTACACAAGTTAAGGAGCCGCAAGTTGAGAATGATAATTCGAGTTAGAACAAATCAGATTGGTGGTTGAGTATAGATGGCTTTGAATTAAGAGTAAGACTGATTTGTAGATTCTGCAGCAGTGTTAACTGATTAACCAAGGTGGCTAACCGATTAACATGCGCATTGAAGGTGTTACGCGGGAATTGGAGAAGTTAACCGATTAGCTCAGATGGTTAATCGACGAACGTATGGGTAAGTTATGGAATCTCTTGAGAACCATCATCTGTATTTGTTACCTTATGTTGTTACGAGTTGAGAGTATTGTGTGAATGGAAACAGGATTGCAAGTAAATGAAAGACGAAATTGTGTTTTGAAATCGAAACTTGTGGAAAGGTGTTGCGTAGTCGACCATTTGTTTAGACGACGAGGGAGTTTAATTTTTGGAGAAATAATCTTGTGAATTAGGTTGAGTAGGAGAGAGTGTTAGGTGTATTGTTATTGTTGTTGTTGCGAGTCTTAAGGACAAAGTTGGAAAATACTCTCGAAGTGTTGATCTCGAAAAGATCGTTTCGGTAATTTAATTTGTGGTGTTATTAAGGAACGAACGGTTGGTCGAAGTTAGTAATTATTATCTTCTGTGAGTTCATGGTATTGGATTTAGACCTCGTGAAAGTGGTACCAGTTGTGTGCGGTTGTGTTCTAACCAGAGAATGACTTTGTAGGTTATCTCTCCAAGTACTGGTAAGAATTAGACGTTCCGAAGTTAACATGTAACTTGGAATCGTTTATGAAATGGAACGAATGAAAAGAGTTGATTCAACTGAGAAGTGTGTTATGGACTTCGAAGTGTGTGTGTATGTGGAGTGTTATACATGAATTGGTGAGTAATATGGAGACTCATGTTTGTGCCTTGAGCGGTTAAAGTTTTGATAAGTGGTGATTTACATATGATTGAAGTATCATGATGGTGTTATGTAATATTGGTTGAGATCTCGTGTCAACAAGGAATTTTGAGTAAGTCGAAAAACCGTAAGGATAAGAGATTGGGAATGTGGTAACCCGAACCGAAGGTTGTGAAACTACTCTTGGATGAATTATTTCGAGTTTAGAATGGATTTAGAAGTGTATGTGGTGGTTGTAACAGTGTAACTCCTGCATCTTTATCGTCTAGAGAGTGTTGGACAGATGTTAAGATATTGTGCGTTGGTAAATAAATTGTTCTACTATAGGACGTCAGTAAGTCTTGTATCGTTGATTATTAAGGATCCCAGTGGATAAATGTGTTCTCCGTGGACTATTAGCTACTTGGTAATGCGTAAGAATTGGTAGTATCCCATTGTTAGTATTGGAGTTGCGTAGTGGAAGGTGACAAATGAAAGGGCTCAGTCGGATTTATAAGAATCAGAGGAGAAATTGAAGGTAAGATTGGAAATAAGAAGATTTTATTCTAAGTATGTTACCATTTTGGTGTGCTACGAAAGAGATGAAATATCAGATTGAATGAGTATAGTGTACAACATCAGGCTAGATGGAATTGGTAATTGAGTTGTTTGAAAATCTGTGAAGTGGTTTGAACATTAAGGAATTTATGAAAGGATAGTCGTCGGTGACTGCATGAAGTTAAGGAATCACTGATTTACATCGCTAAGATTTGATGGGTGCTTGTTTCCTGAATCGAGCTGAAATGTTATGGTTTGTTTGTGACTCAGTAGAGGAATATGGAATGGTACATTCTTTCTGAAGGTAGAATGTGATCGAGTGTTTTAGTATAAAATAACAGATGGATTGAGAGGAAGCAAGGTCGGAAGTTAACCCAATATTGGAATACGTCAGAAATTTGGGACTGACGTAAAGTTAAGTGTGGATCTAAGACAGGATTATAAGTTGCAATTGTTGCCGAGTAGAGGAAATTCAGGGGCGAATTTCAATTTAAGGGGGGGGGGGGGGGAGAGTGTAATACCCCATATTATTTAAATGTTCGATAGGATATCAGATGAGTATCTATGTGCTCTATCTTTGGGTAGTTGGATTAATGGAATCCTCCAAGTACTTTAAGTATTGACATTTGGGATCAATAGAGCAACTAATGAACTCTGAAGAGATCAATTATTTTATTAAAGAGATAGAATAATAATTATTAGTTCGAAAGAGAATTTTAAGGTGACTCTAATAATTGATCAATTGGTTGAGACGAGAAAATATCGATTGGAGATATTTTACCCTGTTTGATTATATTATATAATATAGTATTATATATATATATATATGTTAAGAAGAAGAAAAATAGTGAGAAAGAAAAAGGGAAAAATGGAAGAAGAAGAAGAGAAGAGAGAAAGTGGAGAAAGAGGAAGAAGAGAGAAAGCTCACGGATCATCATCTTCTCCAAACTCCTCTTCGGTTATCAGGTGGGTTCTAGATAGAGACTATTAGAGTAATTTTCTGGAGGTTTTCGAGTTAGGTTAGATTTGGGTAAAATGAGTAATTTCGCTAAATCAATGAAATCTAACGGGTAGATTGATGAAATGCATGTCTAAATGTGTTCTAACATGTTGTTTTGGGTATTTGGATGCATTAATATCATGTGGGTTGAAGGTTTGGATCATTTTTGGGTCCCAAACCCGTTTTGGGAGAATTCTGGTTCGTCCAGATTTGCCAGGCGAGTAGGTGGCGAGTCTGATTCGCCAGGGATTCGCCAGGCGAATTTGCCTGGGACAGCAAAACATTATTTTTCGTATTTTTGTCATAACTTTTGATCCGTAACTCCGATTGACGCACGGTCGGAAGCGTTGGAAAGCTAATTTTATGCTCTATGAGAAGGTGAGGGAAAAACATGATTATATGTCATGGATTGATGAAATATATTTTGTGTGATATGTTGTGGTAAATGTTTTATTTGTGTACATTGTATTATACCATGTCTATTTAATTGTGAACTGTGAATGAAAGAATATGCATGCTTAAAATATGAATTAGGAAGAGTGAGGAAACTTTACCCCAAAACAAATGGTATAATTCTAGGTTGTGATTAGAATTGTGATAGAAACTCTGAATGGCGACGCTCGTGCATTCATTGACGAGTTCTGGCCTAGAGCAGATAACGTAATGACAACGCTCATGCAGAAGAGGCCGAGGCGTATGTCCATTACCGAATGGTATAGAAATGAGTGGAACACTAGTATGGAACATGTGTGTTTTGGTATGTTTTATTGATTAAGGCGTTATGGCCTTGTGATTGTCGAATACTATCACGTTGTGTTTTGATCACGTAATCGTAACCAGCATTTCTTGCGGTGTAGTTTCATGAGACTCGAGCACCTCCACTGAAACGTATGCACAATTACTTGGCAGTTTTGATTCCCGCGTATAGTACGATTGGAGCCTACGGGTAAAGAGACTTGTGACGGTGTACAGGCCGTGAGAAGTGACGGATCACGGTGTACGGGCCGATGATCCCGAATCGAATTCGCATGTCAAGTAATCACATGGATCCATGACTCGGGCCGACTTCTAGACGTAGAAGAGGACGGGAAAAGGGGATGCCTTAGTACGGTTATCGATTAGTGATATTTGGAGTTGATGAACTCATGACATGTTTCCATATAGTGTGAGATTGTGAGTTTGTGTACTCGAAGTCATTTTCCCTTCCCCTTGTAGAGCTGAGAGAATCTATAGGATAGGGAACTCACTGAGATTTGATGTATCTCACCCCACTATAGTTGCTATATTTCAGGTAATTGCAGGTTGATTTACAGGTGGAGCGATGCTGGGATGTTTCAAGAGAAGCTTAGTTAAGCAAATTTTCGCTTTGTATTTTATTGTTCTTGTACAATGAGGAATATTGTATAATGTTCTTAGTTTTTATTATTTTTTGGCTAGTTTCCATGACTTGTGCCAGGTGTTGTATTATGTTTTAGAAATGGTCAAGTCTGTGAACTATGTCATTAGGCACTTATGATGGTGTCAGTACCAAATAAAATGCTTGTATTGTATTATTCTAGGTATATATTATACAGGGCATTACAATTACCAGAAATAATATCGGAAGTATGTAAATAACATGGTGACAACGCTCGTGCAAAGAGGCCGAGGCGTGTGTCTAGTAATAATAACCGGTTTATCTGGCAGTGTAGTTGCATGAGACTCGAGCACCTCCTCTGAAACGTATGCACAACTACTTGGCAGGTTTGATTCCCGCGAATAGTACGATTGGAACCTACGGGTAAAGAGACTTGTGACGGTGTACGGGCCATGAGAAGTGATGGATCACGGTGTATGGGCTGATGATCCCGAATCCAATTCGTATGCCAAGTAGATACAAGGATCCATGACTCGAATCGTCTTCTAGACGTAGAAGCGGACGGGAATTGGGGATAACTTGGTACGGTTATTGATTTTCTTGAGATTCTGAAGTAACATGCTCAGAACTTACTTCGGTACTTTTGTGAGTTAATAGGCTCACGAGTGTGAATGTAATTATATCATGTGTGTACTCAAAGTCACTTCCCTTCCCTTTGACTTGAGTTAGGCTTATTAGAACCTTGTAAAGCCGAGAGGACTATAAGACAGCGAACTCACTGAGATTTGATGTATCTCACCTCACTGTTGTTGTTTACATCACAGGTTCTGTAGGTTCGGCGAAGGGTAAGGATAAGGTGGTTTGACTTTTCCTTACGGATCGTAGCTTTTGAGATGGCATGGCTTCCGCTATGGCGTTTTATTTTGAGATCATTGTATTGATCTAGTTCTTAGTGCTTTTTGGAACATCATGTATACGTTATGCCGTAGGCTTTAGAACTTTGTATTTAGGGCATTTTGTGTATACAATGTGTAAACTAGGAACTTGTACATATATACTTCAGTACCCAACATATTATTCATGTATGATATATGCTTTGATGTATGTATGTATATGTGGGCTTTACATAATCTCACCTTCATAAGTACAAAATGCTTACCCTTTTTTCACAATCATATTTTTTTACATTCTTAATGACGCATCGCTGAATACCATCCAAGAATGTGTTGGTTCCAGCTTAACGGGCATCATCTTTGTTAGAAAATATACAAATTGCTGGGCTTTCAATGCTTTTCTAGCTTCAAATTTTACATCAAATTCTGACAACTCGACATACCATTTTTTAAATCTTCCTGCAAGGACCTGTTGATGGTGGATTTGCTTCAGCAGGAGATCAGTTCTTACTATTATGGTGTGAGTTACAAATTAACGTCATAGTTTTGTCGATGCAGTTATAATCATAAATTTAATTTGATGAAACAATAAATAATATACAAAATTTTAATTTTTAGTATTGACGTTATTGTATTTATTTATTATAAACATATAGAATTATATTGTTTCTAAATTTATGTTGTTTTATGCTTAATATAAATTTAATTTAAACAGTCAATTATTTATAAATTGTGAAGTTTCACCGGTTGTTTGTTTATATTAGTATACCTAAATTTAATTTTTACATCCAAATATGTATACATTAACTTTTTGGATTTATTTATAAAAATAAAAATAAAATATATCTAAATTACATTAAATATTTGTTGTCATTTGGTCTTATATGTTTTATTACTTCTGTAAGAATAAACAATCTCTTTTATTTAAAATGTATAATATTTTCAAAATGAGCATTGTTTTATATAGGATAAGCCATTTTGTTTGCCGCCATTACAAAAAAAATTCCAACTTTGTCAATCCAATTGTGTTTCACTGATTGTGCTAAAATAATATAAAAATATTGCATTTATATTCAATACTAATATTACTAAAGTCGTCTTTAATAATATTTTATAAAATACAATTATCTATGATGTCTATATAATAAGAACACATTGTTAGCCATTCATTATACAATACACAATGGCATTTCAGATATTTCAATCTTATGTTTTAGGAATAATATGCATTTCACTGGTCACGGTCTCAGGTAAGAGCAATGTTAGTTTTGTCATGTGAGGTTCATTTTCCATTAATATTTTGTGCACGAATATAAATTTTAACATTGAATTGGTCCAGGATTCAATAATAATTTGGGGAGTCCAACAGGAGAGCTTTTTATAAAAGACTGTTTAATTGGTGAACCAGGACCTCCACAAGTTTGTTGTGTATCACAATGCCCTACACAAAGTTGTCCCTCAGATTGCAGTGCCAAAGGATTTACTAAGGGTGGATTCTGTACACCTATACATGGAGTTGAAATGTGTTGTTGTATAGCAGGATAAAGAAACAAAGCTATTGTATCATTGAAATTATAAAAAATAATAAAAGTTGTACGTGAAATAGTTGTTCGGTCGTTGAATGTAGAAAGATCAAATGAAAAGGATGAATTGTTCTGTTGATTATTTAAAATTTGAATTAAATTATAACCGCATCTAATTCAGGAACCAACATCACTTGTTAGTAGTGGCGCTAAAAAGAGTTGAATTAGTATAGAACTTTTAAACGGAGGTGTCCTACACAGAGGTGTCCTACACTTCCTTCCATATAATGCTTTATAAGGTGCCATACCAATACTCGCATGATAACTGTTATTATAAGAGAACTCAATCAACGGTAAGAGTTCTATCCAATTTCCTCCACTCTCAAGGACACAAGCTCTTAACATGTCTTCCATGGTTTGTATCGTCCGTTCCATCTGACCATCTGTTTGTGGATGATTCGACGTACTCAAACACAACTTCGTCCCCATAGCTTGTTGAAAAGCTCTCCAAAATCTCGAAGTGAACTTTGGATCTCTATCCGAAACAATAATAGTAGGAATACCATGCAATCTCACTATCTCTGAAATGAACAACTTTGCGAGATGACTCGCCTTATAACTAGTCTTTACGGACAAGAAGTGAGCAGACTTCGTCAACCGATCCACAATCACCCAAATTGAATCATAACCACCTTGGGCACGGGGTAATCCCACGGCGAAATCCATCGAAAGACTATCCCATTTCCACACCGGAATTTCTAAAGGTTGTAACAAGCCACCTGGCCTTTGGTGTTCGATCTTTATTTGTTGACACACCGCACACTCCGACACATACACTGCAATATCCTTTTTCATCCCGGACCACCAATAGTCCCTCTTTAGGTCTTGGTACATCTTTGAAGACCCCGGATGTACAGTAAAAGCACCCTTATGTGCTTCTTCTAAAATCCTCCTTTTTAACTCCGCGTTATCCGGAACACAAATCCTTTGGTTAAAAACAATGACTCCGTCGGTAGCTCGCATAAAACCCGGTTGCAATAATACTCCTTGCAACCTCTCATCCAACCCTTGCTCTTGTTGGATTTCTTCCCTAATAGTAGAATTGATATCCAAATTCCCCAAAATCACACAATTAGGAGTCCAATTAAATTGAAGATTTAGATCTCGAAATTTTTCCAATAAAGTATACTCTAGCATCATCAACTCGGCATTATGCAACACCTTCCTACGCAATGCATCTGCCACTTTATTCGCTTTACCCGGATGGTATCTTAGTTCCAAGTCATAATCTTTCAAATATTCCATCCACCTCCTTTGACGCATGTTCAATTCCTTCTGATCAAAGAGGTACTTTAAGCTCTTGTGGTCGCTAAACATCTCAAAACGTACACCATACAAGTAGTGACGCCATACCTTCAAGGTAAATACAACTGCCGCCAATTCTAAATCGTGCATTGGATAATTCACTTCATGGACTTTCAACTGTCGTGAAGCATAAGCCACTACATGTCCATCTTGCATTAACACACCTCCTAGTCCCCTCTTCGATGCATCACAATACACCCCATACGACTTGCTAGGATCAGGAATGACCAAAACAGGAGCGATCGTCAACCTTTCCTTCAAACTCATAAAACTTTGCTCACAAGCCGAATCCCATTCATAAGAACAATCCTTTCGAGTAAGTCTCGTCATCGGTAAGGCCCGTTGGGAAAAGCCTTTAATAAACCTTCTATAATACCCTGCTAGTCCCAAAAAGCTTCTAACTTCAGACACATTCTTCGGCCTCTCCCAATTTATCATGGATTCCACTTTAGATGGATCAACCGCTACACCCCCTTGAGATATGACATGTCCAAGGAAATTCACCTCCGACATCCAAAATTCACACTTACTTAGCTTGGCAAAAAGTTGTTTCTCTTGCAAAATGGATAAAACGATTCTTAGGTGTTCTCCGTGCTCTTGAGGGTCACGAGAATAGATAAGAATATCATCATTGAAAATCATTACGAATTGGTCCAAGTAAGGTTGAAATATCCGATTCATATAATCCATGAAACTGCCGGAGCATTTGTCACACCGAAAGGCATCACCAAAAATTCATAATGACCATAACGGGTTCTAAATACAGTCTTTGGTACGTCTGAACTCTTCACCCGAATCTGATGATAACCCGACCGTAAATCAATCTTCGAGAACACGCAGGCTCCTTTCAATTGATCTAACAGGTCGTCTATCCTTGGTAATGGGTATTTGTTCTTGATGGTGACCTTATTCAACTGACGGTAATCAATACACAACCGCATTCCGCCATCCTTTTGCTTTACCAACAACACTGGAGCTCCCCAGGGCGAAACACTTGGTCGAACAAAATGCTTAGCGAATAGCTCTTTCAATTGGTCCTTTAATTCTCTTAATTCAAGTGGTGCCATCCGATACGGAGAAACGGATATTGGAGCCGTTCCCGGTATCAGGTTAATAGAGAATTCCACTTCCCACTCCGGAGGAAGAGAAGTGATATCCTCGGGGAAAACTTCTGGAAAGTCACAAACTACCGGAATACTCGAAACTGGAAGGTTACTACTCTCCTCCTTAGTAAGAATCATGAGAACAGACTTTTCCTCCTCGAACAAGTAATTAATCATTCCTACCGTACCTTCTAAAATAGTAGTTAACACATCCTTCGGAGTAGCTTCAGTAGATGGAATAATGATTAGTTTCTTTTCACACCCGATGAAAACTGAATTAGCTGAAAGCCAATCCATTCCCAGAACAACATCCACTTTCTTAAGCGGCACACAAATAAGATCAATCTGGAAGACTCTTTCATTCACCGACAAAACACAATTTTCACACATCAACGGTGTTTCAACAACTTCATCCATGGCAGTAGTAACCGCCATGGGTGGAGTCAAAGGAACAGCTTGCAACCCAAGTCGCTTCACGCATCGCGTGGACACAAAAGAATGCGTTGCCCCACAATCAAATAAAACAAAACAAGGATTTCCATTCACAAAACACGTACCCGCAATCAAGGAGTTATCACCCTTTGTCTTTCTTGCATCCAAGGTATACACTCGTCCGGTATTCTTTTCTGGCATCTAATTCCTCTTCTGAGGACAATCCCTCAATAAATGACCCGCCTTGTTACACTGATAACATCTTATTCCTTCCCAATTGCACCTCCCAAAATGATTTCTACCACAAGTATGGCACACCGGAGGCACACTAGCCCTAGAACCCTGAACTTGCTTCCCTTTGAATGATTGTTGCCTTGCCCTAACTTGTTGATTCATTCTCCCACGATCACTCTGATTCACCCTACTTAATTCTCCTTCCGCTTGTACCTTCTTCAAACTATGCTCCGCCACATAACACTGCCTTAACAATTCAGCATAGCTAGTGAATTCCCTTTGAGATACACTATGTGAAATTTCAGCCCTTAAACCAAACAGAAACTGATCGATCTTCCACCTCTCATCAGGAGCATACATGGCCTGCCTAGAATAAGCATCCATAACCTCAAACTTTTCTGCATAGGAAGCCACGGTCAAGTTGCCTTGTCTCAACTGTTGGAACTCGAACTCCTTCTGAGACCTTAAGGAACTTGGAAAATATTTCTCCATAAAAGTTATCTTAAACTGCTCCCACACTTTCGGTACCTCTTGAATTGTCATTAAGGCTGAAGCACTCTCCCAACACCTCATGGCAAGACCCTTTAACAAGTGAGCAGCAAAAACAACCTTATTCTCTTCACTACACTGTACAATCAAGAAAATCTGTTCCATACCGGATATCCACTCATGCGCCTTTACCGGATCTAATCCTCCCTGAAACTCTGGAGGATTTATACGAATGAAATCCCTAAAGGTTCCCCCTACAGCTTCTGGCACAACCACTGAAGGATGCACACCACCAGCCATTTGCTGTACCATTTGTTGCACAAACTGATTCTGCTGCTGCTGCTGCATCTGTTGCATGAATTGGTACAGAGGGGCATTCCCTTCGTCCCCTGGCGGATTTATCCCTGCTGGAGTAGTCCTCGGTCTACCACGGTTGTTTCTGCGCCGGTCAGCCATGTTCCTAAATGTCATACAAATAGGATTAAGTTGATCAGGCTCAATACCATAAATATAACATGTAAGACCAATGGCGACGCAACACATATGAAACGGAAAGAAACACTTATACTATTTCATGGCTAGGTCGAGGATACGACCTGCTCTGATACCAACTGTAAAGCCCATATATATATATATATATACATGAAAGCATATATTATACATGAATTTCACGCCTGGTACTGAAATAACAATAAGTTCCTAGTAACACATTATACATATACACGCCCAAAAGACTAAATACAACCAACTACGACATAGTATATCTACAAGATGTTCCACCGACAAAACTAAGAACTAGATCAATACAATGATCTCAAAAGCCATGATCCGTAAGGAAAAGTCAAACCACTTTGTCCTTACCCTTCGCCGAACCTGCAGAACCTGTGATGTAAACAATAACAGTGGGGTGAGATACATCAAATCTCAATGAGTTCCCTATCTTAGAGTCCTCTCGTCTTTACAAGGTTCTAACATCCTAACTCAAGTCAAAAGGGAAGGGAAAATACTTTGAGTACACACACGTCATAAAAGCATTCACACTAGTGAGCCTATCAACTCACAATAGTACCACAGTAAGTTCTGAGCATGTTACTCCAGAATCTTACAAATCAATAACCGTACCAAGGTATCCCCTATTCCCATTCGCTTCTACGTCTAAAAGACAATTCGAGTCATGGATCCTTGTATCTACTTGGCATACGAATTGGATTCGGGATCATCGGCCCGTACACCGTGATCCTTCACTTCACACGGCTCGTACACCGTCACAAGTCTCTTTACCCGTAGGCTCCAATCGTACTATACGCGGGAATCAAACCTGCCAAGTAGTTGTGTATACGTTTCAGAGGAGGTGCTCGAGTCTCATGAAACTACACCGCAAGATAAACCGGTTATTTTACTAGACACACGCCTCGTCCTCTTCTGCACGAGCGTTGTCACTATGTCAATTCCACACTTTTCGACAATTGTTTACGGTAATGGTCCTCACTCTACTTATTCATATTTTAACATGTATACCTATTCCAACATGTCCAACAATAAGAGCATAGGCAAGATATATCATAGTTGCACAATAGACTAATATCCGACAAGTAAAACATAATATAACACTTTTGGAAATTCTCCGATTATTTAATCGGGCAGTAAAATTAACATTTTTCACCTCCATCGTATAGAATGTTTTCCTGGCTTCACAACGATATACAGAACTCTTAAATCGGATAAACGAGTCAAAAGTTATAGATTTTTGAAGAAAATAAAATATTTGGTCCCAGACAGATTCACCTGGAGAATCTGGAATTCGCCTGGCGAGTATGTATTCGCCAGCTCTTCGCCAGTGTTTCTCCAGGCCAATCTTCCTTCGCCAGAATTTCGCCTGGCGAATCTGGTGGCGAATCCCCAATTTTAGAAAAATTAAAAGTTCCAGTAGCTAACACAATTCTGTCTCAACAAATTCGCCTCGCGAATCTGGAATTCGCCTGGCGAATCCCTTCCGCCAGTACTTCGCCTGGTGAGATGGTGGCGAGAGTCAATCCGCCTGGCGAATCTGGAATTCGCCTGGCGAATCGCACCAGAACCAGAATTCTTCCCTTACGGGTTCCATGGTTCCAAAGTCCCAAAAATCACCATTTCAACCCAAATTGATTCCAATGAACACAAACAAGCACAATTAATGTTCATAAGCATACAATGATCATACTACACAATTTATACCGATTTTTAACCGTTAGATTATCGATTCCCAAAGATTCTAACCTAACTCAAATATCTCCAAAACTTTAAAACTAAAGTTCTAACTAGAACCCGCCAGGATTGGAAGTTGAAGATTGAGGAGATGAGATGATTTGATGAAGGATTGATGATGATTAACTCTTGAGATCTTGAATTTCTTCTCTTTTTCCTCTTCTCCACTTTTCTCTCCTTCCTTTTCTTTCTTTCTTCTTTCTTTCCTTTTTCCTTACTTCTCTTACTATCTTTTTCTTTTATTTGGAAAATGGGAGGAAAAGAAAACACATAGTAACTATCACTAATAAATAATACTACTAAATGTCCAAAAAGTCTCTTAAGTCCAAATTAGTAAAATACCTCTGAGTCAGATAATATTAATTGAATTTATTCTAAGTTCCATAGTTATTCTAATTATCTCTGCAGATAATTCATCAGAGTACACTGGGACTCAGTTAATCACAACTAATACTATCCGAAGTAAAAATAATTTACGGGGTATTATAAGCCATTTTGTTTGCCGCCATTACAAAAAAAATTCCAACTTTGTCAATCTAATTGTGTTTGACTAATTGTGCTAAAATAATATAAAAATATTGCATTTATATTCAATACTAATATTACTAAAGTCGCCTTTAATAATATTTTATAAAATACAATTATCTAAGATGTCTATATAATAAGAACACATTGTTAGCCATTCATCATACAGTACATAATGGCATTTCAGATATTTCAATCTTATGTTTTGGGAATTATATGCATTTCACTGGTCACGGTCTCAGGTAAGAGCAATGTTAGGTTTGTCATGTGAGGTTCATTTTCCATTAATATTTTGTGCACAAATATAAATTTTAACATTGAATTGGTCCAGGATTCAATAATAATTTGGGGAGTCCTACAGGAGAGCTTTTTATAAAAGACTGTTTAATTGGTGAACCAGGACCTCCACAAGTTTGTTGTGTATCACAATGCCCTACACAAAGTTGTCCCTCAGATTGCAGCGCCAAAGGATTTACTAAGGGTGGATTCTGTACACCTATACATGGAGTTGAAATGTGTTGTTGTATAGCGGGATAAAGCAATAAAGCTATTGTATCATTGAAATTATAAAAAATAATAAAAGATGTACGTGAAATAGTTGTTCAGTCGTTGAATGTAGAAAGATCAAATGAAAAAGATGAATTGTTCTGTTTATTATTTAAAATTTGTATCAAATTATAACCGCAACTAATTCAGGAACCAATATCACTTGTTAGTAGTGGCGCTAAAAAGAGTTGAATTAGTATAGAACTTTTAAACGGAAAAATTGTCTATCACAAACTAATTTTATTGAGTGAAAATTGTGGAAAATTTTCTTCACAAATATTTCGATGAAAGTAAATTTTTTTTTTTTTTGAGAAAAATTAACATTTCGTTTCGAATATGAGATTTCAGTTAAATACTTTTGTGTCACGTAAAATTTTTAAGGCACTACTTCATTTTAACTTCATTATTGTTATATAAATAAAATATTTTAGAAATGTGTTGTTTTTAAATTTATCTTGTTTTTATAGTTACTATGTATTTAAATATCACAATAAAATATGTAAAAATATTTATTAATATAAATTTGTCCCAGTGAAAAGTTTGAATTTTGATTTATTTATACATTTAAATAAAAGAGAAAAACTAAATAAAAAAACCTTTAAATCAAGTAAGTTTCAATGATGACTCCATCTCTGACAACCTCGTGCCAACTTTATCTCACATTCATAAGTACAAAATGCTTACCCTTTTTTCACTATCATATTTTTTAACATTCTTGATGACGCATCGCTGAATACCATCCAAGAATGTGTTGGTTTCGGCTTAATAGGCATCATCTTTGTTAGAAAATATACAAATTGCTGGGCTTTCAATGCTTTTCTAGCTTCAAATTTTACATCAAATTCTGACAACTCGACATACCATTTTTTAAATCTTCCTGCAAGGTCCTGTTGATGGTGGATTTGCTTCAGCAGGAGATCAGTTCTTACTATTATGGTGTGAGTTACAAATTAACGTCATAGTTTTGTCGATGCAGTTATAATCATAAATTTAATTTGATGAAACAATAAATAATATACAAAATTTTATTTTTAGTATTGACGTTATTGTATTTATTTATTATAAACATATAGAATTATATTGTTTCTAAATTTATGTTGTTTTAAGCTTAATATAAATTTAATTTAAACAGTCAATTATTAATAAATTGTGAAGTTTCACCGGTTGTTTGTTTACATTAGTATACCTAAATTTAATTTTTACATCCAAATATGTATACATTAACTTTTTGGATTTATTTATAAAAATAAAAATTAAATATATCTAAATTACAGAGAATATTTATTGTCATTTGGTCTAATATGTTTTATTACTTCTGTAAGAATAAACAATCACTTTTATTTAAAATATATAATATTTTCAAAATGAGCATTATTTTATATAGGATAGGCCATTTTGTTTGCCGCCATTACAAAAAAAATTCCAACTTTGTCAATCTAATTCTGTTTGACTGATTGTGCTAAAATAATATAAAAATATTGCATTTATATTCAATACTAATATTACTAAAGTCGTCTTTAATAATATTTTATAAAATACAATTATCTATGATGTCTATATAATTAGAACTATAATGCTCTGTATAATATGTATCTAGAATAATATAATACAAGCACTTTATTTGGTACTGCCACATCAAAAGCGCCTAATGGTATAGTTCACATACTTGTCCATTTCTAAAACATAAAAACACTACATGGCACAAGTCATGGAAACTAGCCAAAATAATAAAAACTAAGAATAATATACAATATCCTCAATTGTATACAACAAAAGAATACGCAGCGGAATAAGCTTAACTAAGCTTCTCTTGAAACATCCGAGCATCGCTCCACTTGTAACCAACCTGCACCTGAAATAAAGCGACTATAGTGGGGTGAGATACATCAAATCTCAGTGAGTTCCCTATCCTATAGGTTCTCTCGGCTTTACAGGGTTCTATCAATCCTAACTCAAGTCAAGGGGAAGGGGAATGACCTTGAGTACACGATCTCACAATCTCACACTATATGGAAACTCGTCATGAGTCTGTTAACTCATCAAAATTACACGAAAGGAATTACGCCCTGAGCCTGTTAACTCAAGATTCCTTTCAAATCAGAATATGTCCTGAGCCTGTTAACTCAAGAATTCCGCTAATCAATAACCATACCAAGGCATCCCCTTTTCCCGTCCGCTTCTACGTCTAGAAGACGACCCGAGTCATGGATCCTTGAAGTTACTTGGCATACGAAATAGATTCGGGATCATCGGCCTGTTAGCCATGAATCGTCACTTCTCATGGCCTGTTAACCATCACAAGTCTCTTTACCCGTAGACTCCATTTGTACTATACGCGGGAATCAAACCTGCCAAGTAATTGTGCATACGTTTCAGAGGAGGTGCTCGAGTCTCATGAAACTACACCGGAAGATAAACCGGTTATGATTAATAAACACATGACGTGATTGTATTCGACAATCACAAGGCCACAATGTCTTACCATAAACCGCAAAGGTTTACGCACATGTTCCATACTAGTGTTTCACAATGCTATTCACAACCTAGAATTATAACAATCTTACTCTATCATTTGTTTTCGGGTAAAGTTTCCTCACTCTTCCAAATTCATATTTTAACATGCACATATATACAAACATGTTTAACAATAAGAGCATAGGCAAAAATAATCATCAATCGCATAATGGAACACATAATTCAACAACAATTACCCACCATTAAACAATAAAAGTCGACAACACGACACGCGTATTTCCCTAAGCCATACGCGTATTGCCCAAAGTGATACCCGTATGGGCAGAGACTGATTTCCCTTCAAAATTCCATTTAAAACTCCAATACACGTATTACCTCAACCATACGCGTATCGCCTCTTACCATACGCGTAACGCCTAAAAAGTTTCATTTCCATACGCGTATTGCCTAGCTCAATACGCGTATTGCCTCCTCCCATACACGTAACGCCTAAAACATTTCATTGCCATACGTGTATTGCCTCCTCCCATACGCGTAACGCCTAAAAAGTTTCATTGCCATACGCGTATTGCCTTCCGAATCACAAAATGTCAACCCAAATACGTTCCCGCATAATTAACAAGTATGCTACGCAGTTTATATCGAATTTCATCCGTTAGAATTCATTTTCTCTCAATCTAACTTAAGTTCAATTCTTATATTTCTAGACTTAAAGTGTCTAACTAGAACCAACCTGGTAACCGAAGAGGAGTTTGAAGAAGATGATGAACAATGATCCACGTTTCCTTCCCTCTTTTCCCTTTTCTCTTCTTCTCTTTTTCTTCTTCTTTCTATTTCCTTTTCTTTCTCTTTCTTACTAACAATATATATATATATAATACTTATTATATAATATAAATCCAACCAGGCAAAATATCTCCAATTGATATTTCGTCGTTTCAACCACTCGATCAATTATTATAATTACCAAAATTAACTTCCTTGAACTATCAATTATTAATCCGTCTCTTTAATAAAATAATTGATCTCTTAAGAATTCATCAGTCACTCTATTGATCCCAATTGATAATACTTAAAGTACTTAGAGGATTTCACTAATCCAATTACCCAAAGATAGAGCACATAGGTACTCATATGATCTCGTCTGATATCCAATTGAGCATTTACAATAGTATGGGGTATTACACTCTCCCCCCCTTAAATTGAAATTCGCCCCCGAATTTCCTTTATTCAACAATAACCGCAATCTGTATCCTGATCTTAGATTTACACTTAACTTTACTTCCGTTAAAATTTCTGACGTATTCCAATATTGGGTTAACTTCCAACCTTGCTTCCTCTCAATCCATCTGTTATTTTATACTAAAACACTTGGTCGCATTCTACCTTCGGAAAGAATGTACCATTCCATATTCCTCTACTGAGTCAGAACAAAACCATAACATTTCAGCTCGATTCAGGAAACGAGCACTCATTAAATCTTTGCGATGTAAATCAGTGATTCCTTAACTTCATGCAGTCACCGACGACTATCCTTTCATAAATTCCTTAATGTTCAAACCACTTCATAGATTGTCAAACAACTCAATTACCAATTCCATCTAGCCTGATGTTGTACACTATACTCATTCAATCCGATATTTCATCTCTTTCGTATCACACCAAAATGGTAATGTACTTAGAACAAAATCTCCTTATTTCCAATCTTACCTTCAATTTCTACTCTGATTCTTACAAATCCGACTGAGCCCTTTTCATTTGTCACCTTCCATTACGCAACCCCAATTCTAGCAGTGGAACACCACGAATTCTTAAGCACTACCAAGTAGCTAACGGTCCATGGAGAACACACTCGTCCATTGGGGTCCTTACTAACCAATGATACAAGAAACTTACTGGCGTCCTATGGTAGAACAATTTCTTTGCCAACACAACATTATAACATCTGTCCAACACTCTCCAGACGGTAAAGACACAGAAGTTACACTGCTACAACCATAACGTACACAACTCCCAATCCATTCCAAACTTGGAATAATTCATCCAAAGTAGATTAACAACTTTCGTTTTTAGTTACTACATTCCCCCTTAAGTCTCCTTACAGGTCTCCGACTTGCTCAAGGTTTGTTGTTGGTACGAGTTCTCGACTAATATTACATAGTACCCTCACGAAGCTTCAAACATATGCAAGTCACCACTTATCAAAACTTAAGTCATCCAAAGCACGATTGTGAGGTTCCATATCACTCACCCACTCACATACCACCATCCACATACATACCCATTTTCGAGGTCCATACCACACCTCTCAGTTGAATCCACTTTTCTAAATCGTTTTGTTCCCTAAACGATTCCAAGTTACATGCTTAACTTCGAAACATCAAATTCTCACTCGTACTTGGAAAGATAACTTCCAAATTTCACTCTCTTGGTAAAACACAACGGTACACAACTGGTACCATTCTCACGGAGTCTAAATCCAATACCGTGAACCCACGACTGATAGCACTTACGAATTCTGGCCAACCGTTCACACCTTACTAATACCATGATTACACACCGAAATATTCCTTGCAAGATCAATACTTCGTGGGTATTCTTTAACTTCGTCCCTAAGGCTCACAACGGCAAAACACCCAAGACCTTCTCATACTCAATATCGTTTGCAAGATTACTTCCTCGAAGACAATTCCCTTGTCATCTAAACAGACAGTCAACTAGGCACACCTTTCCAAAAGTTATGATTCCAAAACGCAATCCATCTTTCATTTACTCACCATCCCGTTTTCAATTCACACAATACTCTCCCCTCGGAGCCACCTAAGGTAACTAAACACAGATGATGGTTTTCAAGAGATCCCATAGCTTACCCATGCGTTCATCGGTTGACCATCTGGGCTAATCGGTTAACTTCTCCCCATCCCACGTAACACCTTCCTTGCACGTGTTAATTGGTTAACCACCTTGCATTAGTCGGGTAACACTGCTGCAGAAACAAAACCAGTTTCTTCTTAATTCAAAGCCATTCTTACTCAAGCCATTAATCCGATTCATCCTACTTGAAATATCGTTCACAACTAGTGGCTTCTTAACTTGTATAACATTCACTATCTATGACCCCCCTCAGGCAAAACCGACAAAGTCAAAGCATGCAGACAACACAATTCAACCAAGTGACATGCAAAATTTCCAACACACAATCATCATACGGTACGACAAAATTGATGGACATGTTATATCAAGCATGCCACCTTATTCTCTCACTCCGTACACATTAACCGGGATTTCTTGCCCTTCACTACCCATTACACATCCCACTTACACCAAATTACCTAATGGAAAAAAAGTCGCAACCCACAACTCTCAACAACTACTTACCAAGCCCTTCTGATATAAACCGTTCCATGATTTACACTTAGTCCGTAATAAGTCCTGATTTGCTTTCCCTTGTTTTACCATAATCTTGTTTCTTAAAATACAATACTCACTGTTCCATAAAGTACGTCTCTTCACACTTGTCTTAAGAATAAGAATCCCTCACGTACATTGGTGACTACGGTGCTACTACTATGCTTGTTCTTAATACCAAGGCGTAACTCTTCTCATTCCGCATCATACTATTTGAGTTCCTCTCAGGTGAACCACCTGAAATTACACTTCTTTAACTATAAGTTCATCAACACCTTAAAATTCCATCGCACACTCGTCCAAAATACATTCCGTTGTTGCTTCCTCTTACATACCATCGATACCGCTTTCCACACCGCGTTTACTTCGCTTCCCTTTGTAATCCTCTTAGATCCAAATATAAAACCCTCTTACTACGATTCCCTTAAATCCAAGGTACTTACTATATTTCTTAATACAACTTGTTTCGGTTCGTACCACTACACTTTCTGTTACTTAATGAAGCGCATCCTTTCTTCAACACAATACCTTATACTGTTCCTTGGGTAATTTTAACAATTCCAAATTGGTCTCTAACTGAATATAGAAATCTTGATTTAATACCTCGAACTTAATCCCTCTTCATATCTGAAGTCACACAATTTATCCCTTACTCTTCGTCCGACACATACTTATTACACTTGAATTATGTAAACACATCCTAGTGTCCCCTCTCACACTTCTCTACTACTTTAGATTCTCATGAAAGCCGAACTTCCTTAACTCTCAACTTTTAACCAGTCAAAAGAGATTACTCCGAACACACTCTTCGAGGTACTCCCATCCACCCAAGATGCCATAACGACCTTAGAAACTGAAACACCAATACTTATCTCACTCCCGGACCATACGTCAACCATTCCATAACAAACTCTCCTTTTCCACGGAACGAGATTACTTGGAATCCTTATCCAATTGTCCAATAGAGATCCTTAACTCTCGGACTTCATCAACTCCAAAGGATTACTTAACAACTCATCGCTCTTTCATTTCCACGCTTTACAAGCACAACGTCTCTTAAAACCTCACTGAGCTGACCAAAACTCTTCATTACTAATGCTTGGCTTGAGCCTTCCCTCACACACAAGTTCCGACAACACTTCGGAGTCCTCGTGGTCGCTCAACCATGATTCTACCTATCACATACATAGTACTAGGTTGATCAAGCCCAACAGTACATAGTATGATATTAAGTTTCATGATGGGAAGACACACTTAAGAGGCAGGAATAGATTTATTTATGATGTTTCAAGGCTAGGTCGAGGACACGACCTGCTCTGATACCAACTGTAATGCCCTGTATAATATGTATCTAGAATAATATAATACAAGCACTTTATTTGGTACTGCCACATCAAAAGCACCTAATGGCATAGTTCACATACTTGTCCATTTCTAAAACATAAAAACACTACATGGCAGATGTCATGGAAACTAGCCAAAATAATAAAAACTAAGAATAATATACAATATCCTTAATTGTATACAACAAAAGAATACACAACGGAATAAGCTTAACTAAGCTTCTCTTGAAACATCCGAGCATCGCTCCACTTGAAACCAACCTGCACCTGAAATAAAGCAACTACAGTGGGGTGAGATACATCAAATCTCAGTGAGTTCCCTATTCTATAGGTTCTCTCGGCTTTACAGGGTTCTATCAATCCTAACTCAAGTCAAGGGGAAGGGGAATGACCTTGAGTACACGATCTCACAATCTCACAATATATGGAAACACGTCATGAGTCTGTTAACTCATCAAAATCACACGAAAGGAATTACGCCCTGAGCCTGTTAACTCAAGATTCCTTTCGAATCGGAATATGCCCTGAGCCTGTTAACTCAAGAATTCCGCTAATCAATAACCATACCAAGGCATACCCTTTTCCCGTCCGCTTCTACGTCTAGAAGACGACCCGAGTCATGGATCCTTGAAGTTACTTGGCATACAAAATGGATTCGGGATCATCGGCGTGTTAGCCATGAACCGTCACTTCTCATGGCCTGTTAACCATCGCAAGTCTCTTTACCCGTAGGCTCCATTTATACTATACGCGGGAATCAAACCTACTAAGTAATTGTGCATATGTTACAGAGGAGGTGCTCGAGTCTCATGAAACTACACCGCAAGATAAACCGGTTATGATTAATAAACACACGACGTGATTGTATTCGACAATCACGAGGCCACAATGCCTTACCACAAACCACAAAGGTTTACACACATGTTCCATACTTGGGTTTCACAATGCTATTCACAACCTAGAATTATAACAATCTTACTCTATAATTTGTTTTGGGGTAAAGTTTCCTCACTTTTCCTAATTCATATTTTAACATGCACATGAATACAAACATGTTTAACAATAAGAGCATAGGCAAAAACAATCATCAATCGCATAATGGAACACATAATTCATCAATAATTACCCACCATTAAACGATAAAAGTCGACAACACGACACTATTCCAAAATCCCAACATAATTAAATCGGCCAACGATCTTAAAACCATTTTAATAAGAAAGTACATTTTATTAGCTTTCCAACGATATCAAGAATGTTAAAAACGGACAACCGAGTTAAAAGTTATGGACATAACGAGAAATGGTATCGCGAAAAACACAATTCTGCCCCCTCCTGGCCGTACACGTATTGCCCTAAGCCATACGCGTATTGCCCAAAGTGATACGCGTATGGGCAGAGACTGATTTCCCTTGAAAATTCCATTTAAAATTCCAATACGCGTATTACCTCAACCATACACGTATCGCCTCTTACCATACGCGTAACGCCTAAAAAGTTTCATTGCCATACGAGTATTGCCTAGCTCAATACGCGTATTGCCTCCTCCCATACGCGTAACGCCTAAAATGCTTCATTGTTGTAATACCCCGTAAATTCTTTTACTCTGGATAATATTAGATGTGATCAACTGAGTCCCAGTGTGCTCTGAGAAATTATCTGCAGAGATAATTAGGGTAACTGTTGGACTTAGAGTAAATCCAGTTAATATTATCTGACTCAGTGATATTTAAATATTTGGACTTTAGTGACTTTTTGGACAATTAGTGGTGTTTCTAATTGATGATATTTTCTATATCATTTCTTTTCTCTCATTTCCAAACATAGTTAACTTGGAGAAGAAAAGGAAAGGAAGGAAAAGGGAGAGAAAAGGAGAAAAAACTCAAGAACAAGAACATCATCATCTCTTCATTAAATCTTCATCCAATCATCTTCAAATCTTCACCATCTTCATCTATTCCAGGTGGGTTCTAAATAGATGCTTTTGTTTTAGAATTTCTTGGTTTCTAAGACCTAGGTTAGAGTTGTAAGAGAATTGGATTAATTGCAAAATCTTGAAAATTAACGGTTGAAATGTGTTATAACCTGATTAGTATGAGTTATATGCGTGTAGAATCATTTATGTTTGATTGTATGATGCTTGGATATGTTTTGGTGAGGTTTTGGGACCATGGGAGATCAGCTGTCACGCTGATGCAGTTTCTGAAATTGCCAGATTCGCACTGCGAATCCCCTAGCAAAGGGGAAATCGTGGGCTCGCTGGCAGCTCGCACTGCGAAGGCGAAGGCGAGCATTCGCCAGTGGCTCGCCAGTGGTTCGCACTGCGAACCTTATGTTTTTTTTGCCACTGCCTTGGTTCGCCAGAGTTCGCACTGCGAATGGTGCAGCGAACAAGTGTTGGCTAGGAGTTCGCGGGACGATTCGCACTGCAAATGAAGTAGTGAGCGTTCGCTGGCTTATTCGCAATGCGAACATAGCAGAACATCCATTTTGTTTCTTGCATAACTTTTGACTCAGTTGTCCGTTTTGCGTATTCTTGATATCGTTGTGAAGCTAGGAACATATTCTAGCTGATGGCAGTGAGAAATCCCTGGTTATTTCCTGATTAAATGAATCGGAGGGAACCGTAAATTGGTATAAATTGTGGATGTTGGATTTTTAGTTTCTATTAGGTGATTGGTGTTTACATGTCCATGTTATTATTGTTGAACATGTCAGAATAAGTATGCATGATAAAATATGAATAGGTAGAGTGAGGAACATTACCGTAATTGATATCGAAAGTGTGTAAATAACATGGTGGCAACGCTCGTGCAAAGAGGCCGAGGCAGGTGTCTAGTAATAATAACTGGTTTATCTTGCGGTGTAGTTTCATGAGACTCGAGCACCTCCTCTGAAACGTATGCACAATTACTTGGCAGGTTTAATTCCCGTGTATAGTACGGTTGGAGCCTATGGGTAAAGATACTTGTGACGGTGTACGGGCCGTGAGAAGTGACGGATCACGGTGTACGGGCCGATGATCCCGAATCCAATTCGTATGCCAAGTAGATACAAGGATCCATGACTCGAATCGACTTCTAGACGTAGAAGCGGACGGGAATAGGGGATACCTTGGTACGGTTATTGATTTTGTGAGATTCTGGAGTAACATGCTCGGAACTTACTTGCTACTTTTGTGAGTTAATAGGCTCACGAGTGTAAATGTATTTAGATCGTGTGTGTACTCAAAGTCACTTCCCTTCCCTTTGACTTGAGTTAGGCTTATTAGAACCTTGTAAAGCCGAGAGGACTATAAGATAGCGAACTCACTGAGATTTGATGTATCTCACCCCACTGTTGTTGTTTACATCACATGTTCTGCAGGTTCGGCGAAGGGTAAGGATAAGGTGGTTTGACTTTTCCTTCCGGATCGTAGCTTTTGAGATGGCATGGCTTCCGCTATGGCGTTTTATTTTGAGATCATTGTATTGATCTAGTTCCTAGTGCTGTTTGGAACATCTTGTATACGTTATGCTGTAGGCTTTAGAACATTATATTTAGGGCATTTAATGTATACAATGTGTTAACAAGGAACTTGTACATATATATTTCAGTACCAAACGTATTATTCATGTATGATATATGCTTTGATGTATGTATGTATATGTGGGCGTTACAATTGCCATACGCGTATTGCCTAGCTCAATACGCGTATTGCCTTGCGTGATACGCATATGGGCAATGGAAATCCAGAATTTTTCCTGCATTGTTTCCGTTACGAATTCCACCCCAAAACCTCTCTAATTCTCATCTAAACACTTCCAAATCACAAAATGTCAACCCAAATATGTTCCCACATAATTAACAAGTATGCTACGCAGTTTATATCGAATTTCATCCGGTAGAATTCATTTTCTCTCAATCTAACTTAAGTTCAATTCTTATATTTCTAGACTTAGAGTGTCTAACTAGAACCCACCTGGTAACCGAAGAGGAGTTTGAAGAAGATGATGAACAATGATCCACGTTTCCTTCCCTCTTTTCCCTTTTCTCTTCTTCTCTTTTTCTTCTTCTTCTTTCTATTTCCTTTTCTTTCTCTTTCTTACTAACAATATATATATAATACTTATGAAATAATATAAACCCAACCGGGAAAAATATCTCTAATTGATATTTCGTCGTTTCAACCACTCGATCAATTATTATAGTTACCAAAATTAACTTCCTTGAACTATCAATTATTAATCCGTCTCTTTAATAAAATAATTGATCTCTTAAGAATTCATCAGTCGCTCTATTGATCCCAATTGATAATACTTAAAGTACTTAGAGTATTTCACTAATCCAATTACCCAAAGATTGAGCACATAGGTACTCATCTGATCTCGTCTGATATCCAATTAAGCATTTACAATAGTATGGGGCATTACAAGAACACATTGTTGGCCATTCATCATACAATACATAATGGGATTTCAGATATTTCAATCTTATGTTTTGGGAATTATATGCATTTCACTGGTCACGGTCTCAGGTAAGAGAAATGTTAGTTTTGTCATGTGAGGTTCATTTTCCATTAATATTTTGTGCACGAATATAAATTTTAACATTGAATTGGTCCAGAATTCAATAATAATTTGGGGAGTCCAACAGGAGAGCTTTTTATAAAAGACTGTTTAATTGGTGAACCAGGACCTCCACAAGTTTGTTGTGTATCACAATGCCCTACACAAAGTTGTCCCTCAGATTGCAGCGCCAAAGGATTTACTAAGGGTGGATTCTGTACACCTATACATGGAGTAGAAATGTGTTGTTGTATAGCGGGATAAAGCAATAAAGCTATTGTATCATTGTAATTATAAAAAATAATAAAACGTGTACGTGAAATAATTGTTCACTCGTTGAATGTAGAAAGATCAAATGAAAAAGACGAATTGTTCTGTTTATTATTTAAAATTTGTATCAAATTATAACTGCAACTAATTAAGGAACCAATATCACTTGTTAGTAGTGGCGCTAAAAAGAGTTGAATTAGTATAGAACTTTTAAACGGAAAAATTGTCTATCACAAACTAATTTTATTGAGTGAAAATTGTGGAAAATTTTCTTCACAAATATTTCGATAAAAGTAAATTATTATTTTTTTTTTAGAAAAAATAACATTTCGTTTCGAATATGAGATTTCAGTTAAATACTTTTGTGTCACGTAAAATTTTTAAGGCACTCCTTCATTTTAACTTCATTATTATTATATAAATAAATTTTTTTAGAAATGTGTTGTTTTTAAATTTATCTTGTTTTTATAGTTATTATGTATTTAAATATCACAATAAAATGTGTAAAAATATTTATTAATATAAATTTGTACCAGTGAAAAGTTTTAATTTTTATTTATTTACACATTTAAATAAAAGAGAAAAACTAAATAAAAAAAAAACCCTTAAATCAAGTAAGTTTCAATAATGACACCATCTCTGACAACCTCGTGCCAACTTTATCTCACCTTCATAAGTACAAAATGCTTACCCTTTTTTCACTATCATATTTTTTTACATTCTTGATGACGCAACGCTGAATACCATCCAAGAATGTGTTGGTTCCGGTTTAACGGGCATCATCTTTGTTAGAAAATATACAAATTGCTGGGCTTTCAATGCTTTTCTAGCTTCAAATTTTACATCAAATTCTGACAACTCGACATACCATTTTTTAAATCTTCCTGCAAGGTCCGGTTGATGGTGGATTTGCCTCAGCAGGAGATCAGTTCTTACTATTATGGTGTGAGTTACAAATTAACTTCATAGTTTTGTCGATGCAGTTATAATCATAAATTTAATTTGATGAAACAATAAATAATATACAAAATTTTAATTTTTAGTATTGCCGTTATTGTATTTATTTATTATAAACATATAGAATTATATTGTTTCTAAATTTATGTTGTTTTATAGTTAATATAAATTTAATTTAAACAGTCAATTATTTATAAATTGTGAAGTTTCACCGGTTGTTTGTTTACATTAGTATACCTAAATTTAATTTTTACATCCAAATATGTATACATTAACTTTTTGGATTTATTTATAAAAATAAAAATTAAATATATCTAAATTACAGAAAATATTTGTTGTCATTTGGTCTTATATGTTTTATTACTTCTGTAAGAATAAACAATCACTTTTATTTAAAATATATAATATTTTCAAAATGAGCATTATTTTATATAGGATAGGCCATTTTGTTTGCCGCCATTACAAAAAAAATTCCAACTTTGTCAATCTAATTGTGTTTGACTGATTGTGCTAAAATAATATAAAAATATTGCATTTATATTCAATACTAATATTACTAAAGTCGTCTTTAATAATATTTTATAAAATACAATTATCTATGATGTCTATATAATAAGAAAACATTGTTAGCCATTCATCATACAATACATAATGGCATTTCAGATATTTCAATCTTATGTTTTGGGAATTATATGCATTTCACTGGTCACGGTCTCAGGTAAGAGCAATGTTAGTTTTGTCATGTGAGGTTCATTTTCCATTAATATTTTGTGCACGAATATAAATTTTAACATTGAATTGGTCCAGGATTCAATAATAATTTGGGGAGTCCAACAGGAGTGCTTTTTATAAAAGACTGTTTAATTGGTGAATCAGGACCTCCACAAGTTTGTTGTGTATCACAATGCCCTACACAAAGTTGTCCATCAGATTGCAGCGCCAAAGCATTTACTAAGGGTGGATTCTGTACACCTATACATGGAGTTGAAATGTGTTGTTGTATAGCGGGATAAAGCAATAAAGCTATTGTATCATTGAAGTTATAAAAAATAATAAAAGATGTACGTGAAATAGTTGTTCAGTCGTTGAATGTAGAAAGATCAAATGAAAAAGATGAATTGTTCTGTTTATTATTTAAAATTTGTATCAAATTATAACCGCAACTAATTCAGGAACCAATATCACTTGTTAGTAGTGGCGCTAAAAAGAGTTGAATTAGTATAGAACTTTTAAACGGAAAAATTGTCTATCACAAACTAATTTTATTGAGTGAAAATTGTGGAAAATTTTCTTCACAAATATTTCGATAAAAGTAAATTTTTTTTTTTTTGAGAAAAATTAACATTTCGTTTCAAATATGAGATTTCAGTTAAATACTTTTGTGTCGCGTAAAATATTTAAGGCACTCCTTCATTTTAACTTCATTATTATTATATAAATAAAATATTTTAGAAATGTGTTGTTTTTAAATTTATCTTGTTTTTATAGTTATTATGTATTTAAATATCACAATAAAATATGTAAAAATATTTATAAATTTAAATTTGTACCAGTGAAAAGTTTGAATTTTTATTTAGTTATACATTTAAATAAAAGAGAAAAACTAAATAAAAAAAACCCTTAAATCAAGTAAGTTTCAATGATGACTCCATCTCTGACAACCTCGTGCCCACTTTATCTCACCTTCATAAGTACAAAATGCTTACCCTTTTTTCACTATCATATTTTTTTACATTCTTGATGACGCATCGTTGAATACCATCCAAGAATGTGTTGGTTCCGGCTTAACGGGCATCATCTTTGTTAGAAAATATACAAATTGTTGGGCTTTCAATGCTTTTCTAGCTTCAAATTTTACATCAAATTCTGACAACTCGACATACCATTTTTTAAATCTTCCTGCAAGGTCCTGTTGATGGTGGATTTGCTTCAGCAAGAGATCAGTTCTTACTATTATGGTGTGAGTTACAAATTAACGTCATAGTTTTGTCGATGCAGTTATAATCATAAATTTAATTTGATGAAACAATAAATAATATACAAAATTTTAATTTTTAGTATTGACGTTATTGTATTTATTTATTATAAACATAAAGAATTATATTGTTTCTAAGTTTATGTTGTTTTTGTAATACCCCGTAAATTTATAAACGCTCTGGTGAATATTATTATGATCAACTGGGTTCCGGAGTACTCTGAGTAATTATTTGATAAAATAATTAGAGTAAACTAACGAACTCAAAGTCGATTAAATTAATAGTATTTAACGTTGAGTTTTTATAATTTGATGTATTTGAGCTAATTTGGACATTTAGTAGTATTACTAATAAATGGTAATTTTCTTTACTATCTATTTTCCTTTCCATTTCATTTGGAAACAAACAAAAGTTAGAAAAGTTAGAAAGAAAAGGAAAAAGGGAAGAAAGGAAAAGTGAAGGAAGCAAAAGGAGAGAAATTCCACAAGAGCTCAAGATCATCATCAAGCATCCACTCTTCATCTCATCATCTCAGTATTAATCTCCTCATCTTGTTGTCCAGGTGGGTTCTAGTTAGACCCTTTAGAGTAGAGTTTATTTTGAGTTTAGAGTTAGGTTGGAATTGTAGAAATTGGGTATTTTTGTATAAAATCATGAATCTAACTGTTGAAATTAAATGTTTGATTGTATGTTATACTGCTTGTTGTGTTTAAACAAGTTTTGATGCTTTGTGATTGATCAAAATGAGATTTTGAGGTTGATTTTGGTGAAACCCGCAGCAGGTTTTTCTGCATTTTTCTCTGCCCATACGCGTAAGGAGCATGTCAATACGCGTATGGGGATTGTCATTACGCGTACGGCAAGGGTGATACGCGTATGGCAATTTTAAAAGGAAATTCAGAGGGAAAATTGTCTCTGCCCATACGCGTATGGCCTTGGACAATACGCGTATGGATGGCCGAGAATTTTGGGCAATACGCGTATGGCCTTGGGCAATACGCGTACGGCCAGGAGAGTTGCAGAAATTCTGCTATTGTGATTTATTTCCGATCGTTTGTTTACAATGCCGTAACTTTTTGTACGTAACTCGGATTGGAACAATTTTGGTATCGTTGGAAAGATAATACAATGTACTTTCTTATTACAATGGTTTTAATATTTTCGGCCGATTTAATTATGTCGGAATTTCTGAAATAGTGTCGTTTTTTTGACTTTTATCTGTTAAATGTGTGTAATTGTTGTTAACAATGTATGCATGTTAAAATATGGAATAGGCAGAGTGAGGATTATTACCAAAACTGTGTCGGAAGTGTGAATTGTTCCATGTGTGGCAACGCTCGTGCATGAAAGGCCGAGGCGTGTGCAGTTCAATCATAACCACTGTTTCTTGCGGTGTAGTTTCATGAGACTCGAGCACCTCCTCTAAAACGTTATGCACAACTACTTGGCAGGTTTGAGTCCCGTGTTAAGTACGATTGGAGCCTACGTGTAAAGAGACTTGTGACGGTGTACGGGCCGTGAGAAGTGACGGATCACAGTGTACGGACCGGTGATCCCGAATCCAATTCGTATGCCAAGTAGCTACAAGGATCCATGACTCGGGTCGTCTTCGAGACGTAGAAGCGGACGGGAAAAGGGGATACCTTGGTATTGGTTATTGATTGTGAATCCTTGAGTTTATAGGCTCAAGAGGTACTTCGGTACTTTTTGAATCCTTGAGTTTACAGGCTCAAGAGGTACTTCGGTACTAGTGTGAGTTTACAGGCTCACCGTGGTGGTTACTTGTGTGTGTTTACTCATGGTCTTTCCCCTTTCCCCTTTGGACATGAGTTAGGATTTTGTTAGAACCTTGTAAAGCCGAGAGGACTTTAAGATAGGGAACTCACTGAGATTTGATGTATCTCACCCCACTGTTGTTGTTTACATCACAGGTTCTGCAGGTTCCGCGAAGGTTAAGGATAAGGTTATTTGACTTTCCTTACGGATCGTAGCTTTTGAGATGGCATGGCTTCCGCTATGGCGTTTATGTTTTGAGATCATTGTTTTGATCTAGTTCTTAGTTTTTATCATTTTGGAACATCTTGTATATGTAATGCCTTAGTCTTTATAGTTTTGTTTTGGAGGCATGTATGTATATAATGTGTTAACTAGGAACTTATTGTATATTTCAGTACCAAACGTACTTATCATGTATAATATATGATTTGATGCATGTATTATGTGTGGGCGTTACAGTTGGTATCAGAGCCTGGTTGTATCCTCGACCTAGCCATGAAATAGAATAAGTAATTCTTTCCGTTTTAGATACGTGGTGTCGTCGTTGGTCTTACGTGTTATATTTATGGTATTGAGCCTGATCAACTTAATCCTATTTGTGTGACATTCAGGAACATGGCCGACAGACGTAGAAACAACCGTGGAAGACCAAGGACTCCGAGGACTACTCCAGCTGGGACGGTTCCACAGGGTGCTAAAGGGAACACCCCTTTGTATCAATTCATGCAACAGATGCAGCAGCAGCAAAATCAGTTTATGCAGGGAATGGTAGAGCAAATGGCTGATGGTCTGCATCCTCCAGTGGTTGTTCCTGAAGTTGCAGGGGGAACCTATAGAGAATTCATCCGTTTGAATCCTCCGGAGTTTCAGGGAGGGTTAGATCCGGTGAAGGCGCATGAATGGATATCAGGTATGGAACGGATTTTCTTGATAGTGCATTGCAGTGAGGAAAATAAAGTAGTCTTTGCTTCTCACTTGTTGAAGGGTCCTGCCATGAGGTGGTGGGAGAGCGCTTCAGCCTTGATGACAATCCAAGAGGTACCAAAGGTGTGGGAACAGTTTAAGGTAACTTTTATGGAGAAATATTTTCCGAGTTCTTTAAGGTCTCAGAAGGAGTTTGAGTTCCAACAGTTGAGACAGGGCAATTTATCAGTGGCTTCCTATGCAGAAAAATTTGAGATCATGGCTGACTATTCTAGGCAGGCCATGTATGCTCCTGATGAGAGATGGAAGATCGATCAGTTTTTGTTTGGTTTGAGGGCTGAAATTTCACATAGCGTGTCTCAGCGTGAATTTACTACTTATGCTGAAATGTTAAGACAATGTTATGTGGCGGAAAATAGTTTGAAAAAGGTACAAATGGAGGTGGATTTGAACAGGGCAACTCAAAGTGACCGCGAAAGGTCGAATCAACAGTTTAGGCAAAGGCAACAGTCTTCCAAAGGGAAGCAAGTACAGAGTTCTAGAACTAGTGTGCCTCCGGTATGTCGTACTTGTGGGAGGAATCATTATGGTAGGTGCAATTCGGATGCAATACGATGTTATCAGTGTAACAAGATGGGTCACGTATCGAGAGATTGTCCTCAGGGTAGAAATCAGACACAAGGGAAGACTACTGGCCGAGTGTATACCCTGGATGCAAGGAAAGCAAAGGGTGACAACTCCTTGATTGCGGGTACGTGTTTCGTAAATCTGCATCCTTGTTTTGTTTTATTTGATTGTGGGGCAACGCATTCTTTTGTGTCCACGCGTTGTGTGAAGTGACTTGGGTTCCAAACTGTTCCTTTGTTTCCTCCTATGGTGGTTACTACTGCCATGGATGAATTGGTTGAAACACCATGGATGTGTGAAAATTGTGTGTTGTCGGTGAACGAAAGAGTCTTCCAGATTGATCTTATTTGTTTGCCGCTTAAGAAAGTGGATGTTGTTCTGGGAATGGACCGACTTTTAGCTAATTCGGTTTTTATTGGGTGTGCGGAGAAGCTAATCATTATTCCATCTGCTGAGGCTACTCCGAAGGATGTATTATCAACGATTTTAGATGGTACGGTGGGAATGGTAAATTTCTTGTTTGAGAAAGAGAAATCTGTTTTATTGGTTCTTACTAAGGAAGGAAGTAGTGAACACCAAGTTCGGAGTATTCCAATAGTGTGTGAGTTTCCTGAAGTGTTTCCTGAGGATGTTTCTTCTCTTCCTCCGGAGAGAGAAGTTGAGTTCTCTATTGACCTGGTACCGGGAATGACTCCTATATCCGTTTCTCCGTATCGGATGGCACCGCTTGAATTAAGAGAATTAAAGGATCAATTGGAGGACTTGATGTCTAAGCATTTTGTTAGACCTAGTGTTTCACCTTGGGGAGCTCCAGTGTTGTTGGTAAAGAAGAAAGATGGGGGAATGCGTTTGTGCATTGATTATCGTAAGTTGAATAAAGTTACCATTAAGAACAAGTACCCCTTACCCAGGATAGACGACTTGCTAGATCAATTGAAGGGAGCCTGCGTGTTCTCGAAGATTGATTTACGGTCGGGTTATCATCAGATCCGAGTGAAGAGTTCCGATGTGCCCAAGACTGCATTTAAAACCCGTTACGGTCATTATGAATTCTTAGTGATGCCTTTCGGTGTGACTAATGCTCCAGCTATTTTTATGGATTACATGAACCATATATTTCAGGCTTACTTGGACCAATTTGTAGTAATCTTTATTGACGACATTCTTATTTATTCTCGTACTCCACAAGAGCACGGAGAACATCTGAGAATTGTCTTATCGGTATTGAAAGAGAAGCAATTGTTTGCTAAGTTGAGTAAGTGTGAGTTTTGGATGTCAGAAGTAAATTTCCTTGGACATGTTATATCTCAAGGTGGTGTGGCAGTGGATCCATCGAAGGTAGAAGCAGTGATTAATTGGGAGAGACCGAGAAATGTTTCAGAAGTTAGAAGTTTCTTAGGTTTGGCAGGTTACTATAGAAGGTTCATTAAGGGATTTTCTCAATTGGCCTTACCAATGACGAAACTTACTCGGAAGGATTTTGCTTTTGAGTGGGATTCGGGTTGTGAGCAAAGTTTTATGAAATTGAAGGAAAGTTTGACGAGTGCTCCAGTATTAATTATTCCTGATCCTAACAACTCTTATGAAGTATTCTGTGATGCTTCTAAGAGGAGATTAGGGGGTGTTCTGATGCAAGGCGGTCAAGTAGTAGCTTATGCTTCTCGACAGTTGAAAGTTCATGAGAAGAATTATCCAACTCATGATTTGGAACTAGCTGTAGTGGTGTTTGCACTGAAGGTGTGGCGTCATTATTTATATGGTGTACGCTTTGAGATGTTCAGTGACCACAAGAGTTTGAAGTATTTATTCGACCAAAAGGAGTTGAATATGCGACAAAGAAGGTGGATGAAGTACTTAAAGGATTATGACTTAGAATTGAAGTATCATCCAGGAAAGGCGAATAAAGTAGCGGATGCTTTAAGTCGGAAAATGGTTCATAGTGCGGAATTGATGATTTTGGAGTATTCATTGTTGGAAAAGTTTAGAGATCTTAATCTCCAGTTTGTGTGGACTCCGAATGGTGTAATTATGGGAAATTTGAATGTCAATTCTACTTTAAGAGTTGAGATTCAACAAGAACAAATGTTAGAGGAGGAGTTACAAGAATTGTTACTTCAACCGGGTTTTACACGAGCAACTGACGGGATTGTTCTGTTTAATCAACGGATTTGTGTTCCGAAGGATGAGGCATTGAAAAGGAAGATTTTAGATGAAGCTCATAAAAGTACTTGTACGATACATCCTGGCTCTTCGAAGATGTATCAGGAATTAAAGAAGGATTATTGGTGGTCTGGGATGAAAAAGGATATAGCGGAATATGTGTCAGAATGTGCGGTGTGCCAACAGGTGAAGATTGAACACCAAAGACCGGGCGATCTGTTGTAACCTTTGGATATTCTAGTTTGGAAGTGGGATAGTATTTCTATGGACTTTGCAGTGTGTTTACCCCGTACCCAGGATGGGTATGATTCTATTTGGGTAATTGTAGATCGACTAACGAAATCTGCACATTTCTTAACCGTGAAGACTACTTATAAGGCAAGTCATCTTGTGAGGTTGTTTATTGCTGAGATTGTGAGATTGCATGGTATTCCTTCTAGTATTGTGTCCGATAGAGATCCGAAGTTTACTTCAAGGTTTTGGAAAGTGTTCCAACAAGCGATGGGTACGAAATTGCGTTTGAGCACGTCGAGTCATCCTCAAACGGATGGTCAAACTGAGCGAACAATACAGACGATGGAGGATATGTTAAGAGCTTGTGTGCTAGAGAGTATAGGGAATTGGAAAGAACTTTTACCGTTAATTGAGTTTTCCTATAACAATAGTTGCCATGCGAGCATCGGTATGGCTCCTTATGAAGCATTGTATGGGAGGAAGTGTAGAACACCTTTGTGTTGGGCTGAAATTGGCGAAGATAGAATTTTGGGACCCGAGATTATTCAAGAGACTAGGGAAAAGATTCGAATGATCCGTGAGAAAGTTAAACAAGCACAAGATCGTCAAAAGAGTTATGCGGATAACCGTAGGAGACCTTTGGAATTTGAGGAAGGTGACCATGTATTTCTGAAAGTTACTCCGAGATTGAGATTGAAAGGACCGTTTAAGTCACGTAAATTAAGTCCGAGATACGTGGGACCGTATCAGATTCTAGAAAGGATTGGTGAAGTTGCTTACAGATTAGCCTTACCACCCTCTCTATCTGAGATGCATGATGTTTTTCACGTATCTCAGCTCCGTAAGTTTATTCCTGATCCTCTTCAGCCAATTCTACCAGAATCAGTGGAAATTGAAGCGAATTTGACTTTTGAACCACAACCGAGTTGTATTGTGGGAAGGGAGACAAAAGTGTTAAGGAACAAAGACATTCCACTTGTTAAGGTGCAATGGGATATGACGCATCCGGGTGATGCTACTTGGGAACTAGAATCGGAAATGCGAGATTCTTATCCACATCTGTTCAGGTAACATTTTAAATTCGAGGACGAATTTCTATTTAAGGGGGGGGAGGATGTAATACCCCGTAAATTTATAAACGCTCTGGTGAATATTATTATGATCAACTGGGTTCCGGAGTACTCTGAGTAATTATTTGATAAAATAATTAGAGTAAACTGACGAACTCAGAGTCGATTAAATTAATAGTATTTAACGTTGAGTTTTTATAATTTGATGTATTTGAGCTAATTTGGACATTTAGTAGTATTACTAATAAATGGTCATTTTCTTTACTATCTATTTTCCTTTCCCTTTCATTTGGAAACAAACAAAAGTTAGAAAAGTTAGAAAGAAAAGGAAAAAGGGAAGAAAGGAAAAGTGAAGGAAGGAAAAGGAGAGAAATTCCACAAGAGCTCAAGATCATCATCAAGCATCCACTCTTCATCTCTTCATCTCAGTATAAAATCATGAATCTAACTGTTGAAATTCAATGTTTGATTGTATGTTATACTGCTTGTTGTGTTTAAACATGTTTTGATGCTTTGTGATTGATCAAAATGAGATTTTGGGGTTGATTTTGGTGAAACCCGCAGCAGGTTTTTCTGCTGGTTTTTCTGCATTTTTCTCTGCCCATACGCGTAAGGAGCATGTCAATACGCGTATGGGGCTTGTCATTACGCGTACGGCAAGGGTGATACGCGTATTGCAATTTTAAAAGGAAATTCAGAGGGAAAATTGTCTCTGCCCATACGCGTATGGCCTTGGGCAATACGCGTATGGATGGCCGAGAATTTTGGGCAATACGCGTATGGCCTTGGGCAATACGCGTACGGCCAGGACAGTTGCAGAAATTCTGCTGTAGTGATTTATTTCCGATCGTTTGTTTACAATGCCGTAACTTTTTGTACGTAAATCGGATTGGAACAATTTTTGTATCGTTGGAAAGATAATACAATGTACTTTCTTATTACAATGGTTTTAAGATTGTCGGCCGATTTAATTATGTCGGAATTTATGAAATAGTGTCGTTTTGTCGACTTTTATCTGTTAAATGTGTGTAATTGTTGTTAACAATGTATGCATGTTAAAATATGGAATAGGCAGAGTGAGGATTATTACCAAAACTGTGTCGGAAGTGTGAATTGTTCCATGTGTGGCAACGCTCGTGCATGAAAGGCCGAGGCGTGTGCAGTTTAATCATAACCACTGTTTCGTGCGGTGTAGTTTCATGAGACTCGAGCACCTACTCTGAAACGTTATGCACAACTACTAGGCAGGTTTGAGTCCCGTTTTAAGTACGATTGGAGGCTACAGGTAAAGAGACTTGTGATGGTATACGGGCCGTGAGAAGTGACGGATCACGGTGTACGGACTGGTGATCCCGAATCCAATTCGTATGCCAAGTAGCTACAAGGATCCATGACTAGGGTCGTCTTCTAGACGTAGAAGCGGACGGGAAAAGGGGATACCTTGGTATTGGTTATTGATTGTGAATCCTTGAGTTTACAGGCTCAAGAGGTACTTCAGTACTTTGTGAATCCTTGAGTTTACAGGCTCAAGAGGTACTTTGGTACTAGTGTGAGTTTACAGGCTCAAGAGGTACTTCGGTACTAGTGTGAGTTTACAGGCTCACCGTGGTGGTTACTTGTGTGTGTGTACTCATGGTCTTTCCCCTTTCCCCTTTGGACATGAGTTAGGATTTTGTTAGAACCTTGTCAAGGCGAGAGGACTTTAAGATAGGGAACTCACTCAAATTTGATGTATCTCACCCCACTAGTGTTGTTTACATCACAGGTTCTGCAGGTTCCGCGAAGGGTAAGGATAAGGTTATTTGACTTTCCTTACATATCGTAGCTTTTGAGATGGCATGGCTTCCGCTATGGCGTTTATGTTTTGAGATCATTGTTTTGATCTAGTTCTTAGTTTTTATCATTTTGGAACATCTTGTATATGTAATGCCTTAGTCTTTATAGTTTTGTTTTAGAGGCATGTATGTATATAATGTGTTAACTAGGAACTCATTGTATATTTCAGTACCAAACGTACTTATCATGTATAATATATGATTTGATGCATGTATTATGTGTGGGCATTACAGTTTTATACTTAATATAAATTTAATTTAAACAGTCAATTAATTATAAATTGTGAAGTTTCACTGGTTGTTTGTTTACATTAGTATACCTAAATTTAATTTTTACATCCAAATATGTATACATTAACTTTTTGGATTTATTTATAAAAATAAAAATTAAATATATCTAAATTACATAAAATATTTGTTGTCATTTGGTCTTATATCTTTTATTACTTCTGTAAGAATAAACAATCACTTTTATTTAAAATATATAATATTTTCAAAATGAGCATTATTTTATATAGGATAGGCCATTTTGTTTGCCGCCATTACAAAAAAAATTCCAACTTTGTCAATCTAATTGTGTTTGACTGATTGTGATAAAATAATATAAAAATATTGCATTTATATTCAATACTAATATTACTAAAGTCGTCTTTAATAATATTTTATAAAATACAATTATCTATGATGTCTATATAATAAGAAAACATTGTTAGCCATTCATCATACAATACATAATGGCATTTCAGATATTTCAATCTTATGTTTTGGGAATTATATGCATTTCACTGGTCACGGTCTCTGGTAAGAGCAATGTTAGTTTTGTCATGTGAGGTTCATTTTCCATTAATATTTTGTGCACTAATATAAATTTTAACATTGAATTGGTCCAGGATTCAATAATAATTTGGGGAGTCCAACAGGAGAGCTTTTTATAAAAGACTGTTTAATTGGTGAACCAGGACCTCCACAAGTTTGTTGTGTATCACAATGCCCTACACAAAGTTGTCCCTCAGATTGCAGCGCCAAAGGATTTACTAAGGGTGGATTCTGTACACCTATACATGGAGTTGAAATGTGTTGTTGTATAGCGGGATAAAGCAATAAAGCTATTGTATCATTGAAATTATAAAAAATAATAAAAGATGTACGTGAAATAGTTGTCAGTCGTTGAATGTAGAAAGATCAAATGAAAAAGATGAATTGTTCTGTTTATTATTTAAAATTTGTATCAAATTATAACCGCAACTAATTCAGGAACCAATATCACTTGTTAGTAGTGGCGCTAAAAAGAGTTGAATTAGTATAGAACTTTTAAACGGAAAAATTGTCTATCACAAACTAATTTTATTGAGTGAAAATTGTGGAAAATTTTCTTCACAAATATTTCGATAAAAGTAAATTTTTTTTTTTTTGAGAAAAATAAACATTTCGTTTCGAATATGAGATTTCAGTTAAATACTTTTGTCTCACGTAAAATTTTTAAGGCACTCCTTCATTTTAACTTCATTATTATTATATAAATAAAATATTTTAGAAATGTGTTGCTTTTAAATTTATCTTGTTTTTATAGTTATTATGTATTTAAATATCACAATAAAATATGTAAAAATATTTATAAATATAAATTTGTACCAGTGAAAAGTTTGAATTTTTGTTTATTTATACATTTAAATAAAAGAGAAAACCTAAATAAAAAAAAACCCTTAAATCAAGTAAGTTTCAATGATGACTCCATCTCTGACAACCTCGTGCCAACTTTATCTCACCTTCATAAGTACAAAATGCTTACCCTTTTTTCACTATCATATTTTTTTACATTCTTGATGACGCATCGCTGAATACCATCCAAGCATGTGTTGGTTCCGGCTTAACGGGCATCATCTTTGTTAGAAAATATACAAATTGCTGGGCTTTCAATGCTTTTCTAGCTTCAAATTTTACATCAAATTCTGACAACTCGACATACCATTTTTTAAATCTTCCTGCAAGGTCCTGTTGATGGTGGATTTGCTTCAGCAGGAGATCAGTTCTTACTATTATGGTGTGAGTTACAAATTAACGTCATAGTTTTGTCGATGCAGTTATAATCATAAATTTAATTTGATGAAACAATAAATAATATACAAAATTTTAATTTTTAGTATTGACGTTATTGTATTTATTTATTATAAACATATAGAATTATATTGTTTCTAAGTTTATGTTGTTTTATACTTAATATAAATTTAATTTAAACAGACAATTATTTATAAATTGTGAAGTTTCACCGGTTGTTTGTTTACATTAGTATACCTAAATTTAATTTTTACATCCAAATATGTATACATTAACTTTTTGGATTTATTTATAAAAATAAAAATTAAATATATCTAAATTACATAAAATATTTGTTGTCATTTGGTCTTATATGTTTTATTACTTCTGTAAGAATAAACAATCACTTTTATTTTAAATATATAATATTTTCAAAATGAGCATTATTTTATATAGGATAGGCCATTTTGTTTGCCGCCATTACAAAAAAAATTCCAACTTTGTCAATCTAATTGTGTTTGACTGATTGTGATAAAATAATATAAAAATATTGCATTTATATTCAATACTAATATTACTAAAGTCGTCTTTAATAATATTTTATAAAATACAATTATCTATGATGTCTATATAATAAGAAAACATTGTTAGCCATTCATCATACAATACATAATGGCATTTCAGATATTTCAATCTTATGTTTTGGGAATTATATGCATTTCACTGGTCACGGTCTCTGGTAAGAGCAATGTTAGTTTTGTCATGTGAGGTTCATTTTCCATTAATATTTTGTGCACGAATATAAATTTTAACATTGAATTGGTCCAGGATTCAATAATAATTTGGGGAGTCCAACAGGAGAGCTTTTTATAAAAGACTGTTTAATTGGTGAACCAGGACCTCCACAAGTTTGTTGTGTATCACAATGCCCTACACAAAGTTGTCCCTCAGATTGCAGCGCCAAAGGATTTACTAAGGGTGCATTCTGTACACCTATACATGGAGTTGAAATGTGTTGTTGTATAGCGGGATAAAGCAATAAAGCTATTGTATCATTGAAATTATAAAAAATAATAAAAGATGTACGTGAAATAGTTGTTCAGTCGTTGAATGTAGAAAGATCAAATGAAAAAGATGAATTGTTCTGTTTATTATTTAAAATTTGTATCAAATTATAACCGCAACTAATTCAGGAACCAATATCACTTGTTAGTAGTGGCGCTAAAAAGAGTTGAATTAGTATAGAACTTTTAAACGGAAAAATTGTCTATCACAAACTAATTTTATTGAGTGAAAATTGTTGAAAATTTTCTTCACAAATATTTCGATAAAAGTAAATTTTTTTTTTTTTTGAGAAAAATAAACATTTCGTTTCGAATATGAGATTTCAGTTAAATACTTTTGTCTCACGTAAAATTTTTAAGGCACTCCTTCATTTTAACTTCATTATTATTATATAAATAAAATATTTTAGAAATGTGTTGCTTTTAAATTTATCTTGTTTTTATAGTTATTATGTATTTAAATATCACAATAAAATATGTAAAAATATTTATAAATATAAATTTGTACCAGTGAAAAGTTTGAATTTTTGTTTATTTATACATTTAAATAAAAGAGAAAACCTAAATAAAAAAAAACCCTTAAATCAAGTAAGTTTCAATGATGACTCCATCTCTGACAACCTCGTGCCAACTTTATCTCACCTTCATAAGTACAAAATGCTTACCCTTTTTTCACTATCATATTTTTTTACATTCTTGATGATGCATCGCTGAATACCATCCAAGCATGTGTTGGTTCCGGCTTAACGGGCATCATCTTTGTTAGAAAATATACAAATTGCTGGGCTTTCAATGCTTTTCTAGCTTCAAATTTTACATCAAATTCTGACAACTCGAAATACCATTTTTTAAATCTTCCTGCAAGGTCCTGTTGATGGTGGATTTGCTTCAGCAGGAGATCAGTTCTTACTATTATGGTGTGAGTTACAAATTAACGTCATAGTTTTGTCGATGCAGTTATAATCATAAATTTAATTTGATGAAACAATAAATAATATACAAAATTTTAATTTTTAGTATTGACGTTATTGTATTTATTTATTATAAACATATAGAATTATATTGTTTCTAAGTTTATGTTGTTTTATACTTAATATAAATTTAATTTAAACAGACAATTATTTATAAATTGTGAAGTTTCACCGGTTGTTTGTTTACATTAGTATACCTAAATTTAATTTTTACATCCAAATATGTATACATTAACTTTTTGGATTTATTTATAAAAATAAAAATTAAATATATCTAAATTACATAAAATATTTGTTGTCATTTGGTCTTATATGTTTTATTACTTCTGTAAGAATAAACAATCACTTTTATTTTAAATATATAATATTTTCAAAATGAGCATTATTTTATATAGGATAGGCCATTTTGTTTGCCACCATTACAAAAAAAATTCCAACTTTGTCAATCTAATTGTGTTTGACTGATTGTGATAAAATAATATAAAAATATTGCATTTATATTCAATACTAATATTACTAAAGTCGTCTTTAATAATATTTTATAAAATACAATTATCTATGATGTCTATATAATAAGAAAACATTGTTAGCCATTCATCATACAATACATAATGGCATTTCAGATATTTCAATCTTATGTTTTGGGAATTATATGCATTTCACTGGTCACGGTCTCTGGTAAGAGCAATGTTAGTTTTGTCATGTGAGGTTCATTTTCCATTAATATTTTGTGCACGAATATAAATTTTAACATTGAATTGGTCCAGGATTCAATAATAATTTGGGGAGTCCAACAGGAGAGCTTTTTATAAAAGACTGTTTAATTGGTGAACCAGGACCTCCACAAGTTTGTTGTGTATCACAATGCCCTACACAAAGTTGTCCCTCAGATTGCAGCGCCAAAGGATTTACTAAGGGTGCATTCTGTACACCTATACATGGAGTTGAAATGTGTTGTTGTATAGCGGGATAAAGCAATAAAGCTATTGTATCATTGAAATTATAAAAAATAATAAAAGATGTACGTGAAATAGTTGTTCAGTCGTTGAATGTAGAAAGATCAAATGAAAAAGATGAATTGTTCTGTTTATTATTTAAAATTTGTATCAAATTATAACCGCAACTAATTCAGGAACCAATATCACTTGTTAGTAGTGGCGCTAAAAAGAGTTGAATTAGTATAGAACTTTTAAACGGAAAAATTGTCTATCACAAACTAATTTTATTGAGTGAAAATTGTGGAAAATTTTCTTCACAAATATTTCGATAAAAGTAAATTTTTTTTTTTTTTGAGAAAAATAAACATTTCGTTTCGAATATGAGATTTCAGTTAAATACTTTTGTCTCACGTAAAATTTTTAAGGCACTCCTTCATTTTAACTTCATTATTATTATATAAATAAAATATTTTAGAAATGTGTTGCTTTTAAATTTATCTTGTTTTTATAGTTATTATGTATTTAAATATCACAATAAAATATGTAAAAATATTTATAAATATAAATTTGTACCAGTGAAAAGTTTGAATTTTTGTTTATTTATACATTTAAATAAAAGAGAAAACCTAAATAAAAAAAAACCCTTAAATCAAGTAAGTTTCAATGATGACTCCATCTCTGACAACCTCGTGCCAACTTTATCTCACCTTCATAAGTACAAAATGCTTACCCTTTTTTCACTATCATATTTTTTTACATTCTTGATGATGCATCGCTGAATACCATCCAAGCATGTGTTGGTTCCGGCTTAACGGGCATCATCTTTGTTAGAAAATATACAAATTGCTGGGCTTTCAATGCTTTTCTAGCTTCAAATTTTACATCAAATTCTGACAACTCGACATACCATTTTTTAAATCTTCCTGCAAGGTCCTGTTGATGGTGGATTTGCTTCAGCAGGAGATCAGTTCTTACTATTATGGTGTGAGTTACAAATTAACGTCATAGTTTTGTCGATGCAGTTATAATCATAAATTTAATTTGATGAAACAATAAATAATATACAAAATTTTAATTTTTAGTATTGACGTTATTGTATTTATTTATTATAAACATATAGAATTATATTGTTTCTAAGTTTATGTTGTTTTATACTTAATATAAATTTAATTTAAACAGACAATTATTTATAAATTGTGAAGTTTCACCGGTTGTTTGTTTACATTAGTATACCTAAATTTAATTTTTACATCCAAATATGTATACATTAACTTTTTGGATTTATTTATAAAAATAAAAATTAAATATATCTAAATTACATAAAATATTTGTTGTCATTTGGTCTTATATGTTTTATTACTTCTGTAAGAATAAACAATCACTTTTATTTTAAATATATAATATTTTCAAAATGAGCATTATTTTATATAGGATAGGCCATTTTGTTTGCCGCCATTACAAAAAAAATTCCAACTTTGTCAATCTAATTGTGTTTGACTGATTGTGATAAAATAATATAAAAATATTGCATTTATATTCAATACTAATATTACTAAAGTCGTCTTTAATAATATTTTATAAAATACAATTATCTATGATGTCTATATAATAAGAAAACATTGTTAGCCATTCATCATACAATACATAATGGCATTTCAGATATTTCAATCTTATGTTTTGGGAATTATATGCATTTCACTGGTCACGGTCTCTGGTAAGAGCAATGTTAGTTTTGTCATGTGAGGTTCATTTTCCATTAATATTTTGTGCACGAATATAAATTTTAACATTGAATTGGTCCAGGATTCAATAATAATTTGGGGAGTCCAACAGGAGAGCTTTTTATAAAAGACTGTTTAATTGGTGAACCAGGACCTCCACAAGTTTGTTGTGTATCACAATGCCCTACACAAAGTTGTCCCTCAGATTGCAGCGCCAAAGGATTTACTAAGGGTGGATTCTGTACACCTATACATGGAGTTGAAATGTGTTGTTGTATAGCGGGATAAAGCAATAAAGCTATTGTATCATTGAAATTATAAAAAATAATAAAAGATGTACGTGAAATAGTTGTTCAGTCGTTGAATGTAGAAAGATCAAATGAAAAAGATGAATTGTTCTGTTTATTATTTAAAATTTGTATCAAATTATAACCGCAACTAATTCAGGAACCAATATCACTTGTTAGTAGTGGCGCTAAAAAGAGTTGAATTAGTATAGAACTTTTAAACGGAAAAATTGTCTATCACAAACTAATTTTATTGAGTGAAAATTGTGGAAAATTTTCTTCACAAATATTTCGATAAAAGTAAATTTTTTTTTTTTTTTTGAGAAAAATAAACATTTCGTTTCGAATATGAGATTTCAGTTAAATACTTTTGTGTCACGTAAAATTTTTAAGGCACTCCTTCATTTTAACTTCATTATTATTATATAAATAAAATATTTTAGAAATGTGTTGCTTTTAAATTTATCTTGTTTTTATAGTTATTATGTATTTAAATATCACAATAAAATATGTAAAAATATTTATAAATATAAATTTGTACCAGTGAAAAGTTTGAATTTTTGTTTATTTATACATTTAAATAAAAGAGAAAAACTAAATAAAAAAAACCCTTAAATCAAGTAAGTTTCAATGATGACTCCATCTCTGACAACCTCGTGCCAACTTTATCTCACCTTCATAAGTACAAAATGCTTACCCTTTTTTCACTATCATATTTTTTTACATTCTTGATGACGCATCGCTGAATACCATCCAAGAATGTGTTGGTTCCGGCTTAACGGGCATCATCTTTGTTAGAAAATATACAAATTGCTGGGCTTTCAATGCTTTTCTAGCTTCAAATTTTACATCAAATTCTGACAACTCGACATACCATTTTTTAAATCTTCCTGCAAGGTCCTGTTGATGGTGGATTTGCTTCAGCAGGAGATCAGTTCTTACTATTATGGTGTGAGTTACAAATTAACGTCATAGTTTTGTCGAAGCAGTTATAATCATAAATTTAATTTGATGAAACAATAAATAATATACAAAATTTTAATTTTTAGTATTGACGTTATTGTATTTATTTATTATAAACATATAGAATTATATTGTTTCTAAGTTTATGTTGTTTTATACTTAATATAAATTTAATTTAAACAGTCAATTATTTATAAATTGTGAAGTTTCACCGGTTGTTTGTTTACATTAGTATACCTAAATTTAATTTTTACATCCAAATATGTATACATTAACTTTTTGGATTTATTTATAAAAATAAAAATTAAATATATCTAAATTACATAAAATATTTGTTGTCATTTGGTCTTATATGTTTTATTACTTCTGTAAGAATAAACAATCACTTTTATTTAAAATATATAATATTTTCAAAATGAGCATTATTTTATATAGGATAGGCCATTTTGTTTGTCGCCATTACAAAAAAAATTCCAACTTTGTCAATCTAATTGTGTTTGACTGATTGTGCTAAAATAATATAAAAATATTGTATTTATATTCAATACTAATATTACTAAAGTCGTCTTTAATAATTTTTTATAAAATACAATTATCTATGATGTCTATATAATAAGAAAACATTGTTAGCCATTCATCATACAATACATAATGGCATTTCAGATATTTCAATCTTATGTTTTGGGAATTATATGCATTTCACTGGTCACGGTCTCTGGTAAGAGCAATGTTAGTTTTGTCATGTGAGGTTCATTTTCCATTAATATTTTGTGCACGAATATAAATTTTAACATTGAATTGGTCCAGGATTCAATAATAATTTGGGGAGTCCAACAGGAGAGCTTTTTATAAAAGACTGTTTAATTGGTGAACCAGGACCTCCACAAGTTTGTTGTGTATCACAATGCCCTACACAAAGTTGTCCCTCAGATTGCAGCGCCAAAGGATTTACTAAGGGTGGATTCTGTACACCTATACATGGAGTTGAAATGTGTTGTTGTATAGCGGGATAAAGCAATAAAGCTATTGTATCATTGAAATTATAAAAAATAATAAAAGATGTATGTAATACCCCATAAATTTATAAACACTCTGGTGAATGTTATTATGATCAACTGGGTTCTGGAGTACTCTGAGTAATTATTTGATAGAATAATTAGAGTAAACTGACAAACTCAGAGTTGATTAAATTAATAGTATTTAACGTTGAGTTTTTATAATTTGATGCATTTGAGCTAATTTGGACATTTAGTAGTATTGCTAATTGATGGGAATTAATTTCTTTTCTATGTTTCTTTCTTCTCACTTGTAAAACAAACAAAAGTTAGTAAAGAGAAGGGAAAAGAAACAGAAAGAAAAGAAAGGAAAAAGAGAAGGAAAAGTGAAGGAAGGAAAAGGAGAGAAATTTCTCAAGAAGCTCAAGATCATCATCAAGCTTCAACTCTTCATCTCTTCATCTCAGTATCAATCTCCTCATCTTGTTGTCCAGGTGGGTTCTAGTTAGACTCTTTAGAGTAGAGTTATTTTGAGTTTAGAGTTAGATTGGGAATTGGGAAAATTGGGTAATTTTGCATGAAAACATGAATCTAACTGCTAAAATTCAATGTTTGATTGTATGTTATACTGTTTGTGATGTTATAACATGTTTTGATGCTTTGTGATTGATCAAAAATGGGATTTTGGGTGATTTTGGATCAACCCGTAGCAGGAAAATTCTGCAGGTTTTTCTGCATTTTTTCGCTGCCCATACGCGTATGGGGCATGTCAATACGCGTATGGAGTTTGTCATTACGCGTACGGCAAGGGCAATACGCGTATGGCAATTTTAAAAGGAATTTTCAAGGAAAAACGTCTCTGCCCATACGCGTACGGCCTTGGGCAATACGCGTATGGATGGCCGAGACTTTTGGGCTATACACGTATGGCCTTGGGCAATACGCGTATGGCCAGGAGAGTTGCAGAAATTCTGCTGTTGTGATTTATTTCCCGATCGATTGTTTACAATGCCATAACTTTTTGTACGTAACTCGGATTGGAACAATTTTGGTATCGTTGGAAAGATAATAAAATGTACTTTCTTATTACAATGGGTTTAAGATTGTCGGCCGATTTAATTATGTCGGAATTTCTGAAATAGTGTCATTTTGTCGACTTTTATCTGTTAAATGTGTGTAATTGTTGTTAACAATGTATGCATGTTAAAATATGAAATAGGCAGAGTGAGGATTATTACCAAAACTGTGTCGGAAGTATGAATTGTTCCATGTGTGGCAACGCTCATGCATGAAAGGCCGAGGCGTGTGCATTTCAATCATAATCACTGTTTCTTGCGGTGTAGTTTCATAAGACTCGAGCACCTCCTCTGAAACGTTATGCACAACTACTTGGCAAGTTTGAGTCCCGTGTTAAGTACGATTGGAGCCTACGGTTAAAGAGACTTGTGACGGTGTACGGGCCATGAGAAGTGACGGATCACGGTGTACGGACCGGTGATCCCGAATCCAATTCGTATGCCAAGTAGCTACAAGGATCCATGACTCGGGTCGTCTTCTAGACGTAGAAGCGGACGGGAATAGGGGATACCTTGGTATTGGTTATTGATTGTGAATCCTTGAGTTTACAGGCTCAAGAGGTACTTCGGTACTTTGTGAATCCTTGAGTTTACAGGCTCAAGAGGTACTTCGCTACTAGTGTGAGTTTACAGGCTCACCGTGGTGGTTACTTGTGTGTGTGTACTCATGGTCTTTCCCCTTTCCCCTTGGACATGAGTTAGGATTTTGGTAGAACCTTGTAAAGCCGAGAGGACTTTAAGATAGGGAACTCACTGAGATTTGATGTATCTCACCCCACTGTTGTTGTTTACATCACAGGTTCTGCAGGTTCCGCGAAGGGTAAGGATAAGGTTATTTGACTTTCCTTACGGATAGTAGCTTTTGAGATGGCACGGCTTCCGCTATGGCGTTTATGTTTTGAGATCATTATATTGATCTAGTTCTTAATTTTTATCATTTTGGAACATCTTGTATATGTAATGCCTTAGTCTTTAGTGTTTTTGATTTAGAGACATTTATGTATATAATGTGTTAACTAGGAACTTATTGTATATTTCAGTACCAAACTTACTTATCATGTATAATATATGATTTGATGCATGTATTATATATGTGGGTACTACAGTTGGTATCAGAGCAGGTTGTATCCTCGACCTAGCCATGAAATAGAATAAGTAACTCTTTTCGTTTCAGATACGTGGTGTCGCATGTGGTCTTACGTGTTATATTTATGGTATTGAGCCTGATTAACTTAATCCTATTGGTATGACATTCAGGAACATGGCCGACGGACGTACAAACAACCGTGGAAGACCAAGGACTCCGAGAACTACTCCAGCTGGGACGGTTCCACAGGGTGCTGAAGGGAACGCCCCTTTTGTATCAATTCATGCAATAGATGCAGCAGCAGCAGAATCAGTTCATACAAGGAATGGTACAGCAAATGGCTGATGGTCTTCATCCTCCAGTGGTTGTTCCTGAAGTTGCGGGGGGAACCTATAGGGAATTCATTCGTATGAATCCTCCAGAGTTTCAGGGAGGGTTAGATCCAGTGAAGGCGCATGAATGGATATCAGGTATGGAACGGATCTTCTTGATAGTTCATTGTAGTGAGGAGAATAAAGTGGTCTTTGCTTCTCACTTGTTGAAGGGTCCTGCCATGAGGTGGTGGGAGAGCGCTTCAGCCTTAATGACAATCCAGGAGGTACCAAAAGTGTGGGAGCAGTTCAAGCTAACTTTTATGGAGAAATATTTTCCGAGTTCTTTAAGGTCTCAGAATTAGTTTGAGTTCCAACAGTTGAGACAGGGCAATTCGTCAGTGGCTTCCTATGCGAAAAAATTTGAGATCATGGCTGACTATTCTAGACAGGCCATGTATGCTCCTGATGAGAGGTGGAAGATTGATCAGTTTTTGTTTGGTTTGAGGGATGAAATTTCGCATAGCGTGTCTCAACGGGAATTTGCTTCTTATGCGGAAATGTTAAGACAATGTTATGTGGCGGAAAATAGTTTGAAAAAGGTACAAATGGAGGTGGATTTGAACAGGGCAACTCAAAGTGACCGTGGAAGGTCGAATCAACAGTTTAGGCAAAGGCAACAGTCTTCCAAAGGGAAGCAAGTACAAAGTTCTAGAACTAGTGTGCCTCCGGTATGCCGTACTTGTGGGAGGAATCATTTTGGTAGGTGCTATTCGGAGGGAATACGGTGTTATCAGTGTAACAAGATGGGTCATGTAGCGAGAGATTGTCCTCAGGGAAGGAATCAGACACAAGGGAAGACTACTGGCCGAGTGTATACCTTGGATGCAAGGAAAGCAAAGGGTGACAACTCCTTGATTGCGGTTACGTGTTTTGTAAATGGACATCCTTGTTTTGTTTTATTTGATTGTGGGGCAACGCATTCTTTTGTGTCCACGCGTTGTGTGAAGCGACTTGGGTTGCAAACTATTCCTTTGTCTCCTCCTAAGGTGGTTACTAATGCCATGGATGAAATGGTTGAAACACCGTTGATGTGTGAAAATTGTGTGTTGTCGGTGAACGAAAGAGTCTTCCAGATTGATCTTATTTGTTTGCCACTTAAGAAAGTGGATGTTGTTCTGGGAATGGACTAGCTTTCAGCTAATTCGGTTTTTATCGGTTGTGAGGAGAAACTAATTATTATTCCACCTGCTGAGGCTACTCTGAAAGATGTATTATCAACAATTTTAGAAGGTACGGTGGGAATGGTAAATTTCTTGTTTGAGAAGGAGAAATATGTTTTATTGGTTCTTACTAAGGAAGGAAGTAGTGAACAGCAAGTTCTGGGTATTCCAATAGTGTGTGAGTTTCCTGAAGTGTTTCCAGAGGATGTTTCTTCTCTTCCTCCGAAGAGAGAAGTTGAGTTCTCTATTGATCTGGTACCGGGAACGGCTCCTATATCCGTTTCTCCGTATCGGATGGCACCGCTTGAATTAAGAGAATTAAAGGACCAATTGGAAGATTTGATGTCTAAGCACTTTGTTAGACCTAGTGTTTCACCTTGGGGAGCTCCAGTGTTATTGATAAAGAAGAAAGATGGGGGAATGCGGTTGTGCATTGATTATCGTAAGTTGAATAAAGTCACCATATAGAATAAGTACCTCTTACCCAGGATAGACGACTTGATAGATCAATTGAAAGGAGCCTGTGTGTTCTCGAAGATTGATTTACGGTCGGGTTATCATCAGATCCGAGTGAAAAGTTCCGATGTGCCAAAAACTGCATTTAGAACGCGTTACGGTCATTATGAATTCTTAGTGATGCCTTTCGGTGTGACTAATGCTCCAGCTATTTTTATGGATTACATGAACCCTATATTCCAGGCCTACTTGGACCAATTTTTGGTAATCTTTATTGATGACATTCTTATTTATTCTCGTACTCCACAAGAGCACGGAGAATATTTAAGGATTGTCTTATCGGTATTGCAAGAGAAACAACTTTTTGCTAAGTTGAGCAAGTGTGAGTTTTGGATGTCAGAAGTTACTTTTCTTGGGCATGTTATATCTCAGGGTGGTGTGGCAGTAGATCCGTCAAAGGTAGAAGCAGTAATTAATTGGGAGAGACCGAGAAATGCTTCAGAAGTTAGAAGTTTCTTGGGATTGGCAGGTTACTATAGAAGGTTCATTAAAGGCTTTTCTCAATTGGCCTTACCAATGACGAAACTTACTCGGAAGGATTTTGCTTTTGAGTGGGATTCGGGTTGTGAGGAAAGTTTTATGAAATTGAAGGAAAGTTTGACGAGTGCTCCAGTATTAATTATTCCTGATCCTAATAAATCTTATGAAGTATTCTATGATGCTTCTAAGAGGGGATTAAGGGGTGTTCTGATGCAAGGAGGTCGAGTAGTAGCTTATGCGTCTCGACAGTTAAAAGTTCATGAGAAGAATTATCCAACTCAGGATTTGGAACTAGCTGCAGTGGTGTTTGCACTGAAGGTGTGGCGTCATTATTTATATGGTGTACGTTTTGAAATGTTCAGTGACCACAAAAGTTTGAAATATCTATTTGACCAGAAGGAGTTGAATATGCGACAAAGAAGGTGGATGGAGTACTTAAAGGATTATGACTTAGAATTGAAGTATCATCCAGGAAAGGCGAATAAAGTAGCGGATGCTTTAAGTCAGAAAATGGTTCATAATGCAAAATTGATGATTTTGGAGTATTCGTTGTTGGAAAAGTTTAGAGATCTTAATCTCCAATTTGTGTGGACTCTGAATGGTGTAATTATAGGAAATTTGAATGTCAATTCTACTTTAAGAGTTGAGATTCAGCAAGAACAACTGTTAGAAGAGGAGTTACAAGAATTGTTACTTCAACCGGGCTTTACACGAGCAACATATGGGATTGTTCTGTTTAATCAACGGATTTGTGTTCCGAAAGATGAGGCATTAAAAAGGAAGATTTTAGATGAAGCTCATAAAGGTACTTTTACGATACATCCTGGTTCTTCGAAGATGTATCAAGACTTAAAGAAAGATTATTGGTGGTCCGGGATGAAAAAGGATATAGCGACATATGTGTCGGAATGTGCGGTGTGCCAACAGGTGAAGATTGAACACCAAAGACCGGGCAGTTTGTTACAACCGTTGGATATTCCAGTTTGGAAGTGGGATAGTATTTCTATGGATTTTGCGGTGGGTTTACCTCGTACACAAGGAGGTTATGATTCTATTTGGGTAATTGCAGATCGACTAACGAAATCTGCACACTTCTTTGCCGTAAAGACTACTTATAAGGCAAGTCATCTTGCAAGGCTGTTTATTGCTGAGATTGTGAGATTGCATGGTATTCCTTCTAGTATTGTGTCCGATAGAGATCCGAAGTTTACTTCGAGGTTTTGGAAAGTGTTCCAACAAGCTATGGGTACGAATTTGCGTTTGAGCACGTCGAATCATCCTCAGACGGATGGTCAGACTGAGCGAACAATACAGACGATGGAAGATATGTTAAGAGCTTGTGTGCTAGAGAGTAGAGGAAATTGGAAAGAACTTTTGCCGTTAATTGAGTTTTCCTATAACAATAGTTACCATGCGAGCATCGGTATAGCTCCTTATGAAGCATTGTATGGGAGGAAGTGTAGAACACCTTTGTGTTGGGCTGAGATTGGCGAAGATAGAATTTTGGGACCCGAGATTATTCAAGAGAATACGGAAAAGATCCGAATGATCCATGAGAAAGTTAAACAAGCACAAGATCGTCAAAAGATTTATGCGGACAATCGAAGGAGACCTTTGGAATTTGAAGAAGGTGACCATGTGTTTTTGAAAGTTACTCCGAGGTTGAGACTGAAAGGACCGTTTAAGTCACGGAAGTTAAGTCCAAGATACGTGGGACCGTATCAAGTCTTAGATAGGATCGGCGAAGTAGCTTATAGATTAGCCTTACCGCCCTCCCTATCGGGAGTGCATGATGTGTTTCACGTATCTCAGCTACACAAGTTTGTTCCAGATCCTCTTCAGCCAGTTTTATCGGATACCATCGAGATAGAAACGGATTTGACTTTTGAACCGCAACCGAGTTGTATCATGGGAAGAGAAATAAAAGTGTTAAGGAACAAAGATATTCCACTCGTTAAGGTGCAATGGGATATGACGCATCCGGGTGATGCTACTTGGGAACTAGAGTCGGAAATGAGAGATTCTTATCCACATCTGTTCAGTTAATCTTTTAAATTCGAGGACGAATTTCTACTTAAGGAGGGGAGGATGTAATACCCCGTAAATTATTACACCGAATAATATTACATTGTGATCAAATGAGTCCGGTCGCTCTGAGAAATTAATTGATTTAAATAATTAGAGCAACTTTGGTACTTACAATTAATCCAATTAATTTTATTTGTTTCGGAGACATTTACTTAATTGGACTCTAGAGACATTTTTGGACTTCTAGTAGTATTGTTTTAATAATACTTACTATATATATATATATTTTCTCTTATTTGGATCAAAAAGAAAAAAGATAGAAAGAAAGAGAAAGTTGGTAAGAGAAAGAAGAAAAGAGGAGAGAAAAGAGGGAGAAGGGAAAAGAAGAGAAAAACAAGGTTTTGGAAGAGAAGCTTCAAGATCATCACCAACCTTCATCCAAGCTTCACCAAACTTCTTGAGTTTCATCATCTTGATCATCTCTAGAGGTGGGTTTAGCTAGAAACCATTTTCTTTCCTTGTGTTTTGGTAGTATGAGTTTTAGGTCGAAATCGAAGAAATCAATGTTTTAACGGATAGAATCGGTTAGAAATTGAAATGAATGTTGAGTATGCTCATAGAATCATGTCGGGATGATTGTTTTCATGTTACCATATGATGTTTGATGATTTTGAAATGTTAGGGTTTTAGAATAATTGGGTTTTTATGAAATAATATGTTTTGATGATAGTGGTGATCAAACCTTGTTATAAATGTGATGTTGAACCTCTGTTGACGTCTAAATGTGCCCTAAAGTGGTTTTGGAGGGTGGATAAAGTTCTGTTATCGCAGGGTATTTTTCTGAGAATCGCACTGCGCGCTGAGCGCGGTGTCAAATCCTTGGAACCTCTCGAGGCAGGGAGTTACGCGCTGAGCGCGGACCAGGGCGCGCTGAGCGCGACCCGGGAGTTGGAATTTTATACTTTTATGGAGAAAATTCATAACTTTAGCTTCGCTTATCGGTTTCGATTGTTCTTTATATCGATGTGAAGCCGAGGAAATATACTACGCAATGGAAGTAAAATATGTTGATTTTATCGACCGATTAAATAATCAGGAATGTTAAAAAGTGTTGTAACTATGTTTTAATTGTTATAAATTATTCTATTACGACATTATGAGATGCCTTGCCTATCCTATTATTGTTTAGCATGATTGTGATTGAATATGCATGTTAATATGGAAAAGAAATAGAAAGGGTGAGGAGTATTACCATAACTGTGTCGGATGTGTGAGATTTAAATATGTGGCAACGCTCGTGCATGAAAGGCCGAGGCGTGTGCATTTCAATCATAACCACTGTTTCTTGCAGTGTAGTTTCATGAGACTCGAGCACCTCCTCTGAAACGTTATGCACAACTACTTGGCAGGTTTGAGTCCCGTGTTAAGTACGATTGGAGCCTACGGGTAAAGAGACTTGTAACGGTGTACGGGCCGTGAGAAGTGACGGATCACGGTGTATGGACCGGTGATCCCGAATCCAATTCGTATGCCAAGTAGCTACAAGGATCCATGACCCGGGTCATCTTCTAGACGTAGAAGCGGACGGGAATAGGGGATACCTTGGTATTGGTTATTGATTGTGAATCCTTGAGTTTACAGGCTCAAGAGGTACTTCGGTACTTTGTGAATCCTTGAGTTTACAGGCTCAGGAAGTACTTCGGTACTAGTGTGTGTTTACAGGCTCACCGTGGTGGTTACTTGTGTATGTGTACTCATGGTCTTTCCCCTTTCCCCTTGGACATGAGTTAGGATTTTGTTAAAACCTTGTAAAGCCGAGAGGACTTTAAGATAGGGAATTCACTGAGATTTGTTGTATCTCACCCCACTATTGTTGTTTACATCACAGGTTCTGCAGGTTCCGCGAAGGGTAAGGATAAGGTTATTTGACTTTCCTTACGGATAGTAGCTTTTGAGATGGCACGACTTCCGCTATGGCGTTTATGTTTTGAGATCATTATATTGATCTAGTTCTTAGTTTTTATCATTTTGGAACATCTTGTATATGTAATGCCTTAGTCTTTAGTGTTTTTGTTTTAGAGACATTTATGTATATAATGTGTTAACTAGGAACTTATTGTATATTTCAGTACCAAATGTAAAGACCATATACAATACATGCCTCAAATCATATATTATACATAAGTTTCACTTTTGGTACTGAAACATAATAAGTTCCTAGTTAACACATTATACACATAAATGCCTCTAATACAAGACACCTAAAAGTCTAAGGCATTACATATACAAGATGTTCCAAAATGATAAAAACTAAGAACTAGATCAAAACAATGATCTCAAAACAAAACGCCATAGCGGAAGCCATGCCATCACAAAACCACGATCCGTAAGGAAAGTCAAATAACCTTGTCCTTACCCTTCGCCGAACCTGCAGAACCTGTGATGTAAACAACAACAGTGGGGTGAGATACATCAAATCTCAGTGAGTTCCCTATCTTAAAGTCCTCTCAGCTTTACAAGGTTCTAACAAAGTCCTAACTCATGTCCAAGGGGAAAGGGGAAAGACCATGAGTACACACACACAAGTAACCGCCACGGTGTGCCTGTAAACTCACACTAGTACCGAAGTACCTCTTGAGCCTGTAAACTCAAGGATTCACAAAGTACCGAAGTACGTTCTGAGTCAGTACACTCAAGAACTCACATATCAATAACCAATACCAAGGTATCCCCTTTTCCCGTACCCTTCTACGTCTAGAAGGCGATCCGAGTCATGGATCCTTGTAGCTACTTGGCATACGATTGGATTCGGGATCACCGGTCCGTACACCGTGATCCGTCACTTCTCACGGCCCGTACACCATCACAAGTCTCTTTACCCGTAGGCTCCAATCGTACTTAACACGGGACTCAAACCTGCCAAGTAGTTGTGTATAACGTTCAGAGGAGGTGCTCGAGTCTCATGAACTACACCGCACAACTGTGGTTATTGATAAACAGAATGCACACGCCTCGGCCTTTCATGCACGAGCGTTGCTACACACGAAACAATTCACACTTCCGACACAGTTTTGGTAATAATCCTCACCCTGCCTAGTCCATATTTTAACATGCATATATTGTCAATAATAATTATACACGATTAACAGATAAAAGTCGATAAAACGACACAATTTCAGAAATCCCGACTTAATTAAATCGGCCGACAATCTTTAAACCAAAGTAATAAGAAAGTACATTTTATTATCTTTCCAACGATATCAAAATTGTTCCAATCCGAGTTACGTACAAAAAGTTACGGCATTGTAAACAATCGATCGGAAAAATAAATCACAACAGCAGAAATTCTGCAACTCTCCTGGCCGTACGCGTATTGGCACTCCCCGTACGCGTATTGCCCAAAAGCTCGCCCAGCCATACGCGTATTGCCCCAAACGATACGCGTATTGCTCAAAATGCCCGGCCGTCCATACGCGTATTGCCCAAAGCCGTACGCGTATGGGCAGAAGCGTTTTCCTTGAAAATTCCTTTTAAAAATTCCCGTACGCGTATTGCTCTTTCCGTACGCGTATTGACAAGCCCCATACGCGTATTGACATGCTCCATACGCGTATGGGCAGAGAAAAATGCAGAAGTTCCTGCAGAATTTCTTCTGCTACGGGTTGATCCAAAATCAACCCCAAATCCCAATTTGATCACTCAAGATACATCAAAACATGTTATAACATCACAACCAGCATAACATATAATCAAACATGGAATTTTAACAGTTAGATTCACGATTTTAAACCAAAATACCCATTTTTCCCAATTTCCAATCTAGCTCTAAACTCAAAATAATTCTACTCTAAAGAGTCTAACTAGAACCCACCTGGATTACTAGACGAGGAGGTTGATACTGAGACGATTAAACGAAGAACAGATGAATTGATGATGATTCTTGAGCTTTTGGAAAATTTCTCTTCTTCCTCTTTCTTTTCCTTTCCTTCCTTCCCTTTTTCCTTTTCTTTCTTTTTCTTTTAGCTTTTGTTTGTTTTTCCAAGGAAAATGAAAAGAAAATAGATAGTATAAAAACTATCATTTTTTAGTAACACTACTAAATGTCCAAAATTAGCTCAAATACATCAAATTATAAAAACTCAACGTTAAATACTATTAATTTAATCGACTCTGAGTTCGTCAGTTTACTCTAATTATTTTATCAAATAATTACTCAGAGTACCCCGGAACCCAGTTGATCATAATAATATTCACCAGAGCGTTATAAATTTACGGGGTATTACACCAAACATACTTATCATGTATAATATATGATTTGATGCATGTATTATATATGTGGGTACTACATTTTATTACTTCTGTAAGAATAAACAATTACTTTTATTTAAAATATATAATATTTTCAAAATGAGCATTATTTTATATAGGATAGACCATTTTGTTTGCCGCCATTACAGAAAAAATTCCAACTTTGTCAATCTAATTGTGTTTGACTGATTGTGCTAAAATAATATAAAAATATTGCATTTATATTCAATACTAATATTACTAAAGTCGTCTTTAATAATATTTTATAAAATACAATTATCTATGATGTCTATATAATAAGAAAACATTGTTAGCCATTCATCATACAATACATAATGGCATTTCAGATATTTCAATCTTATGTTTTGGGAATTATATGCATTTCACTGGTCACGGTCTCTGGTAAGAGCAATGTTAGTTTTGTCATGTGAGGTTCATTTTCCATTAATATTTTGTGCACGAATATAAATTTTAACATTGAATTGGTCCAGGATTCAATAATAATTTGGGGAGTCCAACAGGAGAGCTTTTTATAAAAGACTGTTTAATTGGTGAACCAGCACCTCCACAAGTTTGTTGTGTATCACAATGCCCTACACAAAGTTGTCCCTCAGATTGCAGCGCCAAAGGATTTACTAAGGGTGGATTCTGTACACCTATACATGGAGTTGAAATGTGTTGTTGTATAGCGGGATAAAGCAATAAAGCTATTGTATCATTGAAATTATAAAAAATAATAAAAGATGTACGTGAAATAGTTGTTCAGTCGTTGAATGTAGAAAGATCAAATGAAAAAGATGAATTGTTCTGTTTATTATTTAAAATTTGTATCAAATTATAACCGCAACTAATTCAGGAACCAATATCACTTGTTAGTAGTGGCGCTAAAAAGAGTTGAATTAGTATAGAACTTTTAAACGGAAAAATTGTCTATCACAAACTAATTTTATTGAGTGAAAATTGTGGAAAATTTTCTTCACAAATATTTCGATAAAAGTAAATTTTTTTTTTTTTGAGAAAAATTAACATTTCGTTTCGAATATGAGATTTCAGTTAAATACTTTTGTGTCACGTAAAATTTTTAAGGCACTCCTTCATTTTAACTTCATTATTATTATATAAATAAAATATTTTAGAAATGTGTGGTTTTTAAATTTATCTTGTTTTTATAGTTATTATGTATTTAAATATCACAATAAAATATGTAAAAATATTTATAAATATAAATTTGTACCAGTGAAAAGTTTGAATTTTTATTTATTTATACATTTAAATAAAAGAGAAAAACTAAATAAAAAAAACCCTTAAATCAAGTAAGTTTCAATGATGACTCCATCTCTGACAACCTCGTGCCAACTTTATCTCACCTTCATAAGTACAAAATGCTTACCCTTTTTTCACTATCATATTTTTTTACATTCTTGATGACGCATCGCTGAATACCATCCAAGAATGTGTTGGTTCCGGCTTAACGGGCATCATCTTTGTTAGAAAATATACAAATTGCTGGGCTTTCAATGCTTTTCTAGCTTCAAATTTTACATCAAATTCTGACAACTTGATATACCATTTTTTAAATCTTTCTGCAAGGTCCTGTTGATGGTGGATTTGCTTCAGCAGGAGATCAGTTCTTACTATTATGGTGTGAGTTACAAATTAACGTCATAGTTTTGTCGATGCAGTTATAATCATAAATTTAATTTGATGAAACAATAAATAATAAACAAAATTTTAATTTTTAGTATTGACGTTATTGTATTTATTTATTATAAACATATAGAATTATATTGTTTCTAAGTTTATGTTGTTTCATACTTAATATAAATTTAATTTAAACAGTCAATTATTTATAAATTGTGAAGTTTCACCGGTTGTTTGTTTACATTAGAATACCTAAATTTAATTTTTACATCCAAATATGTATACATTAACTTTTTGGATTTATTTATAGAAATAAAAATTAAATATATCTAAATTACATAAAATATTTGTTGTCATTTGGTCTTATATGTTTTATTACTTCTGTAAGAATAAACAATCACTTTTATTTAAAATATATAATATTTTCAAAATGAGCATTATTTTATATAGGATAGGTCATTTTGTTTGCCGCCATTACAAAAAAAATTCCAACTTTGTCAATCTAATTGTGTTTGACTGATTGTGCTAAAATAATATAAAAATATTGCATTTATATTCAATACTAATATTACTAAAGTCGTCTTTAATAATATTTTATAAAATACAATTATCTATGATGTCTATATAATAAGAAAACATTGTTAGCCATTCATCATACAATACATAATGGCATTTCAGATATTTCAATCTTATGTTTTGGGAATTATATGCATTTCACTGGTCACGGTCTCTGGTAAGAGCAATGTTAGTTTTGTCATGTGAGGTTCATTTTCCATTAATATTTTGTGCACGAATATAAATTTTAACATTGAATTGGTCCAGGATTCAATAATAATTTGGGGAGTCCAACAGGAGAGCTTTTTATAAAAGACTGTTTAATTGGTGAACCAGGACCTCCACAAGTTTGTTGTGTATCACAATGCCCTACACAAAGTTGTCCCTCAGATTGCAGCGCCAAAGGATTTACTAAGGGTGGATTCTGTACACCTATACATGGAGTTGAAATGTGTTGTTGTATAGCGGTACAAAGCAATAAAGCTATTGTATCATTGAAATTATAAAAAATAATAAAAGATGTACGTGAAATAGTTGTGCAGTCGTTGAATATAGAAAGATCAAATGAAAAAGATGAATTGTTCTGTTTTTTATTTAAAATTTGTATCAAATTATAACCGCAACTAATTCAGGAACCAATATCACTTGTTAGTAGTGGCGCTAAAAAGAGTTGAATTAGTATAGAACTTTTAAACGGAAAAATTGTCTATCACAAACTAATTTTATTGAGTGAAAATTGTGGAAAATTTTCTTCACAAATATTTCGATAAAAGTAAATTTTTTTTTTTTTTTTGAGAAAAATAAACATTTCGTTTCGAATATGAGATTTCAGTTAAATACTTTTGTGTCACGTAAAATTTTTAAGGCACTCCTTCATTTTAACTTCATTATTATTATATAAATAAAATATTTTAGAAATGTGTTGCTTTTAAATTTATCTTGTTTTTATAGTTATAATGTATTTAAATATCACAATAAAATATGTAAAAATATTTATAAATATAAATTTGTACCAGTGAAAAGTTTGAATTTTTATTTATTTATACATTTAAATAAAAGAGAAAAACTAAATAAAAAAAAACCCTTAAATCAAGTAAGTTTCAATGATGACTCCATCTCTGACAACCTCGTGGCAACTTTATCTCACCTTCATAAGTACAAAATGCTTACCCTTTTTTCACTATCATATTTTTTTACATTCTTGATGACGCATCGCTGAATACCATCCAAGAATGTGTTGGTTCCGGCTTAACGGGCATCATCTTTGTTAGAAAATATACAAATTGCTGGGCTTTCAATGCTTTTCTAGCTTCAAATTTTACATCAAATTCTGACAACTTGATATACCATTTTTTAAATCTTTCTGCAAGGTCCTGTTGATGGTGGATTTGCTTCAGCAGGAGATCATTTCTTACTATTATGGTGTGAGTTACAAATTAACGTCATAGTTTTGTCGATGCAGTTATAATCATAAATTTAATTTGATGAAACAATAAATAATATACAAAATTTTAATTTTTAGTATTGACGTTATTGTATTTATTTATTATAAACATATAGAATTATATTGTTTCTAAGTTTATGTTGTTTCATACTTAATATAAATTTAATTTAAACAGTCAATTATTTATAAATTGTGAAGTTTCACCGGTTGTTTGTTTACATTAGAATACCTAAATTTAATTTTTACATCCAAATATGTATACATTAACTTTTTGGATTTATTTATAAAAATAAAAATTAAATATATCTAAATTACATAAAATATTTGTTGTCATTTGGTCTTATATGTTTTATTACTTCTGTAAGAATAAACAATCACTTTTATTTAAAATATATAATATTTTCAAAATGAGCATTATTTTATATAGGATAGGTCATTTTGTTTGCCGCCATTACAAAAAAAATTCCAACTTTGTCAATCTAATTGTGTTTGACTGATTGTGCAAAAATAATATAAAAATATTGCATTTATATTCAATACTAATATTACTAAAGTCGTCTTTAATAATATTTTATAAAATACAATTGTCTATGATGTCTATATAATAAGAAAACATTGTTAGCCATTCATCATACAATACATAATGGCATTTCAGATATTTCAATCTTATGTTTTGGGAATTATATGCATTTCACTGGTCACGGTCTCTGGTAAGAGCAATGTTAGTTTTGTCATGTGAGGTTCATTTTCCATTAATATTTTGTGCACGAATATAAATTTTAACATTGAATTGGTCCAGGATTCAATAATAATTTGGGGAGTCCAACAGGAGAGCTTTTATAAAAGACTGTTTAATTGGTGAACCAGCACCTCCACAAGTTTGTTGTGTATCACAATGCCCTACACAAAGTTGTCCCTCAGATTGCAGCGCCAAAGGATTTACTAAGGGTGGATTCTGTACACCTATACATGGAGTTGAAATGTGTTGTTGTATAGCGGTACAAAGCAATAAAGCTATTGTATCATTGAAATTATAAAAAATAATAAAAGATGTACGTGAAATAGTTGTGCAGTAGTTGAATGTAGAAAGATCAAATGAAAAAGATGAATTGTTCTGTTTATTATTTAAAATTTGTATCAAATTATAACCGCAACTAATTCAGGAACCAATATCACTTGTTAGTAGTGGCGCTAAAAAGAGTTGAATTAGTATAGAACTTTTAAACGGAAAAATTGTCTATCACAAACTAATTTTATTGAGTGAAAATTGTGGAAAATTTTCTTCACAAATATTTCGATAAAAGTAAATTTTTTTTTTTTTGAGAAAAATTAACATTTCGTTTCGAATATGAGATTTCAGTTAAATACTTTTGTGTCACGTAAAATTTTTAAGGCACTCCTTCATTTTAACTTCATTATTATTATATAAATAAAATATTTTAGAAATGTGTGGTTTTTAAATTTATCTTGTTTTTATAGTTATTATGTATTTAAATATCACAATAAAATATGTAAAAATATTTATAAATATAAATTTGTACCAGTGAAAAGTTTGAATTTTTATTTATTTATACATTTAAATAAAAGAGAAAAACTAAATAAAAAAAACCCTTAAATCAAGTAAGTTTCAATGATGACTCCATCTCTGACAACCTCGTGCCAACTTTATCTCACCTTCATAAGTACAAAATGCTTACCCTTTTTTCACTATCATATTTTTTTACATTCTTGATGACGCATCGCTGAATACCATCCAAGAATGTGTTGGTTCCGGCTTAACGGGCATCATCTTTGTTAGAAAATATACAAATTGCTGGGCTTTCAATGCTTTTCTAGCTTCAAATTTTACATCAAATTCTGACAATTCGACATACCATTTTTTTAATTTTCCTGCAAGGTCCTGTTTGTAAAGACCCTATACAATACATGCCTCAAATCATATATTATACACGAGTTTCACTTTTGGTACTGAAAAAAATAAGTTCCTAGCTAACACATTATATACATAATTGCCTCTAATACAAAATACTAAAAGTCTTAGGCATTACATATACAAGATGTTCGAAAAGATAAAATCTAAGAACTAGATCAATGCAATGATCTCAAAACATAACGCCATAGCAGAAGCCATGCCATCACAAAACCACGATCCGTAAGGAAAGTCAAATAACCTTGTCCTTACCCTTCGCTGGACCTGCAGAACCTGTGATGTAAACAACAACAGTGGGGTGATATACATCAAATCTCAGTGAGTTCCCTATCTTAAAGTCCTCTCGGCTCTACAAGGTTCTAACAAACCTAACTCAAGTCAAAAGAGAAAAGGGGAGTGACTTTGAGTACACGCACACTATATGGAAACATGTTATGAGTTCATCAACCCACAATATCACTAATCCGTAACCACACCAAGGCATCCCCTTTTCCCGTCCGCTTCTACGTCTAGAAGACGACCTGAGTCATGGATCCTTGAACCTACTTGACATATGAATGGATTCGGGTTCTACGGGCTTTTTACCGTTATGAACCGTCACTTTACACGTGCCTTTTACCGTCAGAAGCATTCACCCAACGGGCGCCATTCGTACTGCACACGGGGATCAAACCTGTCAAGTAGTGGTGCACAAGTTTCAGAGGAGCTCGAGACCCATGAAACGCACTCGCAAAGATAACCGATTACGATTACGTAATCATACACAGTCGTGATTGTTTTTGACAATCACAAGGCCACAATGCCTTAGCATAACCAAACGGTTAACACACATGTTCCATACTAGTGTTTATTCGGTCTAAATCTTCCAACACTGCTTATGGTAACTGTCCTCACTCTACTTATTTCATAATTTAGCATGCATACATTTCAACAACACTTACACACAATTCACAGATAAAAGTCGACATATCACATATTACGTCGATTTACGGTTCCCTCCGATTCATTTAATCGGGCATCAACCAATATCTCTTCCTTCTATTAAATAGAGGTTATTCACAGTTTCACATTGATATCGAGAATACACAAAACGGATAAACGATTCAAAAGTTATGAAATAAATAAAATTCCACACACAGCCATGTTCGCTGGGCGAACATGCCAACGAGACTTCGCTCCCCCTTCGCTAGGCGAAGCTCCTGGCGAACGTACAAACAGAATAAAAACAAACATAAAGTTCGCTCCGCGAACACTCTGGCGAACACTCGCCTCGCCCTTCGCTTCGCGAACGACTTAGCGAAACGAGGCAGTAGCAAACAGCACTGAAAACACTCAAGGTTCGCTAGGCGAACGTCCCTGGCGAACACTCGCTGACCTTCGCTGGAAGGTTCGCTAGGCGAACCCTCGAAAATCCGTTCGCTGGGACTCACGCCAGGTTCGCTAGGCGAAGCCTGGAAAATTCCACTTCTCAGCAGCGCTGTCTCCAACCCCAAAATCAATTATTTTCCAACCAAAACACTTCCAAACTTCATTATAGTCAACAAAACATGGAATAATCTTAACAACAAGCATTTAACAACGATTATCTCACATTTCATCCGTTAACTGCATAATTTTAACATAATTACTCATTTTCTCACAATTCTACCCTAACTCCAAAATACATGGAATTCTACATCTAGAGCATCTATCTAGAACCCACCTCTAGCAAGATGAAGATGAAGATGATTGAGAAGATTGGATGAAGATTGATGATGATTCTTGATGTTCTTGAGCTTTTCCTCTTTTCTCTCCTTCACTTTTCCTTTCCTTCACTTTCCTTCAATGTTTCTAACTTTCTCTTTGTTTCCAAATGAAGTGGAGAGAAAAATAGATAGTATAGAAAAATTAGCACTTATTAGTAATACTACTAAATATCCAAATTAGCTCAAATGCATCAAACAATAAAACTCAAAGTTAAATACTATTAATTTAATCAACACTGAGTTCGTCAGTTTACTCTAATTATTTCCTCTAATAATTGCTCAGAGTACACCGGAACCCAGTTGATCATAAAAATATTAACTAGAGCGTTTATAAATTTACGGGGTATTACATCCTCCCCTCCTTGAATAGAAATTCGTCCTCGAATTTAAAAGATTACCTGAACAGATGCGGATAAGAATCTCGCATTTCCGATTCTAGCTCCCACGTAGCATCACCCGGATGCGTCATATCCCATTGCACCTTAACAAGTGGAATATCTTTGTTCCTTAACACTTTCGTCTCTCTTCCCACGATACAACTCGGTTGTGGTTCAAAAGTCAAATTCGCTTCAATTTCCACTGATTCGGGTAGAATTGGTTGAAGAGGATCAGGAACAAACTTACGGAGTTGAGATACATGAAAAACATCGTGCATCTCTGACAGAGAAGGCGGTAAGGCTAATCTGTAAGCGACTTCACCTATCCTTTCTAAAATCTGATACGGTCCCACGTATCTCGGACTTAACTTGCGTGACTTAAACGGACCTCTCAATCTCAACCTCGGAGTAACTTTCAGAAATACATGGTCACCTTCCTCAAATTCCAAAGGTCTCCTCCGATTGTCCGCATAACTCTTCTGACGATCTTGTGCCTGTTTAACTTTCTCACGGATCATTCGAATCTTTTCCGTAGTTTCTTGAATAATCTCGGGTCCCAAAATCCTATCTTCACCAATTTCAGCCCAACATAAAGGTGTTCTACATTTTCTCCCATACAATGCTTCATAAGGAGCCATACCGATGCTCGCATGATAACTATTGTTATAGGAAAACTCAATTAACGGCAAAAGTTCTTTCCAATTTCCTCTACTCTCTAGCACACAAGCTCTTAACATATCCTCCATTGTTTGTATTGTTCGCTCAGTCTGACCATCTGTTTGAGGATGATTCGACGTGCTTAAACGCAAATTCGTACCCATCGCTTGTTGGAACACTTTCCAAAATCTAGAAGTAAACTTCGGGTCTCTATCGGATACAATATTAGAAGGAACACCATGCAATCTCACAATCTCGGCAATAAACAACCTCGCAAGATGACTTGCCTTATAAGTAGTCTTCACGGCTAAGAAATGCGCAGATTTCGTTAGTCGATCTACAATCACCCAAATAGAACCATAACCTCCCTGTGTACGAGGTAAACCCACTGCAAAATCCATAGAAATACTATCCCACTTCCAAATCGGAATATCCAGAGGTTGTAACAAACCGCCCGGTCTTTGGTGTTCAATCTTCACCTGTTGGCACAATGCACATTCTGACACATATTTCGCTATATCCTTTTTCATCCCAGACCACCAATAATCCTTCTTTAAATCCTGATACATCTTCGAAGAACCAGGATGTATCGTAAAAGTACCTTTATGAGCTTCGTCTAAAATTTTCCTTTTCAATGTTTCATCTTTCGGAACACATATCCGTTGATTAAACAGAACAAGCCCATCTGTCGCTCGTGTAAAACCCGGTTGAAGTAACAATTCTTGTAACTCTTCCTCTAACAATTGTGCCTGTTGAATCTCAACTCTCAAAGTAGAATTGACATTCAAATTTCCCATGATTACACCATTCGGAGTCCACACAAACTGGAGATTAAGATCTCTAAACTTTTCCAACAACGAATATTCCAAAATCATCAATTCTGCACCATGAACCATTTTCTGACTTAAGGCATCCGCTACTTTATTCGCCTTTCCTGGATGATACTTCAATTCTAAGTCATAATCCTTTAAGTACTCCATCCACCTTCTTTGTCGCATATTCAACTCCTTTTGGTCAAACAAATACTTCAAACTTTTGTGGTCACTGAACATTTCAAAACGTACGCCATACAAATAATGACGCCACACCTTCAGTGCAAACACCACGGCAGCTAGTTCCAAATCATGAGTTGGATAATTCTTTTCATGAACTTTCAACTGTCGAGAAGCATAAGCTACTACTTGACCACCCTGCATCAAAACACCCCCTAATCCCCTCTTAGAAGCATCACAGAACACTTCGTACGAGTTATTAGGATCAGGAATAATTAATACTGGAGCACTCGTCAAACTTTCCTTCAATTTCATAAAACTTTGTTCACAGCCCGAATCCCACTCAAAAGCAACATCCTTCCGAGTAAGTTTCGTCATTGGTAAGGCCAATTGAGAAAAACCCTTAATAAATCTTCTATAGTAACCAGCCAATCCCAAGAAACTTCTGACTTCTGAAATACTTCTTGGTCTCTCCCAATTAATCACTACTTCTACCTTTGACGGATCTACCGCCACACTACCCTGAGATATAACATGTCCAAGGAAATTTACTTCCGACATCCAAAACTCATACTTGCTTAACTTAGCAAACAATCGCTTCTCTTGCAAGACCGATAAGACCATCCTCAGATGTTCTCCATGCTCTTGTGGAGTACGAGAATAAATAAGAATGTCGTCAATAAAGATTACCACAAATTGGTCCAAGTAAGCCTGAAATATTCGATTCATGTAATCTATAAAAACAGCTGGAGCATTAGTCACACCGAACGGCATCACTAGGAATTCGTAATGACCGTAACGGGTTCTAAATGCAGTTTTTGGCACATCGGAACTCTTCACTCGAATCTGATGATAACCCGACCGTAAATCAATCTTCGAGAACACACAGGCTCCTTTCAATTGATCTAACAAGTCGTCTTTCCTGGGCAAGGGGTACTTGTTCTTAATAGTGACTTTGTTCAACTTACGATAATTAATGCACAACCGCATTCCCCCATCTTTCTTCTTTACCAATAATACTGGAGCTCCCCAAGGTGAAACACTAGGTCTAACAAAATGCTTAGACATCAATTCCTCCAATTGGTCCTTCAACTCTCTTAACTCAAGCGGTGCCATCCGATTCGGAGAAACGGATATAGGAGCCGTTCTCGGTATCAGGTCAATAGAGAACTCAACTTCTCTCTCCGGAGGAAGAGAAGAAACATCCTCTGGAAACACTTCAGGAAACTCACACACTATGGGAATACTCAGAACTTGCTATTCACTACTTCCCTCCGTAGGAAGAACCATTAAAACAGTTTTCTCCTTCTCGAATAAGAAATTTACCATTCCCACCGTACCTTCTAAAATCGTTGATAACACATCCTTAGAAGTAGCCTCAGCAGATGGAATAATGATTAACTTCTCCTCACAGCCGATAAAAACCGAATTAGCTAAAAGCCAATCCATTCCCAGAACAACATCCACTTTCTTGAGCGGCAGGCAAATAAGATCAATTTGGAAAACTCTTTCGTTAACCGACAACACACAATTTTCACACATCAACGGTGTTTCAACAATTTCATCCATAGCGGTAGTAACCACCATAGGAGGAAATAGAGGAATAGTTTGCAACCCAAGTCGCTTTACACAACGCGTGGACACAAAAGAATGAGTTGCCCCACAATCAAATAAAATAAAGCAAGGTTGTCCATTTACGAAACACGTACCCGCAATCAAGGAGTTGTCCCCCTTTTCCTTCCTCGCATCCAAGGTATACACTCGGCCCGTAGTCTTCCCTTGTGTCTGATTTCTACTCTGAGGACAATCCCTCGCCAAGTGGCCCACCTTCTGACACTGATAACACCTCACACCTTCGATACCACATCGGCCGTAATGATTCCGACCACAAGTACGACACACCGGAGGTACACTAGTTCTAGAACTCTATACTTGCTTCCCTTTGGAGAACTATTGCCTTTGCCTAAACTGTTGATTCGACCTTCCACGGTCACTTTGAGTTGCCCTATTCGAATCCACTTCCATTTGTACCCTTTTCAAACTATTTTCCGCCACATAACACTGTCTTAACATTTCAGCATAAGTAGTAAATTCCCGTTGAGACACGCTGTATGAAATGTCAGCCCTTAAACCAAACAGAAACTGATCTATCTTCCACCTCTCATCCGGAGCATACATGGCCTGTCTGGAATAGTCAGTCATGTTCTCAAATTTTTCAGCATAAGAAGCCACTGATAAGTTGCCCTGTCTCAACTGTTGAAATTCAAACTCCTTTTGCGACCTTAAAGAACTCGGAAAATATTTCTCCATAAAGATTACTTTAAACTGTTCCCACACTTTTGGCACCTCTTGAATTGTCATCAAGGCTGAAGCGCTCTCCCACCACCTCATGGCAGGACCCTTCAACCAGTGAGAAGCAAATACCACCTTATTCTCTTCACTGCAATGAACTATCTAAAAAATCCTTTCCATACCTGTTATCCACTCGTGTGCCTTCACCGGATCTAGCCCTCCTTGGAACTCCAGAGGATTCATCCGAACAAATTCCCGGTAGGTTCCTCCTGTAACTTCCGGAATAACTACTGGAGGATGTAGACCATCAGCCATTTGTTGCATCATCCCTTGCATGAACTGATTCTGCTGCTGCTGCATCTGTTGCATAAATTGGTACAAAGGGGCGTTCCCTTCATCACCCTGTGGAACCGTCCCTGCTGGAGTAGTTCTCGGAGTTCTGGGTCTCCCACGGTTGTTTCTACGTCCGTCGGCCATGTTCCTGAATGTCATACAGATAGGATTAAGTTGATCAGGCCCAATACTATAAGTATAACATGCAAGACCCAAGGCGACACCACGTATCTGAAACGGAAAGAAACACTTATTCTATTTCATGGCTAGGTCGAGGATACGACCTGCTTTAATACCAACTGTAAAGACCCTATACAATACATGCCTCAAATCATATATTATACACGAGTTTCACTTTTGGTATTGGAAAAAAATAAGTTCCTAGCTAACACATTATATACATAATTGCCTCTAATACAAAATACTAAAAGTCTTAGGCATTACATATACAAGATGTTCGAAAAGATAAAAACTCAGAACTAGATCAATGCAATGATCTCAAAACATAACGCCATAGCGGAAGCCATGCCATCACAAAACCACGATCCGTAAGGAAAGTCAAATAACCTTGTCCTTACCCTTCGTTGGACCTGCAGAACCTGTGATGTAAACAACAACAGTGGGGCGAGATATATCAAATCTCAGTGAGTTCCCTATCTTAAAGTCCTCTCGGCTCTACAAGGTTCTAACAAACCTAACTCAAGTCAAAAGAGAAAAGGGGAGTGACTTTGAGTACACGCACACTATATGGAAACATGTTATGAGTTCATCAACCCACAATATCACTAATCCGTAACCACACCAAGGCATCCCCTTTTCCCGTCCGCTTCTACGTCTAGAAGACGACCCGAGTCATGGATCCTTGAACCTACTTGACATACGAATGGATTCGGGTTCTACGGGCTTTTTACCGTTATGAACCGTCACTTTACACGGGCCTTTTACCGTCAGAAGCATTCACCCAACGGGCGCCATTCGTACTGCACACGGGGATCAAACCTGTCAAGTAGTGGTGCACAAGTTTCAGAGGAGCTCGAGACCCATGAAACGCACTCGCAAAGATAACCGGTTACGATTACGTAATCATACACAGTCGTGATTGTTTTTGACAATCACAAGGCCACAATGCCTTAGCATAACCAAACGGTTAACACACATGTTCCATACTAGTGTTTATTCGGTCTAAATCTTCCAACACTACTTATGGTAATTGTCCTCACTCTACTTATTTCATAATATAGCATGCATACATTTTCAACAACACTTACACACCATTCACAGATAAAAGTCGACATATCACATATTACGTCGATTTACGGTTCCCTCCGATTCATTTAATCGGGCATCAACCAATATCTCTTCCTTCTATTAAATAGAGGTTATTCACAGTTTCACATCGATATCGAGAATACACAAAATGGATAAACGATGCAAAAGTTATGAAATAAATAAAATTCCACACACAGCCATGTTCGCTGGGCGAACATGCCAGCGAGACTTCGCTCCCCCTTCGCTAGGCGAAGCTCCTGGCGAACACTCGCCTTGCCCTTCACTTCGCGAACGACTTAGCGAAACGAGGCAGTAGCAAACAGCACTGAAAACACTCAAGGTTTGCTAGGCGAACGTCCCTGGCAAACACTCGCTGACCTTCGCTGGAAGGTTCGCTAGGAGAACCCTCGAAAATACGTTCGCTGGGACTCGCCCCAGGTTCGCTAGACGAAGCCTGGAAAATTCCACTTCTCAGCAGCGCTGTCTCCAACCCCAAAATCAATTATTTTCCAACCAAAACACTTCCAAACTTCGTTATAGTCAACAAAACATGGTATAATCCTAACAGCAAGCATTTAACAACGATTATCTCACATTTCATCCGTTAACTGCATAATTTTAACATAATTACTCAATTTCTCACAATTCTACCCTAACTCCAAAATACATGGAATTCTACATCTAGAGCATCTATCTAGAACCCACCTCTAGCAAGATGAAGATGAAGATGATTGAGAAGATTGGATGAAGATTGATGATGATTCTTGATGTTCTTGAGCTTTTCCTGTTTTCTCTCCTTCACTTTTCCTTTCCTTCACTTTCCTTCAATGTTTCTAACTTTCTCTTTGTTTCCAAATGAAGTGGAGAGAAAAATAGATAGTATAGAAAAATTACCACTTATTAGTAATACTACTAAATATCCAAATTAGCTCAAATGCATCAAACAATAAAACTCAAACTTAAATACTATTAATTTAATCAACACTGAGTTCGTCAGTTTACTCTAATTATTTCCTCTAATAATTGCTCAGAGTACACCGGAACCCAGTTGATCATAAAAATATTAACTAGAGCGTTTATAAATTTACGGGGTATTACACTGTTGATGGTGGATTTGCTTCAGCAGGAGATCAGTTCTTACTATTATGGTGTGAGTTACAAATTAACGTCATAGTTTTGTCGATGCAGTTGTAATCATAAATTTAATTTGATGAAACAATAAATAATATACAAAATTTTAATTTTTAGTATTGACGTTATTGTATTTATTTATTATAAACATATAGAATTATATTGTTTCTAAATTTATGTTGTTTTATACTTAATATAAATTTAATTTAAACAGTCAATTATTTATAAATTGTTAAGTTTCACCGGTTGTTTGTTTACATTAGTATACCTAAATATAATTTTTACATCCAAATATGTATACATTAACTTTTTGGATTTATTTATAAAAATAAAAATTAAATATATCTAAATTACATAAAATATTTGTTGTCATTTGGTCTTATATGTTTTATTACTTCTTTAAGAATAAACAATCACTTTTATTTAAAATATATAATATTTTCAAAATGAGCATTATTTTATATAGGATAGGCCATTTTGTTTGCCGTCATTACAAAAAAAGTTCCAACTTTGTCAATCTAATTGTGTCTGACTGATTGTGCTAAAATAATATAAAAATATTGCATTTATATTCAATATTAATATTACTAAAGTCGTCTTTAATAATATTTTATAAAATACAATTATCTATGATGTCTATATAATAAGAACACATTGTTAGCCATTCATCATACAATATATAATGGCATTTCAGATATTTCAATCTTATGTTTTGGGAATTATATGCATTTCACTGGTCACGGTCTCAGGTAAGAGCAATGTTAGTTTTGTCATGTGAGGTTCATTTTCCATTAATATTTTGTGCACGAATATAAATTTTAACATTGAATTGGTCCAGGATTCAATAATAATTTGGGGAGTCCAACAGGAGAGCTTTTTATAAAAGACTGTTTAATTGGTGAACCAGGACCTCCACAAGTTTGTTGTGTATCACAATGCCCTACACAAAGTTGTCCCTCAGATTGCAGCGCCAAAGGATTTACTAAGGGTGGATTCTGTACACCTATACATGGAGTTGAAATGTGTTGTTGTATAGCGGGATAAAGCAATAAAGCTATTGTATCATTGAAATTATAAAAAATAATAAAAGATGTACGTGAAATAGTTGTTCAGTTGTTGAATGTAGAAAGATCAAATGAAAAAGATGAATTGTTCTGTTTATTATTTAAAATTTGTATCAAATTATAACCGCAACTAATTCAGGAACCAATATCACTTGTTAGTAGTGGCGCTAAAAAGAGTTGAATAAGTATAGAACTTTTAAATGGAAAAATTGTCTATCACAAACTAATTTTATTGAGTGAAAATTGTGGAAAATTTTCTTCACAAATATTTCGATAAAAGTAAATTTTTTTTTTTTTGAGAAAAATTAACATTTCGTTTCGAATATGAGATTTCAGTTAAATACTTTTGTGTCACGTAAAATTTTTAAGGCACTCCTTCATTTTAACTTCATTATTATTATATAAATAAAATATTTTAGAAATGTGTTGTTTTTAAATTTATCTTGTTTTTATAGTTATTATGTATTTAAATATCACAATAAAATATGTAAAAATATTTATAAATATAAATTTGTACCAGTGAAAAGTTTGAATTTTTATTTATTTATACATTTAAATAAAAGAGAAAAACTAAATAAAAAAAACCCTTAAATCAAGTAAGTTTCAATGATGACTCCATCTCTGACAACCTCGTGCCAACTTTATCTCACCTTCATAAGTACAAAATGCTTACCCTTTTTCACTATCATATTTTTTTACATTCTTGATGACGCATCCCTGAATACCATCCAAGAATATGTTGGTTCCGGCTTAACGGGCATCATCTTTGTTAGAAAATATACAAATTGATGGGCTTTCAATGCTTTTCTAGCTTCAAATTTTACATCAAATTCTGACAACTCGACATACCATTTTTTAAATCTTCCTGCAAGGTCCTGTTGATGGTGGATTTGCTTCAGCAGGAGATCAGTTCTTACTATTATGGTGTGAGTTTGTAAAGACCATATAAAAATACATGCATCAAATCATATATTATACATGAGTTTCACTTTTGGTACTGAAACATAATAAGTTCCTAGTTAACACATTATATATATAAATGCCTCTAATACAAAAGAACTAAAAGTCTAAGGCATTACATATACAAGATGTTCCAAAATGATAAAAACTAAGAACTAGATCAAAACAATGATCTCAAAACATAACGCCATAGCGGAAGCCATGCCATCACAAAACCACGATCCGTAAGGAAAGTCAAATAACCTTGTCCTTACCCTTCGCCAAACCTGCAGAACCTGTGATGTAAACAACAACAGTGGGGTGAGATACATCAAATCTCAGTGAGTTCCCTATCTTAAAGTCCTCTCGGCTTTACAAGGTTCTAACAAAGTCCTAACTCATGTCCAAGGGAAAGGGGAAAGACCATGAGTACACACACACAAGTAATCGCCACGGTGAGCCTGTAAACTCACACTAGTACCGAAGTACCTCTTGAGCCTGTAAACTCAAGGATTCACAAAGTACCGAAATACGTTCTGAGTCCGTACACTCAGGAACTCACATATCAATAACCAATACCAAGGTATCCCCTTTTCCCGTACCCTTCTACGTCTAGAAGGCGATCCGAGTCATGGATCCTTGTAGCTACTTGGCATACGATTGGATTCGGGATCACCGGTCCGTACACCGTGATCCGTCACTTCTCACGGCCCGTACACCGTCACAAGTCTCTTTACCCGTAGGCTCCAACCGTACTTAACACGGGACTCAAACCTGCCAAGTAGTTGTGTATAACGTTCAGAGGAGGTGCTCGAGTCTCATGAACTACACCGCACAACTGTGGTTATTGATAAACAGAAATGCATACGTCTCAGCCTTTCATGCACGAGCGTTGCCACACATGGAACAATCACACTTCCGACACAGTTTTGGTAATAATCCTCACCCTGCCTAGTCCATATTTTAACATGCATACATTGCCAATAATAGTTACACACAATTAACAAATAAAAGTCGATAAAACGACACAATTTCAGAAATCCCGACTTAATTAAATCGGCCAACGATCTTAAAACCAAAGTAATAAGAAAGTACATTTTATTATCTTTCCAACGATATCAAAATTGTTCCAATCCGAGTTACGTACAAAAAGTTACGGCATTGTAAACAATCGATCGGAAAAATAAATCACAACAGCAAGATTCTGTAACTCTCCTGGCCGTACGCGTATTGGCATTCCCCGTACGCGTATGCCCAAAAGCTCGCCCAGCCATACGCGTATTGCCCTAGGCGATACGCGTATTGCTCAAATGCCCGGCCATCCATACGCGTATTGCCCTTGCCGTACGCGTATTAACAAGCCCCATACGCGTATCACCTCGACCAATACGCGTATGAGCAGAGGAAAATTCTGCAGAATTTTCTACAGAATTTTTCTGCTACGGGATCAACCCATTTCAACCCAAAAATCCATTTTTGATCAATCACCAAGCAATAAAACATGTTATAATACAACAATCAGTATAGCATATAATCACACATTGAGTTTTAACAGTTAGATTCAAGATTTTATACCAAAAAGATTCAATTTTCACAATTTCAACCTAACTCTAAACTCAACAAAACTCTACTCTAAAGAGTCTAACTAGAACCCACCTGAATTACTAGACGAGGAGGTTGATACTGAGACGATTAAACGAAGAACAGATGAATTGATGATGATTCTTGAGCTTCTTGAGAATTTCTCTTCTTCCTCTTTCTTTTCCTTTCCTTTCTTCCCTTTTTCCTTTTCTTTCTTTCTCTTTAGCTTTTGTTTGATTTTCCAAGGGAAATGAAAAGAAAATAGATAGTATAGAAACTATCATTTTTAGTAACACTACTAAATGTCCAAAATTAGCTCAATTACATCAAATTATAAAAACTCAACGTTAAATACTATTAATTTAATCGACTCTGAGTTCGTCAGTTTACTCTAATTATTTTATCAAATAATTATTCAGAGTACCCCGGAACCCAGTTGATCATAATAATATTAACCAGAGCGTTTATAAATTTACGGGGTATTACATCCTCCCCCCCTTAAATAGAAATTCGTCCTCGAATTTAGAATATTACCTGAACAGATGTGGATAAGAATCTCGCATTTCCGATTCTAGTTCCCAAGTAGCATCGCCCGGATGCGTCATATCCCATTGCACCTTAACAAGTGGAATATCTTTGTTCCTTAACACTTTTGTTTCCCTTCCCACAATAAAACTCGGTTGTGGTTCAAAAGTCAAATCCGCTTCAATTTCCACTGATTCGGGTAGAATTGGCTGAAGAGGATCAGGAATAAACTTACGGAGCTGAGATACGTGAAAAACGTCATGCATCTCGGATAGAGAGGGTGGTAAGGCTAATCTGTAAGCAACTTCACCAATCCTTTCTAAAATCTGATACGGTCCCACGTATCTAGGACTTAACTTACGCGACTTAAACGGTCCTTTCAATCTCAATCTCGGAGTAACTTTCAGAAATACATGGTCACCTTCCTCAAATTCCAAAGGTCTCCTACGATTGTCCGCATAACTCTTTTGACGATCTTGTGCTTGTTTAACCTTCTCGCGGATCATTCGAATCTTTTCCGTAGTCTCTTGAATAATCTCGGGTCCCAAAATTCTATCTTCGCCAATTTCAGCCCAACACAAAGGTGTTCTACACTTCCTCCCATACAATGCTTCATACGGAGCCATACCGATACTCGCATGGTAACTATTGTTATAGGAAAACTCAATTAACGGCAAAAGTTCCTTCCAATTCCCTCTACTCTCTAACACACAAGCTCTTAACATATCCTCCATCGTTTGTATTGTTCGTTCAGTCTGACCATCCGTTTGAGGATGATTCGACGTGCTCAAACACAAATTCGTACCCATCGCTTGTTGGAACACTTTCCAAAATCTCGAAGTAAACTTCGGATCTCTATCGGACACAATACTAGAAGGAATACCATGCAATCTCACAATCTCAGCAATAAACAACCTTGCGAGATGACTTGCCTTATGAGTAGTCTTTACGGCTAAGAAGTGTGCAGATTTCGTTAGTCGATCAATAATTACCCAAATAGAATCATACCCACCTTGGGTACGGGGTAAACCCACTGCAAAATCCATAGAAATACTATCCCACTTCCAAACTGGAATATCCAAAGGTTGTAACAAACCGCCCGGTCTTTGGTGTTCAATCTTCACCTGTTGGCACACCGCACATTCTGACACATATCCCGCTATATCCTTTTTCATCCCAGACCACCAATAATCCTTCTTTAAATCCTGATACATCTTTGAAGAACCAGGATGTATCGTAAAAGTACCCTTATGAGCTTCGTCTAAAATCTTCCTTCTTAATGCCTCATCCTTCGGAACACAAATCCTTTGATTAAACAGAACAATCCCATCTGTCGCTCGTGTAAAACCCGGCTGAAGTAACAATTCTTGTAACTCTTCTTCTAACAATTGTGCCTGTTGAATCTCAACTCTCAAAGTAGAATTGACATTCAAATTTCCCATAATCACACCATTCGGAGTCCACACAAATTGGAGATTAAGATCTCTAAACTTTTCCAACAATGAATACTCTAAAATCATCAATTCCGCACTATGAACCGTTTTCCGACTTAAAGCATCCGCTACTTTATTCGCCTTTCCTGGATGATACTTCAATTCTAAGTCATAATCCTTTAAGTACTCCATCCACCTTCTTTGTCGCATATTCAACTCCTTTTGATCAAACAAATACTTCAAACTTTTGTGGTCACTGAACATTTCAAAACGTACACCATATAAATAATGACGCCACACCTTCAGTGCAAAAACCACTGTAGCTAGTTCCAAATCATGAGTTGGATAATTCTTCTCATGAACTTTTAACTGTCGAGAAGCGTAAGCTACCACTTGACCACCTTGCATCAGAACACCCCCTAATCCCCTCTTAGAAGCATCACAGAATACTTCATAAGAGTTGTTAGGATCAGGAATAATTAATACTGGAGCACTCGTCAAACTTTCCTTCAAATGCATAAAACTTTGTTCGCAACCTGAATCCCATTCAAACGTAACATCCTTCCGAGTAAGTTTCGTCATTGGTAAGGCCAATTGAGAAAAGCCCTTGATAAACCTTCTATAGTAACCGGCCAATCCCAAGAAACTTCTAACTTCTGAAACATTTCTCGGTCTCTCCCAACTAATCACTGCTTCTACTTTCGATGGATCCACTGCCACACCGCCTCGAGATATCACATGTCCAAGAAAATTAACTTCCGACATCCAAAACTCACACTTGCTCAACTTAGCAAACAATTGCTTCTCTTGCAAGACCGATAAGACAATCTTCAGATGTTCTCCGTGCTCTTGTGGAGTACGAGAATAAATAAGAATGTCGTCAATAAAGATTACCACAAACTGGTCCAAGTAAGCCCGAAATATTCGATTCATGTAATCCATGAAAACAGCTGGAGCATTAGTCACACCGAAAGGCATCACTAAGAATTCGTAATGACCGTAACGTGTCCTAAATGCAGTCTTTGGCACATCGGAACTCTTCACTCGAATCTGATGATAACCCGACCGTAAATCAATCTTCGAGAACACACAGGCTCCTTTCAATTGATCTAACAAGTCGTCTATCCTTGGTAAGGGATACTTATTCTTAATGGTAACTTTATTCAACTTACGATAATCAATGCACAAACGCATTCCCCCATCTTTCTTCTTTACCAATAACACTGGAGCTCCCCACGGTGAAACACTCGGCCTAACGAAATGCTTAGACATCAAGTCCTCCAATTGGTCCTTTAATTCTCTTAATTCAAGCGGTGCCATCCGATACGGAGAAACGGATATAAGAGCCGTTCCCGGTATCAGGTCAATAGAGAACTCAACTTCTCTCTCCGGAGGAAGAGAAGAAACATCCTCAGGAAACACTTCAGGAAATTCACACACTATTGGAATACTCAGAACTTGCTGTTCACTACTTCCTTCCTTAGTAAGAACCATTAAAACAGATTTCTCTTTCTTAAACAAGAAATTTACCATTCCCACCGTACCTTCTAAAATCGTTGATAATACATCTTTCGGAGTAGCCTCAGCAGATGGAATAATAATTAGCTTCTCCTCACAACCGATAAAAACCGAATTAGCTGAAAGCCAGTCCATTCCCAGAACAACATCCACTTTCTTGAGCGGCAGACAAATAAGATCAATCTGGAAGACTCTTTCGTTCACCGACAACACACAATTTTCACACATCAGTGGTGTTTCAACCATTTCATCCATGGCAGTAGTAACCACCATAGGAGGAAATAAAGGAATAGTTTGCAACCCAAGTCGCTTCACACATCTCAAAGACACGAAAGAATGTGTAGCCCCACAGTCAAATAAAACACAACAAGGTTGACCATTAACAAAACACGTACCCGCAATCAAGGAATTATCACCCTTGGCTTTCCTTGCATCCAGAGTATATACTCGACCCGTAGTCTTCCCTTGTGCCTGATTCCTACTCTGAGGACAATCTCTCGCTACATGACCCATCTTGTTACACTGATAACACCGTATCCCATCCGAATAGCACCTGCCAAAATGACTCTTCCCACAAGTGCGACATACCGGAGGCACACTAGTTCTAGAGCCCTGTACTTGCTTCCCTTTGGAAGACTGTTGCCTTTGCCTAAACTGTTGATTCGACCTTCCACGGTCACCTTGAGTTACCCTGTTCGAATCCACCTCCATTTGTATCTTTTTCAAGCTATTTTCCGCCACATAACATTGTCTTAACATTTCAGCATAAGTAACAAATTCCCGTTGAGACACGCTGTGTGAAATCTCAGCCCTTATCCCAAACAGAAACTGATCTATCTTCCACCTCTCATCAGGAGCATACATGGCCTGTCTAGAATAGTCAGCCATGATCTCAAATTGTTCCGCATAAGAAGCCACTGATAAATTTCCCTGTCTCAACTGTTGGAACTCAAACTCCTTTTGAGACCTTAAAGAACTCGGAAAATATTTCTCCATAAAGATTACCTTAAACTGTTCCCACACTTTCGGCACTTCCTGAGTTGTCATCAAGGCTGAAGCGCTCTCCCACCACCTCATGGCAGGACCCTTCAACCAGTGAGAAGCAAAGACCACCTTATTCTCCTCACTGCAATGAACTATCAGAAAAATCCGTTCCATTTCTGTTATCCATTCGTGTGCCTTCACCGGATCTAGCCCTCCTTGAAACTCCGGAGGATTCATACGAACAAATTCCCTGTAGGTTCCTCCCGTAACTTCCGGAACAACCACTAGAGGATGCAGACCATCAGCCATTTGTTGCATCATTCCTTGCATGAACTGATTCTGTTGCTGCTGCATCTGCTGCATAAATTGGTACAACGGGGCATTCCCTTCATCATCTTGTGGAACTGTCCCAGCTAGAGTAGTTCTTGGTCTTCCACGGTTGTTTCTGCGTCTATCAGCCATGTTCCTGAATTCCATATCAATAGGATTAAGTTGATCAGACTCAATACCATAATATAACAGACAAGACCCATGGCGACACGCCGCATATGAAACGGAAAGAAACACTTATTCTATTTCATGGCTAGGTCGAGGATACGACCTGCTCTGATACCAACTGTAAAGACCATATAAAAATACATGCATCAAATCATATATTATACATGAGTTTCACTTTTGGTACTGAAACATAATAAGTTCCTAGTTAACACATTATATATAAATGCCTCTAATACAAAAGAACTAAAAGTCTAAGGCATTACATATACAAGATGTTCCAAAATGATAAAAACTAAGAACTAGATCAAAACAATGATCTCAAAACATAACGCCATAGCGGAAGCCATGCCATCACAAAACCACGATCCGTAAGGAAAGTCAAATAACCTTGTCCTTACCCTTCGCCAAACCTGCAGAACCTGTGATGTAAACAACAACAGTGGGGTGAGATACATCAAATCTCAGTGAGTTCCCTATCTTAAAGTCCTCTCGGCTTTACAAGGTTCTAACAAAGTCCTAACTGATGTCCAAGGGAAAGGGGAAAGACCATGAGTACACACACACAAGTAATCGCCACGGTGAGCCTGTAAACTCACACTAGTACCGAAGTACCTCTTGAGCCTGTAAACTCAAGGATTCACAAAGTACCGAAATACGTTCTGAGTCCGTACACTCAGGAACTCACATATCAATAACCAATACCAAGGTATCCCCTTTTCCCGTACCCTTCTACGTCTAGAAGGTGATCCGAGTCATGGATCCTTGTAGCTACTTGGCATACGATTGGATTCGGGATCACCGGTCCGTACACCGTGATCCGTCACTTCTCACGGCCCGTACACCGTCACAAGTCTCTTTACCCGTAGGCTCCAACCGTACTTAACACGGGACTCAAACCTGCCAAGTAGTTGTGTATAACGTTCAGAGGAGGTGCTCGAGTCTCATGAACTACACCGCACAACTGTGGTTATTGATAAACAGAAATGCATACGTCTCGGCCTTTCATGCACGAGCGTTGCCACACATGGAACAATCACACTTCCGACACAGTTTTGGTAATAATCCTCACCCTGCCTAATCCATATTTTAACATGCCTACATTGCCAATAATAGTTACACACAATTAACAAATAAAAGTCGATAAAACGACACAATTTCAGAAATCCCGACTTAATTAAATCGGCCAACGATCTTAAAACTAAAGTAATAAGAAAGTACATTTTATTATCTTTCCAACGATATCAAAATTGTTCCAATCCGAGTTACGTATAAAAAGTTACGGCATTGTAAACAATCGATCGGAAAAATAAATCACAACAGCAGGATTCTGTAACTCTCCTGGCCGTACGCGTATTGGCATTCCCCGAACGCGTATGCCCAAAAGCTCGCCCAGCCATACGCGTATTGCCCCAGGCGATACGCGTATTGCTCAAATGCCCGCCCATCCATACGCGTATTGCCCTTGCCGTACGCGTATTAACAAGCCCCATACGCGTATCACCTCGACCAATACGCGTATGAGCAGAGGAAAATTCTGCAGAATTTTCTGCAGAATTTTTCTGCTACGGGATCAACCCATTTCAACCCAAAAATCCATTTTTGATCAATCACCAAGCAATAAAACATGTTATAATACAACAACCAGTATAGCATATAATCACACATTGAGTTTTAACAGTTAGATTCAAGATTTTATACCAAAAAGATTCAATTTTCACAATTTCAACCTAACTCTAAACTCAACAAAACTCTACTCTAAAGAGTCTAACTAGAACCCACCTGAATTACTCGACGAGGAGGTTGATACTGAGACGATTAAACGAAGAACAGATGAATTGATGATGATTCTTGAGCTTCTTGAGAATTTCTCTTCTTCCTCTTTCTTTTCCTTTCCTTTCTTCCCTTTTTCCTTTTCTTTCTTTCTCTTTAGCTTTTGTTTGATTTTCCAAGGGAAATGAAAAGAAAATAGATAGTATAGAAACTATCATTTTTAGTAACACTACTAAATGTCCAAAATTAGCTCAATTACATCAAATTATAAAAACTCAACGTTAAATACTATTAATTTAATCGACTCTGAGTTCGTCAGTTTACTCTAATTATTTTATCAAATAATTACTCAGAGTACCCCGGAACCCAGTTGATCATAATAATATTAACCAGAGCGTTTATAAATTTACGGGGTATTACAGAGTTACAAATTAACGTCATAGTTTTGTCGATGCAGTTATAATCATAAATTTAATTTGATGAAACAATAAATAATATACAAAATTTTAATTTTTAGTATTGACGTTATTGTATTTATTTATTATAAACATATAGAATTATATTGTTTCTAAATTTATGTTGTTTTATACTTAATATAAATTTAATTTAAACAGTCAATTATTTATAAATTGTTAAGTTTCACCGGTTGTTTGTTTACATTAGTATACCTAAATATAATTTTTACATCCAAATATGTATACATTAACTTTTTGGATTTATTTATAAAAATAAAAATTAAATATATCTAAATTACATAAAATATTTGTTGTCATTTGGTCTTATATGTTTTATTACTTTAAGAATAAACAATCACTTTTATTTAAAATATATAATATTTTCAAAATGAGCATTATTTTATATAGGATAGGCCATTTTGTTTGCCGTCATTACCAAAAAAGTTCCAACTTTGTCAATCTAATTGTGTCTGACTGATTTTGCTAAAATAATATAAAAATATTGCATTTATATTCAATATTAATATTACTAAAGTCGTCTTTAATAATATTTTATAAAATACAATTATCTATGATGTCTATATAATAAGAACACATTGTTAGCCATTCATCATACAATACATAATGGCATTTCAGATATTTCAATCTTATGTTTTGGGAATTATATGCATTTCACTGGTCACGGTCTCAGGTAAGAGCAATGTTAGTTTTGTCATGTGAGGTTCATTTTCCATTAATATTTTGTGCACGAATATAAATTTTAACATTGAATTGGTCCAGGATTCAATAATAATTTGGGGAGTCCAGCAGGAGAGCTTTTTATAAAAGACTGTTTAATTGGTGAACCAGGGCCTCCACAAGTTTGTTGTGTATCACAATGCCCTACACAAAGTTGTCCCTCAGATTGCAGCGCCAAAGGATTTACTAAGGGTGGATTCTGTACACCTATACATGGAGTTGAAATGTGTTGTTGTATAGCGGGATAAAGCAATAAAGCTATTGTATCATTGAAATTATAAAAAATAATAAAAGATGTACGTGAAATAGTTGTTCAGTTGTTGAATATAGAAAGATCAAATGAAAAAGATGAACTGTTCTGTTTATTATTTAAAATTTGTATCAAATTATAACCGCAACTAATTCAGGAACCAATATCACTTGTTAGTAGTGGCGCTAAAAAGAGTTGAATTAGTATAGAACTTTTAAACGGAAAAATTGTCTATCACAAACTAATTTTATTGAGTGAAAATTGTGGAAAATTTTCTTCACAAATATTTCGATAAAAGTAATTTTTTTTTTTTTTGAGAAAAATTAACATTTCGTTTCGAATATGAGATTTTAGTTAAATACTTTTGTGTCACGTAAAATTTTTAAGGCACCCCTTCATTTTAACTTCATTATTATTATATAAATAAAATATTTTAGAAATGTGTTGTTTTTAAATTTATCTTGTTTTTATAGTTATTATGTATTTAATATCACAATAAAATATGTAAAAATATTTATAAATATAAATTTGTACCAGTGAAAAGTTTGAATTTTTATTTATTTATACATTTAAATAAAAGAGAAAAACTAAATAAAAAAAACCCTTAAATCAAGTAAGTTTCAATGATGACTCCATCTCTGACAACCTCGTGCCAACTTTATCTCACCTTCATAAGTACAAAATGCTTACCCTTTTTTCACTATCATATTTTTTTACATTCTTGATGACGCATCGCTGAATACCATCCAAGAATATGTTGGTTCCGGCTTAACGGGCATCATCTTTGTTAGAAAATATACAAATTGATGGCCTTTCAATGCTTTTCTAGCTTCAAATTTTACATCAAATTCTGACAACTCGACATACCATTTTTTAAATCTTCCTGCAAGGTCCTGTTGATGGTGGATTTGCTTCAGCAGGAGATCAGTTCTTACTATTATGGTGTGAGTTACAAATTAACGTCATAGTTTTGTCGATGCAGTTATAATCATAAATTTAATTTGATGAAACAATAAATAATATACAAAATTTTAATTTTTAGTATTGACGTTATTGTATTTATTTATTATAAACATATAGAATTATATTGTTTCTAAGTTTATGTTGTTTTATACTTAATATAAATTTAATTTAAACAGTCAATTATTTATAAATTGTGAAGTTTCACCGGTTGTTTGTTTACATTAGTATACCTAAATTTTATTTTTACATCCAAATATGTATACATTAACTTTTTGGATTTATTTATAAAAATAAAAATTAAATATATCTAAATTACATAAAATATTTGTTGTCATTTGGTCTTATATGTTTTATTACTTCTGTAAGAATAAACAATGACTTTTATTTAAAATATATAATAATTTCAAAATGAGCATTATTTTATATAGGATAGGCCATTTTGTTTGCCGTCATTACAAAAAAAAATTCCAACTTTGTCAATCTAATTGTGTCTGACTGATTGTGCTAAAATAATATAAAAATATTGCATTTATATTCAATATTAATATTACTAAAGTCGTCTTTAATAATATTTTATAAAATACAATTATCTATGATGTCTATATAATAAGAACACATTGTTAGCCATTCATCATACAATACATAATGGCATTTCAGATATTTCAATCTTATGTTTTGGGAATTATATGCATTTCACTGGTCACGGTCTCTGTAACGACCATATACAATACGTGCCTCTAATCATATATTATACATGAGTTTCACTTTTGGTACTGAAACATAACAAGTTCCTAGTTAACATATTATACACGTAAATGCCTCTAATACAAAACACCTAAAAGTCTAAGGCATTACATATACAAGATGTTCCAAAATGATAAAAACTAAGAACTAGATCAATACAATGATCTCAAAACGTAAACGCCATAGCGGAAGCCATGCCATCACAAAACCACGATCCGTAAGGAAAGTCAAATAACCTTGCCCTTACCCTTCGCCAAACCTACAGAACCTGTGATGTAAACAACAACAGTGGGGTGAGATACATCAAATCTCAGTGAGTTCCCTATCTTAAAGTCCTCTCGGCTCTACAAGGTTCTAATAAACCTAACTCAAGTCAAAAGGGGAAAAGGGGAGTGACCTTGAGTACACACACACTATATGGACACATGTTATGAGTTCATTAACTCACAATATCACTAATCCGTAACCACACCAAGGCATCCCCTTTTCCTGTCCGCTTCTACGTCTAGAAGACGACCCGAGTCATGGATCCTTGAACCTACTTGACATACGAATGGATTCGGGCTCTACGGGCCATAAACCGTTATGAACCGTCGCTTCACACGGGCCATAAACCGTCACAAGCATACGCTCCCAGAGCGCCATTCGTACTGCACACGGGAATCAAACCTGTCAAGTAGTTGTGCACAAGTTTCAGAGGAGCTCGAGACCCATGAAACGCACTCGCAAATAAAATCGGTTACGATTACGTGATCCCACACAATCGTGATCGTATTCGACAATCACAAGGCCATAATGCCTTAACATAACCAAACGGTTAACACACATGTTCCATACTAGTGTTTATTCGTTCTAAATTGTCCAACACTGCTTATGGTAATTGTCCTCCCTCTACTTACTTTATGTTTTATCGTGCATACATTTTTCAACAACAATTACACCACCAAAATCAACAAAACGACACAATTCCAACAATTCCTATATAATTAAATCGGCCGTCAATCTTACAACCAATGTAATAAGAAAGTACATTTTATTCCCTTTCCAACGATACCAAAATTGTTCCAATCCGGGTCACGGATAAAAATTTACGGCATTGGAAACAAACGATCGGAAATAAAATATCACAACAGCAGAATTCTGCAACTCTCCTGGCCGTACGCGTATTGGCACAACCCATACGCGTATTGCCCAAAATCTCGCCCAGCCATACGCGTATTTCCCCAAGCGATACGCGTATTGCCCAAAATCCCCGGCCATCCATACGCGTTTTGCCCTTGCCGTACGCGTATTGACAAGCCCCATACGCGTATCACCTCGACCAATACGCGTATGAGCAGAGGAAAATTCTGCAGAATTTTCTGCAGAATTTTTCTGCTACGGGATCAACCCATTTCAACCCAAAAATCCATTTTCCTCAACCCAAATGCACTGAAACAGGTTACAGATACAACAAGCAGTATAACATACAATCACACATCGCATTTAGCAGTTAGATTCATGAATTTTGTGCAAAAAGATTCAATTTTCACAATTTCAACCTAACTCAAAACTCAACAAAACTCTACTCTAAAGAGTCTAACTAGAACCCACCTGGATTACTAGACGAGGAGGTTGATACTGAGATGAATAGATGAAGAGTTGAGGCTTGATGATGATCTTGAGCTTCTTGAGAAATTTCTCTCCTTTTCCTTCTTCCACTTTTCCTTTCTCCTCCTTTTCCTTTGTTTTTCCTTCTTTCTATCTTTTGTTTGTTTTTCCAAGGAAAATGAAAAGAAAATAGATAGTATAGAAACTATCATTTTTAGTAACACTACTAAATGTCCAAAATTAGCTCAAATACGCCAAATTATAAAACTCAACGTTAACTACTATTAATTAAATCGACTCGGAGTTCGTCAGGTTACTCTAATTATTTTATCAAATAATTACTCAGAGTACCCCGGAACCCAGTTGATCATAATAATATTAACCAGAGCGTTTATAAATTTACGGGGTATTACATCCTCCCCCCTTAAATAGAAATTCGTCCTCGAATTTAGAATATTACCTGAACAGATGTGGATAAGAATCTCGCATTTCCGATTCTAGTTCCCAAGTAGCATCGCCCGGATGCGCCATATCCCATTGCACCTTAACAAGTGGAATATCTTTGTTCCTTAACACTTTTGTTTCGCTTCCCACAATATGACTCGGTTGTGGTTCAAAAGTCAAATCCGCTTCAATTTCCACTGATTCGGGTAGAATCGGCTGAAGAGGATCAGGAATAAACTTACGGAGCTGAGATACGTGAAAAACGTCATGCATCTCGGATAGAGAGGGTGGTAAGGCTAATCTATAAGCAACTTCACCAATCCTTTCTAAAATCTGATACGGTCCCACGTATCTCGGACTTAACTTTCGCGACTTAAACGGTCCTTTCAATCTCAATCTCGGAGTAACTTTCAGAAATACATGGTCACCTTCCTCAAATTCCAAAGGTCTCCTTCGATTGTCTGCATAACTCTTTTGACGATCTTGTGCTTGTTTAACCTTCTCGCGGATCATTCGAATCTATTCCGTAGTCTCTTGAATAATCTCGGGTCCCAAAATTCTATCTTCGCCAATTTCAGCCCAACACAAAGGTGTCCTACACTTCCTCCCATACAATGCTTCATAAGGAGCCATACCGATGCTCGCATGGTAACTATTGTTATATGAAAACTCAATTAACGGTAAAAGTTCTTTCCAATTCCCTCTACTCTCTAACACGCAAGCTCTTAACATATCCTCAATCGTTTGTATTGTTCGCTCAGTCTGACCATCCGTTTGAGGATGATTCGACGTGCTCAAACGCAAATTCGTACCCATCGCTTGTTGGAACACTTTCCAAAATCTCGAAGTAAACTTCGGATCTCTATCGGACACAATACTAGAAGGAATACCATGCAATCTCACAATCTCAGCAATAAACAACCTTGCAAGATGACTTGCCTTATAAGTAGTCTTTACGGCTAAGAAATGTGCAGATTTCGTTAGTCGATCTATAATCACCCAAAAAAGAATCATACCCACCTTGGGTACGGGGTAAACCTACTGCAAAGTCCATAGAAATATTATCCCACTTCCAAACTGGAATATCCAAAGGCTGTAACAAACCGCCCGGTCTTTGGTGTTCAATCTTCACCTGTTGGCACACCGCACATTCTGATACATATTCCGCTATATCCTTTTTCATCCCAGACCACCAATAATCCTTCTTTAAATCCTGATACATCTTCGAAGAACCAGGATGTATCGTAAAAGTACCTTTATGAGCTTCGTCTAAAATCTTCCTTTTTAATGCCTCATCCTTCGGAACACAAATCCTTTGATTAAACAGAACAATCCCATCTGTCGCTCGTGTAAAACCTGGTTGAAGTAACAACTCTTGTAACTCCTCTTCCAATAATTGTCCTTGTTGGATCTCAACTCTTAAAGTAGAATTGACATTCAAATTTCCCATAATTACACCATTCGGAGTCCACACAAACTGGAGATTAAGATCTCTAAACTTTTCCAACAATGAATACTCCAAAATCATCAATTCCGCACTATGAACCATTTTCCGACTTAAAGCATCCACTACTTTATTCGCCTTTCCTGGATGATACTTCAATTCTAAGTCATAATCCTTTAAGTACTCCATCCACCTTCTTTGTCGCATATTCAACTCCTTTTGATCAAACAGATACTTCAAACTTTTGTGGTCACTGAACATTTCAAAACGTACACCATACAAGTAATGACGCCACACCTTCAGTGCAAACACCACTGCAGCTAGTTCCAAATCATGAGTTGGATAATTCTTCTCATGAACTTTCAACTGTCGAGAAGCATAAGCTACCACTTGACCACCCTGCATCAAAACGCTCCCTAATCCCCTCTTAGAAGCATCACAGAATACTTCATAAGAGTTATTAGGATCAGGAATAATTAATACTGGAGCACTCGTCAAACTTTCCTTCAATTTCATAAAACTTTGTTCGCAACCCGAATCCCATTCAAAAATAACATCCTTCCGAGTAAGTTTCGTCATTGGTAAGGCCAATTGAGTAAAGCCCTTAATAAACCTTCTATAGTAACCGGCCAATCCCAAGAAACTCCTGACTTCTGAAACATTTCTCGGTCTCTCCCAATTAATCACTGCCTCTACCTTCGATGGATCCACTGCCACACCACCCTGAGATATAACATGTCCAAGAAAATTAACTTCCGACATCCCAAACTCACACTTGCTCAACTTAGCAAACAATTGCTTCTCTTGCAAGATCGATAAGACAATCCTCAGATCTTCTCCGTGCTCTTGTGGAGTACGAGAATAAATAAGAATGTCGTCAATAAAGATTACCACAAATTGGTCCAAGTAAGCCTGAAATAGTCGATTCATGTAATCCATAAAAACAGCTGGAGCATTAGTCACACCGAAAGGCATCACTAAGAATTCGTAATGACCGTAACGGGTTCTAAATGCAGTTTTTGGCACATCGGAACTCTTCACTCGAATCTGATGATAACCCGACCGTAAATCAATCTTCGAGAACACACAGGCTCCTTTTAATTGATCTAACAAGTCGTCTATCCTTGGTAAAGGGTACTTGTTCTTAATAGTAACTTTATTCAGTTTACGATAATCAATGCACAAACGCATTCCCCCATCTTTCTTCTTTACCAACAACACTGGAGCTCCCCAAGGTGAAACACTAGGTCTAACAAAATGCTTAGACATCAAGTCTTCCAATTGGTCCTTTAATTCTCTTAATTCAAGCGGTGCCATCCGATACGGAGAAACGGATATAGGAGCCGTTCCCGGTATCAGGTTAATAGAGAACTCAACTTCTCTCTCCTGAGGAAGAGAAGAAACATCCTCAGGAAACACTTCAGGAAATTCACACACTATTGGAATACTCAGAACTTGTTGTTCACTACTTCCCTCCTTAGTAAGAACCAATAAAACAGATTTCTCTTTCTCAAACAAGAAGTTTACCATTCCCACCGTACCTTCTAAAATCGTTGATAAGACATCTTTCGGAGTAGCCTCAGCAGATGGAATAATGATAAACTTTTCTTCACACCCGATAAACACAGAATTAGCAGAAAGCCAATCCATTCCCAGAACAACATCCACTTTCTTAAGCGGTAAACAGATAAGGTCAATCTGAAAAACTCTTTCGTTAACCGACAACACACAATTTTCACACATCAGCGGCGTTTCAACCATTTCATCCATGGCAGTAGTAACCACCATAGGAGGAAACAAAGGAATAGTTTGCAACCCCAGTCGCCTTACACAACGCGTGGAGACAAAAGAATGCGTTGCCCCACAATCAAATAAAACAAAGCAAGAATGTCCATTTATGAAACACGTACCCGCAATCAATGAATTGTCACCCTTTGCTTTCCTTGCATCCAAGGTATACACTCGGCCCGTTGTCTTCCCTTGTGCCTGATTCTTCCCCTGAGGACAATCCCTCGCCAAGTGGTCCACCCTCTGACACTGGTAACACCTCACACCTTCAATACCACATCGACCGTAATGATTCCGACCGCAAGTACGACACACCGGAGGTACACTAGTTCTAGAACTCTGGACCTGCTTCCCTTTGGAAAACTGTTGCCTTTGCCTAAACTGTTGATTCGACCTCCCTCGGTCACCTTGAATCGCCCTGTTCGAATCCACCTCCATTTGTATCTTTTTCAAGCTATTTTTCGCCACATAACATTGTCTTAACATTTCAGCATAAGTAGCAAATTCCCGTTGAGACACGCTGTGTGAAATCTCAGCCCTTAACCCAAACAGAAACTGATCTATCTTCCACCTCTCATCAGGAGCATACATGGCCTGTCTAGAATAGTCAGCCATGTTCTCAAATTTTTCAGCATAGGAAGCCACTGACAAATTTCCCTGTCTCAACTGTTGGAACTCAAACTCCTTTTGAGACCTTAAAGAACTCGAAAAATATTTCTCCATAAAGATTACCTTAAACTGTTCCCACACTTTCGGCACCTCCTGAGTTGTCATCAAGGCTGAAGCGCTCTCCCACCACCTCATGGCAGGACCCTTCAACCAGTGAGAAGCAAAGACCACCTTATTCTCCTCACTGCAATGAACTATCAGAAAAATCCGTTCCATTTCTGTTATCCATTCTTGTGCCTTCACCGGATCTAGCCCTCCTTGAAACTCCGGAGGATTCATTCGAACAAATTCCCTGTAGGTTCCTCTCGTAACTTCCAGAACAACCACTGGAGGATGCAGACCATCAGCCATTTGTTGCATCATTCCTTGCATGAACTGATTCTGCTGTTGCTGCATCTGTTGCATAAATTGGTACAAAGGGGCATTCCCTTCATCACCTTGTGGAACTGTCCCTGCTGGAGTATTCCTTGGTCTTCCACGGTTGTTTCTGCGTCTATCAGCCATGTTCCTGAATTCCATATCAATAGGATTAAGTTGATCAGACTCAATACCATAAATATAACAGACAAGACCCATGGCGACACGCCGCATATGAAACGGAAAGAAACACTTATTCTATTTCATGGCTAGGTCGAGGATACGACCCCCTCTGATACCAACTGTAACGACTATATACAATACATGCCTCAAATCATATATTATACATGAGTTTCACTTTTGGTACTGAAACATAACAAGTTCCTAGTTAACATATTATACACGTAAATGCCTCTAATACAAAACACCTAAAAGTCTAAGGCATTACATATACAAGATGTTCCAAAATGATAAAAACTAAGAACTAGATCAATACAATGATCTCAAAACATAAACTCCATAGCGGAAGCCATGCCATCACAAAACCACGATCCGTAAGGAAAGTCAAATAACCTTGCCCTTACCCTTCGCCAAACCTGCAGAACCTGTGATGTAAACAACAACAGTGGGGTGAGATACATCAAATCTCAGTGAGTTCCCTATCTTAAAGTCCTCTCGACTCTACAAGGTTCTAACAAACCTAACTCAAGTCAAAAGGGGAAAAGGGGAGTGACCTTGAGTACACACACACTATATGGACACATGTTATGAGTTCATTAACTCACAATATCACTAATCCGTAACCACACCAAGGCATCCCCTTTTCCCGTCCGCTTCTACGTCTAGAAGACGACCCGAGTCATGGATCCTTGAACCTACTTGACATACGAATGGATTCGGGTTCTACGGGTCATAAACCGTTATGAACCGTCGCTTCACACGGGCCATAAACCGTCACAAGCATACGCTCCCAGAGCGCCATTCGTACTGCACACGGGAATCAAACCTGTCAAGTAGTTGTGCACAAGTTTCAGAGGAGCTCGAGACCCATGAAACGCACTCGCAAATAAAATCGGTTACGATTACGTGATCCCACACAATCGTGATCGTATTCGACAATCACAAGGCCATAATGCCTTAACTTAACCAAACGGTTAACACACATGTTCCATACTAGTGTTTATTCGTTCTAAATTGTCCAACACTGTTTATGGTAATTGTCCTCCCTCTACTTACTTTATGTTTTATCGTGCATACATTTTTCAACAACAATTACACCACCAAAATCAACAAAACGACACAATTCCAACAATTCCGATATAATTAAATCGGTCGTCAATCTTACAACCAATGTAATAAGAAAGTACATTTTATTACCTTTCCAACGATACCAAAATTGTTCCAATCCGGGTCACGGATAAAAAGTTACGGCATTGGAAACAAACGATCGGAAATAAAATATCACAACAGCAGAATTCTGCAACTCTCCTGGCCGTACGCGTATTGGCACAACCCATACGCGTATTGCCGAAAATCTCGCCCAGCCATACGCGTATTTCCCCAAGCGATACGCGTATTGCCCAAAATCCCCGGCCATCCATACGCGTATTGCCCTTGCCGTACGCGTATTGACAAGCCCCATACGCGTATCACCTCGACCAATACGCGTATGAGCAGAGGAAAATTCTGCAGAATTTTCTGCAGAATTTTTCTGCTACGGGATCAACCCATTTCAACCCAAAAATCCATTTTCCTCAACCCAAATGCACTGAAACAGGTTACAGATACAACAAGCAGTATAACATACAATCACACATTGCATTTAGCAGTTAGATTCATGAATTTTGTGCAAAAAGATTCAATTTTCACAATTTCAACCTAACTCTAAACTCAACAAAACTCTACTCTAAAGAGTCTAACTAGAACCCACCTGGATTACTAGACGAGGAGGTTGATACTGAGATGAATAGATGAAGAGTTGAGGCTTGATGATGATCTTGAGCTTCTTGAGAAATTTCTCTCCTTTTCCTTCTTCCACTTTTCCTTTCTCCTCCTTTTCCTTGGTTTTTCCTTCTTTCTATCTTTTGGTTGTTTTTCCAAGGAAAATGAAAAGAAAATAGATAGTATAGAAACTATCATTTTTAGTAACACTACTAAATGTCCAAAATTAGCTCAAATACGCCAAATTATAAAACTCAACGTTAACTACTATTAATTAAATCGACTCGGAGTTCGTTAGGTTACTCTAATTATTTTATCAAATAATTACTCAGAGTACCCCGGAACCCAGTTGATCAATATAATATTAACCAGAGCGTTTATAAATTTACGGGGTATTACAGTCTCAGGTAAGAGCAATATTAGTTTTGTCATGCGAGGTTCATTTTCCATTAATATTTTGTGCACGAATATAAATTTTAACATTGAATTGGTCCAGGATTCAATAATAATTTGGGGAGTCCAACAGGAGAGCTTTTTATAAAAGACTATTTAATTGGTGAACCAGGACCTCCACAAGTTTGTTGTGTATCACAATGCCCTACACAAAGTTGTCCCTCAGATTGCAGCGCCAAAGGATTTACTAAGGGTGGATTCTGTGCACCTATACATGGAGTTGAAATGTGTTGTTGTATAGCGGGACAAAGCAATAAAGCTATTGTATCATTGAAATTATAAAAAATAATAGAAGATGTACGTGAAATAGTTGTTCAGTTGTTGAATGTAGAAAGATCAAATGAAAAAGATGAATTGTTCTGTTTATTATTTAAAATTTGTATCAAATTATAACCGCAACTAATTCAGGAACCAATATCACTTGTTAGTAGTGGCGCTAAAAAGAGTTGAATTAGTATAGAACTTTTAAACGGAAAAATTGTCTATCACAAACTAATTTTATTGAGTGAAAATTGTGGAAAATTTTCTTCACAAATATTTCGATAAAAGTAAATTTTTTTTTTTTTGAGAAAAATTAACATTTCGTTTCGAATATGAGATTTCAGTTAAATACTTTTGTGTCACGTAAAATTTTTAAGGCACTCCTTCATTTTAACTTCATAATTATTATATAAATAAAATATTTTAGAAATGTGTTGTTTTTAAATTTATCTTGTTTTTATAGTTATTATGTATTTAAATATCACAATAAAATATGTAAAAATATTTATAAATATAAATTTGTACCAGTGAAAAGTTTGAATTTTTATTTATTTATACATTTAAATAAAAGAGAAAAACTAAATAAAAAAACCCTTAAATCAAGTAAGTTTCAATGATGACTCCATCTCTGACAACCTCGTGCCAACTTTATCTCACCTTCATAAGTACAAAATGCTTACCCTTTTTTCACTATCATATTTTTTTACATTCTTGTTGACGCATCGCTGAATACCATCCAAGAATGTGTTGGTTCCGGCTTAACGGGCATCATCTTTGTTAGAAAATTTACAAATTGCGGGGCTTTCAATGCTTTTCTAGCTTCAAATTTTACATCAAATTCTGACAACTCGACATACCATTTTTTAAATCATCCTGCAAGGTCCTGTTGATGGTGGATTTGCTTCAGCAAGAGATCAATTCTTACTATTATGGTGTGAGTTACAAATTGACGTCATAGTTTTGTCGATGCAGTTATAATCATAAATTTAATTTGATGAAACAATAAATAATATACAAAATTTTAATTTTTAGTATCGACGTTATTGTATTTATTTATTATAAACATATAGAATTATATTGTTTCTAAATTTATGTTGTTTTATACTTAATATAAATTTAATTTAAACAGTCAATTATTTATAAATTGTGAAGTTTCACCGGTTGTTTGTTTACATTAATATACCTAAATTTAATTTTTACATCAAAATATGTATACATTAACTTTTTGGATTTATTTATCAAAATAAAAATTAAATATATCTAAATTACAGAAAATATTTGTTGTCATTTGGTCTTATATATTTTATTACTTCTGTAAGAATAAACAATCACTTTTATTTAAAATATATAATAATTTCAAAATGAGCATTATTTTATATAGGATAGGCAATTTTGTTTGCCGTCATTACAAAAAAAATTCCAACTTTGTCAATCTAATTGTGTCTGACTGATTGTGCTAAAATAATATAAAAATATTGCATTTATATTCAATATTAATATTACTAAAGTCGTCTTTAATAATATTTTATAAAATACAATTATCTATGATGTCTATATAATAAGAACACATTGTTAGCCATTCATCATACAATACATAATGGCATTTCAGATATTTCAATCTTATGTTTCGGGAATTATATTCATTTCACTGGTCACGGTCTCAGGTAAGAGCAATGTTAGTTTTGTCATGTGAGGTTCATTTTCCATTAATATTTTGTGCACGGATATAAATTTTAACATTGAATTGGTCCAAGATTCAATAATAATTTGGGGAGTCCAACAGGAGAGCTTTTTATAAAAGACTGTTTAATTGGTGAACCAAGACCTCCACAAGTTTGTTGTGTATCACAATGCCCTACACAAAGTTGTCCCTCAGATTGCAGCGCCAAAGGATTTACTAAGGGTGGATTCTGTGCACCTATACATGGAGTTGAAATGTGTTATTGTATAGCGGGATAAAGCTATAAAGCTATTGTATCATTGAAATTATAAAAAATAATAGAAGATGTACGTGAAATAGTTGTTCAGTTGTTGAATGTAAAAAGATCAAATGAAAAAGATGAATTGTTCTGTTTATTATTTAAAATTTGTATCAAATTATAACCGCAACTAATTCAGGAACCAATATCACTTGTTAGTAGTGGCGCTAAAAAGAGTTGAATTAGTATAGAACTTTTAAACGGAAAAATTGTCTATCACAAACTAATTTTATTGAGTGAAAATTGTGGAAAATTTTCTTCACAAATATTTCGATAAAAGTAAATTTTTTTGTTTTTTTTGAGAAAAATTAACATTTCGTTTCGAATATGAGATTTCAGTTAAATACTTTTGTGTCACGTAAATTTTTTAAGGCACTCCTTCATTTTAACTTCATTATTATTATATAAATAAAATATTTTAGAAACGTGTTGTTTTTAAATTTATCTTGTTTTTATAGTTATTATGTATTTAAATATCACAATAAAATATGTAAAAATATTTATAAATATAAATTTGTACCAGTGAAAAGTTTGAATTTTTATTTATTTATACATTTGAATAAAAGAGAAAAACTAAATAAAAAAAACCGTTAAATCAAGTCAGTTTCAATGATGACTCCATCTCTGACAACCTCGAGCAAAATTTATCTCACCTTTATAAGTACAAAATGATTACCCTTTTTTCACTATCATATTTTTGGACATTCTTGATGACGCATCGCTGAATACCATCCAAGAATGCGTTGGTTCCGGCTTAACGGGCATCATCTTTGTTAGAAAATATACAAATTGTTGGGCTTTCAATGCTTTTCTAGCTTCAAATTTTACATCAAATTCTGACAACTCGACATACCATTTTTTAAATCTTCCTGCAAGGTCCTGTTGATGATGGATTTGCTTCAGCAAGAGATCAGTTCTGACTATTATGGTGTGAGTTACAAATTGACGTCATAGTTTTGTCGATGCAGTTATAATCATAAATTTAATTTGATGAAACAATAAATAATATACAAAATTTTAATTTTTAGTATCGACGTTATTGTATTTATTTATTATAAACATATAGAATTATATTGTTTCTAAATTTATGTTGTTTTATACTTAATATAAATTTAATTTAAACAGTCAATAATTTATAAATTGTGAAGTTTCACCGGTTGTTTGTTTACATTAATATACCTAAATTTAATTTTTACATCCAAATATGTATACATTAACTTTTTGGATTTATTTATAAAAATAAAAATTAAATATATCTAAATTACAGAAAATATTTGTTGTCATTTGGTCTTATATGTTTTATTGCTTCTGTAAGAATAAACAATCACTTTTATTTAAAATATATAATATTTTCAAAATGAGCATTATTTTATATAGGATAGGCCATTTTGTTTGCCGTCATTACAAAAAAAATTCCAACTTTGTCAATCTAATTGTGTCTGACTGATTGTGCTAAAATAATATAAAAATATTGCATTTATATTCAATATTAATATTACTAAAGTCGTCTTTAATAATATTTTATAAAATACAATTATCTATGATGTCTATATAATAAGAACACATTGTTAGCCATTCATCATACAATACATAATGGCATTTCAGATATTTAAATCTTATGTTTTGGGAATTATATGCATTTCACTGGTCACGGTCTCAGGTAAAAGCAATGCTAGTTTTGTCATGTGAGGTTCATTTTCCATTAATATTTTGTGCACGAATATAAATTTTAACATTGAATTGGTCCAGGATTCAATAATAATTTGGGGAGTCCAACAGGAGAGCTTTTTATAAAAGACTGTTTAATTGGTGAACCAGGACCTCCACAAGTTTGTTGTGTATCACAATGCCCTACACAAAGTTGTCCCTCAGATTGCAGCGCCAAAGGATTTACTAAGGGTGGATTCTGTACACCTATACATGGAGTTGAAATGTGTTGTTGTATAGCGGGATAAAGCAATAAAGCTATTGTATCATTGAAATTATAAAAAATAATAAAAGATGTACGTGAAATAGTTGTTCAGTTGTTGAATGTAGAAAGATCAAATGAAAAAGATGAATTGTTCTGTTTATTATTTAAAATTTGTATCAAATTATAACCGCAACTAATTCAGGAACCAATATCACTTGTTAGTAGTGGCGCTAAAAAGAGTTGAATTAGTATAGAACTTTTAAACGGAAAAATTGTGTATCACAAACTAATTTTATTGAGTGAAAATTGTGGAAAATTTTCTTCACAAATATTTCGATAAAAGTAAATTTTTTTCTTTTTTTTGAGAAAAATTAAAATTTCGTTTCGAATATGACATTTCAGTTAAATACTTTTGTGTCACGTAAATTTTTTAAGGCACTCCTTCATTTTAACTTCATTATTATTATATAAATAAAATATTTTAGAAATGTGTTGTTTTTAAATTTATCTTGTTTTTATAGTTATTATGTATTTAAATATCACAATAAAATATGTAAAAATATTTATAAATATAAATTTGTACCAGTGAAAAGTTTGAATTTTTATTTATTTATACATTTAAATAGAAGAGAAAAACTAAATAAAAAAAACCCTTAAATCAAGTAAGTTTCAATGATGACTCCATCTCTGACAACCTCGTGCCAACTTTATCTCACCTTCATAAGTACAAAATGCTTACCCTTTTTTCACTATCATATTTATTTACATTCTTGATGACGCATCGCTGAATACCATCCAAGAATGTGTTGGTTCCGGCTTAACGGGCATCATCTTTGTTAGAAAATATACAAATTGCAGGGCTTTCAATGCTTTTCTAGCTTCAAATTTTACATCAAATTCTGACAACTCGACATACCATTTTTTAAATCTTCCTTCAAGGTCCTGTTGATGGTGGATGTAACAACCACATATATAATACATGCATCAAATCATATATCATACATGATAAGTACGTTTGGTACTGAAATATACAATAAGTTCCTAGTTAACACATTATATACATAAATGCCTCTAAACAAAAACACTAAAGACTAAGGCATTACATATACAAGATGTTCCAAAATGATAAAAGCTAAGAACTAGATCAAAACAATGATCTCAAAACATAATGCCATAGCGGAAGCCATGCCATCTCAAAAGCTACGATCCGTAAGGAAAGTCAAATAACCTTATCCTTACCCTTCCCGGAACCTGCAGAACCTGTGATGTAAACAACAACAGTGGGGTGAGATACATCAAATCTCAGTGAGTTCCCTATCTTAATGTCCTCTCGGCTTTACAAGGTTCTAACAAACTCCTAACTCATGTCCAAGGGGAAAAGGGAAAGACCATGAGTATACACACACAAGTAACCATCACGTTGAGCCTGTAAACTCACACTAGTACCGAAGTACCTCTTGAGCCTATAAACTCAAGGATTCACAATCAATAACCAATACCAAAGTATCCCCTTTTCCCGTCCGCTTCTACGTCTAGAAGACGACCCGAGACATGGATCCTTGTCGTTACTTGGCATACGAATTGGATTCGGGATCACCGATCCGTACACCGTGATCCGTCACTTCTCACGGCCCGTACACCGTCACAAGTATCTTTACCCGTAGGCTCCAATCGTACTTAACACGGGACTCAAACCTGCCAAGTAGTTGTGCATAACGTTTCAGAGGAGGTGCTCGAGTCTCATGAAACTACACCGCAAGAAACAGTGGTTATGATTGAACTGCACACGCCTCGGCCTTTCATGCACGAGCGTTGCCACACATGGAACAATTCACACTTCCGACACAGTTTTGGTAATAATCCTCACTCTACCTATTTCATATTTTAACATGCATGCATTGTTAACAACAATTACACACATTTAACAGATAAAAGTTGACAAAACGACACTATTTCAGAAATTCCGACATAATTAAATCGGCCGACAATCTTTAAACCATTGTAATAAGAAAGTACATTTTATTATCTTTCAAACGATACCAAAATTGTTCCAATCCGAGTTACGTACAAAAAGTCACGGCATTGTAAACAACCGATCGGGAAATAAATCACAACAGCAGAATTTCTGCAACTCTCCTGGCCATACGCGTATTGCCCAAGGCCGTACGCGTATTGCCCAAAATCCTCGGCCATCCATACGCGTATTGCCCTTGCCGTACGCGTATGGGCAGAAACGTTTTTCCTTGAAAATTCCTTTTAAAATTGCCATACGCGTATTGCCCTTGCCGTACGCGTATTGACAAGCCCCATACGCGTATTGACATGCCCCATACGCGTATGGGCAGAGAAAAATGCAGAAAAACCTGCAGAATTTCCTGTTTACGGGTTGATCCAAAATCACCCAAAAATTCCATTTTTGATCAATCACAAAGCACCAAAACATGTTTAAACACAACAAGCAGTATAACATACAATCAAACATTGAATTTCAACAATTAGATTCATGATTTATACCAAAAATACCCATTTTCATAATTTCCAACCTAACTCTAAACTCAACAAATAACTCTAATCTAAAGGGTCTAACTAGAACCCACCTGGATACAAGATGAGGAGATTGATACTGAGATGAATAGATGAAGAACAGATGATTGTTGATGATCTTGAGCTTTTGGGAATTTTTTCCTCTCCTTTTCCTCCTCCTTCCTTTCCTTCTCTTTTTCCTTTCTTTTCTTTCTCTTTCTTTTCCCTTCTCTTTACTAACTTTTCTAACTTTTCTAACTTTAGTAAGGAAAATTACCATTCATTAGTAATACTACTAAATGTCCAAATTAGCTCAAATACATCAAATTATAAAAACTCAACGTTAAATACTATTAATTTAATCAACTCTGAGTTCGTCAGTTTACTCTAATTATTTTATCAAATAATTACTCAGAGTACTCCGGAACCCAGTTGATCAAAATAATATTCACCAGAGCGTTTATAAATTTATGGGGTATTACATCCTCCCCCCCTTAAATAGAAATTCGTCCTCGAATTTAAAATATTACCTGAACAGATGTGGATAAGAATCTCGCATTTCCGATTCTAGTTCCCAAGTAGCATCGCCCGGATGCGTCATATCCCATTGCACCTTAACAAGTGGAATATCTTTGTTCCTTAACATCTTCGTTTCTCTTCCCACAATACGACTCGGTTGGGGTTCAAAAGTTATGTCCGCTTCAATTTCCACTGATTCGGGTAGAATTGGCTGAAGAGGATCAGGAATAAACTTACGGAGCTGAGATACGTGAAAAACATCATGCATTTCAGATAGAGTGGGTGGTAAGGCTAATCTGTAAGCAACTTCACCAATCCTTTCTAAAATTTGATATGGTCCCACGTATCTCGGACTTAATTTACGTGACTTAAGCGGTCCTTTCAATCTCAATCTCGGAGTAACTTTCAGAAATACATGGTCACCTTCCTCAAATTCCAAAGGTCTCCTGCGGTTATCCGCATAACTCTTCTGACGATCTAGTGCTTGTTTAACTTTCTCACGGATCATTCGAATCTTTTCCGTAGTTTCTTGAATAATCTCGGGTCCCAAAATTCTATCTTCGCCAATTTCAGCCCAACACAAAGGTGTTCTACACTTCCTCCCATACAATGCTTCATAAGGAGCCATACCGATGCTCGCATGGTAGCTATTGTTATAGGAAAACTCAATTAACGGTAAAAGTTCTTTCCAATTCCCTCTACTCTCTAGCACACAAGCTCTCAACATATCCTCCATCATCTGTATTGTTCGCTCAGTCTGACCATCCGTTTGAGGATGATTCGACGTGCTCAAACGCAAATTCGTACCCATCGCTTGTGAGAACACTTTCCAAAACCTTGAAGTAAACTTCGGATCTCTGTCGGACACAATACTAGAAGGAATACCATGCAATCTCACAATCTCAGCAATAAACAACCTTGCAAGATGACTTGCCTTATAAGTAGTCTTTATGGCTAAGAAGTGTGCAGATTTCGTTAGTCGATCTACAATTACCCAAATAGAGTCATACCCACCCAGGGTACGGGGTAAACCCACTGGAAAGTCCATAGAAATACTATCCCACTTCCAAACTGGAATATCCAAAGGTTGCAACAGACCGCCCCGTCTTTGGTGTTCAATTTTCACCTGTTGGCACACCGCACATTCTGACACATATCCCGCTATATCCTTTTTCATCCCAGACCACCAATAATCCTTCTTTAAATCCTGATACATCTTCGAAGAACCAGGATGTATCATAAAAGTACCTTTAAGAGCTTCATCTAAAATCTTCCTTTTCAATGCCTCACCCTTCGGAACACAAATCCGTTGATTAAACAGAACAATCCCATCAGTTGCTCGTGTAAAACCCGGTTGAAGTAACAATTCTTGTAACTCCTCCTCTAACATTTGTTCTTGTTGAATCTCAACTCTTAAAGTAGAATTGACATTCAAATTTCCCATAATTACACCATTCGGAGTCCACACAAACTGGAGATTAAGATCTCTAAACTTTTCCAACAATGAATACTCCAAAATCATCAATTCCTCACTATGAACCATTTTACGACTTAAAGCATCCGCTACTTTATTCGCCTTTCCTGGATGATACTTCAATTCTAAGTCATAATCCTTTAAGTACTCCATCCACCTTCTTTGTCGCATATTCAACTCCTTCTGGTCAAACAAATACTTCAAACTTTTGTGGTCACTGAACATTTCAAAACGTACACCATATAAATAATGACGCCACACCTTCAGTGCAAACACCACTGCAGCTAGTTCCAAATCATGAGTTGGATAATTCTTCTCATGAACTTTTAACTGTTGAGAAGCATAAGCTACTACTTGACCGCCTTGCATCAGAACACCCCCTAATCCCCTCTTAGAAGCATCACAGAATACTTCATAAGAGTTGTTAGGATCAGGAATAATTAATACTTGAGCACTCGTCAAACTTTCCTTCAATTTCATAAAACTTTGCTCACAACCCGAATCCCACTCAAAAGCAAAATCCTTCCGAGTAAGTTTTGTCATTGGTAAGGCCAATTGAGAAAAACCTTTAATGAACCTTCTATAGTAGCCTGCCAAACCCAAGAAACTTCTAACCTCTGAAACATTCCTCGGTCTCTCCCAATTAATCACTGCTTCTACTTTCGATGGATCCACTGCCACACCACCTTGAGATATAACATGTCCAAGAAAATTTACTTCCGTCATCCAAAACTCACACTTACTCAACTTAGCAAACAATTGCTTCTCTTGCAATACCGATAAGACAATTCTCAGATGTTCTCCGTGCTCTTGTGGAGTACGAGAATAAATAAGAATGTTGTCAATAAAGATTACCACAAATTGGTCCAAGTAAGCCTGAAATATATGGTTCATGTAACCCATAAAAACAGCTGGAGCATTAGTCACACCGAAAGGCATCACTAAGAATTCATAATGACCGTAACGGGTTCTAAATGCAGTCTTTGGCACATCGGAACTCTTCACTCAAATCTGATGATAACCCGACCGTAAATCAATCTTCGAGAACACACAGGCTCCTTTCAATTGATCTAACAAGTCGTCTATCCTTGGTAAGGGGTACTTGTTCTTAATGGTAACTTTATTCAACTTACGATAATCAATGCACAAACGCATTCCCCCAACTTTCTTCTTTACCAATAACACTGGAGCTCCCCACGGTGAAACAATAGGTCTAGCAAAATGCTTAGACATCAAGTCCTCCAATTGGCCCTTTAATTCCCTTAATTCAAGCGGTGCCATCCGATACGGAGAAACGGATATAGGAGCCGTTCCCGGTACCAGGTCAATAGAGAACTCAACTTCTCTCTCCGGAGGAAGACAAGAAACATCCTCTGGAAACACTTCATGAAACTCACACACTATTGGAATACTCAGGACCTGCTGTTCACCACTTCCTTCCTTAGTAAGAACCAATAAAACAGATTTCTCTTTCTCAAACAAGAAGTTTACCATTCCCACCGTACCTTCTAAAATCGTTGATAATACATCCTTCGGAGTAGCCTCAGCAGATGGAATAATAATTAGCTTCTCCTCACAACCGATAAAAACCGCATTAGCTGAAAGCCATTCCATTCCCAGAACAACATCCACTTTCTTAAGCGGAAGACAAATAAGATCAATCTGGAAGACTCTTTTGTTCACCGACAACACACAATTTTCACACATCAAAGGCGTTTCAACCATTTCATCCATGGCAGTAGTAACCACCATAGGAGGAAACAAAGGAATAGTTTGCAATCCAAGTCGCTTCACACAACGCGTGGACACAAAAGAATGCGTTGCCCCACAATCGAATAAAACAAAACAAGGATGTCCATTTACGAAACACGTACCCGCAATCAAGGAGTTGTCACCCTTTGCTTTCCTTGCATCCATGGTATACACTCGGCCAATAGTCTTCCCTTGTGTCTGATTTCTACCCTGAGGACAATCTCTCGCTACATGACCCATCTTGTTACACTGATAACACCGTAATCCATCCGAATAGCACCTACCAAAATGATTCCTTCCACAAGTACGATGTAATACCCCGTAAATTTATAAACGCTCTGGTGAATATTATTATGATCAACTGGGTTCCGCAGTACTCTGAGTAATTATTTGATAAAATAATTAGAGTAAACTGACGAACTCAAAGTCGATTAAATTAATAGTATTTAACGTTGAGTTTTTATAATTTGATTTATTTGAGCTAAATTGGACATTTAGTAGTGTTACTAAAAATGATAGTTTCTATACTATCTATTTTCTTTTCATTTCCTTGTAAAACAAACAAAAGTTAGTAAAGAGAAGGGAAAAGAAAGAGGAAGAAAAGAAAGGAAAAAGAGAAGGAAAGGAAGGAGGAGGAAAAGGAGAGGAAAAAATTCCCAAAAGCTCAAGATCATCAATAATCATCTGTTCTTCATCAATTCATCTCAGTATCAATCTCCTCGTCTAGTAATCCAGGTGGGTTCTAGTTAGACTCTTTAGAGTAGAGTTATTTTGAGTTTAGAGTTAGATTGGAAATTGGGAAAAATGGGTATTTTGGTATAAAATCATGAATCTAACTGTTAAAATTCAATGTTTGATTATATGTTATACTGGTTGTGATGTTATAACATGTTTTGATGCATTTTGATTGATGAAAAATGGGATTTTGGGGTGATTTTGGATCAACCCGTAAACAGGAAATTCTGCAGGTTTTTCTGCATTTTTCTCTGCCCATACACTTATGGGGCATGTCAATACGCGTATGGGGCTTGTCATTACGCGTACGGCAAGGGCAATACGCGTATGGCAATTTTATAAGGAATTTTCAAGGAAAAACGTCTCTGCCCATACGCGTATGGCTTTGGGCAATACGCGTATGGATGGCCGAGCATTTTGAGCAATACGCGTATCGCTTGGGGCAATACGCGTATGGCTGGGTGAGAATCTTGGGCAATACGCGTATGGGGTGTGCCAATACGCATACGGCCAGGAGAGTTGCAGAAATTCTGCTGTTGTGATTTATTTTCTGATCGATTGTTTACAATGCCGTAACTTTTTGTACGTAACTCGGATTGGAACAATTTTGGTATCGTTGGAAAGATAATAAAATGTACTTTCTTATTACAATGGTTTTAAGATTGTCGGCCGATTTAATTATATCGGGAATTATGAAATAGTGTCGTTTTGTCGAGTTTTATCTGTTAAATGTGTATAATTGTTGTTAACAATGTATGCATGCCAAAATATGAAATAGGCAGAGTGAGGATTATTACCAAAATTGTGTTGGAAGTGTGAATTGTTCCATGTGTGGCAACGCTCATGCAAGAAAGGCCGAGGCGTGTGCATTCTGTTTATCAATAACCACAGTTGTGCGGTGTAGTTCATGAGACTCGAGCACCTCCTCTAAACATTATACACAACTACTTGGCAGGTTTGAGTCCCGTGTTAGTACGATGGAACCTATGGGTAGAGACTTGTGACGGTGCACTGGCCGTGTGAAGTGACGGATCACGGTGTACGGACCGGTGATCCCGAATCCATTCGTATGCGAAGTAGCTACAAGGATCCATGACTCGGATCGCCTTCTAGACGTAGAAGGGTACGGGAAAAGGGGATGCCTTGGTATTGGTTATTGATATGTGAGTTTTTGAGTGTACGGACTCAGAACGTACTTGGGTACTTTGTGAATCCTTGAGTTTACAGGCTCAAGAGGTACTTCGGTACTAGTGTGAGTTTACAGGCTCACCGTGATGGTTACTTGTGTGTGTGTACTCATGGTCTTTCCCCTTTCCCCTTGGACATGAGTTAGGACTTTTTTGAACCTTGTAAAGCCGAGAGGACCTTAAGATAGGGAACTCACTGAGATTTGATGTATCTCACCCCACTGTTGTTGTTTACATCACAAGTTCTGCAGGTTCCGCGAAGGGTAAGGATAAGGTTATTTGACTTTCCTTACGGATCGTAGCTTTTGAGATGGAATGGTTTCCGCTATGGCGTTTAGGTTTTGAGATCATTGTTTTGATCTAGTTCTTAGTTTTTATCATTTGGAACATCTTGTATATGTAATGCCTTAGTCTTTAGTGTTTTTGTGTTAGAGGCATTATGTATATAATGTGTTAGCTAGGAACTTATTGTATATTTCAGTACCAGACGTACTTATCATGTATAATATATGATTTGATGCATGTATTATATATGTGGGCATTACATACGACATACCAGAGGCACACTAGTTCTAGAACTCTGTACTTGCTTCCCTTTGGAAGATTGTTGCCTTTGCCTAAACTGTTGATTCGACCTTCCACGGTCACTTTGAGTTGGCCTGTTCAAATCCACCTCCATTTGTACCTTTTTCAAACTATTTTCCGCCACATAACATTGTCTTAACATTTCCGCATAAGTAGCAAATTCCCGTTGAGACACGCTGTGTGAAATTTCAGCCCTCAAACCAAACAAAAACTGATCTGTAATACCCCGTATTTTATTACACCGAATAATATTGCATTGAGATTAACTGAGTCAGGTTACTCTGAGAAATTATTTGATGAAATAATTAGAGTAACTTCGGTACTTAGAATTGATCCAATAAATATTATTTGTTTCGGAGACATTTATTTAATTTTGGACTTAAGAGACTTTTTGGACATTTAGTAGTATTATTTCTAATACTAAGCTTACTATGTAAATTCTTTTCCTCTCACTTTCCAAACAAAAGAAAAAGATAGAAAGAAAGGAAGAAGAAAGGAAAGGAAGGAGAGAAAAAGAGGAGAAGAGGAGATTTGAAGAAAAGCTCAAGAACCATCAAGATCATCATCCAATCTCCATCCAAACTTCTCAATCATCTTCATCTTGCTCTATTTGAAGGTGGGTTCTAGTTAGTACCATTGTTAGAGAGCTCTAGAGAGTTTTGGATTTAGGTTAGATTATGAAAAACTTGGAAATTTATGGTTGATCTTGCTATAAATGTTGTTATAGGCTTGTTATCATGTTTGCATTATGTTTTGACTATTGTGGGTTGTTGGGTAATGTTTTTGATGAGGAAAATGTGAGTTAGAAGTGAAGAACAGCAGCTGGGAGAGGTTCTGTTTCGCTTGCTTCGCCTAGCGAACCTGGGGCGAGTCCCAGCGAACAGCAGTCGAGGGTTCTCCTAGCGACGATTCGCTGGCATGTTCGCCTAGCGAACTTTGTGTGTTTTGAATATGGGAACTTACTGCCTAGGTGCTCGCTGACACATTCGCCTAGCGAAGGTGAAGGCGAAGGTTCGCCAGACGTTCGCCTAGCGAACTTATGGTGTTTTGGGTCTGGGAGTTTCTGTTTAATTACTCGCCAGCTTACTCGCCTAGCGAAGGCGAAGGCGAAGGCTCGCCAGTTCGTTCGCCTAGCGAACCTGGGGCGAGCTGTGTTGTTTTCTTAACTTGTTTTCGCCATATCTTTTTATCCGGTTTTCTGTTTTGAATGTTCGGCATATCAATAGAAAGACGGAGACACGAACCTTATGATGATGATAAGGATTGTCGATTTTATTTTCCCGATTAAATAATCGAAGGCAACCCGAAGTGAAATTCTTTGATAATTTTATGTGGACTATGTTTTAATTGTGTTAAGTTATTCTATTACACTAATAAGGTATGTTTTGCCTAATCTATGTTTGTTAACATGTTGTGATTAAAAATGCATGAAAGATAAAAAGGAAAATAGTAAGAGTGAGGAAAACCCCTTATGAACTATAGGAAACTTTAGAAGTTGGAAACACTAGTATGGAACATGAGGTTAACGTTATGGATTGAAGGACAAGAAAGGCCTTGAGGCAATTGTCGAATACCCTGTTTTGTATGGTATTTATCATGTAATCGTAACCATTTTATTTGAATTGCCCTTGAAAGGCCTTCATGAGTCTCGAGCTCCTCCGAAGTGCAGGCAGGTTTTACTTGGTAGGTTTGATGCCCTACGAGTAGTACAATTGGAAGCCCGTGCATGGGTACGAGACTTGTGATGGTTAACAGGCCATGAGAAGTGACGGTTCACGGTTAACAGGCCGGTGATCCCGAATCCAATTGTATACCAAGTAACTACAAGGATCTATGACTCGGGTCGCCTTCTAGACGTAGAAGCGGACGGGAAGAGGAGATGCCTTGGTACCGGTTATCGATTAATGATGTGGTGAGTTAGTGAACTCATGTCATGTTTCCATATAGTGTGAGATTATCAAGTGTGAACTCAAGAGTCCTTCCCTTCCCCGGACTTGAGTTAGGATTGTTAGAACCATAAATAATCCGAGAGAACCCATAAGATAGGGAACTCACTGAGATTTGATGTATCTCACCCCACTGTTGTTGTTTACATCACAGGTTCTGCAGGTTCGGCGACGGGTAAGGATAAAGTGGTTTGACTTTCCTTCCGGTTCGTAGTTTTGAGATGGCATGGCTTCCGCTATGACGTTTTATATTTGAGATCATTGCATTGATCTAGTTCTTAGTTTTTATCATGTTGGAACATCTTGTATATGTAATGCCTTAGTTTTGTGTTGTATTAGAGGCATTTATGTATATAATGTGTTAACTAGGAACTTATAGTATTTTCAATATCAAATACTTGGATTCATATATATAATTTATGCTTTGATGTATGGATATTATATGTGGGTGTTACAGTTGGTATCAAAGCAGGTCGTATCCTCGACCTAGCCATGAAATAGTATAAGTGTTTCTTTCCGTTTCATATACGTTGTGTCGCCGTGGGTCTTGAGCGTTATACTTATGGCATTGAGCCTGATCAACTTAATTCTATTTGTATGACCTTTAGGAACATGGCTGATGGACGTAGAAACCCTCGTGGTAGGCCCCGTACCACTCCTCAAGGGACGACTCCGCCGGTTGGTGATGGTAATTATCCGTTGTATCAGTTCATGCAGCAGATGCAACAACAACAGAATCTATTCATGCAGCAGATGGTGCAGCAAATGAATGGAGGTCCGCATCCTCAGGTAGTGGTTCCTGAAGCTGTAGGTGGGAATTTTCGGGACTTTATCCGCATGAATCCTCCAGAATTCCAGGGTGGATTAGATCCCGTGAAGGCTCACGAATGGATTTCAGGTATGGAAAGGATTTTCTTGATAGTCCAGTGTAGTGAGGAGAACAAGGTGTTGTTTGCTTCTCATTCTCTAAAGGGTCCCGCTATGAGATGGTGGGAGAGCGCTTCGGCTTTGATGACTGTTCAGGAAGTTCCAAAGGTTTGGGAGCAGTTCAAGGTTGTTTTCATGGAGAATTATTTTCCGAGCTCTTTGAGAACTCAGAAGGAATTTGAATTCCAGCAGTTAAGACAAGGTAGCATGACTGTGGCCAGTTATGCTGAGAAGTTTGAAGACATGGCTGCTTATTCTAGGCAGGCTATGTATGCTCCTGATGAAAAATGGAAAATAGACCAGTTTCTGTTTGGATTAAGAGCTGAAATATCTCATAGTGTATCTCAGAGAGAGTTCACTACTTATGCTGAAGTGTTGAGACAGTGCTATGTGGCAGAACATAGTTTGAAAAAGGTTCGAGATGAAAGTCCATCAAGTCGGGTAACTCAAGGCGATCGTGGAAGGTCTAATCAATCATTTAGACCTAGGCCACAATCCTTCAAGGGGAAACAGGTGCAAGATACAAGGGCGAGTACACCACCGGTGTGTCGCACTTGTGGCAAGAATCACTTCGGAAGGTGTGGTTTGGAAGGGGTAAGGTGTTTCCAATGTCAAAAGGTGGGTCATATGAAGAAAGATTGTCCTCAGAATAGGATTCAACCACCAGGAAGGGTTTACACCTTGGATGCAAGGAAGAAGAAGAGTGACAATTCATTGATTGCTGGTACGTGCCTAGTTAACGGATTTCCTTGCTTTGTTTTATTTGATTCCGGAGCTACACATTCTTTTGTATCGATGCAATGTATGAAGCGACTTGGGTTGCGGTTCGTTCCTTTGTCTCCTCCTATGGTGGTCACTACCGCCATGGATGAAATGGTTGAGACGCCTTTGATGTGTGAAAATTGTGTGCTATCTGTGAATGATAGAGTTTTTCAGATTGACCTTATTTGTCTACCGCTTAAGAAAGTGGATGTCGTGTTGGGAATGAATTGGCTTTCTGCTAATTCGGTATTTATTGGGTGTGAGGAGAAGCTTATCATCATTCCGTCTATTGAGGCTACACCAAAGGATGTTTTAACAACTATTCTAGAAGGTACGGTTGGTATGATAAATCTCTTGTTTGAAGAAGAGAATTCGGTTATGTTGGTTCTCACTAAGGAAGGGAGTAGCGACCTTCAGGTTATGGACATTCCCGTAGTTTGGGAATTTTCTGAAGTTTTCCCCAAAGATGTCACTTCTCTTCCTCCGGAGAGGGAAGTGGAATTTTCTATTGACCTGGTACCGGGAATGGCTCCTATATCCGTTTCTCCGTATCGGATGACACCGAAGGAGTTAAGGGAATTAAAAGATCAGTTAGAAGAACTCATGGCGAAACATTTTGTGCGGCCTAGTGTTTCTCCGTGGGGAGCCCCTGTTTTGCTGGTGAAGAAGAAGGACGGTGGGATGCGGATGTGCATCGATTATCGTCAGTTGAATAAAGTCACCATTAAGAACAAGTATCCCTTGCCCAGGATAGACAACCTTTTGGATCAATTGAAGGGAGCCTGCGTGTTCTTGAAGATTGATTTGATGTCGGGTTATCACCAAATCCGAGTGAAGAGTTCCGATGTACCTAAGACTGCATTTAGGACCCGTTATGGCCATTACGAATTCTTAGTGATGCCTTTAGGTGTGACAAATGCTCCAGCCGTTTTTATGGATTACATGAACCGGATATTTCAAGCTTACTTGGACCAGTTCGTGGTAATCTTCATTGACGATATTCTTATTTATTCTCGTACTTCACAAGAGCACGAGGAACATCTGAGAATTGTGTTATCTGTGTTGCAAGAGAAGCAACTTTTTGCTAAATTAAGTAAGTGTGAATTTTGGATGGCAGAAGTTAAGTTTCTTGGTCACGTTATATCCCAGGGTGGTGTAGAGGCGGATCCGTCGAAGGTAGAAGCAGTGATAAATTGGGAAAGGCCGAGAAATGCCTCAGAAGTCAGAAGTTTCTTAGGGCTGGCAGGTTACTATAGGAGGTTCATTGAAGGTTTCTCTAAGTTAGCTTTACCGATGACGAAACTTACTCGTAAGGATTTTGCTTTTGAGTGGGATTCAGGTTGTGAGCAAAGTTTCATGAAGTTGAAGGAGAGATTGACAACGGCTCCGGTGTTAATCATTCCTGATCCTAACAACTCTTATGAAGTGTTTTGTGATGCTTCTAAAATGGGATTGGGAGGTGTCCTGATGCAAGGCGGTCAAGTAGTAGCTTATGCCTCCCGACAATTGAAAATTCATGAACAGAATTATCCAACTCATGATTTGGAATTGGCGGCGGTTATTTTTACACTTAAGGTGTGGCGGAATTATTTGTATGGGGTACGTTTTGAAATGTTCAGTGACCATAAGAGTTTGAAATATTTATTTGACCAAAAGGAGTTAAATATGCGACAACGAAGATGGATGGAGTACTTAAAAGATTATGATTTAGAATTGAAGTATCATCCAGGAAAAGCGAATAAGGTAGCAGATGCGTTAAGTCGGAAATTAGTTCATGGTGCGAAATTGATGAGTTTGGAGTATGCCTTGTTGGAGAATTTTAGAGATCTTAATCTTCAGTTTGTATGGACCCAAGATGGTGTGATTATGGGAAATTTGAATGTCAATTCTACCTTGAAAGTTGAGATTCACCAAGGTCGAATGGCAGATGAGAAGTTGCAAGAAGTGTTACTTCTACCGGGTTTTATTCAGGCTACCGACGGAATTATTATGTTCGGCCAAAGAATTTGTGTTCCGAATGATGTAATGTTAAGAAGAAAGATTTTGGATGAAGGTCATAAAGGTACTTTTACGATACATCCTGGTTCTTCGAAGATGTATCAAGATTTGAAGAAGGACTATTGGTGGACCGGAATGAAAAAGGATGTTGCGATGTATGTGTCAGAATGTGCAGTGTGCCAACAAGTTAAGATTGAACACCAAAGACCGGGCGGTATGTTGCAACCTTTAGAAATTCTAGTTTGGAAATGGGATAGCATTTCTATGGACTTTGCAGTAGGTTTGCCCCGTACGCAAGGTGGTTATGATTCTATTTGGGTGATTGTGGATCGACTAACGAAATCAGCGCACTTCTTGGCGGGGAAGACTAATTTCAAGGCAAGTCATCTTGCGAGGTTGTTTATTGCGGAAATTGTAAGATTGCACGGTATTCCTTCTAATATTGTGTCGGACAGAGATCCGAAGTTTACCTCATGGTTTTGGAAAGTCTTTCAACAAGCTATGGGGACGGAGTTGCGTTTGAGCACGTCTAATCATCCTCAGACGGATGGTCAGACTGAGCGAACGATACAAACGATGGAAGATATGTTGAGAGCTTGTGTGTTAGAAAGTAAAGGGAATTGGAAAGAACTTCTACCATTGATTGAGTTTTCCTATAATAATAGTTTTCATGCTAGCATCGGTATGGCTCCGTATGAAGCGTTGTATGGGCGAAAATGTAGAACACCCTTGTGTTGGGCGGAAGTTGGGGAAGATAGAATCTTAGGACCCGAAATCATCCAAGAGACTACAGAAAAGATTCGAATGATTCACGAGAAAATTATGCAAGCCCAAGATCGACAAAAGAGTTATGCAGACAATCGAAGGAGACCTTTAGAATTTGAAGAGGGTGATCATGTGTTTTTGAAAGTTACTCCTAGATTGAGATTGAAAGGACCGTTTAAGTCACGCAAGTTAAGCCCGAGATACGTGGGACCGTATCAGATCTTAGAAAGGATTGGTGAAGTAGCTTACAAGTTGGCCTTACCGCCTTCTCTGTCGAAAATGCATGATGTTTTTCATGTATCTCAGCTTCGGAGATTTGTTCCCGATCCTCTTCAGCCGATTCTACCAGATGCTATTGAAATAGAAGCAGATTTGACGTTTGAACCTCAACCGAGCCGCATTGTGGGAAGAGAAACGAAGGTGTTAAGGAACAAGGATATTCCTCTCGTTAAGGTACAGTGGGATGTACCGCATCCAGGAGATGCAACTTGGGAACTTGAATCGGAAGTGCGAGATGCTTACCCTCATTTGTTCAGGTAATTTTTAAATTCGAGGGAGAATTTCTATTTAAGGGGGGGAGGATGTAATACCCCGTATTTTATTACACCGAATAATATTGCATTGAGATTAACTGAGTCAGGTTACTCTGAGAAATTATTTGATGAAATAATTAGAGTAACTTCGATACTTAGAATTGATCTAATAAATATTATTTGTTTCGGAGACATTTATTTAATTTTGGACTTAAGAGACTTTTTGGACATTTAGTAGTATTATTTCTAATACTAAGCTTACTATGTAAATTCTTTTCCTCTCACTTTCCAAACAAAAGAAAAAGATAGAAAGAAAGGAAGAAGAAAGGAAAGGAAAGAGAGAAAAAGAGGAGAAGAGGAGATTTGAAGAAAAGCTCAAGAACCATCAAGATCATCATCCAATCTCCATCCAAACTTCTCAATCATCTTCATCTTGCTCTATTTGAAGGTGGGTTCTAGTTAGTACCATTGTTAGAGAGTTCTAGAGAGTTTTTGGATTTAGGTTAGATTATGAAAAACTTGGAAATTTATGGTTGATCTTGCTATAAATGTTGTTATAGGCTTGTTATCATGTTTGCATTATGTTTTGACTGTTGTGGGTTGTTGGGTAATGTTTTTGATGAGGAAAATGTGACTTGGAAGTGAAGAACAGCAGCTGGGAGAGGTTCTGTTTCGCTTGCTTCGCCTAGTGAACCTGGGGTGAGTCCCAGCGAACAGCAGTCGAGGGTTCGCATAGCGAACCCGAACATTCGCCTAGGGAAGATTCGCTGGCATGTTCGCCTAGCGAACTTTGTGTGTTTTGAATATGGGAACTTACTGCCTAGGTGCTCGCTGGCACATTCGCCTAGCGAAGGTGAAGGCGAAGGTTCGCCAGACGTTCGCCTAGCGAACTTATGGTGTTTTGGGTCTGGGAGTTTCTGTTTAATTACTCGCCAGCTTGCTCGCCTAGCGAAGGCGAAGGTGAAGGCTCGCCAGTTCGTTCGCCTAGCGAACCTGGGGCGAGCTGTGTTGTTTTCTTAACTTGTTTTCGCCATATCTTTTTATCCGGTTGTCCGTTTTGAATGTTCGGCATATCAATAGAAAGATGGAGACACAAACCTTATGATGATGATAAGGATTGTCGATTTTATTTTCCCGATTAAATAATCGGAGGGAACCCGAAGTGAAATTCTTTGATAATTTTATGTGGACTATGTTTTAATTGTGTCAAGTTATTCTATTACACTAATAAGGTATGTTTTTCCTAATCTATGGTTGTTAACATGTTGTGATTAAAAATGTATGAAAGATAAAAAGGAAAATAGTAAGAGTGAGGAAAACCCCTTATGAACTATAGGAAACTTTAGAAGTTGGAAACACTAGTATGGAACATGAGGTTAACGTTATGGATTGAAGGACAAGAAAGGCCTTGAGGCCTTATGGCCGAGGTAATTGTCGAATACCCTGTTTTGTATGGTATTTATCATGTAATCGTAACCATTTTATTTGAATTTCCCTTGAAAGGCCTTCATGAGTCTCGAGCTCCTCGGAAGTGCAGGCAGGTTTTACTTGGTAGGTTTGATGCCCTACGAGTAGTACAATTGGAAGCCCGTGCATGGGTACGAGACTTGTGATGGTTAACAGGCCATGAGAAGTGACGGTTCACGGTTAACAGGCCGGTGATCAAGAATCCAATTGTATACCAAGTAACTACAAGGATCTATGACTCGGGTCGCCTTCTAGACGTAGAAGCGGACGGGAAGAGGAGATGCCTTTGTAAAGACCATATACAATACATGCCTCAAATCATATATTATACATGAGTTTCACATTTGGTACTGAAACATAATAAGTTCCTAGTTAACACATTATACACATAAATGCCTCTAATACAAAACACCTAAAAGTCTAAGGCATTACATATACAAGATGTTCCAAAATGATAAAAACTAAGAACTAGATCAAAACAATGATCTCAAAACATAACGCCATAGCGGAAGCCATGCCATCACCAAAACTACGATTCGTAAGGAAAGTCAAATAACCTTGTCCTTACCCTTCGCCAAACCTGCAGAACCTATGATGTAAACAACAACAGTGGCGTGAGATACATCAAATCTCAGTGAGTTCCCTATCTTAAAGTCCTCTCGGCTTTACAAGGTTCTAACAAAGTCCTAACTCATGTCCAAGGGGAAAGGGGAAAGACCATGACTACACACACACAAGTAACCGTCACGGTGAGCCTGTAAACTCACACTAGTACCGAAGTACCTCTTGAGCCTGTAAACTCAAGGATTCACAAAGTACCGTAGTATGTTCTGAGTCCGTACACTCAAGAACTCACATATCAATAACCAATACCAAGGTATCCCCTTTTCCCGTACCCTTCTACGTCTAGAAGGCGATCCGAGTCATGGATCCTTGTAGCTACTTGGCATACGATTGGATTCGGGATCACCGGTCCGTACACCGTGATCCGTCACTTCTCACGGCCCGAACACCGTCACAAGTCTCTTTACCCGTAGGCTCCAATCGTACTTAACACGGGACTCAAACCTGCCAAGTAGTTGTGTATAACGTTCAGAGGAGTGCTCGAGTCTCATGAACTACACCGCACAACTCTGGTTATTGATAAACAGAATGCACACGCCTCGGCCTTTCATGCACGAGCGTTGCCACACATGGAACATTCACACTTCCGACACAGTTTTGGTAATAATCCTCACCCTGCCTAGTCCATATTTTAACATGCATATATTGTCCACAATAATTACACACAATTAACAGGTAAAAGTCGATAAAACGACACTATTTCAGAAATCCCGACTTAATTAAATCGGCCGACAATCTTAAAACCAATGTAATAAGAAAGTACATTTTATTATCTTTCCAACGATATCAAAATTGTTCCAATCCGAGTTACGTACAAAAAGTTACGGCATTGTAAACAATCGATCGGAAAAATAAATCACAACAGCAGAATTCTGCAACTCTCCTGGCCGTACGCGTATTGGTACTCCCGTACGCGTATTGCCTAAGATTCTCGCCCAGCCATATGCGTATTGCCCCAAGCGATACGCATATTGCTCAAAATGCTCGGCCATCCATACGCGTATTGCCCAAATCCGTATGCGTATGGGCAGAAACGTTTTTCCTTGAAAATTCCTTTTAAAATTGCCGTACGCGTATTGCCCTTTTCGTACGCGTAATGACAAGCCCCATACGCGTATTGACATGCTCCATACGCGTATGGGCAGAGAAAAATGCAGAAGTTCCTGCAGAATTTCTTCTACTACGGGTTGATCCAAAATCAACCCCAAATCCCATTTTTCATCAATCAAAATGCATCAAAACATGTTATAACATCACAACCAGTATAACATATAATCAAACATTGAATTTTAACAGTTAAATTCAAGATTTTATACCAAAATACCCATTTTTCCCAATTTCCAATCTAACTCTAAACTCAAAATAATTCTACTCTAAAGAGTCTAACTAGAACCCACCTGGATTACTAGACGAGGAGGTTGATACTGAGACGATTAAACGAAGAACAGATGAATTGATGATGATTCTTGAGCTTTTGGAAAATTCCTCTTCTTCCTCTTTCTTTTCCTTTCCTTCCTTCCCTTTTTCCTTTTCTTTCTTTCTCTTTTAGCTTTTGTTTGTTTTTCCAAGGAAAATGAAAAGAAAATAGATAGTATAAAAACTATCATTTTTAGTAACACTACTAAATGTCCAAAATTAGCTCAAATACATCAAATTTTAAAAACTCAACGTTAACTACTATTAATTAAATCGACTCTGAGTTCGTCAGGTTACTCTAATTATTTTATCAAATAATTACTCAGAGTACCCCGGAACCCAGTTGATCATAATAATATTCACCAGAGCGTTTATAAATTTACGGGGTATTACAGCCTTGGTACCGGTTATCGATTAATGATGTGGTGAGTTAGTGAACTCATGTCATGTTTCCATATAGTGTGAGATTATCAAGTGTGAACTCAAGAGTCCTTCCCTTCCCCGGACTTGAGTTAGGATTGTTAGAACCATAAATAATCCGAGAGAACCCATAAGATAGGGAACTCACTGAGATTTGATGTATCTCACCCCACTGTTGTTGTTTACATCACAGGTTCTGCAGGTTCGGCGACGGGTAAGGATAAAGTGGTTTGACTTTCCTTCCGGTTCGTAGTTTTGAGATGGCATGGCTTCCGCTATGACGTTTTATATTTGAGATCATTGCATTGATCTAGTTCTTAGTTTTTATCATGTTGGAACATCTTGTATATGTAATGCCTTAGTTTTGTGTTGTATTAGAGGCATTTATGTATATAATGTGTTAACTAGGAACTTATAGTATTTTAAATACCAAATACTTGGATTCATATATATAATTTATGCTTTGATGTATGGATATTATATGTGGGTGTCACATGATCAATCTTCCACCTCTCATCAGGAGCATACACGGCCTGCCTAGAATAGTCAGCCATGATCTCAAATTTTTCCGCATAGGAAGCCACTGATAAATTGCCCTGTCTCAACTGTTGGAACTCAAACTCCTTCTGCGACCTTAAAGAACTCGGAAAATATTTCTCCATAAAAGTTACCTTAAACTGTTCCCACACCTTTGGTACCTCTTGGATTGTCATTAAGGCTGAAGCAATTTCCCACCACCTCATGGCAGGACCCTTTAACAAGTGAGAAGCAAAGACCACTTTATTTTCCTCACTGCAATGCACTATCAAGAAAATCCGTTCCATACCTAATATCCATTCATGCGCCTTCACCGGATCTAGCCCTCCCTGAAACTTCGGAGGATTCATACGGATGAATTCTCTATAGGTTCCCCCCTGCAGCTTCAGGAACAACCACTGGAGGATGCAGACCATCAGCCATTTGTTGTACCATTCCTTGTATGAACTGATTTTACTGCTGCTGCATCTGTTGTATGAATTGATACAAAGGGGCGTTCCCTTCAGTACCCTGTGGAACCGTCCCAGCTGGAGTAGTCCTTGGTCTTCCACGGTTGTTTCTACGTCTGTCGGCCATGTTCCTGAATGTCATACAAATAGGATTAAGTTGATCATGCTCAAAGCCATAAATATAACACGTAAGACCAACGGCGACACCACGTATCTGAAATGGAAAGAATTACTTATTCTATTTCATGGCTAGGTCGAGGATACGACCTGCTCTGATACCAACTGTAACAACCACATATATAATACATGCATCAAATCATATATCATACATGATAAGTACGTTTGGTACTGAAATATACAATAAGTTCCTAGTTAACACATTATATACATAAATGCCTCTAAACAAAAACACTAAAGACTAAGGCATTACATATACAAGATGTTCCAAAATGATAAAAGCTAAGAACTAGATCAAAACAATGATCTCAAAACATAACGCCATAGCGGAAGCCATGCCATCTCAAAAGCAACGATCCGTAAGGAAAGTCAAATAACCTTATCCTTACCCTTCGCGGAACCTGCAGAACCTGTGATGTAAACAACAACAGTGGGGTGAGATACATCAAATCTCAGTGAGTTCCCTATCTTAAAGTCCTCTCGGCTTTACAAGGTTCTAACAAACTTCTAACTCATGTCCAAGGGGAAAAGGGAAAGACCATGAGTATACACACACAAGTAACCATCACGGTGAGCCTGTAAACTCACACTAGTACCGAAGTACCTCTTGAGCCTATAAACTCAAGGATTCACAATCAATAACCAATACCAAGGTATCCCCTTTTCCCGTCTGCTTCTACGTCTAGAAGACGACCCGAGTCATGGATCCTTGTCGCTACTTGGCATACGAATTGGATTCGGGATCACCAGTCCGTACACCGTGATCCGTCACTTCTCACGGCTCGTACACCGTCACAAGTCTCTTAACCCGTAGGCTCCAATCGTACTTAACACGGGACTCAAACCTGCCAAGTAGTTGTGCATAACGTTTCAGAGGAGGTGCTCGAGTCTCATGAAACTACACCGCAAGAAACAGTGGTTATGATTGAACTGCACATGCCTCGGCCTTTCATGCACGAGCGTTGCCACACATGGAAAAATTCACACTTCTGACACAGTTTTGGTAATAATCCTCACTCTACCTATTTCATATTTTAACATGCATACATTGTTAACAACAATTACACACATTTAACAGATAAAAGTCGACAAAACGACACTATTTCAGAAATTCCGACATAATTAAATCGGCCGACAATCTTAAAACTATTGTAATAAGAAAGTACATTTTATTATCTTTCCAACGATACCAAAATTGTTCCAATCCGAGTTACGTGCAAAAAGTCACGGCATTGTAAACAACCGATCGGGAAATAAATCACAACAGCAGAATTTCTGCAACTCTCCTGGCCATACGCGTATTGCCCAAGGCCGTACGCGTATTGCCCAAAATCCTCGGCCATCCATACGCGTATTGCCCTTGCCGTACGCGTATGGGCAGAAACGTTTTTTCTTGAAAATTCCTTTTAAAATTGCCATACGCGTATTGCCCTTGTCGTACGCGTATTGACAAGCCCCATACGCGTATTGACATGCCCCATACGCGTATGGGCGGAGAAAAATGCAGAAAACCCTGCAGAATTTCCTATTTACGGGTTGATCCAAACTCACCCAAAAATTCCATTTTTGATCAATCACAAAGCACCAAAACATGTTTAAACACAACAAGCAGTATAACATACAATCAAACATTAAATTTCAACAGGAGATCAGTTCTTACTATTATGGTGTGAGTTACAAATTAACTTCATAGTTTTGTCGATGTAGTTATAATCATAAATTTAATTTGATGAAACAATAAATAATATACAAAATTTTAAGTTTTAGTATTGACGTTATTGTATTTATTTATTATAAACATATAGAATTATATTGTTTCTAAGTTTATGTTGTTTTATACTTAATATAAATTTAATTTAAACAGTCAATTATTTATAAATTGTGAAGTTTCACCGGTTGTTTGTTTACATTAGTATACCTAAATTTAATTTTTACATCCAAATATGTATACATTAACTTTTTGGATTTATTTATAAAAATAAAAATTAAATATATCTAAATTACATAAAATATTTGTTGTCATTTGGTCTTATATGTTTTATTACTTCTGTAAGAATAAACAATCACTTTTATTTAAAATATATAATATTTCAAAATGAGCATTATTTTATATAGGATAGGCCATTTTGTTTGCCGCCATTACAAAAAAAATTCCAACTTTGTCAATCTAATTGTGTTTGACTGATTTTGCTAAAATAATATAAAAATATTGCATTTATATTCAATACTAATATTACTAAAGTCGTCTTTAATAATATTTTATAAAATACAATTATCTATGATGTCTATATAATTAGAAAACATTGTTAGCCATTCATCATACAATACATAATGGCATTTCAGATATTTAAATCTTATGTTTTGGGAATTATACGCATTTCACTGGTCACGGTCTCTGGTAAGAGCAATGTTAGTTTTGTCATGTGAGGCTCATTTTCCATTAATATTTTGTGCACGAATATAAATTTTAACATTGAATTGGTCCAGGATTCAATAATAATTTGGGGAGTCCAACAGGAGAGCTTTTTATAAAAGACTGTTTAATTGGTGAACCAGGACCTCCACAAGTTTGTTGTGTATCACAATGCCCTACACAAAGTTGTCCCTCAGATTGCAGCGCCAAAGGATTTACTAAGGGTGGATTCTGTACACCTATACATGGAGTTGAAATGTGTTGTTGTATAGCGGGATAAAGCAATAAAGCTATTGTATCATTGAAATTATAAAAAATAATAAAAGATGTAAGTGAAATAGTTGTTCAGTCGTTGAATGTAGAAAGATCAAATGAAAAAGATGAATTGTTCTGTTTATTATTTAAAATTTGTATCAAATTATAGCCGCAACTAATTCAGGAACCAATATCACTTGTTAGTAGTGGCGCTAAAAAGAGTTGAATTAGTATAGAACTTTTAAACGGAAAAATTGTCTATCACAAACTAATTTTATTGAGTGAAAATTGTGGAAAATTTTCTTCACAAATATTTCGATAAAAGTAAATTTTTTTTTTTTTGAGAAAAATTAACATTTCGTTTCGAATATGAGATTTTAGTTAAATACTTTTGTGTCACGTAAAATTTTTAAGGCACTCCTTCATTTTAACTTCATTATTATTATATAAATAAAATATTTTAGAAATGTGTTGTTTTTAAATTTATCTTGTTTTTATAGTTATTATGTATTTAAATATCACAATAAAATATGTAAAAACATTTCTAAATATAAATTTGTACTAGTGAAAAGTTTGAATTTTTATTTATTTATACATTTAAATAAAAGAGAAAAACTAAATAAAAAAAACCCTTAAATCAAGTAAGTTTCAATGATGACTCCATCTCTGACAACCTCGTGCCAACTTTTTCTCACCTTCATAAGTACAAAATGCTTACCCTTTTTTCACTATCATATTTTTTTACATTCTTGATGACGCATCGCTGAATACCATCCAAGAATGTGTTGGTTCCGGCTTAATGGGCATCATCTTTGTTAAAAAATATACAAATTGCTGGGCTTTCAATGCTTTTCTAGCTTCAAATTTTACATCAAATTCTGACAACTCGACATACCATTTTTTAAATCTTCCTGGAAGGTCCCGTTGATGGTGGATTTGCTTCAGCAGGAGATCAGTTCTTACTATTATGGTGTGAGTTACAAATTAACGTCATAGTTTTGTCGATGCAGTTATAATCATAAATTTAATTTGATGAAACAATAAATAATATACAAAATTTTAATTTTTAGTATTGACGTTATTGTATTTATTTATTATAAACATATAGAATTATATTGTTTCTAAGTTTATGTTGTTTTATACTTAATATAAATTTAATTTAAACAGTCAATTATTTATAAATTGTGAAGTTTCACCGGTTGTTTGTTTACATTAGTATACCTAAATTTAATTTTTACATCCAAATATGTATACATTAACTTTTTGGATTTATTTATAAAAATAAAAATTAAATATATCTAAATTACATAAAATATTTGTTGTCATTTGGTCTTATATGTTTTATTACTTCTGTAAGAGTAAACAATCACTTTTATTTAAAATATATAATATTTTCAAAATGAGCATTATTTTATATAGGATAGGCCATTTTGTTTGCCGCCTTTACAAAAAAAATTCCAACTTTGTCAATCTAATTGTGTTTGACTGATTTTGCTAAAATAATATAAAAATATTGCATTTATATTCAATACTAATATTACTAAAAACGTCTTTAATAATGTTTTATAAAATACAATTATCTATGATGTCTATATAATAAGAAAACATTGTTAGCCATTCATCATACAATACATAATGGCATTTCAGATATTTAAATCTTATGTTTTGGGAATTATACGCATTTCACTGGTCACGGTCTCTGGTAAGAGCAATGTTAGTTTTGTCATGTGAGGCTCATTTTCCATTAATATTTTGTGCACGAATATAAATTTTAACATTGAATTGGTCCAGGATTCAATAATAATTTGGGGAGTCCAACAGGAGAGCTTTTTATAAAAGACTGTTTAATTGGTGAACCAGGACCTCCACAAGTTTGTTGTGTATCACAATGCCCTACACAAAGTTGTCCCTCAGATTGCAGCGCCAAAGGATTTACTAAGGGTGGATTCTGTACACCTATACATGGAGTTGAAATGTGTTGTTGTATAGCGGGATAAAGCAATAAAGCTATTGTATCATTGAAATTATAAAAAATAATAAAAGATGTAAGTGAAATAGTTGTTCAGTCGTTGAATGTAGAAAGATCAAATGAAAAAGATGAATTGTTCTGTTTATTATTTAAAATTTGTATCAAATTATAGCCGCAACTAATTCAGGAACCAATATCACTTGTTAGTAGTGGCGCTAAAAAGAGTTGAATTAGTATAGAACTTTTAAACGGAAAAATTGTCTATCACAAACTAATTTTATTGAGTGAAAATTGTGGAAAATTTTCTTCACAAATATTTCGATAAAAGTAAATTTTTTTTTTTTTTGAGAAAAATTAACATTTCGTTTCGAATATGAGATTTTAGTTAAATACTTTTGTGTCACGTAAAATTTTTAAGGCACTCCTTCATTTTAACTTCATTATTATTATATAAATAAAATATTTTAGAAATGTGTTGTTTTTAAATTTATCTTGTTTTTATAGTTATTATGTATTTAAATATCACAATAAAATATGTAAAAACATTTCTAAATATAAATTTGTACTAGTGAAAAGTTTGAATTTTTATTTATTTATACATTTAAATAAAAGAGAAAAACTAAATAAAAAAAACCCTTAAATCAAGTAAGTTTCAATGATGACTCCATCTCTGACAACCTCGTGCCAACTTTTTCTCACCTTCATAAGTACAAAATGCTTACCCTTTTTTCACTATCATATTTTTTTACATTCTTGATGACGCATCGCTGAATACCATCCAAGAATGTGTTGGTTCCGGCTTAATGGGCATCATCTTTGTTAAAAAATATACAAATTGCTGGGCTTTCAATGCTTTTCTAGCTTCAAATTTTACATCAAATTCTGACAACTCGACATACCATTTTTTAAATCTTCCTGGAAGGTCCCGTTGATGGTGGATTTGCTTCAGCAGGAGATCAGTTCTTACTATTATGGTGTGAGTTACAAATTAACGTCATAGTTTTGTCGATGCAGTTATAATCATAAATTTAATTTGATGAAACAATAAATAATATACAAAATTTTAATTTTTAGTATTGACGTTATTGTATTTATTTATTATAAACATATAGAATTATATTGTTTCTAAGTTTATGTTGTTTTATACTTAATATAAATTTAATTTAAACAGTCAATTATTTATAAATTGTGAAGTTTCACCGGTTGTTTGTTTACATTAGTATACCTAAATTTAATTTTTACATCCAAATATGTATACATTAACTTTTTGGATTTATTTATAAAAATAAAAATTAAATATATCTAAATTACATAAAATATTTGTTGTCATTTGGTCTTATATGTTTTATTACTTCTGTAAGAGTAAACAATCACTTTTATTTAAAATATATAATATTTTCAAAATGAGCATTATTTTATATAGGATAGGCCATTTTGTTTGCCGCCTTTACAAAAAAAATTCCAACTTTGTCAATCTAATTGTGTTTGACTGATTTTGCTAAAATAATATAAAAATATTGCATTTATATTCAATACTAATATTACTAAAAACGTCTTTAATAATGTTTTATAAAATACAATTATCTATGATGTCTATATAATAAGAAAACATTGTTAGCCATTCATCATACAATACATAATGGCATTTCAGATATTTAAATCTTATGTTTTGGGAATTATACGCATTTCACTGGTCACGGTCTCTGGTAAGAGCAATGTTAGTTTTGTCATGTGAGGCTCATTTTCCATTAATATTTTGTGCACGAATATAAATTTTAACATTGAATTGGTCCAGGATTCAATAATAATTTGGGGAGTCCAACAGGAGAGCTTTTTATAAAAGACTGTTTAATTGGTGAACCAGGACCTCCACAAGTTTGTTGTGTATCACAATGCCCTACACAAAGTTGTCCCTCAGATTGCAGCGCCAAAGGATTTACTAAGGGTGGATTCTGTACACCTATACATGGAGTTGAAATGTGTTGTTGTATAGCGGGATAAAGCAATAAAGCTATTGTATCATTGAAATTATAAAAAATAATAAAAGATGTAAGTGAAATAGTTGTTCAGTCGTTGAATGTAGAAAGATCAAATGAAAAAGATGAATTGTTCTGTTTATTATTTAAAATTTGTATCAAATTATAGCCGCAACTAATTCAGGAACCAATATCACTTGTTAGTAGTGGCGCTAAAAAGAGTTGAATTAGTATAGAACTTTTAAACGGAAAAATTGTCTATCACAAACTAATTTTATTGAGTGAAAATTGTGGAAAATTTTCTTCACAAATATTTCGATAAAAGTAAATTTTTTTTTTTTTTTGAGAAAAATTAACATTTCGTTTCGAATATGAGATTTCAGTTAAATACTTTTGTGTCACGTAAAATTTTTAAGGCACTCCTTCATTTTAACTTCATTATTATTATATAAATAAAATATTTTAGAAATGTGTTGTTTTTAAATTTATCTTGTTTTTATAGTTATTATGTATTTAAATATCACAATAAAATATGTAAAAACATTTCTAAATATAAATTTGTACTAGTGAAAAGTTTGAATTTTTATTTATTTATACATTTAAATAAAAGAGAAAAACTAAATAAAAAAAACCCTTAAATCATGTAAGTTTCAATGATGACTCCATCTCTGACAACCTCGTGCCAACTTTTTCTCACCTTCATAAGTACAAAATGCTTACCCTTTTTTCACTATCATATTTTTTTACATTCTTGATGACGCATCGCTGAATACCATCCAAGAATGTGTTGGTTCCGGCTTAATGGGCATCATCTTTGTTAAAAAATATACAAATTGCTGGGCTTTCAATGCTTTTCTAGCTTCAAATTTTACATCAAATTCTGACAACTCGACATACCATTTTTTAAATCTTCCTGCAAGGTCCCGTTGATGGAGGATTTGCTTCAGCAGGAGATCAGTTCCTACTATTATGGTGTGAGTTACAAATTAACGTCATAGTTTTGTCGATGCAGTTATAATCATAAATTTAATTTGATGAAACAATAAATAATATACAAAATTTTAATTTTTAGTATTGACGTTATTGTATTTATTTATTATAAACATATAGAATTATATTGTTTCTAAGTTTATGTTGTTTTATACTTAATATAAATTTAATTTAAACAGTCAATTATTTATAAATTGTGAAGTTTCACCGGTTGTTTGTTTACATTAGTATACCTAAATTTAATTTTTACATTCAAATATGTATACATTAACTTTTTGGATTTATTTATAAAAATAAAAATTAAATATATCTAAATTACATAAAATATTTGTTGTCATTTAGTCTTATATGTTTTATTACTTCTGTAAGAGTAAACAATCACTTTTATTTAAAATATATAATATTTTCAAAATGAGCATTATTTTATATAGGATAGGCCATTTTGTTTGCCGCCTTTACAAAAAAAATTCCAACTTTGTCAATCTAATTGTGTTTGACTGATTTTGCTAAAATAATATAAAAATATTGCATTTATATTCAATACTAATATTACTAAAAACGTCTTTAATAATGTTTTATAAAATACAATTATCTATGATGTCTATATAATAAGAAAACATTGTTAGCCATTCATCATACAATACATAATGGCATTTCAGATATTTAAATCTTATGTTTTGGGAATTATACGCATTTCACTGGTCACGGTCTCTGGTAAGAGCAATGTTAGTTTTGTCATGTGAGGCTCATTTTCCATTAATATTTTGTGCACGAATATAAATTTTAACATTGAATTGGTCCAGGATTCAATAATAATTTGGGGAGTCCAACAGGAGAGCTTTTTATAAAAGACTGTTTAATTGGTGAACCAGGACCTCCACAAGTTTGTTGTGTATCACAATGCCCTACACAAAGTTGTCCCTCAGATTGCAGCGCCAAAGGATTTACTAAGGGTGGATTCTGTACACCTATACATGGAGTTGAAATGTGTTGTTGTATAGCGGGATAAAGCAATAAAGCTATTGTATCATTGAAATTATAAAAAATAATAAAAGATGTAAGTGAAATAGTTGTTCAGTCGTTGAATGTAGAAAGATCAAATGAAAAAGATGAATTGTTCTGTTTATTATTTAAAATTTGTATCAAATTATAGCCGCAACTAATTCAGGAACCAATATCACTTGTTAGTAGTGGCGCTAAAAAGAGTTGAATTAGTATAGAACTTTTAAACGGAAAAATTGTCTATCACAAACTAATTTTATTGAGTGAAAATTGTGGAAAATTTTCTTCACAAATATTTCGATAAAAGTAAATTTTTTTTTTTTTTGAGAAAAATTAACATTTCGTTTCGAATATGAGATTTCAGTTAAATACTTTTGTGTCACGTAAAATTTTTAAGGCACTCCTTCATTTTAACTTCATTATTATTATATAAATAAAATATTTTAGAAATGTGTTGTTTTTAAATTTATCTTGTTTTTATAGTTATTATGTATTTAAATATCACAATAAAATATGTAAAAACATTTCTAAATATAAATTTGTACTAGTGAAAAGTTTGAATTTTTATTTATTTATACATTTAAATAAAAGAGAAAAACTAAATAAAAAAAACCCTTAAATCATGTAAGTTTCAATGATGACTCCATCTCTGACAACCTCGTGCCAACTTTTTCTCACCTTCATAAGTACAAAATGCTTACCCTTTTTTCACTATCATATTTTTTTACATTCTTGATGACGCATCGATGAATACCATCCAAGAATGTGTTGGTTCCGGCTTAATGGGCATCATCTTTGTTAAAAAATATACAAATTGCTGGGCTTTCAATGCTTTTCTAGCTTCAAATTTTACATCAAATTCTGACAACTCGACATACCATTTTTTAAATCTTCCTGCAAGGTCCCGTTGATGGAGGATTTGCTTCAGCAGGAGATCAGTTCTTACTATTATGGTGTGAGTTACAAATTAACGTCATAGTTTTGTCGATGCAGTTATAATCATAAATTTAATTTGATGAAACAATAAATAATATACAAAATTTTAATTTTTAGTATTGACGTTATTGTATTTATTTATTATAAACATATAGAATTATATTGTTTCTAAGTTTATGTTGTTTTATACTTAATATAAATTTAATTTAAACAGTCAATTATTTATAAATTGTGAAGTTTCACCGGTTGTTTGTTTACATTAGTATACCTAAATTTAATTTTTACATCCAAATATGTATACATTAACTTTTTGGATTTATTTATAAAAATAAAAATTAAATATATCTAAATTACATAAAATATTTGTTGTCATTTGGTCTTATATGTTTTATTACTTCTGTAAGAGTAAACAATCACTTTTATTTAAAATATATAATATTTTCAAAATGAGCATTATTTTATATAGGATAGGCCATTTTGTTTGCCGCCTTTACAAAAAAAATTCCAACTTTGTCAATCTAATTGTGTTTGACTGATTTTGCTAAAATAATATAAAAATATTGCATTTATATTCAATACTAATATTACTAAAAACGTCTTTAATAATGTTTTATAAAATACAATTATCTATGATGTCTATATAATAAGAAAACATTGTTAGCCATTCATCATACAATACATAATGGCATTTCAGATATTTAAATCTTATGTTTTGGGAATTATACGCATTTCACTGGTCACGGTCTCTGGTAAGAGCAATGTTAGTTTTGTCATGTGAGGCTCATTTTCCATTAATATTTTGTGCACGAATATAAATTTTAACATTGAATTGGTCCAGGATTCAATAATAATTTGGGGAGTCCAACAGGAGAGCTTTTTATAAAAGACTGTTTAATTGGTGAACCAGGACCTCCACAAGTTTGTTGTGTATCACAATGCCCTACACAAAGTTGTCCCTCAGATTGCAGCGCCAAAGGATTTACTAAGGGTGGATTCTGTACACCTATACATGGAGTTGAAATGTGTTGTTGTATAGCGGGATAAAGCAATAAAGCTATTGTATCATTGAAATTATAAAAAATAATAAAAGATGTAAGTGAAATAGTTGTTCAGTCGTTGAATGTAGAAAGATCAAATGAAAAAGATGAATTGTTCTGTTTATTATTTAAAATTTGTATCAAATTATAGCCGCAACTAATTCAGGAACCAATATCACTTGTTAGTAGTGGCGCTAAAAAGAGTTGAATTAGTATAGAACTTTTAAACGGAAAAATTGTCTATCACAAACTAATTTTATTGAGTGAAAATTGTGGAAAATTTTCTTCACAAATATTTCGATAAAAGTAAATTTTTTTTTTTTTTTGAGAAAAATTAACATTTCGTTTCGAATATGAGATTTCAGTTAAATACTTTTGTGTCACGTAAAATTTTTAAGGCACTCCTTCATTTTAACTTCATTATTATTATATAAATAAAATATTTTAGAAATGTGTTGTTTTTAAATTTATCTTGTTTTTATAGTTATTATGTATTTAAATATCACAATAAAATATGTAAAAACATTTCTAAATATAAATTTGTACTAGTGAAAAGTTTGAATTTTTATTTATTTATACATTTAAATAAAAGAGAAAAACTAAATAAAAAAAACCCTTAAATCATGTAAGTTTCAATGATGACTCCATCTCTGACAACCTCGTGCCAACTTTTTCTCACCTTCATAAGTACAAAATGCTTACCCTTTTTTCACTATCATATTTTTTTACATTCTTGATGACGCATCGCTGAATACCATCCAAGAATGTGTTGGTTCCGGCTTAATGGGCATCATCTTTGTTAAAAAATATACAAATTGCTGGGCTTTCAATGCTTTTCTAGCTTCAAATTTTACATCAAATTCTGACAACTCGACATACCATTTTTTAAATCTTCCTGCAAGGTCCCGTTGATGGAGGATTTGCTTCAGCAGGAGATCAGTTCTTACTATTATGGTGTGAGTTACAAATTAACGTCATAGTTTTGTCGATGCAGTTATAATCATAAATTTAATTTGATGAAACAATAAATAATATACAAAATTTTAATTTTTAGTATTGACGTTATTGTATTTATTTATTATAAACATATAGAATTATATTGTTTCTAAGTTTATGTTGTTTTATACTTAATATAAATTTAATTTAAACAGTCAATTATTTATAAATTGTGAAGTTTCACCGGTTGTTTGTTTACATTAGTATACCTAAATTTAATTTTTACATCCAAATATGTATACATTAACTTTTTGGATTTATATATAAAAATAAAAATTAAATATATCTAAATTACATAAAATATTTGTTGTCATTTGGTCTTATATGTTTTATTACTTCTGTAAGAGTAAACAATCACTTTTATTTAAAATATATAATATTTTCAAAATGAGCATTATTTTATATAGGATAGGCCATTTTGTTTGCCGCCTTTACAAAAAAAATTCCAACTTTGTCAATCTAATTGTGTTTGACTGATTTTGCTAAAATAATATAAAAATATTGCATTTATATTCAATACTAATATTACTAAAAACGTCTTTAATAATGTTTTATAAAATACAATTATCTATGATGTCTATATAATAAGAAAACATTGTTAGCCATTCATCATACAATACATAATGGCATTTCAGATATTTAAATCTTATGTTTTGGGAATTATACGCATTTCACTGGTCACGGTCTCTGGTAAGAGCAATGTTAGTTTTGTCATGTGAGGCTCATTTTCCATTAATATTTTGTGCACGAATATAAATTTTAACATTGAATTGGTCCAGGATTCAATAATAATTTGGGGAGTCCAACAGGAGAGCTTTTTATAAAAGACTGTTTAATTGGTGAACCAGGACCTCCACAAGTTTGTTGTGTATCACAATGCCCTACACAAAGTTGTCCCTCAGATTGCAGCGCCAAAGGATTTACTAAGGGTGGATTCTGTACACCTATACATGGAGTTGAAATGTGTTGTTGTATAGCGGGATAAAGCAATAAAGCTATTGTATCATTGAAATTATAAAAAATAATAAAAGATGTAAGTGAAATAGTTGTTCAGTCGTTGAATGTAGAAAGATCAAATGAAAAAGATGAATTGTTCTGTTTATTATTTAAAATTTGTATCAAATTATAGCCGCAACTAATTCAGGAACCAATATCACTTGTTAGTAGTGGCGCTAAAAAGAGTTGAATTAGTATAGAACTTTTAAACGGAAAAATTGGCTATCACAAACTAATTTTATTGAGTGAAAATTGTGGAAAATTTTCTTCACAAATATTTCGATAAAAGTAAATTTTTTTTTTTTTTTGAGAAAAATTAACATTTCGTTTCGAATATGAGATTTCAGTTAAATACTTTTGTGTCACGTAAAATTTTTAAGGCACTCCTTCATTTTAACTTCATTATTATTATATAAATAAAATATTTTAGAAATGTGTTGTTTTTAAATTTATCTTGTTTTTATAGTTATTATGTATTTAAATATCACAATAAAATATGTAAAAACATTTCTAAATATAAATTTGTACTAGTGAAAAGTTTGAATTTTTATTTATTTATACATTTAAATAAAAGAGAAAAACTGTAATACCCCGTAAATTTATAAACGCTCGAGTTAATATTATTATGATCAACTGGGTTCCGGAGTACTCTGAGTAATTATTTGATAAAATAATTGGAGTAAACTGACGAACTCAGAGTCGATTTAAATTAATAGTATTTAACGTTGAGTTTTTATAATTTGATGTAATTGAGCTAATTTTGGACATTTAGTAGTGTTACTAAAAATGATAGTTTCTATACTATCTATTTTCTTTTCATTTTCCTTGAAAACCAAACAAAGCTAAAGAGAAAGATAGAAAGAAGGAAAAACAAAGGAAAAGGAGGAGAAAGGAAAAGTAGAAGAAGGAAAGGAGAGAAAATTTCCAAAAGCTCAAGAATCATCATCAATTCATCTGTTCTTCGTTTAATCGTCTCAGTATCAACCTCCTCGTCTAGTAATCCAGGTGGGTTCTAGTTAGACTCTTTAGAGTAGGATTATTTTGAGTTTAGAGTTAGATTAGAAATTGTGAAAATTGAATCTTTTTGCACAAAATTCGTGAATCTAACTGCTAAATGCAATGTTTGATTATATGTTATACTGGTTGTGATGTTATAACATGTTTTGATGCATTTTGATTGATGAAAAATGGGATTTGGGGTTGATTTTGGATCAACCCGTAGCAGAAAATTCTGCAGGAACTTCTGCATTTTTTCTCTGCCCATACGCGTATGGAGCATGTCAATACGCGTATGGAGCTGGTCAATACGCGTACGGCAAGGGCAATACGCGTATGGATGGCCGGGCATTTTGAGCAATACGCGTATCGCTTGGGGCAATACGCGTATGGCTGGGCGAGAATTTGGGCAATACGCGTACGGGGAGTGCCAATACGCGTACGGCCAGGAGAGTTACAGAATCCTGCTGTTGTGATTTATTTTCCGATCGATTGTTTACAATACCGTAACTTTTTGTACGTAACTCGGATTGGAACAATTTTGATATCGTTGGAAAGATAATAAAATGTACTTTCTTATTAAAATGGTTTTAAGATCGTCGACCGATTTAATTAAGTCGGGATTTCTGAAATTGTGTCGTTTTATCGACTTTTACCTGTTAATTGTGTGTAATTATTATTGACAATATATGCATGTTAAAATATGGACTAGGCAGGGTGAGGATTATTACCAAAACTGTGTCGGAAGTGTAATTGTTCCACGTGTGGCAACGCTCGTGCATGAAGGCCGAGGCGTATGCATTTCTGTTTATCAATAACCACAGTTGTGCGGTGTAGTTCATGAGACTCGAGCACCTCCTCTGAACGTTATACACAACTACTTGGCAGGTTTGAGTCCCGTGTTAAGTACGGTTGGAGCCTACGGGTAAAGAGACTTGTGACGGTGTACGGGCCGTGAGAAGTGACGGATCACGGTGTACGGACCGGTGATCCCGAATCCAATCGTATGCCAAGTAGCTACAAGGATCCATGACTCGGATCGCCTTCTAGACGTAGAAGGGTACGGGAAAAGGGGATACCTTGGTATTGGTTATTGATATGTGAGTTCTTGAGTGTACGGACTCAGAACGTACTTCGGTACTTTGTGAATCCTTGAGTTTACAGGCTCAAGAGGTACTTCGGTACTAGTGTGAGTTTACAGGCTCACCGTGGCGGTCACTTGTGTGTGTGTACTCATGGTCTTTCCCCTTTCCCCTTGGACATGAGTTAGGACTTTGTTAGAACCTTGTAAAGCCGAGAGGACTTTAAGATAGGGAACTCACTGAGATTTGATGTATCTCACCCCACTGTTGTTGTTTACATCACAGGTTCTGCAGGTTCGGCGAAGGGTAAGGACAAGGTTATTTGACTTTCCTTACGGATCGTGGTTTTGTGATGGCATGGCTTCCGCTATGGCGTTATGTTTTGAGATCATTGTTTTGATCTAGTTCTTAGTTTTTATCATTTTTGGAACATCTTGTATATGTAATGCCTTAGACTTTTAGTTCTTGTGTATTAGAGGCATTTATATATATAATGTGTTAACTAGGAACTTATTATGTTTCAGTACCAAAAGTGAAACTCATGTATAATATATGATTTGATGCATGTATTATTATATGGTCTTTACAGTTGGTATCAGAGCAGGTCGTATCCTCGACCTAGCCATGAAATAGAATAAGTGTTTCTTTCCGTTTCATATGCGGCGTGTCGCCATGGGTCTTGTCTGTTATATTTATGGTATTGAGTCTGATCAACTTAATCCTATTGATATGGAATTCAGGAACATGGCTGATAGACGCAGAAACAACCGTGGAAGACCAAGAACTACTCCAGCTGGGACAGTTCCACAAGGTGATGAAGGGAATGCCCCGTTGTACCAATTTATGCAACAGATGCAGCAACAGCAGAATCAGTTTATGCAAGGGATGATGCAACAAATGGCTGATGGTCTGCATCCTCCAGTGGTTGTTCCGGAAGTTACGGGAGGAACCTACAGGGAATTTGTTCGTATGAATCCTCCGGAGTTTCAAGGAGGGCTAGATCCGGTGAAGGCACACGAATGGATAACAGAAATGGAACGGATTTTTCTGATAGTTCATTGCAGTGAGGAGAATAAGGTGGTCTTTGCTTCTCACTGGTTGAAGGGTCCTGCCATGAGGTGGTGGGAGAGCGCTTCAGCCTTGATGACAACTCAGGAAGTGCCGAAAGTGTGGGAACAGTTTAAGGTAATCTTTATGGAGAAATATTTTCCGAGTTCTTTAAGGTCTCAAAAGGAGTTTGAGTTCCAACAGTTGAGACAGGGAAATTTATCAGTGGCTTCTTATGCGGAACAATTTGAGATCATGGCTGACTATTCTAGACAGGCCATGTATGCTCCTGACGAGAGGTGGAAGATAGACCAGTTTCTGTTTGGGTTAAGGGCTGAGATTTCACACAGCGTGTCTCAACGGGAATTTGCTACTTATGCTGAAATGTTAAGACAATGTTATGTGGCGGAAAATAGCTTGAAAAAGATACAAATGGAGGTGGATTCGAACAGGGTAACTCAAGGTGACCGTGGAAGGTCGAATCAACAGTTTAGGCACAGGCAACAGTCTTCCAAAGGGAAGCAAGTACAGGGCTCTAGAACTAGTGTACCTCCAGTATGTCGCACTTGTGGGAGGAGTCATTTTGGTAGGTGCTATTCGGATGGGATACGGTGTTATCAGTGTAACAAGATGGGTCATGTAGCGAGAGATTGTCCTCAGAGTAGGAATCAGACACAAGGGAAGACTACTGGTCGAGTATATACTCTGGATGCAAGGAAAGCAAAGGGTGATAATTCCTTGATTGCGGGTACGTGTTTTGTTAATGGTCAACCTTGTTTTGTTTTATTTGACTGTGGGGCTACACATTCTTTCGTGTCTTTGAGATGTGTGAAGCGACTTGGGTTGCAAACTATTCCTTTGTTTCCTCCTATGGTGGTTACTACTGCCATGGATGAAATGGTTGAAACACCCCTGATGTGTGAAAATTGTGTGTTGTCGGTGAACGAAAGAGTCTTCCAGATTGATCTTATTTGTCTGCCGCTTAAGAAAGTGGATGTTGTTCTGGGAATGGACTGGCTTTCAGCTAATTCGGTTTTTATCGGTTGTGAGGAGAAGCTAATTATTATTCCATCTGCTGAGGCTACTCCGAAGGATGTATTATCAACGATTTTAGAAGGTACGGTGGGAATGGTAAATTTCTTGTTTGAGAAAGAGAAATCTGTTTTAATGGTTCTTACTAAGGAAGGGAGTAGTGAACAGCAAGTTCTGAGTATTCCAATAGTGTGTGAATTTCCTGAAGTGTTTCCTGAGGATGTTTCTTCTCTTCCTCCGGAGAGAGAAGTTGAGTTCTCTATTGACCTGATACCGGGAACGGCTCCTATATCCGTTTCTCCGTATCGGATGGCACCGCTTGAATTAAGAGAATTAAAGGACCAATTGGAGGACTTGATGTCTAAGCATTTCGTTAGGCCTAGTGTTTCACCGTGGGGAGCTCCAGTGTTATTGGTAAAGAAGAAAGATGGGGGAATGCGTTTGTGCATTGATTATCGTAAGTTGAATAAAGTTACCATTAAGAATAAGTATCCCTTACCAAGGATAGACGACTTATTAGATCAATTGAAAGGAGCCTGTGTGTTCTCGAAGATTGATTTACGGTCGGGTTATCATCAGATTCGAGTGAAGAGTTCCGATGTGCCAAAGACTGCATTTAGAACCCGTTATGGTCATTACGAATTCTTAGTGATGCCTTTCGGTGTGACTAATGCTCCAGCTGTTTTTATGGATTACATGAATCGAATATTTCAGGCTTACTTGGACCAATTTGTGGTAATCTTTATTGACGACATTCTTATTTATTCTCGTACTCCACACGAGCATGGAGAACATCTGAGGATTGTCTTATCGGTCTTGCAAGAGAAGCAATTGTTTGCTAAGTTGAGCAAGTGTGAGTTTTGGATGTCGGAAGTTAATTTTCTTGGACATGTGATATCTCGAGGTGGTGTGGCAGTGGATCCATCGAAAGTAGAAGCAGTAATTAATTGGGAGAGACCGAGAAATGTTTCAGAAGTTAGAAGTTTCTTGGGATTGGCCGGTTACTATAGAAGGTTTATTAAGGGTTTTTCTCAATTGGCCTTACCAATGACGAAACTTACTCGGAAGGATGTTATTTTTGAATGGGATTCAGGTTGCGAACAAAGTTTTATGCATTTGAAGGAGAGTTTGACGAGTGCTCCAGTATTAATTATTCCTGATCCTAACAACTCTTATGAAGTATTCTGTGATGCTTCTAAGAGGGGATTAGGGGGTGTTCTGATGCAAGGTGGTCAAGTGGTAGCTTATGCTTCTCGACAGTTAAAAGTTCATGAGAAGAATTATCCAACTCATGATTTGGAACTAGCTGCAGTGGTTTTTGCACTGAAGGTGTGGCGTCATTATTTATATGGTGTACGTTTTGAAATGTTCAGTGACCACAAAAGTTTAAAGTATTTGTTTGATCAAAAGGAGTTGAATATGCGACAAAGAAGGTGGATGGAGTACTTAAAGGATTATGACTTAGAATTGAAGTATCATCCAGGAAAAGCGAATAAAGTAGCGGATGCTTTAAGTCGGAAAATGGTTCATAGTGCGGAATTGATGATTTTAGAGTATTCATTGTTGGAAAAGTTTAGAGATCTTAATCTCCAATTTGTGTGGACTCCGAATGGTGTGGTTATGGGAAATTTGAATGTCAATTCTACTTTGAGAGTTGAGATTCAACAGGCACAATTGTTAGAGGAAGAGTTACAAGAGTTGTTACTTCAGCCGGGTTTTACACGAGCGACAGATGGGATTGTTCTGTTTAATCAAAGGATTTGTGTTCCGAGGGATGAGGCGTTGAAAAGGAAGATCTTAGACGAAGCTCATAAAGGTACTTTTACGATACATCCTGGTTCTTCAAAGATGTATCAGGATTTAAAGAAGGATTATTGGTGGCCTGGGATGAAAAAGGATATAGCGGGATACGTGTCAGAATGTGCGGTGTGCCAACAGGTGAAGATTGAACACCAAAGACCGGGCGGTTTGTTACAACCTTTGGATATTCCAGTTTGGAAGTGGGATAGTATTTCTATGGATTTTGCAGTGGGTTTACCCCGTACCCAAGGTGGGTATGATTCTATTTGGGTGATTGTAGATCGACTAACGAAATCTGCACACTTCTTAGCCGTAAAGACTACTCATAAGGCAAGTCATCTTGCAAGGTTGTTTATTGCTGAGATTGTGAGATTGCATGGTATTCCTTCTAGTATTGTGTCCGATAGAGATCCGAAGTTTACTTCGAGATTTTGGAAAGTGTTCCAACAAGCGATGGGTACGAATTTGTGTTTGAGCACGTCGAATCATCCTCAAACGGATGGTCAGACTGAACGAACAATACAAACGATGGAGGATATGTTAAGAGCTTGTGTGTTAGAGAGTAGAGGGAATTGGAAAGAACTTTTGCCGTTAATTGAGTTTTCCTATAACAATAGTTATCATGCGAGCATCGGTATGGCTCCGTATGAAGCATTGTATGGGAGGAAGTGTAGAACACCTTTGTGTTGGGCTGAAATTGGCGAAGATAGAATTTTGGGACCCGAGATTATTCAAGAGACTACGGAAAAGATTCGAATGATCCGCGAGAAGGTTAAACAAGCACAAGATCGTCAAAAGAGTTATGCGGACAATCGTAGGAGACCTTTGGAATTTGAGGAAGGTGACCATGTATTTTTGAAAGTTACTCCGAGATTGAGATTGAAAGGACCGTTTAAGTCGCGTAAGTTAAGTCCGAGATACGTGGGACCGTATCAGATTTTAGAAAGGATTGGTGAAGTTGCTTATAGATTAGCCTTACCACCCTCTCTATCCGAGATGCATGACGTTTTTCACGTATCTCAGCTCCGTAAGTTTATTCCTGATCCTCTTCAGCCAATTCTACCCGAATCAGTGGAAATTGAAGCGGATTTGACTTTTGAACCACAACCGAGTTGTATTGTGGGAAGGGAAACAAAAGTGTTAAGGAACAAAGATATTCCACTTGTTAAGGTGCAATGGGATATGACGCATCCGGGTGATGCTACTTGGGAGCTAGAATCGGAAATGCGAGATTCTTATCCACATCTGTTCAGGTAATATTCTAAATTCGAGGACGAATTTCTATTTAAGGGGGGGAGGATGTAATACCCCGTAAATTTATAAACGCTCGAGTTAATATTATTATGATCAACTGGGTTCCGGAGTACTCTGAGTAATTATTTGATAAAATAATTGGAGTAAACTGACGAACTCAGAGTCGATTTAAATTAATAGTATTTAACGTTGAGTTTTTATAATTTGATGTAATTGAGCTAATTTTGGACATTTAGTAGTGTTACTAAAAATGATAGTTTCTATACTATCTATTTTCTTTTCATTTTCCTTGAAAACCAAACAAAGCTAAAGAGAAAGATAGAAAGAAGGAAAAACAAAGGAAAAGGAGGAGAAAGGAAAAGTAGAAGAAGGAAAGGAGAGAAAATTTCCAAAAGCTCAAGAATCATCATCAATTCATCTGTTCTTCGTTTAATCGTCTCAGTATCAACCTCCTCGTCTAGTAATCCAGGTGGGTTCTAGTTAGACTCTTTAGAGTAGGATTATTTTGAGTTTAGAGTTAGATTAGAAATTGTGAAAATTGAATCTTTTTGCACAAAATTCGTGAATCTAACTGCTAAATGCAATGTTTGATTATATGTTATACTGGTTGTGATGTTATAACATGTTTTGATGCATTTTGATTGATGAAAAATGGGATTTGGGGTTGATTTTGGATCAACCCGTAGCAGAAAATTCTGCAGGAACTTCTGCATTTTTTCTCTGCCCATACGCGTATGGAGCATGTCAATACGCGTATGGAGCTGGTCAATACGCGTACGGCAAGGGCAATACGCGTATGGATGGCCGGGCATTTTGAGCAATACGCGTATCGCTTGGGGCAATACGCGTATGGCTGGGCGAGAATTTGGGCAATACGCGTACGGGGAGTGCCAATACGCGTACGGCCAGGAGAGTTACAGAATCCTGCTGTTGTGATTTATTTTCCGATCGATTGTTTACAATACCGTAACTTTTTGTACGTAACTCGGATTGGAACAATTTTGATATCGTTGGAAAGATAATAAAATGTACTTTCTTATTAAAATGGTTTTAAGATCGTCGACCGATTTAATTAAGTCGGGATTTCTGAAATTGTGTCGTTTTATCGACTTTTACCTGTTAATTGTGTGTAATTATTATTGACAATATATGCATGTTAAAATATGGACTAGGCAGGGTGAGGATTATTACCAAAACTGTGTCGGAAGTGTAATTGTTCCACGTGTGGCAACGCTCGTGCATGAAGGCCGAGGCGTATGCATTTCTGTTTATCAATAACCACAGTTGTGCGGTGTAGTTCATGAGACTCGAGCACCTCCTCTGAACGTTATACACAACTACTTGGCAGGTTTGAGTCCCGTGTTAAGTACGGTTGGAGCCTACGGGTAAAGAGACTTGTGACGGTGTACGGGCCGTGAGAAGTGACGGATCACGGTGTACGGACCGGTGATCCCGAATCCAATCGTATGCCAAGTAGCTACAAGGATCCATGACTCGGATCGCCTTCTAGACGTAGAAGGGTACGGGAAAAGGGGATACCTTGGTATTGGTTATTGATATGTGAGTTCTTGAGTGTACGGACTCAGAACGTACTTCGGTACTTTGTGAATCCTTGAGTTTACAGGCTCAAGAGGTACTTCGGTACTAGTGTGAGTTTACAGGCTCACCGTGGCGGTCACTTGTGTGTGTGTACTCATGGTCTTTCCCCTTTCCCCTTGGACATGAGTTAGGACTTTGTTAGAACCTTGTAAAGCCGAGAGGACTTTAAGATAGGGAACTCACTGAGATTTGATGTATCTCACCCCACTGTTGTTGTTTACATCACAGGTTCTGCAGGTTCGGCGAAGGGTAAGGACAAGGTTATTTGACTTTCCTTACGGATCGTGGTTTTGTGATGGCATGGCTTCCGCTATGGCGTTATGTTTTGAGATCATTGTTTTGATCTAGTTCTTAGTTTTTATCATTTTTGGAACATCTTGTATATGTAATGCCTTAGACTTTTAGTTCTTGTGTATTAGAGGCATTTATATATATAATGTGTTAACTAGGAACTTATTATGTTTCAGTACCAAAAGTGAAACTCATGTATAATATATGATTTGATGCATGTATTATTATATGGTCTTTACAAAAACTAAATAAAAAAAACCCTTAAATCATGTAAGTTTCAATGATGACTCCATCTCTGACAACCTCGTGCCAACTTTTTCTCACCTTCATAAGTACAAAATGCTTACCCTTTTTTCACTATCATATTTTTTTACATTCTTGATGACGCATCGCTGAATACCATCCAAGAATGTGTTGGTTCCGGCTTAATGGGCATCATCTTTGTTAAAAAATATACAAATTGCTGGGCTTTCAATGCTTTTCTAGCTTCAAATTTTACATCAAATTCTGACAACTCGACATACCATTTTTTAAATCTTCCTGCAAGGTCCCGTTGATGGAGGATTTGCTTCAGCAGGAGATCAGTTCTTACTATTATGGTGTGAGTTACAAATTAACGTCATAGTTTTGTCGATGCAGTTATAATCATAAATTTAATTTGATGAAACAATAAATAATATACAAAATTTTAATTTTTAGTATTGACGTTATTGTATTTATTTATTATAAACATATAGAATTATATTGTTTCTAAGTTTATGTTGTTTTATACTTAATATAAATTTAATTTAAACAGTCAATTATTTATAAATTGTGAAGTTTCACCGGTTGTTTGTTTACATTAGTATACCTAAATTTAATTTTTACATCCAAATATGTATACATTAACTTTTTGGATTTATTTATAAAAATAAAAATTAAATATATCTAAATTACATAAAATATTTGTTGTCATTTGGTCTTATATGTTTTATTACTTCTGTAAGAGTAAACAATCACTTCTATTTAAAATATATAATATTTTCAAAATGAGCATTATTTTATATAGGATAGGCCATTTTGTTTGCCGCCTTTACAAAAAAAATTCCAACTTTGTCAATCTAATTGTGTTTGACTGATTTTGCTAAAATAATATAAAAATATTGCATTTATATTCAATACTAATATTACTAAAAACGTCTTTAATAATGTTTTATAAAATACAATTATCTATGATGTCTATATAATAAGAAAACATTGTTAGCCATTCATCATACAATACATAATGGCATTTCAGATATTTAAATCTTATGTTTTGGGAATTATACGCATTTCACTGGTCACGGTCTCTGGTAAGAGCAATGTTAGTTTTGTCATGTGAGGCTCATTTTCCATTAATATTTTGTGCACGAATATAAATTTTAACATTGAATTGGTCCAGGATTCAATAATAATTTGGGGAGTCCAACAGGAGAGCTTTTTATAAAAGACTGTTTAATTGGTGAACCAGGACCTCCACAAGTTTGTTGTGTATCACAATGCCCTACACAAAGTTGTCCCTCAGATTGCAGCGCCAAAGGATTTACTAAGGGTGGATTCTGTACACCTATACATGGAGTTGAAATGTGTTGTTGTATAGCGGGATAAAGCAATAAAGCTATTGTATCATTGAAATTATAAAAAATAATAAAAGATGTAAGTGAAATAGTTGTTCAGTCGTTGAATGTAGAAAGATCAAATGAAAAAGATGAATTGTTCTGTTTATTATTTAAAATTTGTATCAAATTATAGCCGCAACTAATTCAGGAACCAATATCACTTGTTAGTAGTGGCGCTAAAAAGAGTTGAATTAGTATAGAACTTTTAAACGGAAAAATTGTCTATCACAAACTAATTTTATTGAGTGAAAATTGTGGAAAATTTTCTTCACAAATATTTCGATAAAAGTAAATTTTTTTTTTTTTTTGAGAAAAATTAACATTTCGTTTCGAATATGAGATTTCAGTTAAATACTTTTGTGTCACGTAAAATTTTTAAGGCACTCCTTCATTTTAACTTCATTATTATTATATAAATAAAATATTTTAGAAATGTGTTGTTTTTAAATTTATCTTGTTTTTATAGTTATTATGTATTTAAATATCACAATAAAATATGTAAAAACATTTCTAAATATAAATTTGTACTAGTGAAAAGTTTGAATTTTTATTTATTTATACATTTAAATAAAAGAGAAAAACTAAAGAAAAAAAACCCTTAAATCATGTAAGTTTCAATGATGACTCCATCTCTGACAACCTCGTGCCAACTTTTTCTCACCTTCATAAGTACAAAATGCTTACCCTTTTTTCACTATCATATTTTTTTACATTCTTGATGACGCATCGCTGAATACCATCCAAGAATGTGTTGGTTCCGGCTTAATGGGCATCATCTTTGTTAAAAAATATACAAATTGCTGGGCTTTCAATGCTTTTCTAGCTTCAAATTTTACATCAAATTCTGACAACTCGACATACCATTTTTTAAATCTTCCTGCAAGGTCCCGTTGATGGAGGATTTGCTTCAGCAGGAGATCAGTTCTTACTATTATGGTGTGAGTTACAAATTAACGTCATAGTTTTGTCGATGCAGTTATAATCATAAATTTAATTTGATGAAACAATAAATAATATACAAAATTTTAATTTTTAGTATTGACGTTATTGTATTTATTTATTATAAACATATAGAATTATATTGTTTCTAAGTTTATGTTGTTTTATACTTAATATAAATTTAATTTAAACAGTCAATTATTTATAAATTGTGAAGTTTCACCGGTTGTTTGTTTACATTAGTATACCTAAATTTAATTTTTACATCCAAATATGTATACATTAACTTTTTGGATTTATTTATAAAAATAAAAATTAAATATATCTAAATTACATAAAATATTTGTTGTCATTTGGTCTTATATGTTTTATTACTTCTGTAAGAGTAAACAATCACTTCTATTTAAAATATATAATATTTTCAAAATGAGCATTATTTTATATAGGATAGGCCATTTTGTTTGCCGCCTTTACAAAAAAAATTCCAACTTTGTCAATCTAATTGTGTTTGACTGATTTTGCTAAAATAATATAAAAATATTGCATTTATATTCAATACTAATATTACTAAAAACGTCTTTAATAATGTTTTATAAAATACAATTATCTATGATGTCTATATAATAAGAAAACATTGTTAGCCATTCATCATACAATACATAATGGCATTTCAGATATTTAAATCTTATGTTTTGGGAATTATACGCATTTCACTGGTCACGGTCTCTGGTAAGAGCAATGTTAGTTTTGTCATGTGAGGCTCATTTTCCATTAATATTTTGTGCACGAATATAAATTTTAACATTGAATTGGTCCAGGATTCAATAATAATTTGGGGAGTCCAACAGGAGAGCTTTTTATAAAAGACTGTTTAATTGGTGAACCAGGACCTCCACAAGTTTGTTGTGTATCACAATGCCCTACACAAAGTTGTCCCTCAGATTGCAGCGCCAAAGGATTTACTAAGGGTGGATTCTGTACACCTATACATGGAGTTGAAATGTGTTGTTGTATAGCGGGATAAAGCAATAAAGCTATTGTATCATTGAAATTATAAAAAATAATAAAAGATGTAAGTGAAATAGTTGTTCAGTCGTTGAATGTAGAAAGATCAAATGAAAAAGATGAATTGTTCTGTTTATTATTTAAAATTTGTATCAAATTATAGCCGCAACTAATTCAGGAACCAATATCACTTGTTAGTAGTGGCGCTAAAAAGAGTTGAATTAGTATAGAACTTTTAAACGGAAAAATTGTCTATCACAAACTAATTTTATTGAGTGAAAATTGTGGAAAATTTTCTTCACAAATATTTCGATAAAAGTAAATTTTTTTTTTTTTTTGAGAAAAATTAACATTTCGTTTCGAATATGAGATTTCAGTTAAATACTTTTGTGTCACGTAAAATTTTTAAGGCACTCCTTCATTTTAACTTCATTATTATTATATAAATAAAATATTTTAGAAATGTGTTGTTTTTAAATTTATCTTGTTTTTATAGTTATTATGTATTTAAATATCACAATAAAATATGTAAAAACATTTCTAAATATAAATTTGTACTAGTGAAAAGTTTGAATTTTTATTTATTTATACATTTAAATAAAAGAGAAAAACTAAATAAAAAAAACCCTTAAATCAAGTAAGTTTCAATGATGACTCCATCTCTGACAACCTCGTGCCAACTTTTTCTCACCTTCATAAGTACAAAATGCTTACCCTTTTTTCACTATCATATTTTTTTACATTCTTGATGACGCATCGCTGAATACCATCGAAGAATGTGTTGGTTCCGGCTTAATGGGCATCATCTTTGTTAAAAAATATACAAATTGCTGGGCTTTCAATGCTTTTCTAGCTTCAAATTTTACATCAAATTCTGACAACTCGACATACCATTTTTTAAATCTTCCTGCAAGGTCCTGTTGATGGTGGATTTGCTTCAGCAGGAGATCAGTTCTTACTATTATGGTGTGAGTTACAAATTAACGTCATAGTTTTGTCGATGCAGTTATAATCATAAATTTAATTTGATGAAACAATAAATAATATACAAAATTTTAATTTTTAGTATTGACGTTATTGTATTTATTTATTATAAACATATAGAATTATATTGTTTCTAAGTTTATGTTGTTTTATACTTAATATAAATTTAATTTAAACAGTCAATTATTTATAAATTGTGAAGTTTCACCGGTTGTTTGTTTACATTAGTATACCTAAATTTAATTTTTACATCCAAATATGTATACATTAACTTTTTGGATTTATTTATAAAAATAAAAATTAAATATATCTAAATTACATAAAATATTTGTTGTCATTTGGTCTTATATGTTTTATTACTTCTGTAAGAGTAAACAATCACTTTTATTTAAAATATATAATATTTTCAAAATGAGCATTATTTTATATAGGATAGGCCATTTTGTTTGCCGCCTTTACAAAAAAAATTCCAACTTTGTCAATCTAATTGTGTTTGACTGATTTTGCTAAAATAATATAAAAATATTGCATTTATATTCAATACTAATATTACTAAAAACGTCTTTAATAATATTTTATAAAATACAATTATCTATGATGTCTATATAATAAGAAAACATTGTTAGCCATTCATCATACAATACATAATGGCATTTCAGATATTTAAATCTTATGTTTTGGGAATTATACGCATTTCACTGGTCACGGTCTCTGGTAAGAGCAATGTTAGTTTTGTCATGTGAGGTTCATTTTCCATTAATATTTTGTGCACGAATATAAATTTTAACATTGAATTGGTCCAGGATTCAATAATAATTTGGGGAGTCCAACAGGAGAGCTTTTTATAAAAGACTGTTTAATTGGTGAACCAGGACCTCCACAAGTTTGTTGTGTATCACAATGCCCTACACAAAGTTGTCCCTCAGATTGCAGCGCCAAAGGATTTACTAAGGGTGGATTCTGTACACCTATACATGGAGTTGAAATGTGTTGTTGTATAGCGGGATAAAGCAATAAAGCTATTGTATCATTGAAATTATAAAAAATAATAAAAGATGTAAGTGAAATAGTTGTTCAGTCGTTGAATGTAGAAAGATCAAATGAAAAAGATGAATTGTTCTGTTTATTATTTAAAATTTGTATCAAATTATAGCCGCAACTAATTCAGGAACCAATATCACTTGTTAGTAGTGGCGCTAAAAAGAGTTGAATTAGTATAGAACTTTTAAACGGAAAAATTGTCTATCACAAACTAATTTTATTGAGTGAAAATTGTGGAAAATTTTCTTCACAAATATTTCGATAAAAGTAAATTTTTTTTTTTTTTTGAGAAAAATTAACATTTCGTTTCGAATATGAGATTTCAGTTAAATACTTTTGTGTCACGTAAAATTTTTAAGGCACTCCTTCATTTTAACTTCATTATTATTATATAAATAAAATATTTTAGAAATGTGTTGTTTTTAAATTTATCTTGTTTTTATAGTTATTATGTATTTAAATATCACAATAAAATATGTAAAAACATTTCTAAATATAAATTTGTACTAGTGAAAAGTTTGAATTTTTATTTATTTATACATTTAAATAAAAGAGAAAAACTAAATAAAAAAAACCCTTAAATCAAGTAAGTTTCAATGATGACTCCATCTCTGACAACCTCGTGCCAACTTTTTCTCACCTTCATAAGTACAAAATGCTTACCCTTTTTTCACTATCATATTTTTTTACATTCTTGATGACGCATCGCTGAATACCATCGAAGAATGTGTTGGTTCCGGCTTAATGGGCATCATCTTTGTTAAAAAATATACAAATTGCTGGGCTTTCAATGCTTTTCTAGCTTCAAATTTTACATCAAATTCTGACAACTCGACATACCATTTTTTAAATCTTCCTGCAAGGTCCTGTTGATGGTGGATTTGCTTCAGCAGGAGATCAGTTCTTACTATTATGGTGTGAGTTACAAATTAACGTCATAGTTTTGTCGATGCAGTTATAATCATAAATTTAATTTGATGAAACAATAAATAATATACAAAATTTTAATTTTTAGTATTGACGTTATTGTATTTATTTATTATAAACATATAGAATTATATTGTTTCTAAGTTTATGTTGTTTTATACTTAATATAAATTTAATTTAAACAGTCAATTATTTATAAATTGTGAAGTTTCACCGGTTGTTTGTTTACATTAGTATACCTAAATTTAATTTTTACATCCAAATATGTATACATTAACTTTTTGGATTTATTTATAAAAATAAAAATTAAATATATCTAAATTACATAAAATATTTGTTGTCATTTGGTCTTATATGTTTTATTACTTCTGTAAGAGTAAACAATCACTTTTATTTAAAATATATAATATTTTCAAAATGAGCATTATTTTATATAGGATAGGCCATTTTGTTTGCCGCCTTTACAAAAAAAATTCCAACTTTGTCAATCTAATTGTGTTTGACTGATTTTGCTAAAATAATATAAAAATATTGCATTTATATTCAATACTAATATTACTAAAAACGTCTTTAATAATATTTTATAAAATACAATTATCTATGATGTCTATATAATAAGAAAACATTGTTAGCCATTCATCATACAATACATAATGGCATTTCAGATATTTAAATCTTATGTTTTGGGAATTATACGCATTTCACTGGTCACGGTCTCTGGTAAGAGCAATGTTAGTTTTGTCATGTGAGGTTCATTTTCCATTAATATTTTGTGCACGAATATAAATTTTAACATTGAATTGGTCCAGGATTCAATAATAATTTGGGGAGTCCAACAGGAGAGCTTTTTATAAAAGACTGTTTAATTGGTGAACCAGGACCTCCACAAGTTTGTTGTGTATCACAATGCCCTACACAAAGTTGTCCCTCAGATTGCAGCGCCAAAGGATTTACTAAGGGTGGATTCTGTACACCTATACATGGAGTTGAAATGTGTTGTTGTATAGCGGGATAAAGCAATAAAGCTATTGTATCATTGAAATTATAAAAAATAATAAAAGATGTAAGTGAAATAGTTGTTCAGTCGTTGAATGTAGAAAGATCAAATGAAAAAGATGAATTGTTCTGTTTATTATTTAAAATTTGTATCAAATTATAGCCGCAACTAATTCAGGAACCAATATCACTTGTTAGTAGTGGCGCTAAAAAGAGTTGAATTAGTATAGAACTTTTAAACGGAAAAATTGTCTATCACAAACTAATTTTATTGAGTGAAAATTGTGGAAAATTTTCTTCACAAATATTTCGATAAAAGTAAATTTTTTTTTTTTTTTGAGAAAATTTAACATTTCGTTTCGAATATGAGATTTCAGTTAAATACTTTTGTGTCACGTAAAATTTTTAAGGCACTCCTTCATTTTAACTTCATTATTATTATATAAATAAAATATTTTAGAAATGTGTTATTTTTAAATTTATCTTGTTTTTATAGTTATTATGTATTTAAATATCACAATAAAATATGTAAAAACATTTCTAAATATAAATTTGTACTAGTGAAAAGTTTGAATTTTTATTTATTTATACATTTAAATAAAAGAGAAAAACTAAATAAAAAAAACCCTTAAATCAAGTAAGTTTCAATGATGACTCCATCTCTGACAACCTCGTGCCAACTTTATCTCACCTTCATAAGTACAAAATGCTTACCCTTTTTTCACTATCATATTTTTTTACATTCTTGATGACGCATCGCTGAATACCATCCAAGAATGTGTTGGTTCCGGCTTAATGGGCATCATCTTTGTTAGAAAATATACAAATTGCTGGGCTTTCAATGCTTTTCTAGCTTCAAATTTTACATCAAATTCTGACAACTCGACATACCATTTTTTAAATCTTCCTGCAAGGTCCTGTTGATGGTGGATTTGCTTCAGCAGGAGATCAGTTCTTACTATTATGGTGTGAGTTACAAATTAACGTCATAGTTTTGTCGATGCAGTTATAATCATAAATTTAATTTGATGAAACAATAAATAATATACAAAATTTTAATTTTTAGTATTGACGTTATTGTATTTATTTATTATAAACATATAGAATTATATTGTTTCTAAGTTTATGTTGTTTTATACTTAATATAAATTTAATTTAAACAGTCAATTATTTATAAATTGTGAAGTTTCACCGGTTGTTTGTTTACATTAGTATACCTAAATTTAATTTTTACATCCAAATATGTATACATTAACTTTTTGGATTTATTTATAAAAATAAAAATTAAATATATCTAAATTACATAAAATATTTGTTGTCATTTGGTCTTATATGTTTTATTACTTCTGTAAGAGTAAACAATCACTTTTATTTAAAATATATAATATTTTCAAAATGAGCATTATTTTATATAGGATAGGCCATTTTGTTTGCCGCCTTTACAAAAAAAATTCCAACTTTGTCAATCTAATTGTGTTTGACTGATTTTGCTAAAATAATATAAAAATATTGCATTTATATTCAATACTAATATTACTAAAAACGTCTTTAATAATATTTTATAAAATACAATTATCTATGATGTCTATATAATAAGAAAACATTGTTAGCCATTCATCATACAATACATAATGGCATTTCAGATATTTAAATCTTATGTTTTGGGAATTATACGCATTTCACTGGTCACGGTCTCTAGTAAGAGCAATGTTAGTTTTGTCATGTGAGGTTCATTTTCCATTAATATTTTGTGCACGAATATAAATTTTAACATTGAATTGGTCCAGGATTCAATAATAATTTGGGGAGTCCAACAGGAGAGCTTTTTATAAAAGACTGTTTAATTGGTGAACCAGGACCTCCACAAGTTTGTTGTGTATCACAATGCCCTACACAAAGTTGTCCCTCAGATTGCAGCGCCAAAGGATTTACTAAGGGTGGATTCTGTACACCTATACATGGAGTTGAAATGTGTTGTTGTATAGCGGGATAAAGCAATAAAGCTATTGTATCATTGAAATTATAAAAAATAATAAAAGATGTAAGTGAAATAGTTGTTCAGTCGTTGAATGTAGAAAGATCAAATGAAAAAGATGAATTGTTCTGTTTATTATTTAAAATTTGTATCAAATTATAGCCGCAACTAATTCAGGAACCAATATCACTTGTTAGTAGTGGCGCTAAAAAGAGTTGAATTAGTATAGAACTTTTAAACGGAAAAATTGTCTATCACAAACTAATTTTATTGAGTGAAAATTGTGGAAAATTTTCTTCACAAATATTTCGATAAAAGTAAATTTTTTTTTTTTTTTGAGAAAAATTAACATTTCGTTTCGAATATGAGATTTCAGTTAAATACTTTTGTGTCACGTAAAATTTTTAAGGCACTCCTTCATTTTAACTTCATTATTATTATATAAATAAAATATTTTAGAAATGTGTTGTTTTTAAATTTATCTTGTTTTTATAGTTATTATGTATTTAAATATCACAATAAAATATGTAAAAACATTTCTAAATATAAATTTGTACTAGTGAAAAGTTTGAATTTTTATTTATTTATACATTTAAATAAAAGAGAAAAACTAAATAAAAAAAACCCTTAAATCAAGTAAGTTTCAATGATGACTCCATCTCTGACAACCTCGTGCCAACTTTTTCTCACCTTCATAAGTACAAAATGCTTACCCTTTTTTCACTATCATATTTTTTTACATTCTTGATGACGCATCGCTGAATACCATCCAAGAATGTGTTGGTTCCGGCTTAATGGGCATCATCTTTGTTAAAAAATATACAAATTGCTGGGCTTTCAATGCTTTTCTAGCTTCAAATTTTACATCAAATTCTGACAACTCGACATACCATTTTTTAAATCTTCCTGCAAGGTCCTGTTGATGGTGGATTTGCTTCAGCAGGAGATCAGTTCTTACTATTATGGTGTGAGTTACAAATTAACGTCATAGTTTTGTCGATGCAGTTATAATCATAAATTTAATTTGATGAAACAATAAATAATATACAAAATTTTAATTTTTAGTATTGACGTTATTGTATTTATTTATTATAAACATATAGAATTATATTGTTTCTAAGTTTATGTTGTTTTATACTTAATATAAATTTAATTTAAACAGTCAATTATTTATAAATTGTGAAGTTTCACCGGTTGTTTGTTTACATTAGTATACCTAAATTTAATTTTTACATCCAAATATGTATACATTAACTTTTTGGATTTATTTATAAAAATAAAAATTAAATATATCTAAATTACATAAAATATTTGTTGTCATTTGGTCTTATATGTTTTATTACTTCTGTAAGAGTAAACAATCACTTTTATTTAAAATATATAATATTTTCAAAATGAGCATTATTTTATATAGGATAGGCCATTTTGTTTGCCGCCTTTACAAAAAAAATTCCAACTTTGTCAATCTAATTGTGTTTGACTGATTTTGCTAAAATAATATAAAAATATTGCATTTATATTCAATACTAATATTACTAAAAACGTCTTTAATAATATTTTATAAAATACAATTATCTATGATGTCTATATAATAAGAAAACATTGTTAGCCATTCATCATACAATACATAATGGCATTTCAGATATTTAAATCTTATGTTTTGGGAATTATACGCATTTCACTGGTCACGGTCTCTGGTAAGAGCAATGTTAGTTTTGTCATGTGAGGTTCATTTTCCATTAATATTTTGTGCACGAATATAAATTTTAACATTGAATTGGTCCAGGATTCAATAATAATTTGGGGAGTCCAACAGGAGAGCTTTTTATAAAAGACTGTTTAATTGGTGAACCAGGACCTCCACAAGTTTGTTGTGTATCACAATGCCCTACACAAAGTTGTCCCTCAGATTGCAGCGCCAAAGGATTTACTAAGGGTGGATTCTGTACACCTATACATGGAGTTGAAATGTGTTGTTGTATAGCGGGATAAAGCAATAAAGCTATTGTATCATTGAAATTATAAAAAATAATAAAAGATGTAAGTGAAATAGTTGTTCAGTCGTTGAATGTAGAAAGATCAAATGAAAAAGATGAATTGTTCTGTTTATTATTTAAAATTTGTATCAAATTATAGCCGCAACTAATTCAGGAACCAATATCACTTGTTAGTAGTGGCGCTAAAAAGAGTTGAATTAGTATAGAACTTTTAAACGGAAAAATTGTCTATCACAAACTAATTTTATTGAGTGAAAATTGTGGAAAATTTTCTTCACAAATATTTCGATAAAAGTAAATTTTTTTTTTTTTTTTGAGAAAAATTAACATTTCGTTTCGAATATGAGATTTCAGTTAAATACTTTTGTGTCACGTAAAATTTTTAAGGCACTCCTTCATTTTAACTTCATTATTATTATATAAATAAAATATTTTAGAAATGTGTTGTTTTTAAATTTATCTTGTTTTTATAGTTATTATGTATTTAAATATCACAATAAAATATGTAAAAACATTTCTAAATATAAATTTGTACTAGTGAAAAGTTTGAATTTTTATTTATTTATACATTTAAATAAAAGAGAAAAACTAAATAAAAAAAACCCTTAAATCAAGTAAGTTTCAATGATGACTCCATCTCTGACAACCTCGTGCCAACTTTTTCTCACCTTCATAAGTACAAAATGCTTACCCTTTTTTCACTATCATATTTTTTTACATTCTTGATGACGCATCGCTGAATACCATCCAAGAATGTGTTGGTTCCGGCTTAATGGGCATCATCTTTGTTAAAAAATATACAAATTGCTGGGCTTTCAATGCTTTTCTAGCTTCAAATTTTACATCAAATTCTGACAACTCGACATACCATTTTTTAAATCTTCCTGCAAGGTCCTGTTGATGGTGGATTTGCTTCAGCAGGAGATCAGTTCTTATTATTATGGTGTGAGTTACAAATTAACGTCATAGTTTTGTCGATGCAGTTATAATCATAAATTTAATTTGATGAAACAATAAATAATATACAAAATTTTAATTTTTAGTATTGACGTTATTGTATTTATTTATTTTAAACATATAGAATTATATTGTTTCTAAGTTTATGTTGTTTTATACTTAATATAAATTTAATTTAAACAGTCAATTATTTATAAATTGTGAAGTTTCACCGGTTGTTTGTTTACATTAGTATACCTAAATTTAATTTTTACATCCAAATATGTATACATTAACTTTTTGGATTTATTTATAAAAATAAAAATTAAATATATCTAAATTACATAAAATATTTGTTGTCATTTGGTCTTATATGTTTTATTACTTCTGTAAGAGTAAACAATCACTTTTATTTAAAATATATAATATTTTCAAAATGAGCATTATTTTATATAGGATAGGCCATTTTGTTTGCCGCCTTTACAAAAAAAATTCCAACTTTGTCAATCTAATTGTGTTTGACTGATTTTGCTAAAATAATATAAAAATATTGCATTTATATTCAATACTAATATTACTAAAAACGTCTTTAATAATATTTTATAAAATACAATTATCTATGATGTCTATATAATAAGAAAACATTGTTAGCCATTCATCATACAATACATAATGGCATTTCAGATATTTAAATCTTATGTTTTGGGAATTATACGCATTTCACTGGTCACGGTCTCTGGTAAGAGCAATGTTAGTTTTGTCATGTGAGGTTCATTTTCCATTAATATTTTGTGCACGAATATAAATTTTAACATTGAATTGGTCCAGGATTCAATAATAATTTGGGGAGTCCAACAGGAGAGCTTTTTATAAAAGACTGTTTAATTGGTGAACCAGGACCTCCACAAGTTTGTTGTGTATCACAATGCCCTACACAAAGTTGTCCCTCAGATTGCAGCGCCAAAGGATTTACTAAGGGTGGATTCTGTACACCTATACATGGAGTTGAAATGTGTTGTTGTATAGCGGGATAAAGCAATAAAGCTATTGTATCATTGAAATTATAAAAAATAATAAAAGATGTAAGTGAAATAGTTGTTCAGTCGTTGAATGTAGAAAGATCAAATGAAAAAGATGAATTGTTCTGTTTATTATTTAAAATTTGTATCAAATTATAGCCGCAACTAATTCAGGAACCAATATCACTTGTTAGTAGTGGCGCTAAAAAGAGTTGAATTAGTATAGAACTTTTAAACGGAAAAATTGTCTATCACAAACTAATTTTATTGAGTGAAAATTGTGGAAAATTTTCTTCACAAATATTTCGATAAAAGTAAATTTTTTTTTTTTTTTGAGAAAAATTAACATTTCGTTTCGAATATGAGATTTCAGTTAAATACTTTTGTGTCACGTAAAATTTTTAAGGCACTCCTTCATTTTAACTTCATTATTATTATATAAATAAAATATTTTAGAAATGTGTTGTTTTTAAATTTATCTTGTTTTTATAGTTATTATGTATTTAAATATCACAATAAAATATGTAAAAACATTTCTAAATATAAATTTGTACTAGTGAAAAGTTTGAATTTTTATTTATTTATACATTTAAAAAAAAGAGAAAAACTAAATAAAAAAAACCCTTAAATCAAGTAAGTTTCAATGATGACTCCATCTCTGACAACCTCGTGCCAACTTTTTCTCACCTTCATAAGTACAAAATGCTTACCCTTTTTTCACTATCATATTTTTTTACATTCTTGATGACGCATCGCTGAATACCATCCAAGAATGTGTTGGTTCCGGCTTAATGGGCATCATCTTTGTTAAAAAATATACAAATTGCTGGGCTTTCAATGCTTTTCTAGCTTCAAATTTTACATCAAATTCTGACAACTCGACATACCATTTTTTAAATCTTCCTGCAAGGTCCTGTTGATGGTGGATTTGCTTCAGCAGGAGATCAGTTCTTACTATTATGGTGTGAGTTACAAATTAACGTCATAGTTTTGTCGATGCAGTTATAATCATAAATTTAATTTGATGAAACAATAAATAATATACAAAATTTTAATTTTTAGTATTGACGTTATTGTATTTATTTATTATAAACATATAGAATTATATTGTTTCTAAGTTTATGTTGTTTTATACTTAATATAAATTTAATTTAAACAGTCAATTATTTATAAATTGTGAAGTTTCACCGGTTGTTTGTTTACATTTGTATACCTAAATTTAATTTTTACATCCAAATATGTATACATTAACTTTTTGGATTTATTTATAAAAATAAAAATTAAATATATCTAAATTACATAAAATATTTGTTGTCATTTGGTCTTATATGTTTTATTACTTCTGTAAGAGTAAACAATCACTTTTATTTAAAATATATAATATTTTCAAAATGAGCATTATTTTATATAGGATAGGCCATTTTGTTTGCCGCCTTTACAAAAAAAATTCCAACTTTGTCAATCTAATTGTGTTTGACTGATTTTGCTAAAATAATATAAAAATATTGCATTTATATTCAATACTAATATTACTAAAAACGTCTTTAATAATATTTTATAAAATACAATTATCTATGATGTCTATATAATAAGAAAACATTGTTAGCCATTCATCATACAATACATAATGGCATTTCAGATATTTAAATCTTATGTTTTGGGAATTATACGCATTTCACTGGTCACGGTCTCTGGTAAGAGCAATGTTAGTTTTGTCATGTGAGGTTCATTTTCCATTAATATTTTGTGCACGAATATAAATTTTAACATTGAATTGGTCTAGGATTCAATAATAATTTGGGGAGTCCAACAGGAGAGCTTTTTATAAAAGACTGTTTAATTGGTGAACCAGGACCTCCACAAGTTTGTTGTGTATCACAATGCCCTACACAAAGTTGTCCCTCAGATTGCAGCGCCAAAGGATTTACTAAGGGTGGATTCTGTACACCTATACATGGAGTTGAAATGTGTTGTTGTATAGCGGGATAAAGCAATAAAGCTATTGTATCATTGAAATTATAAAAAATAATAAAAGATGTAAGTGAAATAGTTGTTCAGTCGTTGTGTAATACCCCGTAAATTTATAAACGCTCTGGTTAATATTATTATGATCAACTGGGTTCCGGAGTACTCTGAGTAATTATTTGATAAAATAATTGGAGTAAACTGACGAACTCAGAGTCGATTAAATTAATAGTATTTAACGTTGAGTTTTTATAATTTGATGTATTTGAGCTAATTTTGGACATTTGGTAGTGTTACTAAAAATGATAGTTTCTATACTATCTATTTTCTTTTCTTTTTCCTTGGAAAACCAAACAAAGCTTAAGAGAAAGATAGGAAGAAGGAAAAACAAAGGAAAAGGAGGAGAAAGGAAAAGTGGAAGAAGGAAAGGAGAGAAAATTTCCAAAAGCTCAAGAATCATCATCAATTCATCTGTTCTTCGTTTAATCGTCTCAGTATCAACCTCCTCGTCTAGTAATTCAGGTGGGTTCTAGTTAGACTCTTTAGAGTAGAGTTTTGTTGAGTTTAGAGTTAGGTTGAAATTGTGAAAATTGAATCTTTTTGCACAAAATTCGTGAATCTAACTGCTAAATGAAATGTTTGATTATATGTTATACTGGTTGTGATGTTATAACATGTTTTGATGCATTTTGATTGATGAAAATGGGATTTTGGGGTTGATTTTGGATCAACCCGTAGCAGAAAATTCTGCAGGAACTTCTGCATTTTTTCTCTGCCCATACGCGTATGGAGCATGTCAATACGCGTATGGAGCTGGTCAATACGCGTACGGCAAGGGCAATACGCGTATGGATGGCCGGGCATTTTGAGCAATACGCGTATCGCTTGGGGCAATACGCGTATGGCTGGGCGAGAATTTGGGCAATACGCGTACGGGGAGTACCAATACGCGTACGGCCCGGAGAGTTACAGAATCCTGCTGTTGTGATTTATTTTTCCGATCGATTGTTTCCAATGCCGTAACTTTTTGTACGTAACTCGGATTGGAACAATTTTGATATCGTTGGAAAGATAATAAAATATACTTTCTTATTAAAATGGTTTTAAAATCGTTGGCCGATTTAATAAAGTCGGGATTTGTGAAATTGTGTCGTTTTATCGACTTTTACCTGTTAATTGTGTGTAATTATTATTGACAATATATGCATGTTAAAATATGGACTAGGCAGGGTGAGAATTATTACCAAAACAGTGTTGGAATGTGGAGTCTTACGTGTGGCAACGCTCGTGCATGAGAGGCCGAGGCGTGTGCATTCTGTTTATCAATAACCACAGAGTTGTGTTAGTGCGTTTCATGGGTCTCGAGCTCCTCTGAAACATATGCACCACTACTTGGCAGGTTTGAGTCCCGTGTTAAGTACGGTTGGAGCCTACGGGTAAAGAGACTTGAGACGGCGTACGGTCCGTGAGAAGTGACGGATCACGGTGTACGGCCCGTGATCCCGAATCCAATCGTATGCCAAGTAGCTACAAGGATCCATGACTCGGATCGCCTTCTAGACGTAGAAGGGTACGGGAAAAAGGGATACCTTGGTATTGGTTATTGATATGTGAGTTCTTGAGTGTATGGACTCAGAACGTATTTCGGTACTTTGTGAATCCTTGAGTTTACAGGCTCAAGAGGTACTTCGGTACTAGTGTGAGTTTACAGGCTCACCGTGGCGGTTACTTGTGTGTGTGTACTCATGGTCTTTCCCCTTTCCCCTTGGACATGAGTTAGGACTTTGTTAGAACCTTGTAAAGCCGAGAGGACTTTAAGATAGGGAACTCACTGAGATTTGATGTATCTCACCCCACTGTTGTTGTTTACATCACAGGTTCTGCAGGTTCGGCGAAGGGTAAGGACAAGGTTATTTGACTTTCCTTACGGATCATGGTTTTGTGATGGCATGGCTTCCGCTATGGCGTTATGTTTTGAGATCATTGTATTGATCTAGTTCTTAGTTTTTATCATTTTGGAACATCTTGTATATGCAATGCCTTAGACTTTTAGGTGTTTTGTATTAGAGGCATTTATATATATAATGTGTTAACTAGGAACTTATTATGTTTCAGTACCAAAAGTGAAACTCATGTATAATATATGATTTGATGCATGTATTATTATATGGGTCTTTACAGTTGGTATCAGAGCAGGTCGTATCCTCGACCTAGCCATGAAATAGAATAAGTGTTTCTTTCCGTTTCATATGCGGCGTGTCGCCATGGGTCTTGTCTGTTATATTTATGGTATTGAGTCTGATCAACTTAATCCTATTGATATGGAATTCAGGAACATGGCTGATAGACGCAGAAACAACCGTGGAAGACCAAGAACTACTCCAGCTGGGACAGTTCCACAAGGTGATGAAGGGAATGCCCCGTTGTACCAATTTATGCAACAGACGCAGCAACAGCAGAATCAGTTTATGCAAGGGATGATGCAACAAATGGCTGATGGTCTGCATCCTCCAGTGGTTGTTCCGGAAGTTACGGGAGGAACCTACAGGGAATTTGTTCGTATGAATCCTCCGGAGTTTCAAGGAGGGCTAGATCCGGTGAAGGCACACGAATGGATAACAGAAATGGAACGGATTTTTCTGATAGTTCATTGCAGTGAGGAGAATAAGGTGGTCTTTGCTTCTCACTGGTTGAAGGGTCCTGCCATGAGGTGGTGGGAGAGCGCTTCAGCCTTGATGACAACTCAGGAAGTGCCGAAAGTGTGGGAACAGTTTAAGGTAATCTTTATGGAGAAATATTTTCCGAGTTCTTTAAGGTCTCAAAAGGAGTTTGAGTTCCAACAGTTGAGACAGGGAAATTTATCAGTGGCTTCTTATGCAGAACAATTTGAGATCATGGCTGACTATTCTAGACAGGCCATGTATGCTCCTGATGAGAGGTGGAAGATAGATCAGTTTCTGTTTGGGTTAAGGGCTGAGATTTCACACAGCGTGTCCCAACGGGAATTTGCTACTTATGCTGAAATGTTAAGACAATGTTATGTGGCGGAAAATAGCTTGAAAAAGATACAAATGGAGGTGGATTCGAACAGGGTAACTCAAGGTGACCGTGGAAGGTCGAATCAACAGTTTAGGCACAGGCAACAGTCTTCCAAAGGGAAGCAAGTACAGGGCTCTAGAACTAGTGTGCCTCTGGTATGTCGCACTTGTGGGAGGAGTCATTTTGGTAGGTGCTATTCGGATGGGATACGGTGTTATCAGTGTAACAAGATGGGTCATGTAGCGAGAGATTGTCCTCAGAGTGGGAATCAGACACAAGGGAAGACTACGGGTCGAGTATATACTCTGGATGGAAGGAAAGCAAAGGGTGATAATTCCTTGATTGCGGGTACGTGTTTTGTTAATGGTCAACCTTGTTTTGTTTTATTTGACTGTGGGGCTACACATTCTTTTGTGTCTTTAAGATGTGTGAAGCGACTTGGGTTGCAAACTATTCCTTTGTTTCCTCCTATGGTGGTTACTACTGCCATGGATGAAATGGTTGAAACACCCCTGATGTGTGAAAATTGTGTGTTGTCGGTGAACGAAAGAGTCTTCCAGATTGATCTTATTTGTCTGCCGCTTAAGAAAGTGGATGTTGTTCTGGGAATGGACTGGCTTTCAGCTAATTCGGTTTTTATCGGTTGTGAGGAGAAGCTAATTATTATTCCATCTGCTGAGGCTACTCCGAAAGATGTATTATCAACGATTTTAGAAGGTACGGTGGGAATGGTAAATTTCTTGTTTGAGAAAGAGAAATCTGTTTTATTGGTTCTTACTATAGAAGGTTTATTAAGGGCTTTTCTCAATTGGCCTTACCAATGACGAAACTTACTCGGAAGGATGTTATTTTTGAATGGGATTCAGGTTGCGAACAAAGTTTTATGCATTTGAAGGAAAGTTTGACGAGTGCTCCAGTATTAATTATTCCTGATCCTAACAACTCTTATGAAGTATTCTGTGATGCTTCTAAGAGGGGATTAGGGGGTGATCTGATGCAAGGTGGTCAAGTGGTAGCTTATGCTTCTCGACAGTTAAAAGTTCATGAGAAGAATTATCCAACTCATGATTTGGAACTAGCTGCAGTGGTGTTTGCACTGAAGGTGTGGCGTCATTATTTATATGGTGTACGCTTTGAAATGTTCAGTGACCACAAAAGTTTGAAGTATTTGTTTGATCAAAAGGAGTTGAATATGCGACAAAGAAGGTGGATGGAGTACTTAAAGGATTATGACTTAGAATTGAAGTATCATCCAGGAAAGGCGAATAAAGTAGCGGATGCTTTAAGTCGGAAAATGGTTCATAGTGCGGAATTGATGATTTTAGAGTATTCATTGTTGGAAAAGTTTAGAGATCTTAATCTCCAGTTTGTGTGGACTCCGAATGGTGTGATTATGGGAAATTTGAATGTCAATTCTACCTTGAGAGTTGAGATTCAACAGGCACAATTGTTAGAGGAAGAGTTACAAGAGTTGTTACTTCAGTCGGGTTTTACACGAGCGACAGATGGGATTGTTCTGTTTAATCAAAGGATTTGTGTTCCGAGGGATGAGGCGTTGAAAAGGAAGATCTTAGACGAAGCTCATAAAGGTACTTTTACGATACATCCTGGTTCTTCAAAGATGTATCAGGATTTAAAGAAGGATTATTGGTGGCCTGGGATGAAAAAGGATATAGCGGGATATGTGTCAGAATGTGCGGTGTGCCAACAGGTGAAGATTGAACATCAAAGACCGGGCGGTTTGTTACAACCTTTGGATATTCCAGTTTGGAAGTGGGATAGTATTTCTATGGATTTTGCAGTGGGTTTACCCCGTACCCAAGGTGGGTATGATTCTATTTGGGTGATTGTAGATCGACTAACGAAATCTGCACACTTCTTAGCCGTAAAGACTACTTATAAGGCAAGTCATCTTGCAAGGTTGTTTATTGCTGAGATTGTGAGATTGCATGGTATTCCTTCCAGTATTGTGTCCGATAGAGATCCGAAGTTTACTTCGAGATTTTGGAAAGTGTTCCAACAAGCGATGGGTACGAATTTGTGTTTAAGCACGTCGAATCATCCTCAAACGGATGGTCAGACTGAACGAACAATACAAACGATGGAGGATATGTTAAGAGCTTGTGTGTTAGAGAGTAGAGGGAATTGGAAAGAACTTTTGCCGTTAATTGAGTTTTCCTATAACAATAGTTATCATGCGAGCATCGGTATGGCTCCGTATGAAGCATTGTATGGGAGGAAGTGTAGAACACCTTTGTGTTGGGCTGAAATTGGCGAAGATAGAATTTTGGGACCCGAGATTATTCAAGAGACTACGGAAAAGATTCAAATGATCCGCGAGAAGGTTAAACAAGCACAAGATCGTCAAAAGAGTTATGCGGACAATCGTAGGAGACCGTTGGAATTTGAGGAGGGTGACCATGTATTTCTGAAAGTTACTCCGAGATTGAGATTGAAAGGACCGTTTAAGTCACGTAAGTTAAGTCCGAGATACGTGGGACCGTATCAGATTTTAGAAAGGATTGGTGAAGTTGCTTATAGATTAGCCTTACCACCCTCTCTATCCGAGATGCATGACGTTTTTCACGTATCTCAGCTCCGTAAGTTTATTCCTGATCCTCTTCAGCCAATTCTACCCGAATCAGTGGAAATTGAAGCGGATTTGACTTTTGAACCACAACCGAGTTGTATTGTGGGAAGGGAAACAAAAGTGTTAAGGAACAAAGATATTCCACTTGTTAAGGTGCAATGGGATATGACGCATCCGGGCGATGCTACTTGGGAACTAGAATCGGAAATGCGAGATTCTTATCCACATCTGTTCAGGTAATATTCTAAATTCGAGGACGAATTTCTATTTAAGGGGGGGAGGATGTAATACCCCGTAAATTTATAAACGCTCTGGTTAATATTATTATGATCAACTGGGTTCCGGAGTACTCTGAGTAATTATTTGATAAAATAATTGGAGTAAACTGACGAACTCAGAGTCGATTAAATTAATAGTATTTAACGTTGAGTTTTTATAATTTGATGTATTTGAGCTAATTTTGGACATTTGGTAGTGTTACTAAAAATGATAGTTTCTATACTATCTATTTTCTTTTCTTTTTCCTTGGAAAACCAAACAAAGCTTAAGAGAAAGATAGGAAGAAGGAAAAACAAAGGAAAAGGAGGAGAAAGGAAAAGTGGAAGAAGGAAAGGAGAGAAAATTTCCAAAAGCTCAAGAATCATCATCAATTCATCTGTTCTTCGTTTAATCGTCTCAGTATCAACCTCCTCGTCTAGTAATTCAGGTGGGTTCTAGTTAGACTCTTTAGAGTAGAGTTTTGTTGAGTTTAGAGTTAGGTTGAAATTGTGAAAATTGAATCTTTTTGCACAAAATTCGTGAATCTAACTGCTAAATGAAATGTTTGATTATATGTTATACTGGTTGTGATGTTATAACATGTTTTGATGCATTTTGATTGATGAAAATGGGATTTTGGGGTTGATTTTGGATCAACCCGTAGCAGAAAATTCTGCAGGAACTTCTGCATTTTTTCTCTGCCCATACGCGTATGGAGCATGTCAATACGCGTATGGAGCTGGTCAATACGCGTACGGCAAGGGCAATACGCGTATGGATGGCCGGGCATTTTGAGCAATACGCGTATCGCTTGGGGCAATACGCGTATGGCTGGGCGAGAATTTGGGCAATACGCGTACGGGGAGTACCAATACGCGTACGGCCCGGAGAGTTACAGAATCCTGCTGTTGTGATTTATTTTTCCGATCGATTGTTTCCAATGCCGTAACTTTTTGTACGTAACTCGGATTGGAACAATTTTGATATCGTTGGAAAGATAATAAAATATACTTTCTTATTAAAATGGTTTTAAAATCGTTGGCCGATTTAATAAAGTCGGGATTTGTGAAATTGTGTCGTTTTATCGACTTTTACCTGTTAATTGTGTGTAATTATTATTGACAATATATGCATGTTAAAATATGGACTAGGCAGGGTGAGAATTATTACCAAAACAGTGTTGGAATGTGGAGTCTTACGTGTGGCAACGCTCGTGCATGAGAGGCCGAGGCGTGTGCATTCTGTTTATCAATAACCACAGAGTTGTGTTAGTGCGTTTCATGGGTCTCGAGCTCCTCTGAAACATATGCACCACTACTTGGCAGGTTTGAGTCCCGTGTTAAGTACGGTTGGAGCCTACGGGTAAAGAGACTTGAGACGGCGTACGGTCCGTGAGAAGTGACGGATCACGGTGTACGGCCCGTGATCCCGAATCCAATCGTATGCCAAGTAGCTACAAGGATCCATGACTCGGATCGCCTTCTAGACGTAGAAGGGTACGGGAAAAAGGGATACCTTGGTATTGGTTATTGATATGTGAGTTCTTGAGTGTATGGACTCAGAACGTATTTCGGTACTTTGTGAATCCTTGAGTTTACAGGCTCAAGAGGTACTTCGGTACTAGTGTGAGTTTACAGGCTCACCGTGGCGGTTACTTGTGTGTGTGTACTCATGGTCTTTCCCCTTTCCCCTTGGACATGAGTTAGGACTTTGTTAGAACCTTGTAAAGCCGAGAGGACTTTAAGATAGGGAACTCACTGAGATTTGATGTATCTCACCCCACTGTTGTTGTTTACATCACAGGTTCTGCAGGTTCGGCGAAGGGTAAGGACAAGGTTATTTGACTTTCCTTACGGATCATGGTTTTGTGATGGCATGGCTTCCGCTATGGCGTTATGTTTTGAGATCATTGTATTGATCTAGTTCTTAGTTTTTATCATTTTGGAACATCTTGTATATGCAATGCCTTAGACTTTTAGGTGTTTTGTATTAGAGGCATTTATATATATAATGTGTTAACTAGGAACTTATTATGTTTCAGTACCAAAAGTGAAACTCATGTATAATATATGATTTGATGCATGTATTATTATATGGGTCTTTACACGTTGAATGTAGAAAGATCAAATGAAAAAGATGAATTGTTATGTTTATTATTTAAAATTTGTATCAAATTATAGCCGCAACTAATTCAGGAACCAATATCACTTGTTAGTAGTGGCGCTAAAAAGAGTTGAATTAGTATAGAACTTTTAAACGGAAAAATTGTCTATCACAAACTAATTTTATTGAGTGAAAATTGTGGAAAATTTTCTTCACAAATATTTCGATAAAAGTAAATTTTTTTTTTTTTTTGAGAAAAATTAACATTTCGTTTCGAATATGAGATTTCAGTTAAATACTTTTGTGTCACGTAAAATTTTTAAGGCACTCCTTCATTTTAACTTCATTATTATTATATAAATAAAATATTTTAGAAATGTGTTGTTTTTAAATTTATCTTGTTTTTATAGTTATTATGTATTTAAATATCACAATAAAATATTTAAAAACATTTCTAAATATAAATTTGTACCAGTGAAAAGTTTGAATTTTTATTTATTTATACATTTAAATAAAAGAGAAAAACTAAATAAAAAAAACCCTTAAATCAAGTAAGTTTCAATGATGACTGCATCTCTGACAACCTCGTGCCAACTTTATCTCACCTTCATAAGTACAAAATGCTTACCCTTTTTTCACTATCATATTTTTTTACATTCTTGATGACGCATCGCTGAATACCATCCAAGAATGTGTTGGTTCCGGCTTAATGGGCATCATCTTTGTTAGAAAATATACAAATTGCTGGGCTTTCAATGCTTTTCTAGCTTCAAATTTTACATCAAATTCTGACAACTCGACATACCATTTTTTAAATCTTCCTGCAAGGTCCTGTTGATGGTGGATTTGCTTCAGCAGGAGATCAGTTCTTACTATTATGGTGTGAGTTACAAATTAACGTCATAGTTTTGTCGATGCAGTTATAATCATAAATTTAATTTGATGAAACAATAAATAATATACAAAATTTTAATTTTTAGTATTGACGTTATTGTATTTATTTATTATAAACATATAGAATTATATTGTTTCTAAGTTTATGTTGTTTTATACTTAATATAAATTTAATTTAAACAGTCAATTATTTATAAATTGTGAAGTTTCACCGGTTGTTTGTTTACATTAGTATACCTAAATTTAATTTTTACATCCAAATATGTATACATTAACTTTTTGGATTTATTTATAAAAATAAAAATTAAATATATCTAAATTACATAAAATATTTGTTGTCATTTGGTCTTATATGTTTTATTACTTCTGTAAGAGTAAACAATCACTTTTATTTAAAATATATAATATTTTCAAAATGAGCATTATTTTATATAGGATAGGCCATTTTGTTTGCCGCCTTTACAAAAAAAATTCCAACTTTGTCAATCTAATTGTGTTTGACTGATTTTGCTAAAATAATATAAAAATATTGCATTTATATTCAATACTAATATTACTAAAAACGTCTTTAATAATATTTTATAAAATACAATTATCTATGATGTCTATATAATAAGAAAACATTGTTAGCCATTCATCATACAATACATAATGGCATTTCAGATATTTAAATCTTATGTTTTGGGAATTATACGCATTTCACTGGTCACGGTCTCTGGTAAGAGCAATGTTAGTTTTGTCATGTGAGGTTCATTTTCCATTAATATTTTGTGCACGAATATAAATTTTAACATTGAATTGGTCCAGGATTCAATAATAATTTGGGGAGTCCAACAGGAGAGCTTTTTATAAAAGACTGTTTAATTGGTGAACCAGGACCTCCACAAGTTTGTTGTGTATCACAATGCCCTACACAAAGTTGTCCCTCAGATTGCAGCGCCAAAGGATTTACTAAGGGTGGATTCTGTACACCTATACATGGAGTTGAAATGTGTTGTTGTATAGCGGGATAAAGCAATAAAGCTATTGTATCATTGAAATTATAAAAAATAATAAAAGATGTAAGTGAAAGAGTTGTTCAGTCGTTGAATGTAGAAAGATCAAATGAAAAAGATGAATTGTTCTGTTTATTATTTAAAATTTGTATCAAATTATAGCCGCAACTAATTCAGGAACCAATATCACTTGTTAGTAGTGGCGCTAAAAAGAGTTGAATTAGTATAGAACTTTTAAACGGAAAAATTGTCTATCACAAACTAATTTTATTGAGTGAAAATTGTGGAAAATTTTCTTCACAAATATTTCGATAAAAGTAAATTTTTTTTTTTTTTTGAGAAAAATTAACATTTCGTTTCGAATATGAGATTTCAGTTAAATACTTTTGTGTCACGTAAAATTTTTAAGGCACTCCTTCATTTTAACTTCATTATTATTATATAAATAAAATATTTTAGAAATGTGTTGTTTTTAAATTTATCTTGTTTTTATAGTTATTATGTATTTAAATATCACAATAAAATATGTAAAAACATGTCTAAATATAAATTTGTACTAGTGAAAAGTTTGAATTTTTATTTATTTATACATTTAAATAAAAGAGAAAAACTAAATAAAAAAAACCCTTAAATCAAGTAAGTTTCAATGATGACTCCATCTCTGACAACTTCGTGCCAACTTTTTCTCACCTTCATAAGTACAAAATGCTTACCCTTTTTTCACTATCATATTTTTTTACATTCTTGATGACGCATCGCTGAATACCATCCAAGAATGTGTTGGTTCCGGCTTAATGGGCATCATCTTTGTTAAAAAATATACAAATTGCTGGGCTTTCAATGCTTTTCTAGCTTCAAATTTTACATCAAATTCTGACAACTCGACATACCATTTTTTAAATCTTCCTGCAAGGTCCTGTTGATGGTGGATTTGCTTCAGCAGGAGATCAGTTCTTACTATTATGGTGTGAGTTACAAATTAACGTCATAGTTTTGTCGATGCAGTTATAATCATAAATTTAATTTGATGAAACAATAAATAATATACAAAATTTTAATTTTTAGTATTGACGTTATTGTATTTATTTATTATAAACATATAGAATTATATTGTTTCTAAGTTTATGTTGTTTTATACTTAATATAAATTTAATTTAAACAGTCAATTATTTATAAATTGTGAAGTTTCACCGGTTGTTTGTTTACATTAGTATACCTAAATTTAATTTTTACATCCAAATATGTATACATCAACTTTTTGGATTTATTTATAAAAATAAAAATTAAATATATCTAAATTACATAAAATATTTGTTGTCATTTGGTCTTATATGTTTTATTACTTCTGTAAGAGTAAACAATCACTTTTATTTAAAATATATAATATTTTCAAAATGAGCATTATTTTATATAGGATAGGCCATTTTGTTTGCCGCCTTTACAAAAAAAATTCCAACTTTGTCAATCTAATTGTGTTTGACTGATTTTGCTAAAATAATATAAAAATATTGCATTTATATTCAATACTAATATTACTAAAAACGTCTTTAATAATATTTTATAAAATACAATTATCTATGATGTCTATATAATAAGAAAACATTGTTAGCCATTCATCATACAATACATAATGGCATTTCAGATATTTAAATCTTATGTTTTGGGAATTATACGCATTTCACTGGTCACGGTCTCTGGTAAGAGCAATGTTAGTTTTGTCATGTGAGGTTCATTTTCCATTAATATTTTGTGCACGAATATAAATTTTAACATTGAATTGGTCCAGGATTCAATAATAATTTGGGGAGTCCAACAGGAGAGCTTTTTATAAAAGACTGTTTAATTGGTGAACCAGGACCTCCACAAGTTTGTTGTGTATCACAATGCCCTACACAAAGTTGTCCCTCAGATTGCAGCGCCAAAGGATTTACTAAGGGTGGATTCTGTACACCTATACATGGAGTTGAAATGTGTTGTTGTATAGTGGGATAATGCAATAAAGCTATTGTATCATTGAAATTATAAAAAATAATAAAAGATGTAAGTGAAATAGTTGTTCAGTCGTTGAATGTAGAAAGATCAAATGAAAAAGATGAATTGTTCTGTTTATTATTTAAAATTTGTATCAAATTATAGCCGCAACTAATTCAGGAACCAATATCACTTGTTAGTAGTGGCGCTAAAAAGAGTTGAATTAGTATAGAACTTTTAAACGGAAAAATTGTCTATCACAAACTAATTTTATTGAGTGAAAATTGTGGAAAATTTTCTTCACAAATATTTCGATAAAAGTAAATTTTTTTTTTTTTTTGAGAAAAATTAACATTTCGTTTCGAATATGAGATTTCAGTTAAATACTTTTGTGTCACGTAAAATTTTTAAGGCACTCCTTCATTTTAACTTCATTATTATTATATAAATAAAATATTTTAGAAATGTGTTGTTTTTAAATTTATCTTGTTTTTATAGTTATTATGTATTTAAATATCACAATAAAATATGTAAAAACATTTCTAAATATAAATTTGTACCAGTGAAAAGTTTGAGTTTTTATTTATTTATACATTTAAATAAAAGAGAAAAACTAAATAAAAAAAACCCTTAAATCAAGTAAGTTTCAATGATGACTCCATCTCTGACAACCTCGTGCCAACTTTATCTCACCTTCATAAGTACAAAATGCTTACCCTTTTTTCACTATCATATTTTTTTACATTCTTGATGACGCATCGCTGAATACCATCCAAGAATGTGTTGGTTCCGGCTTAATGGGCATCATCTTTGTTAGAAAATATACAAATTGCTGGGCTTTCAATGCTTTTCTAGCTTCAAATTTTACATCAAATTCTGACAACTCGACATACCATTTTTTAAATCTTCCTGCAAGGTCCTGTTGATGGTGGATTTGCTTCAGCAGGAGATCAGTTCTTACTATTATGGTGTGAGTTACAAATTAACGTCATAGTTTTGTCGATGCAGTTATAATCATAAATTTAATTTGATGAAACAATAAATAATATACAAAATTTTAATTTTTAGTATTGACGTTATTGTATTTATTTATTATAAACATATAGAATTATATTGTTTCTAAGTTTATGTTGTTTTATACTTAATATAAATTTAATTTAAACAGTCAATTATTTATAAATTGTGAAGTTTCACCGGTTGTTTGTTTACATTAGTATACCTAAATTTAATTTTTACATCCAAATATGTATACATTAACTTTTTGGATTTATTTATAAAAATAAAAATTAAATATATCTAAATTACATAAAATATTTGTTGTCATTTGGTCTTATATGTTTTATTACTTCTGTAAGAGTAAACAATCACTTTTATTTAAAATATATAATATTTTCAAAATGAGCATTATTTTATATAGGATAGGCCATTTTGTTTGCCGCCTTTACAAAAAAAATTCCAACTTTGTCAATCTAATTGTGTTTGACTGATTTTGCTAAAATAATATAAAAATATTGCATTTATATTCAATACTAATATTACTAAAAACGTCTTTAATAATATTTTATAAAATACAATTATCTATGATGTCTATATAATAAGAAAACATTGTTAGCCATTCATCATACAATACATAATGGCATTTCAGATATTTAAATCTTATGTTTTGGGAATTATACGCATTTCACTGGTCACGGTCTCTGGTAAGAGCAATGTTAGTTTTGTCATGTGAGGTTCATTTTCCATTAATATTTTGTGCACGAATATAAATTTTAACATTGAATTGGTCCAGGATTCAATAATAATTTGGGGAGTCCAACAGGAGAGCTTTTTATAAAAGACTGTTTAATTGGTGAACCAGGACCTCCACAAGTTTGTTGTGTATCACAATGCCCTACACAAAGTTGTCCCTCAGATTGCAGCGCCAAAGGATTTACTAAGGGTGGATTCTGTACACCTATACATGGAGTTGAAATGTGTTGTTGTATAGCGGGATAAAGCAATAAAGCTATTGTATCATTGAAATTATAAAAAATAATAAAAGATGTAAGTGAAATAGTTGTTCAGTCGTTGAATGTAGAAAGATCAAATGAAAAAGATGAATTGTTCTGTTTATTATTTAAAATTTGTATCAAATTATAGCCGCAACTAATTCAGGAACCAATATCACTTGTTAGTAGTGGCGCTAAAAAGAGTTGAATTAGTATAGAACTTTTAAACGGAAAAATTGTCTATCACAAACTAATTTTATTGAGTGAAAATTGTGGAAAATTTTCTTCACAAATATTTCGATAAAAGTAAATTTTTTTTTTTTTTTGAGAAAAATTAACATTTCGTTTCGAATATGAGATTTCAGTTAAATACTTTTGTGTCACGTAAAATTTTTAAGGCACTCCTTCATTTTAACTTCATTATTATTATATAAATAAAATATTTTAGAAATGTGTTGTTTTTAAATTTATCTTGTTTTTATAGTTATTATGTATTTAAATATCACAATAAAATATGTAAAAACATTTCTAAATATAAATTTGTACCAGTGAAAAGTTTGAATTTTTATTTATTTATACATTTAAATAAAAGAGAAAAACTAAATAAAAAAAACCCTTAAATCAAGTAAGTTTCAATGATGACTCCATCTCTGACAACCTCGTGCCAACTTTATCTCACCTTCATAAGTACAAAATGCTTACCCTTTTTTCACTATCATATTTTTTTACATTCTTGATGACGCATCGCTGAATACCATCCAAGAATGTGTTGGTTCCGGCTTAATGGGCATCATCTTTGTTAGAAAATATACAAATTGCTGGGCTTTCAATGCTTTTCTAGCTTCAAATTTTACATCAAATTCTGACAACTCGACATACCATTTTTTAAATCTTCCTGCAAGGTCCTGTTGATGGTGGATTTGCTTCAGCAGGAGATCAGTTCTTACTATTATTGTGTGAGTTACAAATTAACGTCATAGTTTTGTCGATGCAGTTATAATCATAAATTTAATTTGATGAAACAATAAATAATATACAAAATTTTAATTTTTAGTATTGACGTTATTGTATTTATTTATTATAAACATATAGAATTATATTGTTTCTAAGTTTATGTTGTTTTATACTTAATATAAATTTAATTTAAACAGTCAATTATTTATAAATTGTGAAGTTTCACCGGTTGTTTGTTTACATTAGTATACCTAAATTTAATTTTTACATCCAAATATGTATACATTAACTTTTTGGATTTATTTATAAAAATAAAAATTAAATATATCTAAATTACATAAAATATTTGTTGTCATTTGGTCTTATATGTTTTATTACTTCTGTAAGAGTAAACAATCACTTTTATTTAAAATATATAATATTTTCAAAATGAGCATTATTTTATATAGGATAGGCCATTTTGTTTGCCGCCTTTACAAAAAAAATTCCAACTTTGTCAATCTAATTGTGTTTGACTGATTTTGCTAAAATAATATAAAAATATTGCATTTATATTCAATACTAATATTACTAAAAACGTCTTTAATAATATTTTATAAAATACAATTATCTATGATGTCTATATAATAAGAAAACATTGTTAGCCATTCATCATACAATACATAATGGCATTTCAGATATTTAAATCTTATGTTTTGGGAATTATACGCATTTCACTGGTCACGGTCTCTGGTAAGAGCAATGTTAGTTTTGTCATGTGAGGTTCATTTTCCATTAATATTTTGTGCACGAATATAAATTTTAACATTGAATTGGTCCAGGATTCAATAATAATTTGGGGAGTCCAACAGGAGAGCTTTTTATAAAAGACTGTTTAATTGGTGAACCAGGACCTCCACAAGTTTGTTGTGTATCACAATGCCCTACACAAAGTTGTCCCTCAGATTGCAGCGCCAAAGGATTTACTAAGGGTGGATTCTGTACACCTATACATGGAGTTGAAATGTGTTGTTGTATAGTGGGATAATGCAATAAAGCTATTGTATCATTGAAATTATAAAAAATAATAAAAGATGTAAGTGAAATAGTTGTTCAGTCGTTGAATGTAGAAAGATCAAATGAAAAAGATGAATTGTTCTGTTTATTATTTAAAATTTGTATCAAATTATAGCCGCAACTAATTCAGGAACCAATATCACTTGTTAGTAGTGGCGCTAAAAAGAGTTGAATTAGTATAGAACTTTTAAACGGAAAAATTGTCTATCACAAACTAATTTTATTGAGTGAAAATTGTGGAAAATTTTCTTCACAAATATTTCGATAAAAGTAAATTTTTTTTTTTTTTTGAGAAAAATTAACATTTCGTTTCGAATATGAGATTTCAGTTAAATACTTTTGTGTCACGTAAAATTTTTAAGGCACTCCTTCATTTTAACTTCATTATTATTATATAAATAAAATATTTTAGAAATGTGTTGTTTTTAAATTTATCTTGTTTTTATAGTTATTATGTATTTAAATATCACAATAAAATATGTAAAAACATTTCTAAATATAAATTTGTACCAGTGAAAAGTTTGAGTTTTTATTTATTTATACATTTAAATAAAAGAGAAAAACTAAATAAAAAAAACCCTTAAATCAAGTAAGTTTCAATGATGACTCCATCTCTGACAACCTCGTGCCAACTTTATCTCACCTTCATAAGTACAAAATGCTTACCCTTTTTTCACTATCATATTTTTTTACATTCTTGATGACGCATCGCTGAATACCATCCAAGAATGTGTTGGTTCCGGCTTAATGGGCATCATCTTTGTTAGAAAATATACAAATTGCTGGGCTTTCAATGCTTTTCTAGCTTCAAATTTTACATCAAATTCTGACAACTCGACATACCATTTTTTAAATCTTCCTGCAAGGTCCTGTTGATGGTGGATTTGCTTCAGCAGGAGATCAGTTCTTACTATTATGGTGTGAGTTACAAATTAACGTCATAGTTTTGTCGATGCAGTTATAATCATAAATTTAATTTGATGAAACAATAAATAATATACAAAATTTTAATTTTTAGTATTGACGTTATTGTATTTATTTATTATAAACATATAGAATTATATTGTTTCTAAGTTTATGTTGTTTTATACTTAATATAAATTTAATTTAAACAGTCAATTATTTATAAATTGTGAAGTTTCACCGGTTGTTTGTTTACATTAGTATACCTAAATTTAATTTTTACATCCAAATATGTATACATTAACTTTTTGGATTTATTTATAAAAATAAAAATTAAATATATCTAAATTACATAAAATATTTGTTGTCATTTGGTCTTATATGTTTTATTACTTCTGTAAGAGTAAACAATCACTTTTATTTAAAATATATAATATTTTCAAAATGAGCATTATTTTATATAGGATAGGCCATTTTGTTTGCCGCCTTTACAAAAAAAATTCCAACTTTGTCAATCTAATTGTGTTTGACTGATTTTGCTAAAATAATATAAAAATATTGCATTTATATTCAATACTAATATTACTAAAAACGTCTTTAATAATATTTTATAAAATACAATTATCTATGATGTCTATATAATAAGAAAACATTGTTAGCCATTCATCATACAATACATAATGGCATTTCAGATATTTAAATCTTATGTTTTGGGAATTATACGCATTTCACTGGTCACGGTCTCTGGTAAGAGCAATGTTAGTTTTGTCATGTGAGGTTCATTTTCCATTAATATTTTGTGCACGAATATAAATTTTAACATTGAATTGGTCCAGGATTCAATAATAATTTGGGGAGTCCAACAGGAGAGCTTTTTATAAAAGACTGTTTAATTGGTGAACCAGGACCTCCACAAGTTTGTTGTGTATCACAATGCCCTACACAAAGTTGTCCCTCAGATTGCAGCGCCAAAGGATTTACTAAGGGTGGATTCTGTACACCTATACATGGAGTTGAAATGTGTTGTTGTATAGCGGGATAAAGCAATAAAGCTATTGTATCATTGAAATTATAAAAAATAATAAAAGATGTAAGTGAAATAGTTGTTCAGTCGTTGAATGTAGAAAGATCAAATGAAAAAGATGAATTGTTCTGTTTATTATTTAAAATTTGTATCAAATTATAGCCGCAACTAATTCAGGAACCAATATCACTTGTTAGTAGTGGCGCTAAAAAGAGTTGAATTAGTATAGAACTTTTAAACGGAAAAATTGTCTATCACAAACTAATTTTATTGAGTGAAAATTGTGGAAAATTTTCTTCACAAATATTTCGATAAAAGTAAATTTTTTTTTTTTTTTGAGAAAAATTAACATTTCGTTTCGAATATGAGATTTCAGTTAAATACTTTTGTGTCACGTAAAATTTTTAAGGCACTCCTTCATTTTAACTTCATTATTATTATATAAATAAAATATTTTAGAAATGTGTTGTTTTTAAATTTATCTTGTTTTTATAGTTATTATGTATTTAAATATCACAATAAAATATGTAAAAACATTTCTAAATATAAATTTGTACCAGTGAAAAGTTTGAATTTTTATTTATTTATACATTTAAATAAAAGAGAAAAACTAAATAAAAAAAACCCTTAAATCAAGTAAGTTTCAATGATGACTCCATCTCTGACAACCTCGTGCCAACTTTATCTCACCTTCATAAGTACAAAATGCTTACCCTTTTTTCACTATCATATTTTTTTACATTCTTGATGACGCATCGCTGAATACCATCCAAGAATGTGTTGGTTCCGGCTTAATGGGCATCATCTTTGTTAGAAAATATACAAATTGCTGGGCTTTCAATGCTTTTCTAGCTTCAAATTTTACATCAAATTCTGACAACTCGACATACCATTTTTTAAATCTTCCTGCAAGGTCCTGTTGATGGTGGATTTGCTTCAGCAGGAGATCAGTTCTTACTATTATTGTGTGAGTTACAAATTAACGTCATAGTTTTGTCGATGCAGTTATAATCATAAATTTAATTTGATGAAACAATAAATAATATACAAAATTTTAATTTTTAGTATTGACGTTATTGTATTTATTTATTATAAACATATAGAATTATATTGTTTCTAAGTTTATGTTGTTTTATACTTAATATAAATTTAATTTAAACAGTCAATTATTTATAAATTGTGAAGTTTCACCGGTTGTTTGTTTACATTAGTATACCTAAATTTAATTTTTACATCCAAATATGTATACATTAACTTTTTGGATTTATTTATAAAAATAAAAATTAAATATATCTAAATTACATAAAATATTTGTTGTCATTTGGTCTTATATGTTTTATTACTTCTGTAAGAGTAAACAATCACTTTTATTTAAAATATATAATATTTTCAAAATGAGCATTATTTTATATAGGATAGGCCATTTTGTTTGCCGCCTTTACAAAAAAAATTCCAACTTTGTCAATCTAATTGTGTTTGACTGATTTTGCTAAAATAATATAAAAATATTGCATTTATATTCAATACTAATATTACTAAAAACGTCTTTAATAATATTTTATAAAATACAATTATCTATGATGTCTATATAATAAGAAAACATTGTTAGCCATTCATCATACAATACATAATGGCATTTCAGATATTTAAATCTTATGTTTTGGGAATTATACGCATTTCACTGGTCACGGTCTCTGGTAAGAGCAATGTTAGTTTTGTCATGTGAGGTTCATTTTCCATTAATATTTTGTGCACGAATATAAATTTTAACATTGAATTGGTCCAGGATTCAATAATAATTTGGGGAGTCCAACAGGAGAGCTTTTTATAAAAGACTGTTTAATTGGTGAACCAGGACCTCCACAAGTTTGTTGTGAATCACAATGCCCTACACAAAGTTGTCCCTCAGATTGCAGCGCCAAAGGATTTACTAAGGGTGGATTCTGTACACCTATACATGGAGTTGAAATGTGTTGTTGTATAGCGGGATAAAGCAATAAAGCTATTGTATCATTGAAATTATAAAAAATAATAAAAGATGTAAGTGAAATAGTTGTTCAGTCGTTGAATGTAGAAAGATCAAATGAAAAAGATGAATTGTTATGTTTATTATTTAAAATTTGTATCAAATTATAGCCGCAACTAATTCAGGAACCAATATCACTTGTTAGTAGTGGCGCTAAAAAGAGTTGAATTAGTATAGAACTTTTAAACGGAAAAATTGTCTATCACAAACTAATTTTATTGAGTGAAAATTGTGGAAAATTTTCTTCACAAATATTTCGATAAAAGTAAATTTTTTTTTTTTTTTGAGAAAAATTAACATTTCGTTTCGAATATGAGATTTCAGTTAAATACTTTTGTGTCACGTAAAATTTTTAAGGCACTCCTTCATTTTAACTTCATTATTATTATATAAATAAAATATTTTAGAAATGTGTTGTTTTTAAATTTATCTTGTTTTTATAGTTATTGTGTATTTAAATATCACAATAAAATATGTAAAAACATTTCTAAATATAAATTTGTACTAGTGAAAAGTTTGAATTTTTATTTATTTATACATTTAAATAAAAGAGAAAAACTAAATAAAAAAAACCCTTAAATCAAGTAAGTTTCAATGATGACTCCATCTCTGACAACCTCGTGCCAACTTTTTCTCACCTTCATAAGTACAAAATGCTTACCCTTTTTTCACTATCATATTTTTTTACATTCTTGATGACGCATCGCTGAATACCATCCAAGAATGTGTTGGTTCCGGCTTAATGGGCATCATCTTTGTTAAAAAATATACAAATTGCTGGGCTTTCAATGCTTTTCTAGCTTCAAATTTTACATCAAATTCTGACAACTCGACATACCATTTTTTAAATCTTCCTGCAAGGTCCTGTTGATGGTGGATTTGCTTCAGCAGGAGATCAGTTCTTACTATTATGGTGTGAGTTACAAATTAACGTCATAGTTTTGTCGATGCAGTTATTGTAATACCCCGTAAATTTATAAACGCTTGAGTTAATATTATTATGATCAACTGGGTTCCGGAGTACTCTGAGTAATTATTTGATAAAATAATTAGAGTAAACTGACGAACTCAGAGTCGATTTAATTAATAGTAGTTAACGTTGAGTTTTTATTAATTGATGCTTTTGAGCTAATTCGGACAATTAGTAGTGTTACTAAATATGATAGTTTTCCTTACTATCTATTTTTTTTCTTTTCATTTTTCCTTATTTGGTAAAAGTAGAGAAACTTAGAGAAGGAAAAGTGGAAGAAGGAAAAGAAAGGAAAAGAGAAAGGAAAAGGAGAAGAAAATTCTCTCAAAGCTCAAGAACATCATCAAGCAACAATTCTTCATCTAAATCGTCTCAGTAATAATCTCCTCGTCTAGTAATCCAGGTGGGTTCTAGTTAGACTCTTTAGAGTAGAGTTTTGTTGAGTTTAGAGTTAGGTTGAAATTGTGGAAATTGAATCTTTTTGCACAAAATTCGTGAATCTAACTGATAAATGCAATGTTTGATTATATGTTATACTGGTTGTGATGTTATAACATGTTTTGATGCATTTTGATTGATGAAAATGGGATTTGGGGTTGATTTTGGATCAACCCGTAGCAGGAAAATTCTGCAGGAACTTCTGCATTTTTCCTCTGCCCATACGCGTATGGAGCATGTCAATACGCGTATGGAGCTGGTCAATACGCGTACGGCAAGGGCAATACGCGTATGGATGGCCGGAGATTTTGGGCAATACGCGTATCGCTTGGGGCAATACGCGTATGGCCGGGCGAGCATTTGGGCAATACGCGTACGGGGAGTACCAATACGCGTACGGCCAGGAGAGTTACAGAATCCTGCTGTTGTGATTTATTTTCCCGATCGATTGTTTCCAATGCCGTAACTTTTTATCCGTAACTCGGAATGGAACAATTTTGGTATCGTTGGAAAGGTAATAAAATGTACTTTCTTATTACATTGGTTTTAAGAGTGGCGGCCGATTTAATTATATCGAAATTGTTGGAATTGTGTCGTTTTGTTGATTTTGGTGTGTATTGGTTGTTGAAAATGTAAGCATGATTAAAATATGGAATAAGTAGAGTGAGGACAATTACCCTAAGCAGTGTCGGAAAAATATAAATGATTGAACACTAGTATGGAACATGTGTGTTAACCGTTGGGTTGTGATAAGGCGTAATGGCCTTGTGATTGTTGAATACAATCACGACTGTGTGTGATCACGTAATCGTAACCGATTGTTGTTGTTTTTGCGAGTGCGTTTCATGGGTCTCGAGCTCCTCTGAAACATGTGCACCACTACTTGGCAGGTTTGATTCCCGCATTTCATTTTAGTACGAATGGCGCCCATGGAGCGTAGGCTTGTGACGGTTAATGGCCCGTGAGAAGTGACGGTTCATAACGGTTAATGGCCCGTAGAACCCGAATCCATTCGTATGTCAAGTAGGTTGCAAGGATCCATGACCCGGGTCGACTTCTAGACGTAGAAGAGGACGGGAAGAGGGGATACCTTGGCATGGTTATCGATTAGTGATATTGTGAGTTGATGAACTCATAACATGTTTCCATATAGTGTGTGTGTACTCATGGTCACTCCCTTTTTCCCCTTTGACATGAGTTAGGTTTGTTAGAACCTTGTAGAGCCGAGAGGACTTTAAGATAGGGAACTCACTGAGATTTGATGTATCTCACCCCACTGTTGTTGTTTACATCACAGGTTCTGCAGGTTCGGCGAAGGGTAAGGACAAGGTTATTTGACTTTCCTTACGGATCATGGTTTTGTGATGGAATGGCTTCCGCTATGGCGTTATGTTTTGAGATCATTGTATTGATCTAGTTCTTAGTTTTTATCATTTTGGAACATCTTGTATATGTAATGCCTTAGACTTTTAGGTGTTTTGCATTAGAGGCATTTATATATATAATGTGTTAACTAGGAACTTGTTATGTTTCAGTACCAAAAGTGAAACTCATGTATAATATATGATTTGATGCATGTATTATTATATGGTCTTTACAGTTGGTATCAGAGCCTGGTTGTATCCTCGACCTAGCCATGAAATAGAATGAGTGTTTCTTTCCGTTTCACATGCGGCGTGTCGCCATGGGTCTTGTCTGTTATATTTATGGTATTGAGTCTGATCAACTTAATCCTATTGATATGGAATTCAGGAACATGGCTGATAGACGCAGAAACAACCGTGGAAGACCAAGGACTACTCCAACTGGGACAGTTCCACAAGGTGATGAAGGGAATGCCCCGTTGTACCAATTTATGCAACAGATGCAGCAACAGCAGAATCAGTTCATGCAAGGGATGATGCAACAAATGGCTGATGGTCTGCATCCTCCAGTGGTTGTTCCGGAAGTTACGGGAGGAACCTACAGGGAATTTGTTCGGATGAATCCTCCGGAGTTTCAAGGAGGGCTAGATCCGGTGAAGGCACACGAATGGATAACAGGAATGGAACGGATTTTTCAGATAGTTCATTGCAGTGAGGAGAATAAGGTGGTCTTTGCTTCTCACTGGTTGAAGGGTCCTGCCATGAGGTGGTGGGAGAGCGCTTCAGCCTTGATGACAACTCAGGAAGTGCCGAAAGTGTGGGAACAGTTTAAGGTAATCTTTATGGAGAAATATTTTCCGAGTTCTTTAAGGTCTCAAAAGGAGTTTGAGTTCCAACAGTTGAGACAGGGAAATTTGTCAGTGGCTTCTTATGCGGAACAATTTGAGATCATGGCTGATTATTCTAGACAGGCCATGTATGCCCCTGATGAGAGGTGGAAGATAGATCAGTTTCTGTTTGGATTAAGGGCTGAGATTTCACACAGTGTGTCTCAACGGGAATTTGCTACTTATGCTGAAATGTTAAGACAATGTTATGTGGCGGAAAATAGCTTGAAAAAGATACAAATGGAGGTGGATTCGAACAGGGTAACTCAAGGTGACCGTGGAAGGTCGAGTCAACAGTTTAGGCAAAGGCAACAGTCTTCCAAAGGGAAGCAAGTACAGGGCTCTAGAACTAGTGTACCTCCGGTGTGTCGTACTTGCGGTCGGAATCATTACGGCCGATGTGGTATTGAGAGTGTGAGGTGTTACCAGTGTCAGAAGGTGGGCCATTTGGCGAGGGATTGTCCTCAGGGTAGAAATCAGACACAAGGGAAGACTACTGGCCGAGTGTATACCATGGATGCAAGGAAAGCAAAGGGTGATAATTCCTTGATTGCGGGTACGTGTTTTGTTAATGGACATCCTTGTTTTGTTTTATTTGACTGTGGGGCTACACATTCTTTTGTGTCTTTGAGATGTGTGAAGCGACTAGGGTTGCAAACTATTCCTTTGTTTCCTCCTATGGTGGTTACTACTGCCATGGATGAAATGGTTGAAACACCACTGATGTGTGAAAATTGTGTGTTGTCGGTGAACGAAAGAGTCTTCCAGATTGATCTTATTTGTCTGCCGCTTGAGAAAGTGGATGTTGTTCTGGGAATGGACTGGCTTTCAGCTAATTCGGTTTTTATCGGTTGTGAGGAGAAGCTAATTATTATTCCATCTGCTGAGGCTACTCCGAAAGATGTATTATCAACGATTTTAGAAGGTACGGTGGGAATGGTAAATTTCTTGTTTGAGAAAGAGAAATCTGTTTTATTGGTTCTTACTAAGGAGGGAGGTAGTGAACAGCAAGTTCTGAGTATTCCAATAGTGTGTGAATTTCCTGAAGTGTTTCCTGAGGATGTTTCTTCTCTTCCTCCGGAGAGAGAAGTTGAGTTCTCTATTGACCTGATACCGGGAACGGCTCCTATATCTGTTTCTCCGTATCGGATGGCACCGCTTGAATTAAGAGAATTAAAGGACCAATTGGAGGACTTGATGTCCAAGCATTTCGTTAGGCCTAGTGTTTCATCGTGGGGAGCTCCAGTGTTACTGGTAAAGAAGAAAGATGGGGGAATGCGTTTGTGCATTGATTATCGTAAGTTGAATAAAGTTACCATTAAGAATAAGTATCCCTTACCAAGGATAGACGACTTGTTAGATCAATTGAAAGGAGCATGTGTGTTCTCGAAGATTGATTTACGGTCGGGTTATCATCAGATTCGAGTGAAGAGTTCCGATGTGCCAAAGACTGCATTTAGGACACGTTACGGTCATTACGAATTCTTAGTGATGCCTTTCGGTGTGACTAATGCTCCAGCTGTTTTCATGGATTACATGAATCGAATATTTCAGGCTTACTTGGACCAATTTGTGGTAATCTTTATTGACGACATTCTTATTTATTCTCGTACTCCACAAGAGCACGGAGAACATCTGAGGATTGTCTTGTCGGTCTTGCAAGAGAAGCAATTGTTTGCTAAGTTGAGCAAGTGTGAGTTTTGGATGTCGGAAGTTAATTTTCTTGGACATGTTATATCTCGAGGTGGTGTGGCAGTGGATCCATCGAAAGTAGAAGCAGTAATTAATTGGGAGAGACCGAGAAATGTTTCAGAAGTCAGAAGTTTCTTGGGATTGGCCGGTTACTATAGAAGGTTTATCAAGGGCTTTTCTCAATTGGCCTTACCAATGACGAAACTTACTCGGAAGGATGTTACTTTTGAATGGGATTCAGGTTGCGAACAAAGTTTTATGCATTTGAAGGAAAGTTTGACGAGTGCTCCAGTATTAATTATTCCTGATCCTAACAACTCTTATGAAGTATTCTGTGATGCTTCTAAGAGGGGATTAGGGGGTGTTCTGATGCAAGGTGGTCAAGTGGTAGCTTATGCTTCTCGACAGTTAAAAGTTCATGAGAAGAATTATCCAACTCATGATTTGGAACTAGCTGCAGTGGTTTTTGCACTGAAGGTGTGGCGTCATTATTTATATGGTGTACATTTTGAAATGTTCAGTGACCACAAAAGTTTGAAGTATTTGTTTGATCAAAAGGAGTTGAACATGCGACAAAGAAGGTGGATGGAGTACTTAAAGGATTATGACTTAGAATTGAAGTATCATCCAGGAAAGGCGAATAAAGTAGCGGATGCTTTAAGTCGGAAAATGGTTCATAGTGCAGAATTGATGATTTTAGAGTATTCATTGTTGGAAAAGTTTAGAGATCTTAATCTCCAGTTTGTGTGGACTCCGAATGGTGTGATTATGGGAAATTTGAATGTCAATTCTACTTTGAGAATTGAGATTCAACAGGCACAATTGTTAGAAGAAGAGTTACAAGAATTGTTACTTCAGCCGGGTTTTACACGAGCGACTGATGGGATAGTTTTGTTTAATCAAAGGATTTGTGTTCCGAGAGATGAGGCATTGAAAAGGAAGATTTTAGATGAAGCCCATAAAGGTACTTTTACGATACATCCTGGTTCTTCGAAGATGTATCAGGATTTAAGGAAGGATTATTGGTGGTCTGGGATGAAAAAGGATATAGCGGGATATGTGTCAGAATGTGCGGTGTGCCAACAGGTGAAGATTGAACACCAAAGACCGGGCGGTTTGTTACAACCTTTGGATATTCCAGTTTGGAAGTGGGATAGTATTTCTATGGATTTTGCAGTGGGTTTACCCCGTACCCAAGGTGGGTATGATTCTATTTGGGTGATCGTAGATCGACTAACGAAATCTGCACACTTCTTAGCCGTAAGGACTACTTATAAGGCAAGTCATCTTGCAAGGTTGTTTATTGCTGAGATTGTGAGATTGCATGGTATTCCTTCTAGTATTGTGTCCGATAGAGATCCGAAGTTTACTTCGAGATTTTGGAAAGTGTTCCAACAAGCGATGGGTACGAATTTGTGTTTGAGCACGTCGAATCATCCTCAAACGGATGGTCAGACTGAACGAACAATACAAACGATGGAGGATATGTTGAGAGCTTGTGCGCTAGAGAGTAGAGGGAATTGGAAAGAACTTTTGCCGTTAATTGAGTTTTCCTATAACAATAGTTATCATGCGAGCATCGGTATGGCTCCGTATGAAGCATTGTATGGGAGGAAGTGTAGGACACCTTTGTGTTGGGCTGAAATTGGCGAAGATAGAATTTTGGGACCCGAGATTATTCAAGAGACTACGGAAAAGATTCGAATGATCCGCGAGAAGGTTAAACAAGCACAAGATCGTCAAAAGAGTTATGCGGACAATCGTAGGAGACCTTTGGAATTTGAGGAAGGCGACCATGTATTTCTGAAAGTTACTCCGAGATTGAGATTGAAAGGACTGTTTAAGTCACGTAAGTTAAGTCCGAGATACGTGGGACCGTATCAGATTTTAGAAAGGATTGGTGAAGTTGCTTATAGATTAGCCTTACCACCCTCTCTATCGGAGATGCATGACGTTTTTCACGTATCTCAGCTCCGTAAGTTTATTCCTGATCCTCTTCAGCCGATTTTACCGGAATCAGTGGAAATAGAAGCAGATTTGACTTTTGAACCACAACCGAGTTGTATTGTGGGAAGGGAAACAAAAGTGTTAAGGAACAAAGACATTCCACTTGTTAAGGTGCAATGGGATATGACGCATCCGGGCGATGCTACTTGGGAACTAGAATCGGAAATGCGAGATTCTTATCCACATCTGTTCAGGTAATATTCTAAATTCGAGGACGAATTTCTATTTAAGGGGGGGAGGATGTAATACCCCGTAAATTTATAAACGCTTGAGTTAATATTATTATGATCAACTGGGTTCCGGAGTACTCTGAGTAATTATTTGATAAAATAATTAGAGTAAACTGACGAACTCAGAGTCGATTTAATTAATAGTAGTTAACGTTGAGTTTTTATTAATTGATGCTTTTGAGCTAATTCGGACAATTAGTAGTGTTACTAAATATGATAGTTTTCCTTACTATCTATTTTTTTTCTTTTCATTTTTCCTTATTTGGTAAAAGTAGAGAAACTTAGAGAAGGAAAAGTGGAAGAAGGAAAAGAAAGGAAAAGAGAAAGGAAAAGGAGAAGAAAATTCTCTCAAAGCTCAAGAACATCATCAAGCAACAATTCTTCATCTAAATCGTCTCAGTAATAATCTCCTCGTCTAGTAATCCAGGTGGGTTCTAGTTAGACTCTTTAGAGTAGAGTTTTGTTGAGTTTAGAGTTAGGTTGAAATTGTGGAAATTGAATCTTTTTGCACAAAATTCGTGAATCTAACTGATAAATGCAATGTTTGATTATATGTTATACTGGTTGTGATGTTATAACATGTTTTGATGCATTTTGATTGATGAAAATGGGATTTGGGGTTGATTTTGGATCAACCCGTAGCAGGAAAATTCTGCAGGAACTTCTGCATTTTTCCTCTGCCCATACGCGTATGGAGCATGTCAATACGCGTATGGAGCTGGTCAATACGCGTACGGCAAGGGCAATACGCGTATGGATGGCCGGAGATTTTGGGCAATACGCGTATCGCTTGGGGCAATACGCGTATGGCCGGGCGAGCATTTGGGCAATACGCGTACGGGGAGTACCAATACGCGTACGGCCAGGAGAGTTACAGAATCCTGCTGTTGTGATTTATTTTCCCGATCGATTGTTTCCAATGCCGTAACTTTTTATCCGTAACTCGGAATGGAACAATTTTGGTATCGTTGGAAAGGTAATAAAATGTACTTTCTTATTACATTGGTTTTAAGAGTGGCGGCCGATTTAATTATATCGAAATTGTTGGAATTGTGTCGTTTTGTTGATTTTGGTGTGTATTGGTTGTTGAAAATGTAAGCATGATTAAAATATGGAATAAGTAGAGTGAGGACAATTACCCTAAGCAGTGTCGGAAAAATATAAATGATTGAACACTAGTATGGAACATGTGTGTTAACCGTTGGGTTGTGATAAGGCGTAATGGCCTTGTGATTGTTGAATACAATCACGACTGTGTGTGATCACGTAATCGTAACCGATTGTTGTTGTTTTTGCGAGTGCGTTTCATGGGTCTCGAGCTCCTCTGAAACATGTGCACCACTACTTGGCAGGTTTGATTCCCGCATTTCATTTTAGTACGAATGGCGCCCATGGAGCGTAGGCTTGTGACGGTTAATGGCCCGTGAGAAGTGACGGTTCATAACGGTTAATGGCCCGTAGAACCCGAATCCATTCGTATGTCAAGTAGGTTGCAAGGATCCATGACCCGGGTCGACTTCTAGACGTAGAAGAGGACGGGAAGAGGGGATACCTTGGCATGGTTATCGATTAGTGATATTGTGAGTTGATGAACTCATAACATGTTTCCATATAGTGTGTGTGTACTCATGGTCACTCCCTTTTTCCCCTTTGACATGAGTTAGGTTTGTTAGAACCTTGTAGAGCCGAGAGGACTTTAAGATAGGGAACTCACTGAGATTTGATGTATCTCACCCCACTGTTGTTGTTTACATCACAGGTTCTGCAGGTTCGGCGAAGGGTAAGGACAAGGTTATTTGACTTTCCTTACGGATCATGGTTTTGTGATGGAATGGCTTCCGCTATGGCGTTATGTTTTGAGATCATTGTATTGATCTAGTTCTTAGTTTTTATCATTTTGGAACATCTTGTATATGTAATGCCTTAGACTTTTAGGTGTTTTGCATTAGAGGCATTTATATATATAATGTGTTAACTAGGAACTTGTTATGTTTCAGTACCAAAAGTGAAACTCATGTATAATATATGATTTGATGCATGTATTATTATATGGTCTTTACAGTTATAATCATAAATTTAATTTGATGAAACAATAAATAATATACAAAATTTTAATTTTTAGTATTGACGTTATTGTATTTATTTATTATAAACATATAGAATTATATTGTTTCTAAGTTTATGTTGTTTTATACTTAATATAAATTTAATTTAAACAGTCAATTATTTATAAATTGTGAAGTTTCACCGGTTGTTTGTTTACATTAGTATACCTAAATTTAATTTTTACATCCAAATATGTATACATTAACTTTTTGGATTTATTTATAAAAATAAAAATTAAATATATCTAAATTACATAAAATATTTGTTGTCATTTGGTCTTATATGTTTTATTACTTCTGTAAGAGTAAACAATCACTTTTATTTAAAATATATAATATTTTCAAAATGAGCATTATTTTATATAGGATAGGCCATTTTGTTTGCCGCCTTTACAAAAAAAATTCCAACTTTGTCAATCTAATTGTGTTTGACTGATTTTGCTAAAATAATATAAAAATATTGCATTTATATTCAATACTAATATTACTAAAAACGTCTTTAATAATATTTTATAAAATACAATTATCTATGATGTCTATATAATAAGAAAACATTGTTAGCCATTCATCATACAATACATAATGGCATTTCAGATATTTAAATCTTATGTTTTGGGAATTATACGCATTTCACTGGTCACGGTCTCTGGTAAGAGCAATGTTAGTTTTGTCATGTGAGGTTCATTTTCCATTAATATTTTGTGCACGAATATAAATTTTAACATTGAATTGGTCCAGGATTCAATAATAATTTGGGGAGTCCAACAGGAGAGCTTTTTATAAAAGACTGTTTAATTGGTGAACCAGGACCTCCACAAGTTTGTTGTGTATCACAATGCCCTACACAAAGTTGTCCCTCAGATTGCAGCGCCAAAGGATTTACTAAGGGTGGATTCTGGACACCTATACATGGAGTTGAAATGTGTTGTTGTATAGCGGGATAGAGCAATAAAGCTATTGTATCATTGAAATTATAAAAAATAATAAAAGATGTAAGTGAAATAGTTATTCAGTCGTTGAATGTAGAAAGATCAAATGAAAAAGATGAATTGTTCTGTTTATTATTTAAAATTTGTATCAAATTATAGCCGCAACTAATTCAGGAACCAATATCACTTGTTAGTAGTGGCGCTAAAAAGAGTTGAATTAGTATAGAACTTTTAAACGGAAAAATTGTCTATCACAAACTAATTTTATTGAGTGAAAATTGTGGAAAATTTTCTTCACAAATATTTCGATAAAAGTAAATTTTTTTTTTTTTTGAGAAAAATTAACATTTCGTTTCGAATATGAGATTTCAGTTAAATACTTTTGTGTCACGTAAAATTTTTAAGGCACTCCTTCATTATAACTTCATTATTATTATATAAATAAAATATTTTAGAAATGTGTTGTTTTTAAATTTATCTTGTTTTTATAGTTATTATGTATTTAAATATCACAATAAAATATGTAAAAACATTTCTAAATATAAATTTGTACTAGTGAAAAGTTTGAATTTTTATTTATTTATACATTTAAATAAAAGAGAAAAACTAAATAAAAAAAACCCTTAAATCAAGTAAGTTTCAATGATGACTCCATCTCTGACAACCTCGTGCCAACTTTTTCTCACCTTCATAAGTACAAAATGCTTACCTGTAATACCCCGTAAATTTATAAACGCTCGAGTTAATATTATTATGATCAACTGGGTTCCGGAGTACTCTGAGTAATTATTTGATAAAATAATTGGAGTAAACTGACGAACTCAGAGTCGATTAAATTAATAGTATTTAACGTTGAGTTTTTATAATTTGATGTATTTGTGCTAATTTTGGACATTAGTAGTGTTACTAAAAATGATAGTTTTCCTTACTATCTATTTTCTTTTCATTTTTCCTTATTTGGTAAAAGTAGAGAAACTTAGAGAAGGAAAAGTGAAGGAAAGAAAAGAAAGGAAAAGAGGAAGGAAAAGGAGAAGAAGATTTCTCAACAAGATCAAGAATCGTCATCCGTTCATCTGTTCTTCGTCTAAGCGTCTCAGTAATAATCTCCTCGTCTAGTAATCCAGGTGGGTTCTAGTTAGACTCTTTAGAGTAGAATTATTTTGAGTTTAGAGTTAGATTGGAAATTGGGAAAAATGGGTATTTTGGTTTAAAAATCTTGAATCTAACTGCTAAATTCAATGTTTGATTATATGTTATACTGGTTGTGATGTTATAACATGTTTTGATGCAATTCAATTGATGAAAATGGGATTTGGGGTTGATTTTGGATCAACCCGTAGCAGGAAAATTCTGCAGGAACTTCTGCATTTTTTCTCTGCCCATACGCGTATGGAGCTTGTCAATACGCGTATGGGGCTTGTCAATACGCGTATGGGGCTTGTCAATACGCGTACGGCAAGGGCAATACGCGTATGGATGGCCGGGGATTTTGGGCAATACGCGTATCGCGTGGGGAAATACGCGTATGGCTGGGCGAGCTTTTGGGCATACGCGTACGGGGAATGCCAATACGCGTACGGCCAGGAGAGTTACAGAATTCTGCTGTTGTGATATTTTATTTTCGATCGTTTGTTTCCAATGCCGTAACTTTTTATCCGTAACTCGGAATGGAACAATTTTGGTATCGTTGGAAAGGTAATAAAATGTACTTTCTTATTACATTGGTTTTAAGATTGACGGCCGATTTAATTATATCGGAATTGTTGGAATTGTGTCGTTTTGTTGATTTTGGTGTGTATTGGTTGTTGAAAATGTAAGCATGATTAAAATATGGAATAAGTAGAGTGAGGACAATTACCCTAAGCAGTGTCGGAAAAATATAAATGATTGAACACTAGTATGGAACATGTGTGTTAACCGTTTGGTTGTGATAAGGCATAATGGCCTTGAGATTGTCAAATACAATCAAGTCTTTGTGAGATCACGTAATCGTAACCGGTTATTATTGTTTTTGCGAGTGCGTTTCATGGGTCTCGAGCTCCTCTGAAACATATGCACCACTACTTGGCAGGTTTGATTTCCCGTGCTGTACGAATGGCGCCCATGGAGCGTATGCTTGTGACGGTTAATGGCCCGTGTGAAGTGACGGTTCACAACGGTTAATGGCCCGTAGAACCCGAATCCATTCGTATGTCAAGTAGGTTGCAAGGATCCATGACCCGGGTCGACTTCTAGACGTAGAAGAGGACGGGAATAGGGGATACCTTGGCATGGTTATCGATTAGTGATATTGTGAGTTGATGAACTCATAACATGTTTCCATATAGTGTGTGTGTACTCATGGTCACTCCCTTTTTCCCCTTTTGACTTGAGTTAGGTTTGTTAGAACCTTGTAGAGCCGAGAGGACTTTAAGATAGGGAACTCACTGAGATTTGATGTATCTCACCCCACTGTTGTTGTTTACATCACAGGTTCTGCAGGTTCGGCGAAGGGTAAGGACAAGGTTATTTGACTTTCCTTATGGATCGTGGTTTTGTGATGGCATGGCTTCCGTTATGGCGTTATGTTTTGAGATCATTGTATTGATCTAGTTCTTAGTTTTTATCAATTTTGGAACATCTTGTATATGTAATGCCTGAGACTTTTAGGTGTTTTGTTTTAGAGGCATTTATGTATATAATGTGTTAACTAGGAACTTATTATGTTTCAGTACCAAAAAGTGAAACTCATGTATAATATATGATTTGATGCATGTATTATTATATGGTCTTTACAGTTGGTATCAGAGCAGGTCGTATCCTCGACCTAGCCATGAAATAGAATAAGTGTTTCTTTCCGTTTCATATGCGGCGTGTCGCCATGGGTCTTGTCTGTTATATTTATGGTATTGAGTCTGATCAACTTAATCCTATTGATATGGAATTCAGGAACATGGCTGATAGACGCAGAAACAACCGTGGAAGACCAAGGACTACTCCAGCTGGGACGGTTCCGCAGGGTGATGAAGGGAATGCCCCTTTGTACCAATTTATGCAGCAGATGCAGCAGCAACAGAATCAGTTCATGCAAGGGATGATGCAACAAATGGCTGATGGTATGCATCCTCCAGTGGTTGTTCCGGAAGTTACGGGAGGAACCTACAGGGAATTTGTTCGTATGAATCCTCCGGAGTTTCAAGGAGGGCTAGATCCGGTGAAGGCACACGAATGGATAACAGGAATGGAACGGATTTTTCTGATAGTTCATTGCAGTGAGGAGAATAAGGTGGTTTTTGCTTCTCACTGGTTGAAGGGTCCTGCCATGAGGTGGTGGGAGAGCGCTTCAGCCTTGATGACAACTCAGGAAGTGCCGAAAGTGTGGGAACAGTTTAAGGTAATCTTTATGGAGAAATATTTTCCGAGTTCTTTAAGGTCTCAAAAGGAGTTTGAGTTCCAACAGTTGAGACAGGGAAATTTATCAGTGGCTTCTTATGCGGAACAATTTGAGATCATGGCTAACTATTCTAGACAGGCCATGTATGCTCCTGATGAGAGGTGGAAGATAGATCAGTTTCTGTTTGGGTTAAGGGCTGAGATTTCACACAGCGTGTCTCAACGGGAATTTGCTACTTATGCTGAAATGTTAAGACAATGTTATTTGGCAGAAAATAGCTTGAAAAAGATACAAATGGAGGTGGATTCGAACAGGGTAACTCAAGGTGACCGTGGAAGGTCGAGTCAACAGTTTAGGCAAAGGCAACAGTCTTCCAAAGGGAAGCAAGTACAGGGTTCAAAAACTAGTGTACCTCCGGTGTGTCGTACTTGCGGTCAGAATCATTACGGCCGATGTGGTATTGAAAGTGTGAGGTGTTACCAGTGTCAGAAGGTGGGCCATTTGGCGAGGGATTGTCCTCAGAGTAGGAATCAGACACAAGGGAAGACTACTGGTCGAGTATATACTCTGGATGGAAGGAAAGCAAAGGGTGATAATTCCTTGATTGCGGGTACGTGTTTTGTTAATGGTCAACCTTGTTTTGTTTTATTTGACTGTGGGGCTACACATTCTTTTGTGTCTTTAAGATGTGTGAAGCGACTTGGGTTGCAAACTATTCCTTTGTTTCCTCCTATGGTGGTTACTACTGCCATGGATGAAATGGTTGAAACACCACTGATGTGTGAAAATTGTGTGTTGTCGGTGAACGAAAGAGTCTTCCAGATTGATCTTATTTGTCTGCCGCTTAAGAAAGTGGATGTTGTTCTGGGAATGGACTGGCTTTCAGCTAATTCGGTTTTTATCGGTTGTGAGGAGAAGCTAATTATTATTCCATCTGCTGAGGCTACTCCGAAAGATGTTTTATCGACGATTTTAGAAGGTACGGTGGGAATGGTAAATTTCTTGTTTGAGAAAGAGAAATCTGTTTTATTGGTTCTTACTAAGGAGGGAGGTAGTGAACAGCAAGTTCTGAGTATTCCAATAGTGTGTGAATTTCCTGAAGTGTTTCCTGAGGATGTTTCTTCTCTTCCTCCGGAGAGAGAAGTTGAGTTCTCTATTGACCTGATACCGGGAACGGCTCTTATATCTGTTTCTCCGTATCGGATGGCACCGCTTGAATTAAGAGAATTAAAGGACCAATTGGAGGACTTGATGTCTAAGCATTTCGTTAGGCCTAGTGTTTCACCGTGGGGAGCTCCAGTGTTACTGGTAAAGAAGAAAGATGGGGGAATGCGTTTGTGCATTGATTATCGTAAGTTGAATAAAGTTACCATTAAGAATAAGTATCCCTTACCAAGGATAGACGACTTGTTAGATCAATTGAAAGGAGCATGTGTGTTCTCGAAGATTGATTTACGGTCGGGTTATCATCTGATTCGAGTGAAGAGTTCCGATGTGCCAAAGACTGCATTTAGGACACGTTACGGTCATTACGAATTCTTAGTGATGCCTTTCGGTGTGACTAATGCTCCAGCTGTTTTTATGGATTACATGAATCGAATATTTCAGACTTACTTGGACCAATTTGTGGTAATCTTTATTGACGACATTCTTATTTATTCTCGTACTCCACAAGAGCACGGAGAACATCTGAGGATTGTCTTATCGGTCTTGCAAGAGAAGCAATTGTTTGCTAAGTTGAGCAAGTGTGAGTTTTGGATGTCGGAAGTTAATTTTCTTGGACATGTGATATCTCGAGGTGGTGTGGCAGTGGATCCATCGAAGGTAGAAGCAGTGATTAATTGGGAGAGACCGAGAAATGTTTCAGAAGTCAGAAGTTTCTTGGGATTGGCCGGTTACTATAGAAGGTTTATTAAGGGCTTTTCTCAATTGGCCTTACCAATGACGAAACTTACTCGGAAGGATGTTATTTTTGAATGGGATTCAGGTTGCGAACAAAGTTTTATGCATTTGAAGGAAAGTTTGACGAGTGCTCCAGTATTAATTATTCCTGATCCTAACAACTCTTATGAAGTATTCTGTGATGCTTCTAAGAGGGGATTAGGGGGTGTTCTGATGCAAGGTGGTCAAGTAGTAGCTTATGCTTCTCGACAGTTAAAAGTTCATGAGAAGAATTATCCGACTCATGATTTGGAACTAGCTGCAGTGGTTTTTGCACTGAAGGTGTGGCGTCATTATTTATATGGTGTACATTTTGAAATGTTCAGTGACCACAAAAGTTTGAAGTATTTGTTTGATCAAAAGGAGTTGAATATGCGACAAAGAAGGTGGATGGAGTACTTAAAGGATTATGACTTAGAATTGAAATATCATCCAGGAAAGGCGAATAAAGTAGCGGATGCTTTAAGTCGGAGAATGGTTCATAGTGCGGAATTGATGATTTTAGAGTATTCATTGTTGGAAAAGTTTAGAGATCTTAATCTCCAGTTTGTGTGGACTCCGAATGGTGTGATTATGGGAAATTTGAATGTCAATTCTACCTTGAGAGTTGAGATTCAACAGGCACAATTGTTAGAGGAAGAGTTACAAGAATTGTTACTTCAGCCGGGTTTTATACGAGCGACAGATGGGATAGTTTTGTTTAATCAACGGATTTGTGTTCCAAGGGATGAGGCATTGAAAAGGAAGATCTTAGACGAAGCCCATAAAGGTACTTTTACGATACATCCTGGTTCTTCGAAGATGTATCAGGATTTAAAGAAGGATTATTGGTGGTCTGGGATGAAAAAGGATATAGCGGGATATGTGTCAGAATGTGCGGTGTGCCAACAGGTGAAGATTGAACACCAAAGACCGGGCGGTTTGTTACAACCTTTGGATATTCCAGTTTGGAAGTGGGATAGTATTTCTATGGATTTTGCAGTGGGTTTACCCCGTACCCAAGGTGGGTATGATTCTATTTGGGTGATTGTAGATCGACTAACGAAATCTGCACACTTCTTAGCCGTAAAGACTACTCATAAGGCAAGTCATCTTGCAAGGTTGTTTATTGCTGAGATTGTGAGATTGCATGGTATTCCTTCCAGTATTGTGTCCGATAGAGATCCGAAGTTTACTTCGAGATTTTGGAAAGTGTTCCAACAAGCGATGGGTACGAATCTGTGTTTGAGCACGTCGAATCATCCTCAAACGGATGGTCAGACTGAACGAACAATACAAACGATGGAGGATATGTTAAGAGCTTGTGTGTTAGAGAGTAGAGGGAATTGGAAAGAACTTTTGCCGTTAATTGAGTTTTCCTATAACAATAGTTATCATGCGAGCATCGGTATGGCTCCGTATGAAGCATTGTATGGGAGGAAGTGTAGAACACCTTTGTGTTGGGCTGAAATTGGCGAAGATAGAATTTTGGGACCCGAGATTATTCAAGAGACTACGGAAAAGATTCGAATGATCCGCGAGAAGGTTAAACAAGCACAAGATCGTCAAAAGAGTTATGCGGACAATCGTAGGAGACCTTTGGAATTTAAGGAAGGTGACCATGTATTTCTGAAAGTTACTCCGAGATTGAGATTGAAAGGACCATTTAAGTCACGTAAGTTAAGTCCGAGATACGTGGGACCGTATCAGATTTTAGAAAGGATTGGTGAAGTTGCTTATAGATTAGCCTTACCACCCTCTCTATCCGAGATGCATGACGTTTTTCACGTATCTCAGCTCCGTAAGTTCATTCCTGATCCTCTTCAGCCAATTCTACCCGAATCAGTGGAAATTGAAGCGGATTTGACTTTTGAACCACAACCGAGTTGTATTGTGGGAAGGGAAACAAAAGTGTTAAGGAACAAAGATATTCCACTTGTTAAGGTGCAATGGGATGTGACGCATCCGGGCGATGCTACTTGGGAACTGGAATCGGAAATGCGAGATTCTTATCCACATCTATTCAGGTAATATTCTAAATTCGAGGACGAATTTCTATTTAAGGGGGGGAGGATGTAATACCCCGTAAATTTATAAACGCTCGAGTTAATATTATTATGATCAACTGGGTTCCGGAGTACTCTGAGTAATTATTTGATAAAATAATTGGAGTAAACTGACGAACTCAGAGTCGATTAAATTAATAGTATTTAACGTTGAGTTTTTATAATTTGATGTATTTGAGCTAATTTTGGACATTAGTAGTGTTACTAAAAATGATAGTTTTCCTTACTATCTATTTTCTTTTCATTTTTCCTTATTTGGTAAAAGTAGAGAAACTTAGAGAAGGAAAAGTGAAGGAAAGAAAAGAAAGGAAAAGAGGAAGGAAAAGGAGAAGAAGATTTCTCAACAAGATCAAGAATCATCATCCGTTCATCTGTTCTTCGTCTAATCGTCTCAGTAATAATCTCCTCGTCTAGTAATCCAGGTGGGTTCTAGTTAGACTCTTTAGAGTAGAATTATTTTGAGTTTAGAGTTAGATTGGAAATTGGGAAAAATGGGTATTTTGGTTTAAAAATCTTGAATCTAACTGCTAAATTCAATGTTTGATTATATGTTATACTGGTTGTGATGTTATAACATGTTTTGATGCAATTCAATTGATGAAAATGGGATTTGGGGTTGATTTTGGATCAACCCGTAGCAGGAAAATTCTGCAGGAACTTCTGCATTTTTTCTCTGCCCATACGCGTATGGAGCTTGTCAATACGCGTATGGGGCTTGTCAATACGCGTATGGGGCTTGTCAATACGCGTACGGCAAGGGCAATACGCGTATGGATGGCCGGGGATTTTGGGCAATACGTGTATCGCGTGGGGAAATACGCGTATGGCTGGGCGAGCTTTTGGGCATACGCGTACGGGGAATGCCAATACGCGTACGGCCCGGAGAGTTACAGAATTCTGCTGTTGTGATATTTTATTTTCGATCGTTTGTTTCCAATGCCGTAACTTTTTATCCGTAACTCGGAATGGAACAATTTTGGTATCGTTGGAAAGGTAATAAAATGTACTTTCTTATTACATTGGTTTTAAGATTGACGGCCGATTTAATTATATCGGAATTGTTGGAATTGTGTCGTTTTGTTGATTTTGGTGTGTATTGGTTGTTGAAAATGTAAGCATGATTAAAATATGGAATAAGTAGAGTGAGGACAATTACCCTAAGCAGTGTCGGAAAAATATAAATGATTGAACACTAGTATGGAACATGTGTGTTAACCGTTTGGTTGTGATAAGGCATAATGGCCTTGAGATTGTCGAATACAATCAAGTCTTTGTGAGATCACGTAATCGTAACCGGTTATTATTGTTTTTGCGAGTGCGTTTCATGGGTCTCGAGCTCCTCTGAAACATATGCACCACTACTTGGCAGGTTTGATTTCCCGTGCTGTACGAATGGCGCCCATGGAGCGTATGCTTGTGACGGTTAATGGCCCGTGTGAAGTGACGGTTCATAACGGTTAATGGCCCGTAGAACCCGAATCCATTCGTATGTCAAGTAGGTTGCAAGGATCCATGACCCGGGTCGACTTCTAAACGTAGAAGAGGACGGGAATAGGGGATACCTTGGCATGGTTATCGATTAGTGATATTGTGAGTTGATGAACTCATAACATGTTTCCATATAGTGTGTGTGTACTCATGGTCACTCCCTTTTTCCCCTTTTGACTTGAGTTAGGTTTGTTAGAACCTTGTAGAGCCGAGAGGACTTTAAGATAGGGAACTCACTGAGATTTGATGTATCTCACCCCACTGTTGTTGTTTACATCACAGGTTCTGCAGGTTCGGCGAAGGGTAAGGACAAGGTTATTTGACTTTCCTTACGGATCGTGGTTTTGTGATGGCATGGCTTCCGTTATGGCGTTATGTTTTGAGATCATTGTATTGATCTAGTTCTTAGTTTTTATCAATTTTGGAACATCTTGTATATGTAATGCCTGAGACTTTTAGGTGTTTTGTTTTAGAGGCATTTATGTATATAATGTGTTAACTAGGAACTTATTATGTTTCAGTACCAAAAAGTGAAACTCATGTATAATATATGATTTGATGCATGTATTATTATATGGTCTTTACATTACCCTTTTTTCACTATCATATTTTTTTACATTCTTGATGACGCATCGCTGAATACCATCCAAGAATGTGTTGGTTCCGGCTTAATGGGCATCATCTTTGTTAAAAAATATACAAATTGCTGGGCTTTCAATGCTTTTCTAGCTTCAAATTTTACATCAAATTCTGACAACTCGACATACCATTTTTTAAATCTTCCTGCAAGGTCCTGTTGATGGTGGATTTGCTTCAGCAGGAGATCAGTTCTTACTATTATGGTGTGAGTTACAAATTAACGTCATAGTTTTGTCGATGCAGTTATAATCATAAAATTAATTTGATGAAACAATAAATAATATACAAAATTTTAATTTTTAGTATTGACGTTATTGTATTTATTTATTATAAACATATAGAATTATATTGTTTCTAAGTTTATGTTGTTTTATACTTAATATAAATTTAATTTAAACAGTCAATTATTTATAAATTGTGAAGTTTCACCGGTTGTTTGTTTACATTAGTATACCTAAATTTAATTTTTACATCCAAATATGTATACATTAACTTTTTGGATTTATTTATAAAAATAAAAATTAAATATATCTAAATTACATAAAATATTTGTTGTCATTTGGTCTTATATGTTTTATTACTTCTGTAAGAGTAAACAATCACTTTTATTTAAAATATATAATATTTTCAAAATGAGCATTATTTTATATAGGATAGGCCATTTTGTTTGCCGCCTTTACAAAAAAAATTCCAACTTTGTCAATCTAATTGTGTTTGACTGATTTTGCTAAAATAATATAAAAATATTGCATTTATATTCAATACTAATATTACTAAAAACGTCTTTAATAATATTTTATAAAATACAATTATCTATGATGTCTATATAATAAGAAAACATTGTTAGCCATTCATCATACAATACATAATGGCATTTCAGATATTTAAATCTTATGTTTTGGGAATTATACGCATTTCACTGGTCACGGTCTCTGGTAAGAGCAATGTTAGTTTTGTCATGTGAGGTTCATTTTCCATTAATATTTTGTGCACGAATATAAATTTTAACATTGAATTGGTCCAGGATTCAATAATAATTTGGGGAGTCCAACAGGAGAGCTTTTTATAAAAGACTGTTTAATTGGTGAACCAGGACCTCCACAAGTTTGTTGTGTATCACAATGCCCTACACAAAGTTGTCCCTCAGATTGCAGCGCCAAAGGATTTACTAAGGGTGGATTCTGTACACCTATACATGGAGTTGAAATGTGTTGTTGTATAGCGGGATAAAGCAATAAAGCTATTGTATCATTGAAATTATAAAAAATAATAAAAGATGTAAGTGAAATAGTTGTTCAGTCGTTGAATGTAGAAAGATCAAATGAAAAAGATGAATTGTTCTGTTTATTATTTAAAATTTGTATCAAATTATAGCCGCAACTAATTCAGGAACCAATATCACTTGTTAGTAGTGGCGCTAAAAAGAGTTGAATTAGTATAGAACTTTTAAACGAAAAAATTGTCTATCACAAACTAATTTTATTGAGTGAAAATTGTGGAAAATTTTCTTCACAAATATTTCGATAAAAGTAAATTTTTTTTTTTTTTTGAGAAAAATTAACATTTCGTTTCGAATATGAGATTTCAGTTAAATACTTTTGTGTCACGTAAAATTTTTAAGGCACTCCTTCATTTTAACTTCATTATTATTATATAAATAAAATATTTTAGAAATGTGTTGTTTTTAAATTTATCTTGTTTTTATAGTTATTATGTATTTAAATATCACAATAAAATATGTAAAAACATTTCTAAATATAAATTTGTACCAGTGAAAAGTTTGAATTTTTATTTATTTATACATTTAAATAAAAGAGAAAAACTAAATAAAAAAAACCCTTAAATCAAGTAAGTTTCAATGATGACTCCATCTCTGACAACCTCGTGCCAACTTTATCTCACCTTCATAAGTACAAAATGCTTACCCTTTTTTCACTATCATATTTTTTTACATTCTTGATGACGCATCGCTGAATACCATCCAAGAATGTGTTGGTTCCGGCTTAATGGGCATCATCTTTGTTAGAAAATATACAAATTGCTGGGCTTTCAATGCTTTTCTAGCTTCAAATTTTACATCAAATTCTGACAACTCGACATACCATTTTTTAAATCTTCCTGCAAGGTCCTGTTGATGGTGGATTTGCTTCAGCAGGAGATCAGTTCTTACTATTATGGTGTGAGTTACAAATTAACGTCATAGTTTTGTCGATGCAGTTATAATCATAAATTTAATTTGATGAAACAATAAATAATATACAAAATTTTAATTTTTAGTATTGACGTTATTGTATTTATTTATTATAAACATATAGAATTATATTGTTTCTAAGTTTATGTTGTTTTATACTTAATATAAATTTAATTTAAACAGTCAATTATTTATAAATTGTGAAGTTTCACCGGTTGTTTGTTTACATTAGTATACCTAAATTTAATTTTTACATCCAAATATGTATACATTAACTTTTTGGATTTATTTATAAAAATAAAAATTAAATATATCTAAATTACATAAAATATTTGTTGTCATTTGGTCTTATATGTTTTATTACTTCTGTAAGAGTAAACAATCACTTTTATTTAAAATATATAATATTTTCAAAATGAGCATTATTTTATATAGGATAGGCCATTTTGTTTGCCGCCTTTACAAAAAAAATTCCAACTTTGTCAATCTAATTGTGTTTGACTGATTTTGCTAAAATAATATAAAAATATTGCATTTATATTCAATACTAATATTACTAAAAACGTCTTTAATAATATTTTATAAAATACAATTATCTATGATGTCTATATAATAAGAAAACATTGTTAGCCATTCATCATACAATACATAATGGCATTTCAGATATTTAAATCTTATGTTTTGGGAATTATACGCATTTCACTGGTCACGGTCTCAGGTAAGAGCAATGTTAGTTTTGTCATGTGAGGTTCATTTTCCATTAATATTTTGTGCACGAATATAAATTTTAACATTGAATTGGTCCAGGATTCAATAATAATTTGGGGAGTCCAACAGGAGAGCTTTTTATAAAAGACTGTTTAATTGGTGAACCAGGACCTCCACAAGTTTGTTGTGTATCACAATGCCCTACACAAAGTTGTCCCTCAGATTGCAGCGCCAAAGGATTTACTAAGGGTGGATTCTGTACACCTATACATGGAGTTGAAATGTGTTGTTGTATAGAGGGATAAAGCAATAAAGCTATTGTATCATTGAAATTATAAAAAATAATAAAAGATGTAAGTGAAATAGTTGTTCAGTCGTTGAATGTAGAAAGATCAAATGAAAAAGATGAATTGTTCTGTTTATTATTTAAAATTTGTATCAAATTATAGCCGCAACTAATTCAGGAACCAATATCACTTGTTAGTAGTGGCGCTAAAAAGAGTTGAATTAGTATAGAACTTTTAAACGGAAAAATTGTCTATCACAAACTAATTTTATTGAGTGAAAATTGTGGAAAATTTTCTTCACAAATATTTCGATAAAAGTAAATTTTTTTTTTTTTTTGAGAAAAATTAACATTTCGTTTCGAATATGAGATTTCAGTTAAATACTTTTGTGTCACGTAAAATTTTTAAGGCACTCCTTCATTTTAACTTCATTATTATTATATAAATAAAATATTTTAGAAATGTGTTGTTTTTAAATTTATCTTGTTTTTATAGTTATTATGTATTTAAATATCACAATAAAATATGTAAAAACATTTCTAAATATAAATTTGTACCAGTGAAAAGTTTGAATTTTTATTTATTTATACATTTAAATAAAAGAGAAAAACTAAATAAAAAAAACCCTTAAATCAAGTAAGTTTCAATGATGACTCCATCTCTGACAACCTCGTGCCAACTTTATCTCACCTTCATAAGTACAAAATGCTTACCCTTTTTTCACTATCATATTTTTTTACATTCTTGATGACGCATCGCTGAATACCATCCAAGAATGTGTTGGTTCCGGCTTAATGGGCATCATCTTTGTTAGAAAATATACAAATTGCTGGGCTTTCAATGCTTTTCTAGCTTCAAATTTTACATCAAATTCTGACAACTCGACATACCATTTTTTAAATCTTCCTGCAAGGTCCTGTTGATGGTGGATTTGCTTCAGCAGGAGATCAGTTCTTACTATTATGGTGTGAGTTACAAATTAACGTCATAGTTTTGTCGATGCAGTTATAATCATAAATTTAATTTGATGAAACAATAAATAATATACAAAATTTTAATTTTTAGTATTGACGTTATTGTATTTATTTATTATAAACATATAGAATTATATTGTTTCTAAGTTTATGTTGTTTTATACTTAATATAAATTTAATTTAAACAGTCAATTATTTATAAATTGTGAAGTTGTAACGCCTTGTATAATATTTATCTAGAATAATACCATACAAGTGTTTTCATTCGGTACTGACACAATCATAAGTGCCTAATGGCATAATCCATATGCTTGACCATTTCTAAAACATAAATACAACACATGGCACAAGTCATGGAAACTAGCCAAAATAATAAAATCTAAGAATAAGGTACAATATTCCTCATTGTTCAAGAAAATAATACACAGCGGACTAAGCTTAACTAAGCTTCTCTTGAAACATCCACGCATTTCTCCACTTGTAAAACAAACCTGCAAATAACACCTGAAAAATAACAACAATATTGGGGTGAGATAATAATCTCAGTGAGTTCCCCTATCTTATGGGTTCCCTCGGCTCTACAGGGTACATGCAATCAAACGGATCCACCGTGGATCCGGGGTTTACTCACGGTCTGGGGAAAATACACAACAATGGGTAATATCCTCATTGGTAGTCCCTTGACTCACCAATGAAATAACAACAAGTACACAAACAACCAAACATGCAGACCCGTACTCATGTACGAGGAATCCAGAAGTAGTATCAACCTGTCTACATAGGCCACAATATAACACACCCTCGATGAGTAACCAAGTGCCTACGTCAAGAGACTAGCACAAGCACACAGCACGATGAGTCAGATGAGCCCGAAGTGATACACGCCTAAGTGGCTGCGGAACCCATCCGTCAATCATCAATACGCATGTGAGTAACGCCGAGTGCAAAGACGCCTACATGACTGCACAAGCCCACCGGGAGAAAGCCTAGTGGTATTGCCTACATGACACCACTAGAGGTGAGTAACGGAGTGATATTGCCGTCATGGCATCACAACCCCACCATACCGATCACGCCGAGTGGGTAAACGCCCTATAAGACCCCCACAAGCACATCGTAACAGTAGCTAAGGTGTATACCGAGCACACAGATGAGTAACGCCGAGTGGGAAATACGCCCTAGTGGACCCTCACAAGCTCATCGCAACGGTATTCTTCGGAACAAGTCCGGTATCCATCGGACCAAGTCCGGAACTCAGGTGAAACACCACCTAGTAGCTTAGGCCTACTCCGATTCAAGCATATAACACAATCACATCACAACCACATCACAACACATCCGAACGTTCAATCGGAACGAACGGGAACAAGCAAGGAAATGATCACATCATGGCATTTATCAACATAATGCATTATATTCAACACATATACAAGGAAGACATAACAAGTGATCACCTCAAGCCATTTAGCAAGCCATAATCAATATATAAGCATAACCTGTTAAACATAATCAATATAGTAATTCACAAACATTTCAAGGCATACAATCCATTACTATTCTCTATCAAGCATCCTTGGTTAACTCATGGTCTAACCCCCCATTCACTACCCTATGGAATTATCTTTCCAATGGCTTTGGACTCGTATCAATCGGATTCCCGATTCTTGAGTTTTGGTGGAAACAAAAACCACCCTTTCCACATTCATCACAATATTTAATTCTACCATAACAATCCTTGACATAAAATCATGTTTCTACCTCACCATCTCATCGAGCATAAAATTATCTTTCCAACGCTTCCGACCGTGCGTCAATCCGAGTTACGGATCTCAAGTTATGACGAAAACACGAAAACATCATTTTTGCTGCCTCCAGGCAAATTCGCCTGGCGAATCCCTGGCGAATCAGACTCGCCACCTACTCGCCTGGCGAATCTGGACGAACCAGAATTTCTCCAAAACGTGTTTGGGACCTAAAAATGGCCAAATACCTCAACCCATATGATCCTAATGCATCCAATAACTCAATTACACATAGATTAACACATTTAGACATGCATTTCATCAAATCATCATGTTATTTCACACAAAACCCTAAACCCCCAAACAATGAATTTCTTCCCCAAACTTCCTACCCAAGTTCTATCTAATGGAACTCACCTGATAATCGAAGAGGATGAATTGATGATGAAGATGATGATGATCCAAGCTTCTTTCTTCTTCTTCCATGGTTCTTCCTTCTTCTTTCTCTCCTTTCTTTCTCTTTTCCTCTTTCTCTTCTTTTCTTTCTCTTTTCCTCTTACTATCTTTTTCTTCTTCTTCTCACAAATATATATATAATACATATATTATATTATATAAATCCAATACGGTAACTATCTCCAATTGATATTTTGTCTTCTAACGCCAATTAATCAATTATTAGTGTTACCTTAAAATACTTTCTTGAACTACTAAATATTAATCCGTCTCTTTAATAAAATAATTGATCTCTTTAGAGTTCTCAAGTTGCTCTATTGATCCCAATTGACAACACTTAGAGCACTTAGGATATTCCGTTATTCCAATTAATCAAAGATAAAGCACATAGATATTTATCTGATCTCATCTGATATCCAATTGAGGATTTAGATAATACGGGGTATTATAGAAGTTTCACCGGTTGTTTATTTACATTAGTATACCTAAATTTAATTTTTACATCCAAATATGTATACATTAACTTTTTGGATTTATTTATAAAAATAAAAATTAAATATATCTAAATTACATAAAATATTTGTTGTCATTTGGTCTTATATGTTTTATTACTTCTGTAAGAGTAAACAATCACTTTTATTTAAAATATATAATATTTTCAAAATGAGCATTATTTTATATAGGATAGGCCATTTTGTTTGCCGCCATTACAAAAAAAATTCCAACTTTGTCAATCTAATTGTGTTTGACTGATTGTGCTAAAATAATATAAAAATATTGCATTTATATTCAATACTAATATTACTAAAGTCGTCTTTAATAATATTTTATAAAATACAATTATCTATGATGTCTATATAATAAGAAAACATTGTTAGCCATTCATCATACAATACATAATGGCATTTCAGATATTTAAATCTTATGTTTTGGGAATTATACGCATTTCACTGGTCACGGTCTCTGGTAAGAGCAATGTTAGTGTTGTCATGTGAGGTTCATTTTCCATTAATATTTTGTGCACGAATATAAATTTTAACATTGAATTGGTCCAGGATTCAATAATAATTTGGGGAGTCCAACAGGAGAGCTTTTTATAAAAGACTGTTTAATTGGTGAACCAGGACCTCCACAAGTTTGTTGTGTATCACAATGCCCTACACAAAGTTGTCCCTCAGATTGCAGCGCCAAAGGATTTACTAAGGGTGGATTCTGTACACCTATACATGGAGTTGAAATGTGTTGTTGTATAGCGGGATAAAGCAATAAAGCTATTGTATCATTGAAATTATAAAAAATAATAAAAGATGTAAGTGAAATAGTTGTTCAGTCGTTGAATGTAGAAAGATCAAATGAAAAAGATGAATTGTTCTGTTTATTATTTAAAATTTGTATCAAATTATAGCCGCAACTAATTCAGGAACCAATATCACTTGTTAGTAGTGGCGCTAAAAAGAGTTGAATTAGTATAGAACTTTTAAACGGAAAAATTGTCTATCACAAACTAATTTTATTGAGTGAAAATTGTGGAAAATTTTCTTCACAAATATTTCGATAAAAGTAAATTTTTTTTTTTTTTTGAGAAAAATTAACATTTCGTTTCGAATATGAGATTTCAGTTAAATACTTTTGTGTCACGTAAAATTTTTAAGGCACTCCTTCATTTTAACTTCATTATTATTATATAAATAAAATATTTTAGAAATGTGTTGTTTTTAAATTTATCTTGTTTTTATAGTTATTATGTATTTAAATATCACAATAAAATATGTAAAAACATTTCTAAATATAAATTTGTACTAGTGAAAAGTTTGAATTTTTATTTATTTATACATTTAAATAAAAGAGAAAAACTAAATAAAAAAAACCCTTAAATCAAGTAAGTTTCAATGATGACTCCATCTCTGACAACCTCGTGCCAACTTTATCTCACCTTCATAAGTACAAAATGCTTACCCTTTTTTCACTATCATATTTTTTTACATTCTTGATGACGCATCGCTGAATACCATCCAAGAATGTGTTGGTTCCGGCTTAATGGGCATCATCTTTGTTAGAAAATATACAAATTGCTGGGCTTTCAATGCTTTTCTAGCTTCAAATTTTACATCAAATTCTGACAACTCGACATACCATTTTTTAAATCTTCCTGCAAGGTCCTGTTGATGGTGGATTTGCTTCAGCAGGAGATCAGTTCTTACTATTATGGTGTGAGTTACAAATTAACGTCATAGTTTTGTCGATGCAGTTATAATCATAAATTTAATTTGATGAAACAATAAATAATATACAAAATTTTAATTTTTAGTATTGACGTTATTGTATTTATTTATTATAAACATATAGAATTATATTGTTTCTAAGTTTATGTTGTTTTATACTTAATATAAATTTAATTTAAACAGTCAATTATTTATAAATTGTGAAGTTGTAACGCCTTGTATAATATTTATCTAGAATAATACCATACAAGTGTTTTCATTCGGTACTGACACAATCATAAGTGCCTAATGGCATAATCCATATGCTTGACCATTTCTAAAACATAAATACAACACATGGCACAAGTCATGGAAACTAGCCAAAATAATAAAATCTAAGAATAAGGTACAATATTCCTCATTGTTCAAGAAAATAATACACAGCAGACTAAGCTTAACTAAGCTTCTCTTGAAACATCCACGCATTTCTCCACTTGTAAAACAAACCTGCAAATAACACCTGAAAAATAACAACAATATTGGGGTGAGATAATAATCTCAGTGAGTTCCCCTATCTTATGGGTTCCCTCGGCTCTACAGGGTACATGCAATCAAACGGATCCACCGTGGATCCGGGGTTTACTCACGGTCTGGGGAAAATACACAACAATGGGTAATATCCTCATTGGTAGTCCCTTGACTCACCAATGAAATAACAACAAGTACACAAACAACCAAACATGCAGACCCGTACTCATGTACGAGGAATCCAGAAGTAGTATCAACCTGTCTACATAGGCCACAATATAACACACCCTCGATGAGTAACCAAGTGCCTACGTCAAGAGACTAGCACAAGCACACAACACGATGAGTCAGATGAGCCCGAAGTGATACACGCCTAAGTGGCTGCGGAACCCATCCGTCAATCATCAATACGCATGTGAGTAACGCCGAGTGCAAAGACGCCTACATGACTGCACAAGCCCACCGGGAGAAAGCCTAGTGGTATTGCCTACATGACACCACTAGAGGTGAGTAACGGAGTGATATTGCCGTCATGGCATCACAACCCCACCATACCGATCACGCCGAGTGGGTAAACGCCCTATAAGACCCCCACAAGCACATCGCAACAGTAGCTAAGGTGTATACCGAGCACACAGATGAGTAACGCCGAGTGGGAAATACGCCCTAGTGGACCCTCACAAGCTCATCGCAACGGTATTCTTCGGAACAAGTCCGGTATCCATCGGACCAAGTCCGGAACTCAGGTGAAACACCACCTAGTAGCTTAGGCCTACTCCGATTCAAGCATATAACACAATCACATCACAACCACATCACAACACATCCGAACGTTCAACCGGAACGAACGGGAACAAGCAAGGAAATGATCACATCATGGCATTTATCAACATAATGCATTATATTCAACACATATACAAGGAAGACATAACAAGTGATCACCTCAAGCCATTTAGCAAGCCATAATCAATATATAAGCATAACCTGTTAAACATAATCAATATAGTAATTCACAAACATTTCAAGGCATACAATCCATTACTATTCTCTATCAAGCATCCTTGGTTAACTCATGGTCTAACCCCCCATTCACTACCCTATGGAATTATCTTTCCAATGGCTTTGGACTCGTATCAATCGGATTCCCGATTCTTGAGTTTTGGTGGAAACAAAAACCACCCTTTCCACATTCATCACAATATTTAATTCTACCATAACAATCCTTGACATAAAATCATGTTTCTACCTCACCATCTCATCGAGCATAAAATTATCTTTCCAACGCTTCCGACCGTGCGTCAATCCGAGTTACGGATCTCAAGTTATGGCGAAAACACGAAAACATCATTTTTGCTGCCTCCAGGCAAATTCGCCTGGCGAATCCCTGGCGAATCAGACTCGCCACCTACTCGCCTGGCGAATCTGGACGAACCAGAATTTCTCCAAAACGTGTTTGGGACCTAAAAATGGCCAAATACCTCAACCCATATGATCCTAATGCATCCAATAACTCAATTACACATAGATTAACACATTTAGACATGCATTTCATCAAATCATCATGTTATTTCACACAAAACCCTAAACCCCCAAACAATGAATTTCTTCCCCAAACTTCCTACCCAAGTTCTATCTAATGGAACTCACCTGATAATCGAAGAGGATGAATTGATGATGAAGATGATGATGATCCAAGCTTCTTTCTTCTTCTTCCATGGTTCTTCCTTCTTCTTTCTCTCCTTTCTTTCTCTTTTCCTCTTTCTCTTCTTTTCTTTCTCTTTTCCTCTTACTATCTTTTTCTTCTTCTTCTCACAAATATATATATAATACATATATTATATTATATAAATCCAATACGGTAACTGTAAAGACCATATAAAAATACATGCATCAAATCATATATTATACATGAGTTTCACTTTTGGTACTGAAACATAATAAGTTCCTAGTTAACACATTATATATATAAATGCCTCTAATACAAAAGAACTAAAAGTCTAAGGCATTACATATACAAGATGTTCCAAAATGATAAAAACTAAGAACTAGATCAATACAATGATCTCAAAACATAACGCCATAGCGGAAGCCATGCCATCACAAAACCACGATCCGTAAGGAAAGTCAAATAACTTGGTCCTTACCCTTCGCCAAACCTGCAGAACCTGTGATGTAAACAACAACAGTGGGGTGAGATACATCAAATCTCAGTGAGTTCCCTATCTTAAAGTCCTCTCGGCTTTACAAGGTTCTAACAAAGTCCTAACTCATGTCCAAGGGGAAAGGGGAAAGACCATGAGTACACACACACAAGTGACCGCCACGGTGAGCCTGTAAACTCACACTAGTACCGAAGTACCTCTTGAGCCTGTAAACTCAAGGATTCACAAAGTACCGAAATACTTTCTGAGTCCGTACACTCAAGAACTCACATATCAATAACCAATACCAAGGTATCCCCTTTTCCCGTACCCTTCTACGTCTAGAAGGCGATCCGAGTCATGGATCCTTGTAGCTACTTGGCATACGATTGGATTCGGGATCACCGGTCCGTACACTGTGATCCGTCACTTCTCACGGCCCGTACACCGTCACAAGTCTCTTTACCCGTAGGCTCCAACCGTACTTAACACGGGACTCAAACCTGCCAAGTAGTTGTGTATAACGTTCAGAGGAGGTGCTCGAGTCTCATGAACTACACCGCACAACTGTGGTTATTGATAAATAGAAATGCACACGCCTCGGCCTTCATGCACGAGCGTTGCCACACGTGGAACAATTACACTTCCGACACAGTTTGGTAATAATCCTCACCCTGCCTAGTCCATATTTTAACATGCATATATTGTCAATAATAATTATACACAATTAACAGATAAAAGTCGATAAAACGACACAATTTCAGAAATCCCGACTTAATTAAATCGGCTGACAATCTTAAAACCAAAGTAATAAGAAAGTACATTTTATTATCTTTCCAACGATATCAAAATTGTTCCAATCCGATTTACGTACAAAAAGTTACGGCATTGTAAACAATCGATCGGAAAAATAAATCACAACAGCAGAATTCTGTAACTCTCCTGGCCGTACGCGTATTGGCATTCCCCGTACGCGTATTGCCCAAAAGCTCGCCCAGCCATACGCGTATTGCCCCAGGCGATACGCGTATTGCTCAAATGCCCGGCCATCCATACGCGTATTGCCCTTTCCGTACGCGTATTGACAAGCCCCATACGCGTATTGACAAGCTCCATACGCGTATGGGCAGAAGAAAAATGCAGAAGTTCCTGCAGAATTTCTCTGCTACGGGTTGATCCAAAATCAACCCCAAAATCACATTTTGATCAATCATCAAGCAACAAAACATGTTATAATACAACAACCAGTATAGCATATAATCATACATTGAATTTCAACAGTTAGGTTTCCGATTTTGGGCCAGAATAATCGATTTTTCACAATTTCAACCTAACTCTAAACTCAACAAAACTCTACTCTAAAGAGTCTAACTAGAACCCACCTGGATTACTAGACGAGGAGGTTGATACAGAGACGAGTAACGAAGAACAGATGAATTGATGATGATTCTTGAGCTTTTTGGAAATTTTCTCTCCTTTCCTTCTTCCACTTTTCCTTTCTCCTCCTTTTCCTTTGTTTTTCCTTCTTTCTATCTTTCTCTTTAGCTTTGTTTGGTTTTCAAGGAAAATGAAAAGAAAATAGATAGTATAGAAACTATCATTTTTAGTAACACTACTAAATGTCCAAAATTAGCTCAAATACATCAAATTATAAAAACTCAACGTTAAATACTATTAATTTAATCGACTCTGAGTTCGTCAGTTTACTCTAATTATTTTATCAAATAATTACTCAGAGTACCCCAGAACCCAGTTGATCATAATAATATTAACCAGAGCGTTTATAAATTTACGGGGTATTACATCCTCCCCCCCTTAAATAGAAATTCGTCCTCGAATTTAGAATATTACCTGAACAGATGTGGATAAGAATCTCGCATTTCCGATTCTAGTTCCCAAGTAGCATCGCCCGGATGCGTCATATCCCATTGCACCTTAACAAGTGGAATATCTTTGTTCCTTAACACTTTTGTTTCCCTTCCCACAATAAAACTCGGTTGTGGTTCAAAAGTCAAATCCGCTTCAATTCCCACTGATTCGGGTAGAATTGGCTGAAGAGGATCAGGAATAAACTTACGGAGCTGAGATACGTGAAAAACGTCATGCATCTCGGATAGAGAGGGTGGTAAGGCTAATCGATAAGCAACTTCACCAATCCTTTCTAAAATCTGATACGGTCCCACGTATCTCGGACTTAACTTACGTGACTTAAACGGTCCTTTCAATCTCAATCTCGGAGTAACTTTCAGAAATACATGGTCACCCTCCTCAAATTCCAAAGGTCTCCTACGATTGTCCGCATAACTCTTTTGACGATCTTGTGCTTGTTTAACCTTCTCGCGGATCATTCGAATCTTTTCCGTTGTGTCTTCAATAATCTCGGGTCCCAAAATCCTATCTTCGCCAATTTCAGCCCAACACAAAGGTGTCCTACACTTTCTCCCATACAATGCTTCATACGGCGCCATACCGATGCTCGCATGGTAACTATTGTTATAGGAAAACTCAATTAACGGTAAAAGTTCTTTCCAATTCCCTCTACTCTCTAACACACAAGCTCTTAACATATCCTCCATCGTTTGTATTGTTCGTTCAGTCTGACCATCCGTTTGAGGATGATTCGACGTGCTCAAACACAAATTCGTACCCATCGCTTGTTGGAACACTTTCCAAAATCTCGAAGTAAACTTCGGATCTCTATCGGACACAATACTGGAAGGAATACCATGCAATCTCACAATCTCAGCAATAAACAACCTTGCAAGATGACTTGCCTTATAAGTAGTCTTTACGGCTAAGAAGTGTGCAGATTTCGTTAGTCGATCTACAATCACCCAAATAGAATCATACCCACCTTGGGTACGGGGTAAACCGACTGCAAAATCCATAGAAATACTATCCCACTTCCAAACTGGAATATCCAAAGGTTGTAACAACCCGCCCGGTCTTTGGTGTTCAATCTTCACCTGTTGGCACACCGCACATTCTGACACGTATCCCGCTATATCCTTTTTCATCCCAGGCCACCAATAATCCTTCTTTAAATCCTGATACATCTTTGAAGAACCAGGATGTATCGTAAAAGTACCCTTATGAGCTTCGTCTAAAATCTTCCTTCTTAATGTCTCATCCTTCGGAACACAAATCCTTTGATTAAACAGAACAATCCCATCTGTCGCTCGTGTAAAACCCGACTGAAGTAACAATTCTTGTAACTCTTCTTCTAACAATTGTGCCTGTTGAATCTCAACTCTCAAAGTAGAATTGACATTCAAATTTCCCATAATCACACCATTCGGAGTCCACACAAACTGGAGATTAAGATCTCTAAACTTTTCCAACAATGAATACTCTAAAATCATCAATTCCGCACTATGAACCATTTTCCGACTTAAAGCATCCGCTACTTTATTCGCCTTTCCTGGGTGATACTTCAATTCTAAGTCATAATCCTTTAAGTACTCCATCCACCTTCTTTGTCGCATATTCAACTCCTTTTGATCAAACAAATACTTCAAACTTTTGTGGTCACTGAACATTTCAAAACGTACACCATATAAATAATGACGCCACACCTTCAGTGCAAACACCACTGCAGCTAGTTCCAAATCATGAGTTGGATAATTCTTCTCATGAACTTTTAACTGTCGAGAAGCATAAGCTACCACTTGACCACCTTGCATCAGAACACCCCCTAATCCCCTCTTAGAAGCATCACAGAATACTTCATAAGAGTTGTTAGGATCAGGAATAATTAATACTGGAGCACTCGTCAAACTTTCCTTCAAATGTATAAAACTTTGTTCGCAACCTGAATCCCATTCAAAAGTAACATCCTTCCGAGTAAGTTTCGTCATTGGTAAGGCCAATTGAGAAAAGCCCTTGATAAACCTTCTATAGTAACCGGCCAATCCCAAGAAACTTCTAACTTCTGAAACATTTCTCGGTCTCTCCCAACTAATCACTGCTTCTACTTTCGATGGATCCACTGCCACACCACCTCCAGATATAACATGTCCAAGAAAATTAACTTCCGACATCCAAAACTCACACTTGCTCAACTTAGCAAACAATTGCTTCTCTTGCAAGACCGATAAGACAATCCTCAGATGTTCTCCGTGCTCTTGTGGAGTACGAGAATAAATAAGAATGTCGTCAATAAAGATTACCACAAATTGGTCCAAGTAAGCCTGAAATATTCGATTCATGTAATCCATGAAAACAGCTGGAGCATTAGTCACACCGAAAGGCATCACTAAGAATTCATAATGACCGTAACGTGTCTTAAATGCAGTCTTTGGCACATCGGAACTCTTCACTCGAATCTGATGATAACCTGACCGTAAATCAATCTTTGAGAACACACAGGCTCCTTTTAATTGATCTAACAAGTCGTCTATCCTTGGTAAGGGATACTTGTTCTTAATGGTAACTTTATTCAACTTACGATAATCAATGCACAACCGCATTCCCCCATCTTTCTTCTTTACCAACAACACTGGAGCTCCCCACGGTGAAACACTAGGCCTAACGAAATGCTTAGACATCAAGTCCTCCAATTGGTCCTTTAATTCTCTTAATTCAAGCGGTGCCATCCGATACGGAGAAACGGATATAGGAGCCGTTCCCGGTATCAGGTCAATAGAGAACTCAACTTCTCTCTCCGGAGGAAGAGAAGAAACATCCTCAGGAAACACTTCAGGAAATTCACACACTATTGGAATACTCAGAACTTGATGTTCACTACTTCCTTCCTTAGTAAGAACCATTAAAACAGATTTCTCTTTCTCAAACAAGAAATTTACCATTCCCACCGTACCTTCTAAAATCGTTGATAATACATCTTTCGGAGTAGACTCAGCAGATGGAATAATAATTAGCTTCTCCTCACAACCGATAAAAACCGAATTAGCTGAAAGCCAGTCCATTCCCAGAACAACATCCACTTTCTTGAGCGGCAGACAAATAAGATCAATCTGAAAGACTCTTTCGTTCACCGACAACACACAATTTTCACACATCAGGGGTGTTTCAACCATTTCGTCCATGGCAGTAGTAACCACCATAGGAGGAAATAAAGGAATAGTTTGCAACCCAAGTCGCTTCACGCATCTTAAAGACACAAAAGAATGTGTAGCCCCACAGTCAAATAAAACAAAACAAGGTTGACCATTAACAAAACACGTACCCGCAATCAAGGAATTATCATCCTTAGCTTTCCTTGCATCCAGAGTATATACTCGACCCGTAGTCTTCCCTTGTGCCTGATTCCTACTCTGAGGACAATCTCTCGCTACATGACCCATCTTGTTACACTGATAACACCGTATCCCATCCGAATAGCACCTACCAAAATGACTCCTCCCACAAGTGCGACATACCGGAGGCACACTAGTTCTAGAGCCCTGCACTTGCTTCCCTTTGGAAGACTGTTGCCTTTGCCTAAACTGTTGATTCGACCTTCCACGGTCACCTTGAGTTACCCTGTTCGAATCCACCTCCATTTGTATCTTTTTCAAGCTATTTTCCGCCACATAACATTGTCTTAACATCTCAGCATAAGTAGCAAATTCCCGTTGAGACACGCTGTGTGAAATCTCAGCCCTTAACCCAAACAGAAACTGATCTATCTTCCACCTCTCATCAGGAGCATACATGGCCTGTCTAGAATAGTCAGCCATGATCTCAAATTGTTCCGCATAAGAAGCCACTGATAAATTTCCTTGTCTCAACTGTTGGAACTCAAACTCCTTTTGAGACCTTAAAGAACTCGGAAAATATTTCTCCATAAAGATTACCTTAAACTGTTCCCACACTTTCGGCACTTCCTGAGTTGTCATCAAGGCTGAAGCGCTCTCCCACCACCTCATGGCAGGACCCTTCAACCAGTGAGAAGCAAAGACCACCTTATTCTCCTCACTGCAATGAACTATCAGAAAAATCCGTTCCATTTCTGTTATCCATTCGTGTGCCTTCACCGGATCTAGCCCTCCTTGAAACTCCGGAGGATTCATACGAACAAATTCCCTGTAGGTTCCTCCTGTAACTTCCGGAACAACCACTAGAGGATGCAGACCATCAGCCATTTGTTGCATCATTCCTTGCATGAACTGATTCTGCTGTTGCTGCATCTGCTGCATAAATTGGTACAACGGGGCATTCCCTTCATCACCCTGTGGAACTGTCCCAGCTGGAGTAGTCCTTGGTCTTCCACGGTTGTTTCTGCGTCTATCAGCCATGTTCCTGAATTCCATATCAATAGGATTAAGTTGATCAGACTCAATACCATAAATATAACAGACAAGACCCATGGCGACACGCCGCATATGAAACGAAAGGAAACACTTATTCTATTTCATGGCTAGGTCGAGGATACGACCTGCACTGATACCAACTGTAAAGACCATATAAAAATACATGCATCAAATCATATATTATACATGAGTTTCACTTTTGGTACTGAAACATAATAAGTTCCTAGTTAACACATTATATATATAAATGCCTCTAATACAAAAGAACTAAAAGTCTAAGGCATTACATATACAAGATGTTCCAAAATGATAAAAACTAAGAACTAGATCAATACAATGATCACAAAACATAACGCCATAGCGGAAGCCATGCCATCACAAAACCACGATCCGTAAGGAAAGTCAAATAACTTGGTCCTTACCCTTCGCCAAACCTGCAGAACCTGTGATGTAAACAACAACAGTGGGGTGAGATACATCAAATCTCAGTGAGTTCCCTATCTTAAAGTCCTCTCGGCTTTACAAGGTTCTAACAAAGTCCTAACTCATGTCCAAGGGGAAAGGGGAAAGACCATGAGTACACACACACAAGTGACCGCCACGGTGAGCCTGTAAACTCACACTAGTACCGAAGTACCTCTTGAGCCTGTAAACTCAAGGATTCACAAAGTACCGAAATACGTTCTGAGTCCGTACACTCAAGAACTCACATATCAATAACCAATACCAAGGTATCCCCTTTTCCCGTACCCTTCTACGTCTAGAAGGCGATCCGAGTCATGGATCCTTGTAGCTACTTGGCATACGATTGGATTCGGGATCACCGGTCCGTACACCGTGATCCGTCACTTCTCACGGCCCGTACACCGTCACAAGTCTCTTTACCCGTAGGCTCCAACCGTACTTAACACGGGACTCAATCCTGCCAAGTAGTTGTGTATAACGTTCAGAGGAGGTGCTCGAGTCTCATGAACTACACCGCACAACTGTGGTTATTGATAAACAGAAATGCACACGCCTCGGCCTTCATGCACGAGCGTTGCCACACGTGGAACAATTACACTTCCGACACAGTTTGGTAATAATCCTCACCCTGCCTAGTCCATATTTTAACATGCATATATTGTCAATAATAATTATACACAATTAACAGATAAAAGTCGATAAAACGACACAATTTCAGAAATCCCGACTTAATTAAATCGGCTGACAATCTTAAAACCAAAGTAATAAGAAAGTACATTTTATTATCTTTCCAACGATATCAAAATTGTTCCAATCCGATTTACGTACAAAAAGTTACGGCATTGTAAACAATCGATCGGAAAAATAAATCACAACAGCAGAATTCTGTAACTCTCCTGGCCGTACGCGTATTGGCATTCCCCGTACGCGTATTGCCCAAAAGCTCGCCCAGCCATACGCGTATTGCCCCAGGCGATACGCGTATTGCTCAAATGCCCGGCCATCCATACGCGTATTGCCCTTTCCGTACGCGTATTGACAAGCCCCATACGCGTATTGACAAGCTCCATACGCGTATGGGCAGAAGAAAAATGCAGAAGTTCCTGCAGAATTTCTCTGCTACGGGTTGATCCAAAATCAACCCCAAAATCACATTTTGATCAATCATCAAGCAACAAAACATGTTATAATACAACAACCAGTATAGCATATAATCATACATTGAATTTCAACAGTTAGGTTTCCGATTTTGGGCCAGAATAATCGATTTTTCACAATTTCAACCTAACTCTAAACTCAACAAAACTCTACTCTAAAGAGTCTAACTAGAACCCACCTGGATTACTAGACGAGGAGGTTGATACAGAGACGAGTAACGAAGAACAGATGAATTGATGATGATTCTTGAGCTTTTTGGAAATTTTCTCTCCTTTCCTTCTTCCACTTTTCCTTTCTCCTCCTTTTCCTTTGTTTTTCCTTCTTTCTATCTTTCTCTTTAGCTTTGTTTGGTTTTCAAGGAAAATGAAAAGAAAATAGATAGTATAGAAACTATCATTTTTAGTAACACTACTAAATGTCCAAAATTAGCTCAAATACATCAAATTATAAAAACTCAACGTTAAATACTATTAATTTAATCGACTCTGAGTTCGTCAGTTTACTCTAATTATTTTATCAAATAATTACTCAGAGTACCCCAGAACCCAGTTGATCATAATAATATTAACCAGAGCGTTTATAAATTTACGGGGTATTACAGTAACTATCTCCAATTGATATTTTGTCTTCTAACGCCAATTGATCAATTATTAGTGTTACCTTAAAATACTTTCTTGAACTACTAAATATTAATCCGTCTCTTTAATAAAATAATTGATCTCTTTAGAGTTCTCAAGTTGCTCTATTGATCCCAATTGACAACACTTAGAGCACTTAGGATATTCCGTTATTCCAATTAATCAATGATAAAGCACATAGATATTTATCTGATCTCATCTGATATCCAATTGAGCATTTAGATAATACGGGGTATTATAGAAGTTTCACCGGTTGTTTATTTACATTAGTATACCTAAATTTAATTTTTACATCCAAATATGTATACATTAACTTTTTGGATTTATTTATAAAAGTAAAAATTAAATATATCTAAATTACATAAAATATTTGTTGTCATTTGGTCTTATATGTTTTATTACTTCTGAAAGAGTAAACAATCACTTTTATTTAAAATATATAATATTTTCAAAATGAGCATTATTTTATATAGGATAGGCCATTTTGTTTGCCGCCATTACAAAAAAAATTCCAACTTTGTCAATCTAATTGTGTTTGACTGATTGTGCTAAAATAATATAAAAATATTGCATTTATATTCAATACTAATATTACTAAAGTCGTCTTTAATAATATTTTATAAAATACAATTATCTATGATGTCTATATAATAAGAAAACATTGTTAGCCATTCATCATACAATACATAATGGCATTTCAGATATTTAAATCTTATGTTTTGGGAATTATACGCATTTCACTGGTCACGGTCTCAGGTAAGAGCAATGTTAGTTTTGTCATGTGAGGTTCATTTTCCATTAATATTTTGTGCACGAATATAAATTTTAACATTGAATTGGTCCAGGATTCAATAATAATTTGGGGAGTCCAACAGGAGAGCTTTTTATAAAAGACTGTTTAATTGGTGAACCAGGACCTCCACAAGTTTGTTGTGTATCACAATGCCCTACACAAAGTTGTCCCTCAGATTGCAGCGCCAAAGGATTTACTAAGGGTGGATTCTGTACACCTATACATGGAGTTGAAATGTGTTGTTGTATAGCGGGATAAAGCAATAAAGCTATTGTATCATTGAAATTATAAAAAATAATAAAAGATGTAAGTGAAATAGTTGTTCAGTCGTTGAATGTAGAAAGATCAAATGAAAAAGATGAATTGTTCTGTTTATTATTTAAAATTTGTATCAAATTATAACCGTAACTAATTCAGGAACCAATATCACTTGTTAGTAGTGGCGCTAAAAAGAGTTGAATTAGTATAGAACTTTTAAACGGAAAAATTGTCTATCACAAACTAATTTTATTGAGTGAAAATTGTGGAAAATTTTCTTCACAAATATTTCGATAAAAGTAAATTTTTTTTTTTTTTTGAGAAAAATTAACATTTCGTTTCGAATATGAGATTTCAGTTAAATACTTTTGTGTCACGTAAAATTTTTAAGGCACTCCTTCATTTTAACTTCATTATTATTATATAAATAAAATATTTTAGAAATGTATTGTTTTTAAATTTATCTTGTTTTTATAGTTATTATGTATTTAAATATCACAATAAAATATGTAAAAACATTTCTAAATATAAATTTGTACCAGTGAAAAGTTTGAATTTTTATTTATTTATACATTTAAATAAAAGAGAAAAACTAAATAAAAAAAACCCTTAAATCAAGTAAGTTTCAATGATGACTCCATCTCTGACAACCTCGTGCCAACTTTATCTCACCTTCATAAGTACAAAATGCTTACCCTTTTTTCACTATCATATTTTTTTACATTCTTGATCACGCTTCGCTGAATACCATCCAAGAATGTGTTGGTTCCGGCTTAACGGGCATCATCTTTGTTAGAAAATATACAAATTGCTGGGCTTTCAATGCTTTTCTAGCTTCAAATTTTACATCAAATTCTGACAACTCGACATACCATTTTTCAAATCTTCCTGCAAGGTCCTGTTGATGGTGGATTTGCTTCAGCAGGAGATCAGTTCTTACTATTATGGTGTGAGTTACAAATTAACGTCATAGTTTTGTCGATGCAGTTATAATCATAAATTTAATTTGATGAAACAATAAATAATATACAAAATTTTAATTTTTAGTATTGACGTTATTGTATTTATTTATTATAAACATATAGAATTATATTGTTTCTAAGTTTATGTTGTTTTATACTTAATATAAATTTAATTTAAACAGTCAATTATTTATAAATTGTGAAGTTTCACCGGTTGTTTGTTTACATTAGTATACCTAAATTTAATTTTTACATCGAAATATGTATACATTAACTTTTTGGATTTATTTATAAAAATAAAAATTAAATATATCTAAATTACATAAAATATTTGTTGTCATTTGGTCTTATATGTTTTATTACTTCTGTAAGAGTAAACAATCACTTTTATTTAAACTATATAATATTTTCAAAATGAGCATTATTTTATATAGGATAGGCCATTTTGTTGGCCGCCATTAGAAAAAAAATTCCAACTTTGTCAATCTAATTGTGTTTGACTGATTGTGCTAAAATAATATAAAAATATTGCATTTATATTCAATACTAATATTACTAAAGTCGTCTTTAATAATATTTTATAAAATACAATTATCTATGATGTCTATATAATAAGAAAACATTGTTAGCCATTCATCATACAATACATAATGGCATTTCAGATATTTAAATCTTATGTTTTGGGAATTATACGCATTTCACTGGTCACGGTCTCAGGTAAGAGCAATGTTAGTTTTGTCATGTGAGGTTCATTTTCCATTAATATTTTGTGCACGAATATAAATTTTAACATTGAATTGGTCCAGGATTCAATAATAATTTGGGGAGTCCAACAGGAGAGCTTTTTATAAAAGACTGTTTAATTGGTGAACCAGGACCTCCACAAGTTTGTTGTGTATCACAATGCCCTACACAAAGTTGTCCCTCAGATTGCAGCGCCAAAGGATTTACTAAGGGTGGATTCTGTACACCTATACATGGAGTTGAAATGTGTTGTTGTATAGCGGGATAAAGCAATAAAGCTATTGTATCATTGAAATTATAAAAAATAATAAAAGATGTAAGTGAAATAGTTGTTCAGTCGTTGAATGTAGAAAGATCAAATGACAAAGATGAATTGTTCTGTTTATTATTTAAAATTTGTATCAAATTATAACCGCAACTAATTCAGGAACCAATATCACTTGTTAGTAGTGGCGCTAAAAAGAGTTGAATTAGTATAGAACTTTTAAACGGAAAAATTGTCTATCACAAACTAATTTTATTGAGTGAAAATTGTGGAAAATTTTCTTCACAAATATTTCGATAAAAGTAAATTTTTTTTTTTTTTTGAGAAAAATTAACATTTCGTTTCGAATATGAGATTTCAGTTAAATACTTTTGTGTCACATAAAATTTTTAAGGCACTCCTTCATTTTAACTTCATTATTATTATATAAATAAAATATTTTAGAAATGTGTTGTTTTTAAATTTATCTTGTTTTTATAGTTATTATGTATTTAAATATCACAATAAAATATGTAAAAACATTTCTAAATATAAATTTGTACCAGTGAAAAGTTTGAATTTTTATTTATTTATACATTTAAATAAAAGAGAAAAACTAAATAAAAAAAACCCTTAAATCAAGTAAGTTTCAATGATGACTCCATCTCTGACAACCTCGTGCCAACTTTATCTCACCTTCATAAGTACAAAATGCTTACCCTTTTTTCACTATCATATTTTTTTACATTCTTGATGACGCATCGCTGAATACCATCCAAGAATGTGTTGGTTCCGGCTTAACGGGCATCATCTTTGTTAGAAAATATACAAATTGCTGGGCTTTCAATGCTTTTCTAGCTTCAAATTTTACATCAAATTCTGACAACTCGACATACCATTTTTCAAATCTTCCTGCAAGGTCCTGTTGATGGTGGATTTGCTTCAGCAGGAGATCAGTTCTTACTATTATGGTGTGAGTTACAAATTAACGTCATAGTTTTGTCGATGCAGTTATAATCATAAATTTAATTTGATGAAACAATAAATAATATACAAAATTTTAATTTTTAGTATTGACGTTATTGTATTTATTTATTATAAACATATAGAATTATATTGTTTCTAAGTTTATGTTGTTTTATACTTAATATAAATTTAATTTAAACAGTCAATTATTTATAAATTGTGAAGTTTCACCGGTTGTTTGTTTACATTAGTATACCTAAATTTAATTTTTACATCGAAATATGTATACATTAACTTTTTGGATTTATTTATAAAAATAAAAATTAAATATATCTAAATTACATAAAATATTTGTTGTCATTTGGTCTTATATGTTTTATTACTTCTGTAAGAGTAAACAACCACTTTTATTTAAAATATATAATATTTTCAAAATGAGCATTATTTTATATAGGATAGGCCATTTTGTTGGCCGCCATTAGAAAAAAAATTCCAACTTTGTCAATCTAATTGTGTTTGACTGATTGTGCTAAAATAATATAAAAATATTGCATTTATATTCAATACTAATATTACTAAAGTCGTCTTTAATAATATTTTATAAAATACAATTATCTATGATGTCTATATAATAAGAAAACATTGTTAGCCATTCATCATACAATACATAATGGCATTTCAGATATTTAAATCTTATGTTTTGGGAATTATACGCATTTCACTGGTCACGGTCTCTGGTAAGAGCAATGTTAGTTTTGTCATGTTAGGTTCATTTTCCATTAATATTTTGTGCACGAATATAAATTTTAACATTGAATTGGTCCAGGATTCAATAATAATTTGGGGAGTCCAACAGGAGAGCTTTTTATAAAAGACTGTTTAATTGGTGAACCAGGACCTCCACAAGTTTGTTGTGTATCACAATGCCCTACACAAAGTTGTCCCTCAGATTGCAGCGCCAAAGGATTTACTAAGGGTGGATTCTGTACACCTATACATGGAGTTGAAATGTGTTGTTGTATAGCGGGATAAAGCAATAAAGCTATTGTATCATTGAAATTATAAAAAATAATAAAAGATGTAAGTGAAATAGTTGTTCAGTCGTTGAATGTAGAAAGATCAAATGAAAAAGATGAATTGTTCTGTTTATTATTTAAAATTTGTATCAAATTATAACCGCAACTAATTCAGGAACCAATATCACTTGTTAGTAGTGGCGCTAAAAAGAGTTGAATTAGTATAGAACTTTTAAACGGAAAAATTGTCTATCACAAACTAATTTTATTGAGTGAAAATTGTGGAAAATTTTCTTCACAAATATTTCGATAAAAGTAAATTTTATTTTTTTTTTGAGAAAAATTAACATTTCGTTTCGAATATGAGATTTCAGTTAAATACTTTTGTGTCACGTAAAATTTTTAAGGCACTCCTTCATTTTAACTTCATTATTATTATATAAATAAAATATTTTAGAAATGTGTTGTTTTTAAATTTATCTTGTTTTTATAGTTATTATGTATTTAAATATCACAATAAAATATGTAAAAACATTTCTAAATATAAATTTGTACCAGTGAAAAGTTTGAATTTTTATTTATTTATACATTTAAATAAAAGAGAAAAACTAAATAAAAAAAACCCTTAAATCAAGTAAGTTTCAATGATGACTCCATCTCTGACAACCTCGTGCCAACTTTATCTCACCTTCATAAGTACAAAATGCTTACCCTTTTTTCACTATCATATTTTTTTACATTCTTGATGACGCATCGCTGAATACCATCCAAGAATGTGTTGGTTCCGGCTTAACGGGCATCATCTTTGTTAGAAAATATACAAATTGCTGGGCTTTCAATGCTTTTCTAGCTTCAAATTTTACATCAAATTCTGACAACTCGACATACCATTTTTCAAATCTTCCTGCAAGGTCCTGTTGATGGTGGATTTGCTTCAGCAGGAGATCAGTTCTTATTATTATGGTGTGAGTTACAAATTAACGTCATAGTTTTGTCGATGCAGTTATAATCATAAATTTAATTTGATGAAACAATAAATAATATACAAAATTTTAATTTTTAGTATTGACGTTATTGTATTTATTTATTATAAACATATAGAATTATATTGTTTCTAAGTTTATGTTGTTTTATACTTAATATAAATTTAATTTAAACAGTCAATTATTTATAAATTGTGAAGTTTCACCGGTTGTTTGTTTACATTAGTATACCTAAATTTAATTTTTACATCGAAATATGTATACATTAACTTTTTGGATTTATTTATAAAAATAAAAATTAAATATATCTAAATTACATAAAATATTTGTTGTCATTTGGTCTTATATGTTTTATTACTTCTGTAAGAGTAAACAATCACTTTTATTTAAACTATATAATATTTTCAAAATGAGCATTATTTTATATAGGATAGGCCATTTTGTTTGCCGCCATTAGAAAAAAAATTCCAACTTTGTCAATCTAATTGTGTTTGACTGATTGTGCTAAAATAATATAAAAATATTGCATTTATATTCAATACTAATATTACTAAAGTCGTCTTTAATAATATTTTATAAAATACAATTATCTATGATGTCTATATAATAAGAAAACATTGTTAGCCATTCATCATACAATACATAATGGCATTTCAGATATTTAAATCTTATGTTTTGGGAATTATACGCATTTCACTGGTCACGGTCTCTGGTAAGAGCAATGTTAGTTTTGTCATGTGAGGTTCATTTTCCATTAATATTTTGTGCACGAATATAAATTTTAACATTGAATTGGTCCAGGATTCAATAATAATTTGGGGAGTCCAACAGGAGAGCTTTTTATAAAAGACTGTTTAATTGGTGAACCAGGACCTCCACAAGTTTGTTGTGTATCACAATGCCCTACACAAAGTTGTCCCTCAGATTGCAGCGCCAAAGGATTTACTAAGGGTGGATTCTGTACACCTATACATGGAGTTGAAATGTGTTGTTGTATAGCGGGATAAAGCAATAAAGCTATTGTATCATTGAAATTATAAAAAATAATAAAAGATGTAAGTGAAATAGTTGTTCAGTCGTTGAATGTAGAAATATCAAATGAAAAAGATGAATTGTTCTGTTTATTATTTAAAATTTGTATCAAATTATAACCGCAACTAATTCAGGAACCAATATCACTTGTTAGTAGTGGCGCTAAAAAGAGTTGAATTAGTATAGAACTTTTAAACGGAAAAATTGTCTATCACAAACTAATTTTATTGAGTGAAAATTGTGGAAAATTTTCTTCACAAATATTTCGATAAAAGTAAATTTTATTTTTTTTTTGAGAAAAATTAACATTTCGTTTCGAATATGAGATTTCAGTTAAATACTTTTGTGTCACGTAAAATTTTTAAGGCACTCCTTCATTTTAACTTCATTATTATTATATAAATAAAATATTTTAGAAATGTGTTGTTTTTAAATTTATCTTGTTTTTATAGTTATTATGTATTTAAATATCACAATAAAATATGTAAAAACATTTCTAAATATAAATTTGTACCAGTGAAAAGTTTGAATTTTTATTTATTTATACATTTAAATAAAAGAGAAAAACTAAATAAAAAAAACCCTTAAATCAAGTAAGTTTCAATGATGACTCCATCTCTGACAACCTCGTGCCAACTTTATCTCACCTTCATAAGTACAAAATGCTTACCCTTTTTTCACTATCATATTTTTTTACATTCTTGATGACGCATCGCTGAATACCATCCAAGAATGTGTTGGTTCCGGCTTAACGGGCATCATCTTTGTTAGAAAATATACAAATTGCTGGGCTTTCAATGCTTTTCTAGCTTCAAATTTTACATCAAATTCTGACAACTCGACATACCATTTTTCAAATCTTCCTGCAAGGTCCTGTTGATGGTGGATTTGCTTCAGCAGGAGATCAGTTCTTACTATTATGGTGTGAGTTACAAATTAACGTCATAGTTTTGTCGATGCAGTTATAATCATAAATTTAATTTGATGAAACAATAAATAATATACAAAATTTTAATTTTTAGTATTGACGTTATTGTATTTATTTATTATAAACATATAGAATTATATTGTTTCTAAGTTTATGTTGTTTTATACTTAATATAAATTTAATTTAAACAGTCAATTATTTATAAATTGTGAAGTTTCACCGGTTGTTTGTTTACATTAGTATACCTAAATTTAATTTTTACATCGAAATATGTATACATTAACTTTTTGGATTTATTTATAAAAATAAAAATTAAATATATCTAAATTACATAAAATATTTGTTGTCATTTGGTCTTATATGTTTTATTACTTCTGTAAGAGTAAACAATCACTTTTATTTAAACTATATAATATTTTCAAAATGAGCATTATTTTATATAGGATAGGCCATTTTGTTTGCCGCCATTAGAAAAAAAATTCCAACTTTGTCAATCTAATTGTGTTTGACTGATTGTGCTAAAATAATATAAAAATATTGCATTTATATTCAATACTAATATTACTAAAGTCGTCTTTAATAATATTTTATAAAATACAATTATCTATGATGTCTATATAATAAGAAAACATTGTTAGCCATTCATCATACAATACATAATGGCATTTCAGATATTTAAATCTTATGTTTTGGGAATTATACGCATTTCACTGGTCACGGTCTCTGGTAAGAGCAATGTTAGTTTTGTCATGTGAGGTTCATTTTCCATTAATATTTTGTGCACGAATATAAATTTTAACATTGAATTGGTCCAGGATTCAATAATAATTTGGGGAGTCCAACAGGAGAGCTTTTTATAAAAGACTGTTTAATTGGTGAACCAGGACCTCCACAAGTTTGTTGTGTATCACAATGCACTACACAAAGTTGTCCCTCAGATTGCAGCGCCAAAGGATTTACTAAGGGTGGATTCTGTACACCTATACATGGAGTTGAAATGTGTTGTTGTATAGCGGGATAAAGCAATAAAGCTATTGTATCATTGAAATTATAAAAAATAATAAAAGATGTAAGTGAAATAGTTGTTCAGTCGTTGAATGTAGAAAGATCAAATGAAAAAGATGAATTGTTCTGTTTATTATTTAAAATTTGTATCAAATTATAACCGCAACTAATTCAGGAACCAATATCACTTGTTAGTAGTGGCGCTAAAAAGAGTTGAATTAGTATAGAACTTTTAAACGGAAAAATTGTCTATCACAAACTAATTTTATTGAGTGAAAATTGTGGAAAATTTTCTTCACAAATATTTCGATAAAAGTAAATTTTATTTTTTTTTTGAGAAAAATTAACATTTCGTTTCGAATATGAGATTTCAGTTAAATACTTTTGTGTCACGTAAAATTTTTAAGGCACTCCTTCATTTTAACTTCATTATTATTATATAAATAAAATATTTTAGAAATGTGTTGTTTTTAAATTTATCTTGTTTTTATAGTTATTATGTATTTAAATATCACAATAAAATATGTAAAAACATTTCTAAATATAAATTTGTACCAGTGAAAAGTTTGAATTTTTATTTATTTATACATTTAAATAAAAGAGAAAAACTAAATAAAAAAAACCCTTAAATCAAGTAAGTTTCAATGATGACTCCATCTCTGACAACCTCGTGCCAACTTTATCTCACCTTCATAAGTACAAAATGCTTACCCTTTTTTCACTATCATATTTTTTTACATTCTTGATGACGCATCGCTGAATACCATCCAAGAATGTGTTGGTTCCGGCTTAACGGGCATCATCTTTGTTAGAAAATATACAAATTGCTGGGCTTTCAATGCTTTTCTAGCTTCAAATTTTACATCAAATTCTGACAACTCGACATACCATTTTTCAAATCTTCCTGCAAGGTCCTGTTGATGGTGGATTTGCTTCAGCAGGAGATCAGTTCTTACTATTATGGTGTGAGTTACAAATTAACGTCATAGTTTTGTCGATGCAGTTATAATCATAAATTTAATTTGATGAAACAATAAATAATATACAAAATTTTAATTTTTAGTATTGACGTTATTGTATTTATTTATTATAAACATATAGAATTATATTGTTTCTAAGTTTATGTTGTTTTATACTTAATATAAATTTAATTTAAACAGTCAATTATTTATAAATTGTGAAGTTTCACCGGTTGTTTGTTTACATTAGTATACCTAAATTTAATTTTTACATCGAAATATGTATACATTAACTTTTTGGATTTATTTATAAAAATAAAAATTAAATATATCTAAATTACATAAAATATTTGTTGTCATTTGGTCTTATATGTTTTATTACTTCTGTAAGAGTAAACAATCACTTTTATTTAAACTATATAATATTTTCAAAATGAGCATTATTTTATATAGGATAGGCCATTTTGTTTGCCGCCATTAGAAAAAAAATTCCAACTTTGTCAATCTAATTGTGTTTGACTGATTGTGCTAAAATAATATAAAAATATTGCATTTATATTCAATACTAATATTACTAAAGTCGTCTTTAATAATATTTTATAAAATACAATTATCTATGATGTCTATATAATAAGAAAACATTGTTAGCCATTCATCATACAATACATAATGGCATTTCAGATATTTAAATCTTATGTTTTGGGAATTATACGCATTTCACTGGTCACGGTCTCTGGTAAGAGCAATGTTAGTTTTGTCATGTGAGGTTCATTTTCCATTAATATTTTGTGCACGAATATAAATTTTAACATTGAATTGGTCCAGGATTCAATAATAATTTGGGGAGTCCAACAGGAGAGCTTTTTATAAAAGACTGTTTAATTGGTGAACCAGGACCTCCACAAGTTTGTTGTGTATCACAATGCCCTACACAAAGTTGTCCCTCAGATTGCAGCGCCAAAGGATTTACTAAGGGTGGATTCTGTACACCTATACATGGAGTTGAAATGTGTTGTTGTATAGCGGGATAAAGCAATAAAGCTATTGTATCATTGAAATTATAAAAAATAATAAAAGATGTAAGTGAAATAGTTGTTCAGTCGTTGAATGTAGAAAGATCAAATGAAAAAGATGAATTGTTCTGTTTATTATTTAAAATTTGTATCAAATTATAACCGCAACTAATTCAGGAACCAATATCACTTGTTAGTAGTGGCGCTAAAAAGAGTTGAATTAGTATAGAACTTTTAAACGGAAAAATTGTCTATCACAAACTAATTTTATTGAGTGAAAATTGTGGAAAATTTTCTTCACAAATATTTCGATAAAAGTAAATTTTATTTTTTTTTTGAGAAAAATTAACATTTCGTTTCGAATATGAGATTTCAGTTAAATACTTTTGTGTCACGTAAAATTTTTAAGGCACTCCTTCATTTTAACTTCATTATTATTATATAAATAAAATATTTTAGAAATGTGTTGTTTTTAAATTTATCTTGTTTTTATAGTTATTATGTATTTAAATATCACAATAAAATATGTAAAAACATTTCTAAATATAAATTTGTACCAGTGAAAAGTTTGAATTTTTATTTATTTATACATTTAAATAAAAGAGAAAAACTAAATAAAAAAAACCCTTAAATCAAGTAAGTTTCAATGATGACTCCATCTCTGACAACCTCGTGCCAACTTTATCTCACCTTCATAAGTACAAAATGCTTACCCTTTTTTCACTATCATATTTTTTTACATTCTTGATGACGCATCGCTGAATACCATCCAAGAATGTGTTGGTTCCGGCTTAACGGGCATCATCTTTGTTAGAAAATATACAAATTGCTGGGCTTTCAATGCTTTTCTAGCTTCAAATTTTACATCAAATTCTGACAACTCGACATACCATTTTTCAAATCTTCCTGCAAGGTCCTGTTGATGGTGGATTTGCTTCAGCAGGAGATCAGTTCTTATTATTATGGTGTGAGTTACAAATTAACGTCATAGTTTTGTCGATGCAGTTATAATCATAAATTTAATTTGATGAAACAATAAATAATATACAAAATTTTAATTTTTAGTATTGACGTTATTGTATTTATTTATTATAAACATATAGAATTATATTGTTTCTAAGTTTATGTTGTTTTATACTTAATATAAATTTAATTTAAACAGTCAATTATTTATAAATTGTGAAGTTTCACCGGTTGTTTGTTTACATTAGTATACCTAAATTTAATTTTTACATCGAAATATGTATACATTAACTTTTTGGATTTATTTATAAAAATAAAAATTAAATATATCTAAATTACATAAAATATTTGTTGTCATTTGGTCTTATATGTTTTATTACTTCTGTAAGAGTAAACAATCACTTTTATTTAAACTATATAATATTTTCAAAATGAGCATTATTTTATATAGGATAGGCCATTTTGTTTGCCGCCATTAGAAAAAAAATTCCAACTTTGTCAATCTAATTGTGTTTGACTGATTGTGCTAAAATAATATAAAAATATTGCATTTATATTCAATACTAATATTACTAAAGTCGTCTTTAATAATATTTTATAAAATACAATTATCTATGATGTCTATATAATAAGAAAACATTGTTAGCCATTCATCATACAATACATAATGGCATTTCAGATATTTAAATCTTATGTTTTGGGAATTATACGCATTTCACTGGTCACGGTCTCTGGTAAGAGCAATGTTAGTTTTGTCATGTGAGGTTCATTTTCCATTAATATTTTGTGCACGAATATAAATTTTAACATTGAATTGGTCCAGGATTCAATAATAATTTGGGGAGTCCAACAGGAGAGCTTTTTATAAAAGACTGTTTAATTGGTGAACCAGGACCTCCACAAGTTTGTTGTGTATCACAATGCCCTACACAAAGTTGTCCCTCAGATTGCAGCGCCAAAGGATTTACTAAGGGTGGATTCTGTACACCTATACATGGAGTTGAAATGTGTTGTTGTATAGCGGGATAAAGCAATAAAGCTATTGTATCATTGAAATTATAAAAAATAATAAAAGATGTAAGTGAAATAGTTGTTCAGTCGTTGAATGTAGAAATATCAAATGAAAAAGATGAATTGTTCTGTTTATTATTTAAAATTTGTATCAAATTATAACCGCAACTAATTCAGGAACCAATATCACTTGTTAGTAGTGGCGCTAAAAAGAGTTGAATTAGTATAGAACTTTTAAACGGAAAAATTGTCTATCACAAACTAATTTTATTGAGTGAAAATTGTGGAAAATTTTCTTCACAAATATTTCGATAAAAGTAAATTTTATTTTTTTTTTGAGAAAAATTAACATTTCGTTTCGAATATGAGATTTCAGTTAAATACTTTTGTGTCACGTAAAATTTTTAAGGCACTCCTTCATTTTAACTTCATTATTATTATATAAATAAAATATTTTAGAAATGTGTTGTTTTTAAATTTATCTTGTTTTTATAGTTATTATGTATTTAAATATCACAATAAAATATGTAAAAACATTTCTAAATATAAATTTGTACCAGTGAAAAGTTTGAATTTTTATTTATTTATACATTTAAATAAAAGAGAAAAACTAAATAAAAAAAACCCTTAAATCAAGTAAGTTTCAATGATGACTCCATCTCTGACAACCTCGTGCCAACTTTATCTCACCTTCATAAGTACAAAATGCTTACCCTTTTTTCACTATCATATTTTTTTACATTCTTGATGACGCATCGCTGAATACCATCCAAGAATGTGTTGGTTCCGGCTTAACGGGCATCATCTTTGTTAGAAAATATACAAATTGCTGGGCTTTCAATGCTTTTCTAGCTTCAAATTTTACATCAAATTCTGACAACTCGACATACCATTTTTCAAATCTTCCTGCAAGGTCCTGTTGATGGTGGATTTGCTTCAGCAGGAGATCAGTTCTTACTATTATGGTGTGAGTTACAAATTAACGTCATAGTTTTGTCGATGCAGTTATAATCATAAATTTAATTTGATGAAACAATAAATAATATACAAAATTTTAATTTTTAGTATTGACGTTATTGTATTTATTTATTATAAACATATAGAATTATATTGTTTCTAAGTTTATGTTGTTTTATACTTAATATAAATTTAATTTAAACAGTCAATTATTTATAAATTGTGAAGTTTCACCGGTTGTTTGTTTACATTAGTATACCTAAATTTAATTTTTACATCGAAATATGTATACATTAACTTTTTGGATTTATTTATAAAAATAAAAATTAAATATATCTAAATTACATAAAATATTTGTTGTCATTTGGTCTTATATGTTTTATTACTTCTGTAAGAGTAAACAATCACTTTTATTTAAACTATATAATATTTTCAAAATGAGCATTATTTTATATAGGATAGGCCATTTTGTTTGCCGCCATTAGAAAAAAAATTCCAACTTTGTCAATCTAATTGTGTTTGACTGATTGTGCTAAAATAATATAAAAATATTGCATTTATATTCAATACTAATATTACTAAAGTCGTCTTTAATAATATTTTATAAAATACAATTATCTATGATGTCTATATAATAAGAAAACATTGTTAGCCATTCATCATACAATACATAATGGCATTTCAGATATTTAAATCTTATGTTTTGGGAATTATACGCATTTCACTGGTCACGGTCTCTGGTAAGAGCAATGTTAGTTTTGTCATGTGAGGTTCATTTTCCATTAATATTTTGTGCACGAATATAAATTTTAACATTGAATTGGTCCAGGATTCAATAATAATTTGGGGAGTCCAACAGGAGAGCTTTTTATAAAAGACTGTTTAATTGGTGAACCAGGACCTCCACAAGTTTGTTGTGTATCACAATGCACTACACAAAGTTGTCCCTCAGATTGCAGCGCCAAAGGATTTACTAAGGGTGGATTCTGTACACCTATACATGGAGTTGAAATGTGTTGTTGTATAGCGGGATAAAGCAATAAAGCTATTGTATCATTGAAATTATAAAAAATAATAAAAGATGTAAGTGAAATAGTTGTTCAGTCGTTGAATGTAGAAAGATCAAATGAAAAAGATGAATTGTTCTGTTTATTATTTAAAATTTGTATCAAATTATAACCGCAACTAATTCAGGAACCAATATCACTTGTTAGTAGTGGCGCTAAAAAGAGTTGAATTAGTATAGAACTTTTAAACGGAAAAATTGTCTATCACAAACTAATTTTATTGAGTGAAAATTGTGGAAAATTTTCTTCACAAATATTTCGATAAAAGTAAATTTTATTTTTTTTTTGAGAAAAATTAACATTTCGTTTCGAATATGAGATTTCAGTTAAATACTTTTGTGTCACGTAAAATTTTTAAGGCACTCCTTCATTTTAACTTCATTATTATTATATAAATAAAATATTTTAGAAATGTGTTGTTTTTAAATTTATCTTGTTTTTATAGTTATTATGTATTTAAATATCACAATAAAATATGTAAAAACATTTCTAAATATAAATTTGTACCAGTGAAAAGTTTGAATTTTTATTTATTTATACATTTAAATAAAAGAGAAAAACTAAATAAAAAAAACCCTTAAATCAAGTAAGTTTCAATGATGACTCCATCTCTGACAACCTCGTGCCAACTTTATCTCACCTTCATAAGTACAAAATGCTTACCCTTTTTTCACTATCATATTTTTTTACATTCTTGATGACGCATCGCTGAATACCATCCAAGAATGTGTTGGTTCCGGCTTAACGGGCATCATCTTTGTTAGAAAATATACAAATTGCTGGGCTTTCAATGCTTTTCTAGCTTCAAATTTTACATCAAATTCTGACAACTCGACATACCATTTTTCAAATCTTCCTGCAAGGTCCTGTTGATGGTGGATTTGCTTCAGCAGGAGATCAGTTCTTACTATTATGGTGTGAGTTACAAATTAACGTCATAGTTTTGTCGATGCAGTTATAATCATAAATTTAATTTGATGAAACAATAAATAATATACAAAATTTTAATTTTTAGTATTGACGTTATTGTATTTATTTATTATAAACATATAGAATTATATTGTTTCTAAGTTTATGTTGTTTTATACTTAATATAAATTTAATTTAAACAGTCAATTATTTATAAATTGTGAAGTTTCACCGGTTGTTTGTTTACATTAGTATACCTAAATTTAATTTTTACATCGAAATATGTATACATTAACTTTTTGGATTTATTTATAAAAATAAAAATTAAATATATCTAAATTACATAAAATATTTGTTGTCATTTGGTCTTATATGTTTTATTACTTCTGTAAGAGTAAACAACCACTTTTATTTAAAATATATAATATTTTCAAAATGAGCATTATTTTATATAGGATAGGCCATTTTGTTGGCCGCCATTAGAAAAAAAATTCCAACTTTGTCAATCTAATTGTGTTTGACTGATTGTGCTAAAATAATATAAAAATATTGCATTTATATTCAATACTAATATTACTAAAGTCGTCTTTAATAATATTTTATAAAATACAATTATCTATGATGTCTATATAATAAGAAAACATTGTTAGCCATTCATCATACAATACATAATGGCATTTCAGATATTTAAATCTTATGTTTTGGGAATTATACGCATTTCACTGGTCACGGTCTCTGGTAAGAGCAATGTTAGTTTTGTCATGTTAGGTTCATTTTCCATTAATATTTTGTGCACGAATATAAATTTTAACATTGAATTGGTCCAGGATTCAATAATAATTTGGGGAGTCCAACAGGAGAGCTTTTTATAAAAGACTGTTTAATTGGTGAACCAGGACCTCCACAAGTTTGTTGTGTATCACAATGCCCTACACAAAGTTGTCCCTCAGATTGCAGCGCCAAAGGATTTACTAAGGGTGGATTCTGTACACCTATACATGGAGTTGAAATGTGTTGTTGTATAGCGGGATAAAGCAATAAAGCTATTGTATCATTGAAATTATAAAAAATAATAAAAGATGTAAGTGAAATAGTTGTTCAGTCGTTGAATGTAGAAAGATCAAATGAAAAAGATGAATTGTTCTGTTTATTATTTAAAATTTGTATCAAATTATAACCGCAACTAATTCAGGAACCAATATCACTTGTTAGTAGTGGCGCTAAAAAGAGTTGAATTAGTATAGAACTTTTAAACGGAAAAATTGTCTATCACAAACTAATTTTATTGAGTGAAAATTGTGGAAAATTTTCTTCACAAATATTTCGATAAAAGTAAATTTTATTTTTTTTTTGAGAAAAATTAACATTTCGTTTTGAATATGAGATTTATGTTAAATACTTTTGTGTCACGTAAAATTTTAAGGCACTCCTTCATTTTAACTTCATTATTATTATATAAATAAAATATTTTAGAAATGTGTTGTTTTTAAATTTATCTTGTTTTTATAGTTATTATGTATTTAAATATCACAATAAAATATGTAAAAACATTTCTAAATATAAATTTGTACCAGTGAAAAGTTTGAATTTTTATTTATTTATACATTTAAATAAAAGAGAAAAACTAAATAAAAAAAACCCTTAAATCAAGTAAGTTTCAATGATGACTCCATCTCTGACAACCTCGTGCCAACTTTATCTCACCTTCATAAGTACAAAATGCTTACCCTTTTTTCACTATCATATTTTTTTACATTCTTGATGACGCATCGCTGAATACCATCCAAGAATGTGTTGGTTCCGGCTTAACGGGCATCATCTTTGTTAGAAAATATACAAATTGCTGGGCTTTCAATGCTTTTCTAGCTTCAAATTTTACATCAAATTCTGACAACTCGACATACCATTTTTCAAATCTTCCTGCAAGGTCCTGTTGATGGTGGATTTGCTTCAGCAGGAGATCAGTTCTTACTATTATGGTGTGAGTTACAAATTAACGTCATAGTTTTGTCGATGCAGTTATAATCATAAATTTAATTTGATGAAACAATAAATAATATACAAAATTTTAATTTTTAGTATTGACGTTATTGTATTTATTTATTATAAACATATAGAATTATATTGTTTCTAAGTTTATGTTGTTTTATACTTAATATAAATTTAATTTAAACAGTCAATTATTTATAAATTGTGAAGTTTCACCGGTTGTTTGTTTACATTAGTATACCTAAATTTAATTTTTACATCGAAATATGTATACATTAACTTTTTGGATTTATTTATAAAAATAAAAATTAAATATATCTAAATTACATAAAATATTTGTTGTCATTTGGTCTTATATGTTTTATTACTTCTGTAAGAGTAAACAATCACTTTTATTTAAACTATATAATATTTTCAAAATGAGCATTATTTTATATAGGATAGGCCATTTTGTTTGCCGCCATTAGAAAAAAAATTCCAACTTTGTCAATCTAATTGTGTTTGACTGATTGTGCTAAAATAATATAAAAATATTGCATTTATATTCAATACTAATATTACTAAAGTCGTCTTTAATAATATTTTATAAAATACAATTATCTATGATGTCTATATAATAAGAAAACATTGTTAGCCATTCATCATACAATACATAATGGCATTTCAGATATTTAAATCTTATGTTTTGGGAATTATACGCATTTCACTGGTCACGGTCTCTGGTAAGAGCAATGTTAGTTTTGTCATGTGAGGTTCATTTTCCATTAATATTTTGTGCACGAATATAAATTTTAACATTGAATTGGTCCAGGATTCAATAATAATTTGGGGAGTCCAACAGGAGAGCTTTTTATAAAAGACTGTTTAATTGGTGAACCAGGACCTCCACAAGTTTGTTGTGTATCACAATGCCCTACACAAAGTTGTCCCTCAGATTGCAGCGCCAAAGGATTTACTAAGGGTGGATTCTGTACACCTATACATGGAGTTGAAATGTGTTGTTGTATAGCGGGATAAAGCAATAAAGCTATTGTATCATTGAAATTATAAAAAATAATAAAAGATGTAAGTGAAATAGTTGTTCAGTCGTTGAATGTAGAAAGATCAAATGAAAAAGATGAATTGTTCTGTTTATTATTTAAAATTTGTATCAAATTATAACCGCAACTAATTCAGGAACCAATATCACTTGTTAGTAGTGGCGCTAAAAAGAGTTGAATTAGTATAGAACTTTTAAACGGAAAAATTGTCTATCACAAACTAATTTTATTGAGTGAAAATTGTGGAAAATTTTCTTCACAAATATTTCGATAAAAGTAAATTTTATTTTTTTTTTGAGAAAAATTAACATTTCGTTTCGAATATGAGATTTCAGTTAAATACTTTTGTGTCACGTAAAATTTTTAAGGCACTCCTTCATTTTAACTTCATTATTATTATATAAATAAAATATTTTAGAAATGTGTTGTTTTTAAATTTATCTTGTTTTTATAGTTATTATGTATTTAAATATCACAATAAAATATGTAAAAACATTTCTCAATATAAATTTGTACCAGTGAAAAGTTTGAATTTTTATTTATTTATACATTTAAATAAAAGAGAAAAACTAAATAAAAAAAACCCTTAAATCAAGTAAGTTTCAATGATGACTCCATCTCTGACAACCTCGTGCCAACTTTATCTCACCTTCATAAGTACAAAATGCTTACCCTTTTTTCACTATCATATTTTTTTACATTCTTGATGACGCATCGCTGAATACCATCCAAGAATGTGTTGGTTCCGGCTTAACGGGCATCATCTTTGTTAGAAAATATACAAATTGCTGGGCTTTCAATGCTTTTCTAGCTTCAAATTTTACATCAAATTCTGACAACTCGACATACCATTTTTCAAATCTTCCTGCAAGGTCCTGTTGATGGTGGATTTGCTTCAGCAGGAGATCAGTTCTTACTATTATGGTGTGAGTTACAAATTAACGTCATAGTTTTGTCGATGCAGTTATAATCATAAATTTAATTTGATGAAACAATAAATAATATACAAAATTTTAATTTTTAGTATTGACGTTATTGTATTTATTTATTATAAACATATAGAATTATATTGTTTCTAAGTTTATGTTGTTTTATACTTAATATAAATTTAATTTAAACAGTCAATTATTTATAAATTGTGAAGTTTCACCGGTTGTTTGTTTACATTAGTATACCTAAATTTAATTTTTACATCCAAATATGTATACATTAACTTTTTGGATTTATTTATAAAAATAAAAATTAAATATATCTAAATTACATAAAATATTTGTTTCATTTGGTCTTATATGTTTTATTACTTCTGTAAGAGTAAACAATCACTTTTATTTAAATTATATAATATTTTCAAAATGAGCATTATTTTATATAGGATAGGCCATTTTGTTTGCCGCCATTACAAAAAAAATTCCAACTTTGTCAATCTAATTGTGTTTGACTGATTGTGCTAAAATAATATAAAAATATTGCATTTATATTCAATACTAATATTACTAAAGTCGTCTTTAATAATATTTTATAAAATACAATTATCTATGATGTCTATATAATAAGAAAACATTGTTAGCCATTCATCATACAATACGTAATGGCATTTCAGATATTTAAATCTTATGTTTTGGGAATTATACGCATTTAACTGGTCACGGTCTCTGGTAAGAGCAATGTTAGTTTTGTCATGTGAGGTTCATTTTCCATTAATATTTTGTGCACGAATATAAATTTTAACATTGAATTGGTCCAGGATTCAATAATAATTTGGGGAGTCCAACAGGAGAGATTTTTATAAAAGACTGTTTAATTGGTGAACCAGGACCTCCACAAGTTTGTTGTGTATCACAATGCCCTACACAAAGTTGTCCCTCAGATTGCAGCGCCAAAGGATTTACTAAGGGTGGATTCTGTACACCTATACATGGAGTTGAAATGTGTTGTTGTATAGCGGGATAAAGCAATAAAGCTATTGTATCATTGAAATTATAAAAAATAATAAAAGATGTAAGTGAAATAGTTGTTCAGTCGTTGAATGTAGAAAGATCAAATGAAAAAGATGAATTGTTCTGTTTATTATTTAAAATTTGTATCAAATTATAACCGCAACTAATTCAGGAACCAATATCACTTGTTAGTAGTAGCGCTAAAAAGAGTTGAATTAGTATAGAACTTTTAAACGGAAAAATTGTCTATCACAAACTAATTTTATTGAGTGAAAATTGTGGAAAATTTTCTTCACAAATATTTCGAAAAAAGTAAATTTTTTTTTTTTTTTTGAGAAAAATTAACATTTCGTTTCGAATATGAGATTTCAGTTAAATACTTTTGTGTCACGTAAAATTTTTAAGGCACTCCTTCATTTTAACTTCATTATTATTATATAAATAAAATATTTTAGAAATGTGTTGTTTTTAAATTTATCTTGTTTTTATAGTTATTATGTATTTAAATATCACAATAAAATATGTAAAAACATTTCTAAATATAAATTTGTACCAGTGAAAAGTTTGAATTTTTATTTATTTATACATTTAAATAAAAGAGAAAAACTAAATAAAAAAAACCCTTAAATCAAGTAAGTTTCAATGATGACTCCATCTCTGACAACCTCGTGCCAACTTTATCTCACCTTCATAAGTACAAAATGCTTACCCTTTTTTCACTATCATATTTTTTTACATTCTTGATGACGCATCGCTGAATACCATCCAAGAATGTGTTGGTTCCGGCTTAACGGGCATCATCTTTGTTAGAAAATATACAAATTGCTGGGCTTTCAATGCTTTTCTAACTTCAAATTTTACATCAAATTCTGACAACTCGACATACCATTTTTTAAATCTTCCTGCAAGGTCCTGTTGATGGTGGATTTGCTTCAGCAGGAGATCAGTTCTTACTATTATGGTGTGAGTTACAAATTAACATCATAGTTTTGTCGATGCAGTTATAATCATAAATTTAATTTGATGAAACAATAAATAATATACAAAATTTTAATTTTTAGTATTGACGTTATTGTATTTATTTATTATAAACATATAGAATTATATTGTTTCTAAGTTTATGTTGTTTTATACTTAATATAAATTTAATTTAAACAGTCAATTATTTATAAATTGTGAAGTTTCACCGGTTGTTTGTTTACATTAGTATACCTAAATTTAATTTTTACATCCAAATATGTATACATTAACTTTTTGGATTTATTTATAAAAATAAAAATTAAATATATCTAAATTACATAAAATATTTGTTGTCATTTGGTCTTATATGTTTTATTAATTCTGTAAGAGTAAACAATCACTTTTATTTAAAATATATAATATTTTCAAAATGAGCATTATTTTATATAGGATAGGCCATTTTGTTTGCCGCCATTACAAAAAAAATTCCAACTTTGTCAATCTAATTGTGTTTGACTGATTGTGCTAAAATAATATAAAAATATTGCATTTATATTCAATACTAATATTACTAAAGTCGTCTTTAATAATATTTTATAAAATACAATTATCTATGATGTCTATATAATAAGAAAACATTGTTAGCCATTCATCATACAATACGTAATGGCATTTCAGATATTTAAATCTTATGTTTTGGGAATTATACGCATTTCACTGGTCACGGTCTCTGGTAAGAGCAATGTTAGTTTTGTCATGTGAGGTTCATTTTCCATTAATATTTTGTGCACGAATATAAATTTTAACATTGAATTGGTCCAGGATTCAATAATAATTTGGGGAGTCCAACAGGAGAGATTTTTATAAAAGACTGTTTAATTGGTGAACCAGGACCTCCACAAGTTTGTTGTGTATCACAATGCCCTACACAAAGTTGTCCCTCAGATTGCAGCGCCAAAGGATTTACTAAGGGTGGATTCTGTACACCTATACATGGAGTTGAAATGTGTTGTTGTATAGCGGGATAAAGCAATAAAGCTATTGTATCATTGAAATTATAAAAAATAATAAAAGATGTAAGTGAAATAGTTGTTCAGTCGTTGAATGTAGAAAGATCAAATGAAAAATATGAATTGTTCTGTTTATTATTTAAAATTTGTATCAAATTATAACCGCAACTAATTCAGGAACCAATATCACTTGTTAGTAGTAGCGCTAAAAAGAGTTGAATTAGTATAGAACTTTTAAACGGAAAAATTGTCTATCACAAACTAATTTTATTGAGTGAAAATTGTGGAAAATTTTCTTCACAAATATTTCGAAAAAAGTAAATTTTTTTTTTTTTTTGAGAAAAATTAACATTTCGTTTCGAATATGAGATTTCAGTTAAATACTTTTGTGTCACGTAAAATTTTTAAGGCACTCCTTCATTTTAACTTCATTATTATTATATAAATAAAATATTTTAGAAATGTGTTGTTTTTAAATTTATCTTGTTTTTATAGTTATTATGTATTTAAATATCACAATAAAATATGTAAAAACATTTCTAAATATAAATTTGTACCAGTGAAAAGTTTGAATTTTTATTTATTTATACATTTAAATAAAAGAGAAAAACTAAATAAAAAAAACCCTTAAATCAAGTAAGTTTCAATGATGACTCCATCTCTGACAACCTCGTGCCAACTTTATCTCACCTTCATAAGTACAAAATGCTTACCCTTTTTTCACTATCATATTTTTTTACATTCTTGATGACGCATCGCTGAATACCATCCAAGAATGTGTTGGTTCCGGCTTAACGGGCATCATCTTTGTTAGAAAATATACAAATTGCTGGGCTTTCAATGCTTTTCTAACTTCAAATTTTACATCAAATTCTGACAACTCGACATACCATTTTTTAAATCTTCCTGCAAGGTCCTGTTGATGGTGGATTTGCTTCAGCAGGAGATCAGTTCTTACTATTATGGTGTGAGTTACAAATTAACATCATAGTTTTGTCGATGCAGTTATAATCATAAATTTAATTTGATGAAACAATAAATAATATACAAAATTTTAATTTTTAGTATTGACGTTATTGTATTTATTTATTATAAACATATAGAATTATATTGTTTCTAAGTTTATGTTGTTTTATACTTAATATAAATTTAATTTAAACAGTCAATTATTTATAAATTGTGAAGTTTCACCGGTTGTTTGTTTACATTAGTATACCTAAATTTAATTTTTACATCCAAATATGTATACATTAACTTTTTGGATTTATTTATAAAAATAAAAATTAAATATATCTAAATTACATAAAATATTTGTTGTCATTTGGTCTTATATGTTTTATTACTTCTGTAAGAGTAAACAATCACTTTTATTTAAAATATATAATATTTTCAAAATGAGCATTATTTTATATAGGATAGGCCATTTTGTTTGCCGCCATTACAAAAAAAATTCCAACTTTGTCAATCTAATTGTGTTTGACTGATTGTGCTAAAATAATATAAAAATATTGCATTTATATTCAATACTAATATTACTAAAGTCGTCTTTAATAATATTTTAGAAAATACAATTATCTATGATGTCTATATAATAAGAACACATTGTTAGCCATTCATCATACAATACATAATGGCATTTCAGATATTTCAATCTTATGTTTTGGGAATTATATGCATTTCACTGGTCACGGTCTCTGGTAAGAGCAATGTTAGTTTTGTCATGTGAGGTTCATTTTCCATTAATATTTTGTGCACGAATATAAATTTTAACATTGAATTGGTCCAGGATTCAATAATAATTTGGGGAGTCCAACAGGAGAGCTTTTTATAAAAGACTGTTTAATTGGTGAACCAGGACCTCCACAAGTTTGTTGTGTATCACAATGCCCTACACAAAGTTGTCCCTCAGATTGCAGCGCCAAAGGATTTACTAAGGGTGGATTCTGTACACCTATACATGGAGTTGAAATGTGTTGTTGTATAGCGGGATAAAGCAATAAAGCTATTGTATCATTGAAATTATAAAAAATAATAAAAGATGTAAGTGAAATAGTTGTTCAGTCGTTGAATGTAGAAAGATCAAATGAAAAAGATGAATTGTTCTGTTTATTATTTAAAATTTGTATCAAATTATAACCGCAACTAATTCAGGAACCAATATCACTTGTTAGTAGTGGCGCTAAAAAGAGTTGAATTAGTATAGAACTTTTAAACGGAAAAATTGTCTATCACAAACTAATTTTATTGAGTGAAAATTGTGGAAAATTTTCTTCACAAATATTTCGAAAAAAGTAAATTTTTTTTTTTTTTTTTGAGAAAAATAAACATTTCGTTTCGAATATGAGATTTCAGTTAAATACTTTTGTGTCACGTAAAATTTTTAAGGCACTCCTTCATTTTAACTTCATTATTATTATATAAATAAAATATTTTAGAAATGTGTTGTTTTTAAATTTATCTTGTTTTTATAGTTATTATGTATTTAAATATCACAATAAAATATGTAAAAACATTTCTAAATATAAATTTGTACCAGTGAAAAGTTTGAATTTTTATTTATTTATACATTTAAATAAAAGAGAAAAACTAAATAAAAAAAACCCTTAAATCAAGTAAGTTTCAATGATGACTCCTTCTCTGACAACCTCGTGCCAACTTTATCTCACCTTCATAAGTACAAAATGCTTACCCTTTTTTCACTATCATATTTTTTTACATTCTTGATGACGCATCGCTGAATACCATCCAAGAATGTGTTGGTTCCGGCTTAACGGGCATCATCTTTGTTAGAAAATATACAAATTGCTGGGCTTTCAATGCTTTTCTAACTTCAAATTTTACATCAAATTCTGACAACTCGACATACCATTTTTAAAATCTTCCTGCAAGGTCCTGTTGATGGTGGATTTGCTTCAGCAGGAGATCAGTTCTTACTATTATGGTGTGAGTTACAAATTAACATCATAGTTTTGTCGATGCAGTTATAATCATAAATTTAATTTGATGAAACAATAAATAATATACAAAATTTTAATTTTTAGTATTGACGTTATTGTATTTATTTATTATAAACATATAGAATTATATTGTTTCTAAGTTTATGTTGTTTTATACTTAATATAAATTTAATTTAAACAGTCAATTATTTATAAATTGTGAAGTTTCACCGGTTGTTTGTTTACATTAGTATACCTAAATTTAATTTTTACATCCAAATATGTATACATTAACTTTTTGGATTTATTTATAAAAATAAAAGTTAAATATATCTAAATTACATAAAATATTTGTTGTCATTTGGTCTTATATGTTTTATTACTTCTGTAAGAGTAAACAATCACTTTTATTTAAAATATATAATATTTTCAAAATGAGCATTATTTTATATAGGATAGGCCATTTTGTTTGCCGCCATTACAAAAAAAATTCCAACTTTGTCAATCTAATTGTGTTTGACTGATTGTGCTAAAATAATATAAAAATATTGCATTTATATTCAATACTAATATTACTAAAGTCGTCTTTAATAATATTTTATAAAATACAATTATCTATGATGTCTATATAATAAGAAAACATTGTTAGCCATTCATCATACAATACGTAATGGCATTTCAGATATTTAAATCTTATGTTTTGGGAATTATACGCATTTCACTGGTCACGGTCTCTGGTAAGAGCAATGTTAGTTTTGTCATGTGAGGTTCATTTTCCATTAATATTTTGTGCACGAATATAAATTTTAACATTGAATTGGTCCAGGATTCAATAATAATTTGGGGAGTCCAACAGGAGAGCTTTTTATAAAAGACTGTTTAATTGGTGAACCAGGACCTCCACAAGTTTGTTGTGTATCACAATGCCCTACACAAAGTTGTCCCTCAGATTGCAGCGCCAAAGGATTTACTAAGGGTGGATTCTGTACACCTATACATGGAGTTGAAATGTGTTGTTGTATAGCGGGATAAAGCAATAAAGCTATTGTATCATTGAAATTATAAAAAATAATAAAAGATGTACGTGAAATAGTTGTTCAGTCGTCGAATGTAGAAAGATCAAATGAAACAGATGAATTGTTCTGTTTATTATTTAAAATTTGTATCAAATTATAACCGCAACTAATTCAAGAACCAATATCACTTGTTAGTAGTGGCGCTAAAAAGAGTTGAATTAGTATAGAACTTTTAAACGGAAAAATTGTCTATCACAAACTAATTTTATTGAGTGAAAATTGTGGAAAATTTTCTTCACAAATATTTCGATAAAAGTAAATTATTTTTTTTTTGAGAAAAATTAACATTTCGTTTCGAATATGAGATTTCAGTTAAATACTTTTGTGTCACGTAAAAATTTTAAGGCACTCCTTCATTTTAACTTCATTATTGTTATATAAATAAAATATTTTAGAAATGTGTTGTTTTTAAATTTATCTTGTTTTTATAGTTATTATGTATTTAAATATCACAATAAAATATGTAAAAATATTTATTAATATAAATTTGTACCAGTGAAAAGTTTGAATTTTTATTTATTTATACATTTAAATAAAAGAGAAAAACTAAAAAAAAAAAACCCTTAAATCAAGTAAGTTTCAATGATGACTCCATCTCTGACAACCTCGTGCCAACTTTATCTCACCTTCATAAGTACAAAAAGCTTACCCTTTTTTCACTATCATATTTTTTTACATTCTTGATGACGCATCGCTGAATACCATCCAAGAATTTGTTGGTTCCGGCTTAACGGGCATCATCTTTGTTATAAAATATACAAATTGCTGGGCTTTCAATACTTTTCTAGCTTCAAATTTTACATCAAATTCTAACAACTCGACATACCATTTTTTAAATCTTCCTGCAAGGTCCTGTTGATGGTGGATTTGCTTCAGCAGGAGATCAGTTCTTACTATTATGGTGTGAGTTACAAATTAACGTCATAGTTTTGTCGATGCAGTTATAATCATAAATTTAATTTGATGAAACAATAAATAATATACAAAATTTTAATTTTTAGTATTGACGTTATTGTATTTATTTATTATAAACATATAGAATTATATTGTTTCTAAATTTATGTTGTTTTATACTTAATATAAATTTAATTTAAACAGTCAATTATTTATAAATTGTGAAGTTTCACCGGTTGTTTGTTTACATTAGTATACCTAAATTTAATTTTTACGTCCAAATATGTATACATTAACTTTTTGGATTTATTTATAAAAATAAAAATTAAATATATCTAAATTACAGAAAATATTTGTTGTCGTTTGGTCTTATATGTTTTATTACTTCTGTAAGAATAAAGAATCACTTTAATTTAAAATATTTAATATTTTCAAAATGAGCATTATTTTATATAGGATAGGCCATTTTGTTTGCCGCCATTACAAAAACAATTCCAACTTTGTCAATCTAATTGTGTTTGACTGATTGTGCTAAAATAATATAAAAATATTGCATTTATATTCAATACTAATATTACTAAAGTCGTCTTTAATAATATTTTATAAAATACAATTATCTATGATGTCTATATAATAAGAACACATTGTTAGCCATTCATTATACAATACATAATGGCATTTCAGATATTTCAATCTTATGTTTTGGGAATTATATGCATTTCACTGGTCACGGTCTCAGGTAAGAGCAATGTTAGTTTTGTCATGTGAGGTTCATTTACCATTAATATTTTGTGCACGAATATAAATTTTAACATTGAATTGGTCCAGGATTCAATAATAATTTGGGGAGTCCAACAGGAGAGCTTTTTATAAAAGACTGTTTAATTGGTGAACTAGGACCTCCACAAGTTTGTTGTGTATCACAATGCCCTACACAAAGTTGTCCCTCAGATTGCAGCGCCAAAGGATTTACTAATGGTGGATTCTGTACACCTATACATGGAGTTGAAATGTGTTGTTGTATAGCGGGATAAAGCAATAAAGCTATTGTATCATTGAAATTATAAAAAATAATAAAAGATATACGTGAAATAGTTGTTCAATCGTTGAATGTAGAAAGATCAAATGAAAAAGATGAATTGTTCTGTTTATTATTTAAAATTTGTATCAAATTATAACCGCAACTAATTCAGGAACCATTATCACTTGTTAGTAGTGGCGCTAAAAAAAGTTGAATTAGTATAGAACTTTTAAACGGAAAAATTGTCTATCACAAACTAATTTTATTGAGTGGAAATTGTGGAAAATTTTCTTCACAAATATTTCGATAAAAGTAAATTATTATTTTTTTTTAGAAAAATTAACATTTCGTTTCGAATATGAGATTTCAGTTAAACACTTTTGTGTCACGTAAAAATTTTAAGGCACTCCTTCATTTTAACTTCATTATTGTTATATAAATAAAATATTTTAGAAATGTGTTGTTTTTAAATTTATCTTGTTTTTATAGTTATTATGAATTTAAATATTACAATAAAATATGTAAAAATATTTACTAATATAAATTTGTACCAGTGAAAAGTTTGAATTTTTATTTATTTATACATTTAAATAAAAGAGAAAAACTATAAAAAAAACCATTAAATCAAGTAAGTTTCAATGATGACTCCATCTCTGACAACCTCGTGCAAACTTTATCTCACCTTCATAAGTACAAAATGCTTACCTTTTTTCACTGTCATATTTTTTTACATTCTTGATGACGCATCGATGAATACCATCCAAGAATGTGTTGGTTCCGGCTTAACGGGCATCATCTTTGTTAGAAAATATACAAATTGCTGGGCTTTCAATGCTTTTCTAGCTTCAAATTTTACATCAAATTCTGACAACTCGACATACCATTTTTTAAATCTTCCTGCAAGGTCCTGTTGATGGTGGATTTGCTTCAGCAGGAGATCAGTTCTTACTATTATGGTGTGAGTTACAAATTAACGTCATAGTTTTGTCGATGCAGTTATAATCATAAATTTAATTTGATGAAACAATAAATAATATACAAAAATATTAATTTTTAGTATTGACGTTATTGTACTTATTTATTATAAACATATAGAATTATATTGTTTCTAAATTTATGTTGTTTTATACTTAATATAAATTTAATTTAAACAGTCAATTATTTATAAATTGTGAAGTTTCACCGGTTGTTTATTTACATTAGTATACCTAAATTTAATTTTTACATCCAAATATGTATACATTAACTTTTTGGATTTATTTATAAAAATAAAAATTAAATATATCTAAATTACAGAAAATATTTGTTGTCATTTGGTCTTATATGTTTTATTACTTCTGTAAGTATAAAGAATCACTTTAATTTAAAATATATAATATTTTCAATATGAGCATTATTTTATATAGGATAGGCCATTTTGTTTGCCGCCATTACAAAAAAAATTCCAACTTTGTCAATCTAATTGTGTTTGACTGATTGTGATAAAATAATATAAAAATATTGCATTTATATTCAACACTAATATTACTAAAGTCGTCTTTAATAATATTTTATAAAATACAATTATCTATGATGTCTATATAATAAGAACACATTGTTAGCCATTCATCATACAATACATAATGACATTTCAGATATTTCAATCTTTTGTTTTGGGAATTATATGCATTTCACTGGTCACGGTCTCAGGTAAGAGCAATGTTAGTTTTGTCATGTGAGGTTCATTTTCCATTAATATTTTGTGCACGAATATAAATTTTAACATTGAATTGGTCCAGGATTCAATAATAATTTGGGGAGTCCAACAGGAGAGCTTTTTATAAAAGACTGTTTAATTGGTGAACCAGGACCTCCACAAGTTTGTTGTGTATCACAATGCCCTACACAAAGTTGTCCCTCAGATTGCAGCGCCAAAGGATTTACTAAGGGTGGATTCTGTACACCTATACATGGAGTTGAAATGTGTTGTTGTATAGCGGGATAAAGCAATAAAGCTATTGTATCATTGAAATTATAAAAAATAATAAAAGATGTACGTGAAATAGTTGTTCAGTCGTTGAATGTAGAAAGATCAAATGAAAAAGATGCATTGTTCTATTTATTATTTAAAATTTGTATCAAATTATAACCGCAACTAATTCAGGAACCAATATCACTTGTTAGTAGTGGCGCTAAAAAGAGTTGAATTAGTATAGAACTTTTAAACGGAAAAATTGTCTATCACAAACTAATTTTATTGAGTGAAAATTGTGGAAAATTTTCTTCACAAATATTTCGATAAAAGTAAATTATTTTTTTTTTTGAGAAAAATTAACATTTCGTTTCGAATATGAGATTTCAGTTAAATACTTTTGTGTCACGTAAAAATTTTAAGGCACTCCTTCATTTTAACTTCATTATTGTTATATAAATAAAATATTTTAGAAATGTGTTGTTTTTAAATTTATCTTGTTTTTATAGTTATTATGTATTTAAATATCACAATAAAATATGTAAAAATATTTATTAATATAAATTTGTACCAGTGAAAAGTTTGAATTTTTATTTATTTATACATTTAAATAAAAGAGAAAAACTAAAAAAAAAAAACCCTTCAATCAAGTAAGTTTCAATGATGACTCCATCTCTGACAACCTCGTGCCAACTTTATCTCACCTTCATAAGTACAAAAAGCTTACCCTTTTTTCACTATCATATTTTTTTACATTCTTGATGACGCATCGCTGAATACCATCCAAGAATTTGTTGGTTCCGGCTTAACGGGCATCATCTTTGTTATAAAATATACAAATTGCTGGGCTTTCAATACTTTTCTAGCTTCAAATTTTACATCAAATTCTAACATCTCGACATACCATTTTTTAAATCTTCCTGCAAGGTCCTGTTGATGGTGGATTTGCTTCAGCAGGAGATCAGTTCTTACTATTATGGTGTGAGTTACAAATTAACGTCATAGTTTTGTCGATGCAGTTATAATCATAAATTTAATTTGATGAAGCAATAAATAATATACAAAATTTTAATTTTTAGTATTGACGTTATTGTATTTATTTATTATAAACATATAGAATTATATTGCTTCTAAATTTATGTTGTTTTATACTTAATATAAATTTAATTTAAACAGTCAATTATTTATAAATTGTGAAGTTTCACCAGTTGTTTGTTTACATTAGTATACCTAAATTTAATTTTTACATCCAAATATGTATACATTAACTTTTTGGATTTATTTATAAAAATAAAAATTAAATATATCTAAATTACAGAAAATATTTGTTGTCATTTGGTCTTATATGTTTTATTACTTCTGTAAGAATAAAGAATCACTTTAATTTAAAATATATTATATTTTCAAAATGAGCATTATTTTATATAGGATAGGCCATTTTGTTTGCCGCCATTACAAAAACAATTCCAACTTTGTCAATCTAATTGTGTTTGACTGATTGTGCTAAAATAATATAAAAATATTGCATTTATATTCAATACTAATATTACTAAAGTCGTCTTTAATAATATTTTATAAAATACAATTATCTATGATGTCTATATAATAAGAACACATTGTTAGCCATTCATTATACAATACATAATGGCATTTCAGATATTTCAATCTTATGTTTTGGGAATTATATGCATTTCACTGGTCACGGTCTCAGGTAAGAGCAATGTTAGTTTTGTCATGTGAGGTTCATTTACCATTAATATTTTGTGCACGAATATAAATTTTAACATTGAATTGGTCCAGGATTCAATAATAATTTGGGGAGTCCAACAGGAGAGCTTTTTATAAAAGACTGTTTAATTGGTGAACTAGGACCTCCACAAGTTTGTTGTGTATCACAATGCCCTACACAAAGTTGTCCCTCAGATTGCAGCGCCAAAGGATTTACTAATGGTGGATTCTGTACACCTATACATGGAGTTGAAATGTGTTGTTGTATAGCGGGATAAAGCAATAAAGCTATTGTATCATTGAAATTATAAAAAATAATAAAAGATATACGTGAAATAGTTGTTCAATCGTTGAATGTAGAAAGATCAAATGAAAAAGATGAATTGTTCTGTTTATTATTTAAAATTTGTATCAAATTATAACCGCAACTAATTCAGGAACCATTATCACTTGTTAGTAGTGGCGCTAAAAAAAGTTGAATTAGTATAGAACTTTTAAACGGAAAAATTGTCTATCACAAACTAATTTTATTGAGTGGAAATTGTGGAAAATTTTCTTCACAAATATTTCGATAAAAGTAAATTATTATTTTTTTTTAGAAAAATTAACATTTCGTTTCGAATATGAGATTTCAGTTAAACACTTTTGTGTCACGTAAAAATTTTAAGGCACTCCTTCATTTTAACTTCATTATTGTTATATAAATAAAATATTTTAGAAATGTGTTGTTTTTAAATTTATCTTGTTTTTATAGTTATTATGAATTTAAATATTACAATAAAATATGTAAAAATATTTACTAATATAAATTTGTACCAGTGAAAAGTTTGAATTTTTATTTATTTATACATTTAAATAAAAGAGAAAAACTATAAAAAAAACCATTAAATCAAGTAAGTTTCAATGATGACTCCATCTCTGACAACCTCGTGCAAACTTTATCTCACCTTCATAAGTACAAAATGCTTACCTTTTTTCACTGTCATATTTTTTTACATTCTTGATGACGCATCGATGAATACCATCCAAGAATGTGTTGGTTCCGGCTTAACGGGCATCATCTTTGTTAGAAAATATACAAATTGCTGGGCTTTCAATGCTTTTCTAGCTTCAAATTTTACATCAAATTCTGACAACTCGACATACCATTTTTTAAATCTTCCTGCAAGGTCCTGTTGATGGTGGATTTGCTTCAGCAGGAGATCAGTTCTTACTATTATGGTGTGAGTTACAAATTAACGTCATAGTTTTGTCGATGCAGTTATAATCATAAATTTAATTTGATGAAACAATAAATAATATACAAAAATATTAATTTTTAGTATTGACGTTATTGTACTTATTTATTATAAACATATAGAATTATATTGTTTCTAAATTTATGTTGTTTTATACTTAATATAAATTTAATTTAAACAGTCAATTATTTATAAATTGTGAAGTTTCACCGGTTGTTTATTTACATTAGTATACCTAAATTTAATTTTTACATCCAAATATGTATACATTAACTTTTTGGATTTATTTATAAAAATAAAAATTAAATATATCTAAATTACAGAAAATATTTGTTGTCATTTGGTCTTATATGTTTTATTACTTCTGTAAGTATAAAGAATCACTTTAATTTAAAATATATAATATTTTCAATATGAGCATTATTTTATATAGGATAGGCCATTTTGTTTGCCGCCATTACAAAAAAAATTCCAACTTTGTCAATCTAATTGTGTTTGACTGATTGTGATAAAATAATATAAAAATATTGCATTTATATTCAACACTAATATTACTAAAGTCGTCTTTAATAATATTTTATAAAATACAATTATCTATGATGTCTATATAATAAGAACACATTGTTAGCCATTCATCATACAATACATAATGACATTTCAGATATTTCAATCTTTTGTTTTGGGAATTATATGCATTTCACTGGTCACGGTCTCAGGTAAGAGCAATGTTAGTTTTGTCATGTGAGGTTCATTTTCCATTAATATTTTGTGCACGAATATAAATTTTAACATTGAATTGGTCCAGGATTCAATAATAATTTGGGGAGTCCAACAGGAGAGCTTTTTATAAAAGACTGTTTAATTGGTGAACCAGGACCTCCACAAGTTTGTTGTGTATCACAATGCCCTACACAAAGTTGTCCCTCAGATTGCAGCGCCAAAGGATTTACTAAGGGTGGATTCTGTACACCTATACATGGAGTTGAAATGTGTTGTTGTATAGCGGGATAAAGCAATAAAGCTATTGTATCATTGAAATTATAAAAAATAATAAAAGATGTACGTGAAATAGTTGTTCAGTCGTTGAATGTAGAAAGATCAAATGAAAAAGATGCATTGTTCTATTTATTATTTAAAATTTGTATCAAATTATAACCGCAACTAATTCAGGAACCAATATCACTTGTTAGTATTGGCGCTAAAAAGAGTTGAATTAGTATAGAACTTTTAAACGGAAAAATTGTCTATCACAAACTAATTTTATTGAGTGAAAATTGTGGAAAATTTTCTTCACAAATATTTCGATAAAAGTAAATTATTTTTTTTTTTGAGAAAAATTAACATTTCGTTTCGAATATGAGATTTCAGTTAAATACTTTTGTGTCACGTAAAAATTTTAAGGCACTCCTTCATTTTAACTTCATTATTGTTATATAAATAAAATATTTTAGAAATGTGTTGTTTTTAAATTTATCTTGTTTTTATAGTTATTATGTATTTAAATATCACAATAAAATATGTAAAAATATTTATTAATATAAATTTGTACCAGTGAAAAGTTTGAATTTTTATTTATTTATACATTTAAATAAAAGAGAAAAACTAAAAAAAAAAAACCCTTCAATCAAGTAAGTTTCAATGATGACTCCATCTCTGACAACCTCGTGCCAACTTTATCTCACCTTCATAAGTACAAAAAGCTTACCCTTTTTTCACTATCATATTTTTTTACATTCTTGATGACGCATCGCTGAATACCATCCAAGAATTTGTTGGTTCCGGCTTAACGGGCATCATCTTTGTTATAAAATATACAAATTGCTGGGCTTTCAATACTTTTCTAGCTTCAAATTTTACATCAAATTCTAACATCTCGACATACCATTTTTTAAATCTTCCTGCAAGGTCCTGTTGATGGTGGATTTGCTTCAGCAGGAGATCAGTTCTTACTATTATGGTGTGAGTTACAAATTAACGTCATAGTTTTGTCGATGCAGTTATAATCATAAATTTAATTTGATGAAGCAATAAATAATATACAAAATTTTAATTTTTAGTATTGACGTTATTGTATTTATTTATTATAAACATATAGAATTATATTGCTTCTAAATTTATGTTGTTTTATACTTAATATAAATTTAATTTAAACAGTCAATTATTTATAAATTGTGAAGTTTCACCAGTTGTTTGTTTACATTAGTATACCTAAATTTAATTTTTACATCCAAATATGTATACATTAACTTTTTGGATTTATTTATAAAAATAAAAATTAAATATATCTAAATTACAGAAAATATTTGTTGTCATTTGGTCTTATATGTTTTATTACTTCTGTAAGAATAAAGAATCACTTTAATTTAAAATATATTATATTTTCAAAATGAGCATTATTTTATATAGGATAGGCCATTTTGTTTGAAGCTATGGAAGTGTTCTATGCTGTGGAAAGTGAAAATATTATTTATGAGGTGGATTTTATTCGTTTATGAGGAATAAACGGTATTAACAGTATAGTTATGAGAAAGTTACACCTTGGTATTAAGAACGGGCGTAGTGGTAGCACCTTGGTCACAAGAGTACAAGGTGGATTCTTAATCTTGAGACAAGTGTGAAGGGACGTACCTTGTGAAGCAGTGAGTATTGTATTTTAGGAAGTAAGTGTGCGGTAAACAACGAGAAGCAAACCAAGATTTATTATGGACTAAGTGTAAATCATGGAACGATTTATACCGGGAAGGTTTTGTGAATAGTTGATTGGAATTGTCGGTTGTGGATCTTCCAATAAGTAATTTGGTGTATGTGGGATGTATAATGGATAGTGAAGGGTAAGAAATCCCTGTTAATGTGTGCAAGGTGATGGAAGGTTCTTCAAGAGGATGCATTGCCCCGATCTATTTTCAAGTATAGAGAACTTCTGTAGTTGTGAATAATCGGAATATTCAGAATCTACCTTTTGTTGAACTAAGAACTTTGTTGTTTTAATTTCTCCAAGGAATTACAAGTGAGGGGACAAGGTGGTATGCTTGATATGAGATGTCCATCGCTTTTGTGGTATCATACAAGGGTTGTGTGTTGGGTTTTGCTTATGGACGAATCGAGTAAGAGTTGTGGCTAAAACCCTAGAATGTCGTCATTCTTGACTTTCTGCTAGTGTTCTTGTATCAACAGAGAGTGAACTGTTCCGCTGAAATTGTAGGGTGACTGCGGCAGAATTTGGAATTTTGCCTTGTCACTTAGTTGGAGTGTGTCGTCGACTTTGTCGGTTTTATCTTGAGTGAATTATGGTTAGTGAATGTTACACAAGTTAAGGAGCCACGAGTTGAGAATGATATTTCAGCTTAGAAAAAATCGGATGGATGGTTTGGGTAAGGATGGCTTTGAATTATGAGAAACTGGTTTTTTGTTTCTGCAGCAGTGTTAACCGACTAACGCAAAGGAGTTAACCGATTAACCTCAGATGGTTAATCGACGAACGTATGGGTAAGTTATGGAATCTCTTGAGAACCATCATCTGTGTTTTGTTGCCTTATGTTGCTCCGATTGGAGAGTGTTGTGTGAATGGAAAACAGGACTATAAGTAAATAAAAGAGGAATTGTGTTTTGAAATTGGACTTCTGGAAGGTGTTGCGTAATTGACCATTTGTTTAGACGACGAAGAAGTTTAACTTTGGGGAAATAATCTTGTAAATTGTGTTGAGTAGGAGAAAGTCTTAAGTGTATTACTGTTAAAGAACTTCAGGGAGAGGTTGTAAGATACTCTCAAAGTGTAGATCTTGAAAAGAACTTTTCGGTAATTTAATTTATGGTGTTAGTAAGGAACGAACGGTTGGTCAAAGTTGGTAACTGTTAACTTCCGTGAGTTCATGGTTTTGGATTTAGACCCCGTGAAAGTGGTATCAGTTGTGTGCAGTTGTGTTCTAACCAGAGGAGGAATTTGTAGGTTATCTTTCCAAGTACTAGTAAGAATGGGACGTTCCGAAGTTAAGTATGTAACTTGGAATCGTTTGTGAAATGGAACGAATAAGAAGAGTTGATTCAACTAAGAAGTGTGTTATGGACTTCGAAGTGTGTGTGGATGTGGATTGTTGCACGTGAATTGGAGAGTAATATGGAAACTCACAATTGTGCTTTGGACAGGTTAAGTTGATAAGTGGTGACTCGCGTATGATTGAAGTATCGTGATGGTGTTACGTGTTATAGGTTGAGATCTCGAGTCAGCAAGGAACCTGAAGTAAGTTAGAAACCGTGAAAAGAATCGTTTTGGAAAGTAGTAATCGGAACCAGAGATTGTTAAGTTATTTTGGATGAATTATTAGTTCGAGATTTGAATGGATTTGGAGTCGTACATGTTGTGGTGGTAACAGTGTAACTCCTGCATCTTTACCGCCTAGAGAGTGTGGGACGGATGTTAAGATATTGTGTGTTGGTAAAGAAATTGTCCTACTATAGGACGTCAGTAAGTCTTGTACCGTTGATTATTAAGGATCCCAGTGGATAAGTGTGTTCTCCGTGGACTGTTAGCTACTTAATAATGAGTAAGAAACCGTGGTGTTCTACTGTTAGAATTTGGTTTGCGCAGTGGGAGATGACAGGTGAAAGAGCTTGGTCAGACTACTGGGGATTAGAATGATTGTTATTGGTAAGGATAGAAATGACATTCCTGTCTACTTGGCAACTGTCAGTGTCCAAACAATACCAGATGTTCAATGCACGGATGGAAGTAAGAAGATTTTGTTCTAAGTGTGTTGCCCTTTGGTGTGATATGAAAGAGATGAAATATCAGATTGAATGAGTATAGTGTACAACATCAGGCTAGATGGAATTGGTAATTGAGTCGTTTGACTAATGGTGAAGTGGTTCTGAATGTTGAGAGATTTATGGAAGAATAGTTGTCAGAAATTGTATGAAGTTAAGGAATCACCGAATTACCTCATGAGAATTTGATGAGTGGTTGTTACCCTAAACCAAGATAAGGTGTTATGGTTTCGTTTTGTGACTCGGTAGAGGGATGTAGAATGGTACATTCTTTCCGAAGTAAGTTGCGACTAAGTCTTTTGTATGAAACAACAGATGAATTGAGGAAACGCAAGTTGAAAGTTAACCCAATATTGGAATAAGAGTATGACTAAGGACATGAAGTCTGATAAATTGTGAAATTAAGGATTTGGTCTGTGAAGTCAAGTAGGAATCGGATTATGTCAGGAATTTTAACTAAGTAGAGATTAAGTGTGAACCTAAGACCAGGATATAATTGGTGGTTATTGCCGAATAGAGGAAATTCGGGGGCGAATTTCAATTTAAGGGGGGGAGAATGTAATACCCCATATTATTTAAATGCTCAATTGGATATCAGATGAGTATCTACGTGCTCTATCTTTGGATAATTGGATTAATGGAATCCTCTAAGTACGTTAAGTATTGACATTTGGGATCAATAGAGCAACTAATGAACTCTGAAGAGATTAATTATTTTATTAAGAGACGGATTAATAATTGATAGTTCAAGAAAGTAAATTTTGGTAACTCTAATAATTGATCAATTGGTTGAGACGACAAAATATCGATTGGAGATATTTTACCCCGTTGGATTATATTATATAATATAGTATTATTTATATATATATATATATATATATATATATATATATATATATATCTGTGTGTGTGTTAAGAAGAAGAAGAAAAAATAGTAAGAGAAGAAGAAGAAAAGAAGAAGAAAAGAAAGGAAGAGAAGAGGGAAAGAGGAAGAGGGGAAAAAGCCATGGATCGTCTACAATGTTCATCATCTTCTTCAACCTCCTCTTCGTTTATCAGGTGGGTTCTAGATAGAGACTTTAGAGTAAATTTCTGGAGGTTTTAGAGTTAGGTTAGATTTTGATAAAACGAGTAATTTCGATAAATCGATGAAATCTAACGGATAGATTGATGAAATGCATGTCTAAATATGTTCTAACATGTTGTTTTGGGTATTTGGATGCATTAATATCATGTGGGTTGAAGGTTTGGATCATTTTTGGGTCCCAAACCCATTTTGGAGAAATTCTGGTTCGTCCAGATTCGCCAGGTGTAAAGACCATATAATAATACATGCATCAAATCATATATTATACATGAGTTTCACTTTTGGTACTGAAACATAATAAGTTCCTAGTTAACACATTATATATATAAATGCCACTAAAACAAAAGAACTAAAAGTCTAAGGCATTACATATACAAGATGTTCCAAAATGATAAAAACTAAGAACTAGATCAAAACAATGATCTCAAAACATAACGCCATAGCGGAAGCCATGCCATCACAAAACCACGATCCGTAAGGAAAGTCAAATAACCTTGTCCTTACCCTTCGCCAAACCTGCAGAACCTGTGATGTAAACAACAAAAGTGGGGTGAGATACATCAAATCTCAATGAGTTCCCTATCTTAAAGTCCTCTCGGCTTTACAAGGTTCTAACAAAGTCCTAACTCATGTCCAAGGGGAAAGGGGAAAGACCATGAGTACACACACACAAGTAACCGCCACGGTGAGCCTGTAAACTCACACTAGTACCGAAGTACCTCTTGAGCCTGTAAACTCAAGGATTCACAAAGTACCGAAGTACGTTCTGAGTCCGTACACTCAAGAACTCACATATCAATAACCAATACCAAGGTATCCCCTTTTCCCGTACCCTTCTACGTCTAGAAGGCGATCCGAGTCATGGATCCTTATAGCTACTTGGCATACGATTGGATTCAGGATCACCGGTCCGTACACCGTGATCCGTCACTTCTCACGTCCCGTACACCGTCACAAGTCTCTTTACCCGTAGGCTCCAACCGTACTTAACACGGGACTCAAACCTGCCAAGTAGTTGTGTATAACGTTCAGAGGAGGTGCTCGAGTCTCATGAACTACACTGTACAACTGTGGTTATTGATAAACAGAAATGCATACGCCTCGGCCTTTCATGCACGAGCGTTGCCACACATGGAACAATCACACTTCCGACACAGTTTTGGTAATAATTCTCACTCTGCCTATCACATATTTTAGCATGCATTTTAACAATAATAATTACACACAATTAGCAGATAAAAGTCGATAAAACGACACTATTTCAGAAATCCCGACTTAATTAAATCGGCCGACAATCTTAAAACCAAAGTAATAAGAAAGTACATTTTATTATCTTTCCAACGATATCAAAATTGTTCCAATCCGAGTTACGTACAAAAAGTTACGGCATTGTAAACAATCGATCGGAAAAATAAATCACAACAGCAGGATTCTGTAACTCTCCTGGCCGTACGCGTATTGGCATTCCCCGTACGCGTATGCCCAAAAGCTCGCCCAACCATACGCGTATTGCCCCAGGCGATACGCGTATTGCTCAAATGCCCGACCATCCATACGCGTATTACCCTTGCCGTACGCGTATTGACAAGCCCCATACGCGTATCACCTCGACCAATACGCGTATGAGCAGAGGAAAATTCTGCAGAATTTTCTGCAGAATTTTTCTGCTACGGGATCAACCCATTTCAACCCAAAAATCCATTTTGATCAATCATCAAGCCATAAAACATGTTATAATACAACAACCAGTATAGCATATAATCACACATTGAGTTTTAACAGTTAGATTCAAGATTTTATACCAAAAAGATTCAATTTTCACAATTTCAACCTAACTCTAAACTCAACAAAACTCTACTCTAAAGAGTCTAACTAGAACCCACCTGGATTACTAGACGAGGAGGTTGATACTGAGACGATTGAACGAAAAACAGATGAATTGATGATGATTCTTGAGCTTCTTGAGAATTTCTCTTCTTCCTCTTTCTTTTCCTTTCCTTCCTTCCCTTTTTCCTTTTCTTTCTTTCTCTTTTAGCTTTTGTTTGTTTTCCAAGGAAAATGAAAAGGAAATAGATAGTATAGAACTATCATTTTTAGTAACACTACTAAATGTCCAAAATTAGCTCAAATACATCAAATTATAAAAACTCAACGTTAAATACTATTAATTTAATCGACTCTGAGTTCGTCAGTTTACTCTAATTATTTTATCAATTAATTACTCAGAGTACCCCGGAACCCAGTTGATCATAATAATATTAACCAGAGCGTTTATAAATTTACAGGGTATTACATCCTCCCCCCCATAAATAGAAATTCGTCCTCGAATTTAGAATGTTACCTGAACAGATGTGGATAAGAATCTCGCATTTCCGATTCTAGTTCCCAAGTAGCATCGCCTGGATGCGTCATATCCCATTGCACCTTAACAAGTGGAATATCTTTGTTCCTTAACACTTTTGTTTCCCTTCCCACAATAAAACTCGGTTGTGGTTCAAAAGTCAAATCCGCTTCAATTTCCACTGATTCGGGTAGAATTGGCTGAAGAGGATCAGGAATAAACTTACGGAGCTGAGATACGTGAAAAACGTCATGCATCTCGGATAGAGAGGGTGGTAAGGCTAATCTATAAGCAACTTCACCAATCCTTTCTAAAATCTGATACGGTCCCACGTATCTAGGACTTAACTTACGCGACTTAAACGGTCCTTTCAATCTCAATCTCGGAGTAACTTTCAGAAATACATGGTCACCTTCCTCAAATTCCAAAGGTCTCCTACGATTGTCCGCATAACTCTTTTGACGATCTTGTGCTTGCTTAACCTTCTCGCGGATCATTCTAATCTTTTCCGTAGTCTCTTGAATAATCTCGGGTCCCAAAATTCTATCTTCGCCAATTTCAGCCCAACACAAAGGTGTTCTACACTTCCTCCCATACAATGCTTCATACGGAGCCATACCGATACTCGCATGGTAACTATTGTTATAGGAAAACTCAATTAACGGCAAAAGTTCCTTCCAATTCCCTCTACTCTCTAAAACACAAGCTCTTAACATATCCTCCATCGTTTGTATTGTTCGCTCAGTCTGACCATCCGTTTGAGGATGATTCGACGTGCTCAAACACAAATTCGTACCCATCGCTTGTTGGAACACTTTCCAAAATCTCGAAGTAAACTTCGGATCTCTATCGGACACAATACTAGAAGGAATACCATGCAATCTCACAATCTCAGCAATAAACAACCTTGCAAGATGACTTGCCTTAGGAGTAGTCTTTACTGCTAAGAAGTGTGCAGATTTCGTTAGTCGATCTACAATCACCCAAATAGAATCATACCCACCTTGGGTACGGGGTAAACCCACTGAAAAATCCATAGAAATACTATCCCACTTCTAAACTGGAATATCCAAAGGTTGTAACAAACCGCCCGGTCTTTGGTGTTCAATCTTCACCTGTTGGCACACCGCACATTCTGACACATATCCCGCTATATCCTTTTTCATCCCAGACCACCAATAATCCTTCTTTAAATCCTGATACATCTTTGAAGAACCAGGATGTATCGTAAAAGTACCCTTATGAGCTTCGTCTAAAATCTTCCTTCTTAATGCCTCATCCTTCGGAACACAAATCCTTTGATTAAACAGAACAATCCCATCTGTCGCTCGTGTAAAACCCGGCTGAAGTAACAATTCTTGTAACTCTTCTTCTAACAATTGTGCCTGTTGAATCTCAACTCTCAAAGTAGAATTGACATTCAAATTTCCCATAATCACACCATTCGGAGTCCACACAAATTGGAGATTAAGATCTCTAAACTTTTCCAACAATGAATACTCTAAAATCATCAATTCCGCACTATGAACCATTTTCCGACTTAAAGCATCCGCTACTTTATTCGCCTTTCCTGGATGATACTTCAATTCTAAGTCATAATCCTTTAAGTACTCCATCCACCTTCTTTGTCGCATATTCAACTCCTTTTGATCAAACAAATACTTCAAACTTTTGTGGTCACTGAACATTTCAAAACGTACACCATATAAATAATGACGCCACACCTTCAGTGCAAAAACCACTACAGCTAGTTCCAAATCATGAGTTGGATAATTCTTCTCATGAACTTTTAACTGTCGAGAAGCGTAAGCTACCACTTGACCACCTTGCATCAGAACACCCCCTAATCCCCTCTTAGAAGCATCACAGAATACTTCATAAGAGTTGTTAGGATCAGGAATAATTAATACTGGAGCACTCGTCAAGCTTTCCTTCAAATGCATAAAACTTTGTTCGCAACCTGAATCCCATTCAAACGTAACATCCTTCCGAGTAAGTTTCGTCATTGGTAAGGCCAATTGAGAAAAGCCCTTGATAAACCTTCTATAGTAACCGGCCAATCCCAAGAAACTTCTAACTTCTGAAACATTTCTCGGTCTCTCCCAATTAATCACTGCTTCTACCTTCGAAGGATCCACTGCCACACCACCTCGAGATATCACATGTCCAAGAAAATTAACTTCCGACATCCAAAACTCACACTTGCTCAACTTAGCAAACAATTGCTTCTCTTGCAAGACCGATAAGACAATCCTCAGATGTTCTCCGTGCTCTTGTGGAGTACGAGAATAAATAAGAATGTCGTTAATAAAGATTACCACAAATTGGTCCAAGTAAGCCTGAAATATTCGATTCATGTAATCCATGAAAACAGCTGGAGCATTAGTCACACCGAAAGGCATCACTAAGAATTCGTAATGACCGTAACGTGTCCTAAATGCAGTCTTTGGCACATCGGAACTCTTCACTCGAATCTGATGATAACCCGACCGTAAATCAATCTTCGAGAACACACAGGCTCCTTTCAATTGATCTAACAAGTCGTCTATCCTTGGTAAGGGATACTTATTCTTAATGGTAACTTTATTCAACTTACGATAATCAATGCACAAACGCATTCCCCCATCTTTCTTCTTTACCAATAACACTGGAGCTCCCCACGGTGAAACACTAGGCCTAACAAAATGCTTAGACATCAAGTCCTCCAATTGGTCCTTTAATTCTCTTAATTCAAGCGGTGCCATCCGATACGGAGAAACGGATATAGGAGCCGTTCCCGGTATCAGGTCAATAGAGAACTCCACTTCTCTCTCCGGAGGAAGAGAAGAAACATCCTCAGGAAACACTTCAGGAAATTCACACACTATTGGAATACTCAGAACTTGCTGTTCACTACTTCCTTCCTTAGTAAGAACCATTAAAACAGATTTCTCTTTCTCAAACAAGAAATTTACCATTCCCACCGTACCTTCTAAAATCGTTGATAATACATCTTTCGGAGTAGCCTCAGCAGATGGAATAATAATTAGCTTCTCCTCACAACCGATAAAAACCGAATTAGCTGAAAGCCAGTCCATTCCCAGAACAACATCCACTTTCTTGAGCGGCAGACAAATAAGATCAATCTGGAAGACTCTTTCGTTCACCGACAACACACAATTTTCACACATCAGTGGTGTTTCAACCATTTCATCCATGGCAGTAGTAACCACCATAGGAGGAAATAAAGGAATAGTTTGCAACCCAAGTCACTTCACGCATCTTAAAGACACAAAAGAATGTGTAGCCCCACAGTCAAATAAAGCAAAACAAGGTTGACCATTAACAAAACACGTACCCGCAATCAAGGAATTATCACCCTTGGCTTTCCTTGCATCCAGAGTATATACTCGACTCGTAGTCTTCCCTTGTGCCTGATTCCTACTCTGAGGACAATCTCTCGCTACATGACCCATCTTGTTACACTGATAACACCGTATCCCATCCGAATAGCACCTGCCAAAATGACTCCTCCCACAAGTGCGACATACCGGAGGCACACTAGTTCTAGAGCCCTATACTTGCTTCCCTTTGGAAGACTGTTGCCTTTGCCTAAACTGTTGATTCGACCTTCCACGGTCACCTTGAGTTACCCTGTTCGAATCCACCTCTATTTGAATCTTTTTCAAGCTATTTTCTGCCACATAACATTGTCTTAACATTTCAGCATAAGTAGCAAATTCCCGTTAAGACACGCTGTGTGAAATCTCAGCCCTTAACCCAAACAGAAACTGATCTATCTTCCACCTCTCATCAGGAGCATACATGGCCTGTCTAGAATAGTCAGCCATGATCTCAAATTGTTCCGCATAAGAAAGCACTGATAAATTTCCCTGTCTCAACTGTTGGAACTCAAACTCCTTTTGAGACCTTAAAGAACTCGGAAAATATTTCTCCATAAAGATTACCTTAAACTGTTCCCACATTTTCGGCACCTCCTGAGTTGTCATCAAGGCTGAAGCGCTCTCCCACCACCTCATGGCAGGACCCTTCAACCAGTGAGAAGCAAAGACCACCTTATTCTCCTCACTGCAATGAACTATCTGAAAAATCCGTTCCATTCCTGTTATCCATTCGTGTGCCTTCACCGGATCTAGCCCTCCTTGAAACTCCAGAGGAGTCATACGAACAAATTCCCTGTAGGTTCCTCCTGCAACTTCCGGAACAACCACTGGAGAATGCAGACCATCAGCCATTTGTTGCATCATTCCTTGCATGAACTGATTCTGCTGTTGCTGCATCTGTTGCATAAATTGGTACAACGGGGCATTCCCTTCATCATCTTGTGGAACTGTCCCAGCTGGAGTAGTTCTTGGTCTTCCACGATTGTTTCTGCGTCTATCAGCCATGTTCCTGAATTCCATATCAATAGGATTAAGTTGATCAGACTCAATACCATAAATATAACAGACAAGACCCATGGCGACACGCCGCATGTGAAACGGAAGGAAACACTTATTCTATTTCATGGCTAGGTCGAGGATACGACCTGCTCTGATACCAACTGTAAAGACCATATAATAATACATGCATCAAATCATATATTATACATGAGTTTCACTTTTGGTACTGAAACATAATAAGTTCCTAGTTAACACATTATATATATAAATGCCACTAAAACAAAAGAACTAAAAGTCTAAGGCATTACATATACAAGATGTTCCAAAATGATAAAAACTAAGAACTAGATCAAAACAATGATCTCAAAACATAACGCCATAGCGGAAGCCATGCCATCACAAAACCACGATCCGTAAGGAAAGTCAAATAACCTTGTCCTTACCCTTCGCCAAACCTGCAGAACCTGTGATGTAAACAACAACAGTGGGGTGAGATACATCAAATCTCAGTGAGTTCCCTATCTTAAAGTCCTCTCGGCTTTACAAGGTTCTAACAAAGTCCTAACTCATGTCCAAGGGGAAAGGGGAAAGACCATGAGTACACACACACAAGTAACCGCCACGGTGAGCCTGTAAACTCACACTAGTACCGAAGTACCTCTTGAGCCTGTAAACTCAAGGATTCACAAAGTACCGAAGTACGTTCTGAGTCCGTACACTCAAGAACTCACATATCAATAACCAATACCAAGGTATCCCCTTTTCCCGTACCCTTCTACGTCTAGAAGGCGATCCGAGTCATGGATCCTTGTAGCTACTTGGCATACGATTGGATTCGGGATCACCGGTCCGTACACCGTGATCCGTCACTTCTCACGGCCCGTACACCGTCACAAGTCTCTTTACCCGTAGGCTCCAACCGTACTTAACACGGGACTCAAACCTGCCAAGTAGTTGTGTATAACGTTCAGAGGAGGTGCTCGAGTCTCATGAACTACACCGCACAACTGTGGTTATTGATAAACAGAAATGCATACGCCTCGGCCTTTCATGCACGAGCGTTGCCACACATGTAACAATCACACTTCCGACACAGTTTTGGTAATAATTCTCACTCTGCCTATCACATATTTTAGCATGCATTTTAACAATAATAATTACACACAATTAGCAGATAAAAGTCGATAAAACGACACTATTTTAGAAATCCCGACTTAATTAAATCGGCCGACAATCTTAAAACCAAAGTGATAAGAGAGTACATTTTATTATCTTTCCAACGATATCAAAATTGTTCCAATCCGAGTTACGTACAAAAAGTTACGGCATTATAAACAATCGATCGGAAAAATAAATCACAACAGCAGGATTCTGTAACTCTCCTGGCCGTACGCGTATTGGCATTCCCCGTACGCGTATGCCCAAAAGCTCTCCCAGCCATACGCGTATTGCCCCAGGAGATACGCATATTGCTCAAATGCCCGGCCATCCATACGCGTATTGCCCTTGCCGTACGCGTATTGACAAGCCCCATACGCGTATCACCTCGACCAATACGCGTATGAGCAGAGGAAAATTCTGTAGAATTTTCTGCAGAATTTTTCTGCTACGGGATCAACCCATTTCAACCCAAAAATCCATTTTGATCAATCATCAAGCCATAAAACATGTTATAATACAACAACCAGTATAGCATATAATCACACATTGAGTTTTAACAGTTAGATTCAAGATTTTATACCAAAAAGATTCAATTTTCACAATTTCAACCTAACTCTAAACTCAACAAAACTCTACTCTAAAGAGTCTAACTAGAACCCACCTGGATTACTAGACGAGGAGGTTGATACTGAGACGATTGAACGAAAAACAGATGAATTGATGATGATTCTTGAGCTTCTTGAGAATTTCTCTTCTTCCTCTTTCTTTTCCTTTCCTTCCTTCCCTTTTTCCTTTTCTTTCTTTCTCTTTTAGCTTTTGTTTGTTTTCCAAGGAAAATGAAAAGGAAATAGATAGTATAGAACTATCATTTTTAGTAACACTACTAAATGTCCAAAATTAGCTCAAATACATCAAATTATAAAAACTCAACGTTAAATACTATTAATTTAATCGACTCTGAGTTCGTCAGTTTACTCTAATTATTTTATCAATTAATTACTCAGAGTACCCCGGAACCCAGTTGATCATAATAATATTAACCAGAGCGTTGATAAATTTACGGGGTATTACACCAGGCGAGTAGGTGGCGAGTTGGTTTCGCCAGGGATTCGCCAGGCGAATTTGCCTGGGACAGCAAAACATTAGTTTTCGTATTTTTGACATAACTTTTGATCCGTAACTCCGATTGACGCACGGTCGGAAGCGTTGGAAAGCTAATTTCATGCTCTATGAAATGGTGAAGTAGAAACATGGTTATATGCCATGGATTGATAAGATAAATATAGAAATGTAATGTTTGGAAATGTTTCAAAACATAAAATGTGGACAATGTTTAGAAATTGATATCTTTTGGATTACAAGTCCGAAAGAGGCATAGTAATAGCCGTTAGAAAGCTGTGAAAATATCCTACGGGATAAAAGTGATAAATATTGATTTGATACTCGATTAAATGAATCGGAGGAACCTACGAATTGTGTTAACTATGTAAATGTGGAAATGATGTTTTATGTGATTGAATCATTATGTGTGATTCCATTATACAAATGTAATATGCTTTTGTATGACTTGTGATTGAATTATTATATGTGATTCAAATATACAATTGTTATATGCTTTGCCAAATACTGATGTTAACTTGATTGAAAGGGATATGTATGTTAAAATATGAGATAGAAAGAGTGAGGAAATTTACCCCACAACGACATGATAACGGAACCTAGTAATGAGCTAGGAATTGTTTAATAACTTAATGACAACGCTCGTGCAGGAGAGGCCGAGGCATGTGTCTATTACCGAATGTTATAGAAAGAATACGACACTAATATGGAACATGTGTAATTGTTATGTTTTATTGTTAAAGGCATGAGAGGCCTAAAGGCTAATGTGGCCTGGTGATTGTCGAATACAATCACGTTTATGTATATGATCACGTAATCGTAACCATTTTCTTTTGAGTTGCCCTGGAGAGGCCTTCATGAGTCTCGAGCTCCTATGAAGTGCAGGCATTACTACTTGGCAGGTTTGATTCCCAATGTTATAGTACGATGGAACCTACGGGTAGAGACTTGTGATGGCATCAGAGGCCATGTGAAGTGACGAATTAAGGAGATAATGCGTCCCTTAATTCCGAATCCATTCGTATGCCAAGTATCTACAAGGATCCAGGACTCGTGTCGACTTCTAGACGTAGAAGCGGACGGGCAAGAGGGATACCTTGGTACGGTTATCGATTAGTGATATTTTGAGTTGATGAACTCATGACATGTTTCCATATAGTGTGAAATTGTGAGATTGTGTACTCAAAGTCATTTCCCTTCCCCTTGACTTGAGTTAGGATTGTTAGAACCTTGTAAAGCCGAGAGGACTTTAAGATATGGAACTCACTGAGATTTGATGTATCTCACCCCACTATAGTTGCTATATTTCAGGTTCGGATTGCAGGTTTGATTTACAAGTGGAGCGATGCTGAGATGTTTCAAGAGAAGCTTAGTTAAGCTTATTCCGCTGTGTATTTTATTGTTCTTGTACAATGAGGAATATTGTATATTGATCTTAGTTTTATTTTATTGTTTGGCTAATTTCCATAGCTTGTACCATAGTTGTATTATGTTTTTAAATGGTCAAGTATGTGAATTACGTCATTAGGCACTTATGATGGTGTCAGTACCAAATAAAATGCTTGTATTGTATTATTCTAGATATATATTATACAGGGCATTACATTTATGTTGTTTTATACTTAATATAAATTTAATTTAAACAGTCAATTATTTATAAATTATGAAGTTTCACCGGTTGTTTGTTTACATTAGTATACCTAAATTTTATTTTTACATCCAAATATGTATACATTAACTTTTTGGATTTATTTATAAAAATAAAAATTAAATATATCTAAGTTACAGAAAATATTTGTTGTCATTTGGTCTTATATGTTTTATTACTTCTGTAAGAATAAAGAATCACTTTAATTTAAAATATATAATATTTTCAAAATGAGCATTATTTTATATAGGATAGGCCATTTTGTTTGCCGCCATTACAAAAAAAATTCCAACTTTGTCAATCTAATTGTGTTTGACTGATTGTGCTAAAATAATATAAAAATATTGCATTTATATTCAATACTAATATTACTTGTAATACCCCGTATTTTATTACTCTGGATAATATTATATCGTGATCAACTGAGTCCAGTGTACTCTGAGAAATTATTTGACAAAATAATTAGAGTAACTGTGGAACTTAGAATAAATCCAATTAATATTATCTGACTCTGAGGCATTTTATTAATTTGGACTTAAGAGACTTTTTGGACATTTAGTAGTATTATTTCTAATACTAAGTTTACTACTTATTCCCTTTTCCTTCCACATTCCAAACATAAAAGAAAAAGATAGTAAGAAAGAGAGAGAAAGAAGAAAGAAGGAAAGAAAAAGAAAGGAAGAAGAAGAAGAGGAAAAGAGGAAAATGGAGAAAAGAGGAAGAAGAGAGAAACCCATGGATCATCATCAACATCTTCTTCAAACTCCTCTTCGGATTTCAGGTGGCTTCTAGTTAGACACTCTAAGTTCTAGAAATTGATGTTTGGAACTTAGGTTAGATTTGATAGAAAATGACAAATTGTGGAATCAATGAAATCTAACGGATGAATTGTGATATAAAATGCGTAGAATACTTGTTGTATGATTGGGTTATGTTTTGGTATGATTTGGATGAGTTTTGGTAGAAGAAATGTTGGTTTTTGGCCTAAATCACCCATAACAGCACTGCTGATTTTTCTGGGTTTCGCATGGTTCGCCTAGCGAACCAGAACGTTTGCCTAGCGAATGTTCGCTGCGGGGGTTCGCCTAGCGAACTTAGCGTGTTTTAGCTCTGGGAGCTTTCTGCCAAGGTGTTCTCTGGCACGTTCGCCTAGTGAAGGCGAATGTAATACCCCGTAAATTTATAACGCTCTGGTGAATATTATTATGATCAACTGGGTTCCGGGGTACTCTGAGTAATTATTTGATAAAATAATTAGAGTAAACTGACGAACTCAGAGTCGATTAAATTAATAGTATTTAACGTTGAGTTTTTATAATTTGATGTATTTGAGCTAATTTTGGACATTTAGTAGTGTTACTAAAAATGATAGTTTCTATACTATCTATTTTCTTTTCATTTTCCTTGGAAAAACAAACAAAAGATAGAAAGAAAGAAAAACAAAGGAAAAGGAGGAGAAAGGAAAAGTGGAAGAAGGAAAAAGGAGAGAAATTTCTCAAGAAGCTCAAGATCATCATCAAGCTTCAACTCTTCATCTTTTCATCTCAGTATCAATCTCGTCGTCTAGTAATCCAGGTGGGTTCTAGTTAGGCTCTTTAGAGTAGAATTATTTTGAGTTTAGAGCTAGATTGGAAATTGGGAAAAATGGGTATTTTGGTTTAAAATCGTGAATCTAACTGTTAAAATTCCATGTTTGATTATATGTTATGTTGGTTGTGATGTTATAACATGTTTTGATGTATCTTGAGTGATCAAAATGGGATTTGGGGTTGATTTTGGATCAACCCATAGCAGAAGAAATTCTGCAGGAACTTCTGCATTTTTCTCTGCCCATACGCGTATGGAGCATGTCAATACGCGTATGGGGCTTGTCATTACGCGTACGGCAAGAGCAATACGCGTACGGCAATTTTTAAAAGGAATTTTCAAGGAAAAACGTTTCTGCCCATACGCGTACGGCTTTGGGCAATACGCGTATGGATGGCCGGGCATTTTGAGCAATACGCGTATCGTTTGGGGCAATACGCGTATGGCTGGGTGAGCTTTTGGGCAATACGCGTACGGGGAGTGCCAATACGCGTACGGCCAGGAGAGTTGCAGAAATTCTGCTGTTGTGATTTATTTTTCCGATCGATTGTTTACAATGCCGTAACTTTTTGTACGTAACTCGGATTGGAACAATTTTGATATCGTTGGAAAGATAATAAAATGTACTTTCTTATTACTTTGGTTTTAAGATTGTCGGCCGGTTTAATTAAGTCAGGATTTCTGAAATTGTGTCGTTTTATCGACTTTTATCTGTTAATCGTGTATAATTATTATTTGACAATATATGCATGTTAAAATATGGACTAGGCAGGGTGAGGATTATTACCAAAACTGGGTCGGAAGTGTGAAATGTTCCGAGGTGTGTGTATTCTGTTTATCAATAACCACAGTTGTACGGTGTAGTTCATGAGACTCGAGCACCTCCTCTGAACGTTATACACAACTACTTGGCAGGTTTGAGTCCCGTGTTAAGTACGATTTGAGCCTACGGGTAAAGAGACTTATGACGGTGTACGGGCCGTGAGAAGTGACGGATCACGGTGTATGGACCGGTGATCCCGAATCCAATCGTATGCCAAGTAGCTACAAGGATCCATGACTCAGATCGCCTTCTAGACGTAGAAGGGTACGGGAAAAGGGGATACCTTGGTATTGGTTATTGATATGTGAGTTCTTGAGTGTACGGACTCAGAACGTACTTCGGTACTTTGTGAATCCTTGAGTTTACAGGCTCAAGAGGTACTTCGGTACTAGTGTGAGTTTACAGGCTCACCGTGATGGTTACTTGTGTGTGTACTCAGGGTCCTTCCCCTTTGTAAAGACCATATAATAATACATGCATCAAATCATATATTATACATGAGTTTCACTTTTGGTACTTAAACATAATAAGTTCCTAGTTAACACATTATATATATAAATGCCTCTAATACAAAAGAACTAAAAGTCTAAGGCATTACATATACAAGATGTTCCAAAATGATAAAAACTAAGAACTAGATCAATATAATGATCTCAAAACATAACGCCATAGCGGAAGCCATGCCATCACAAAACCACGATCCGTAAGGAAAGTCAAATAACCTTGTCCTTACCCTTCGCCGAACCTGCAGAACCTGTGATGTAAACAACAACAGTGGGGTGAGATACATCAAATCTCAGTGAGTTCCCTATCTTAAAGTCCTCTCGGCTTTACAAGGTTCTAACAAAGTCCTAACTCATGTCCAAAGGGAAAGGGGAAAGACCATGAGTACACACACACAAGTAACCGCCACGGTGAGCCTGTAAACTCACACTAGTACCGAAGTACCTCTTGAGCCTGTAAACTCAAGGATTCACAAAGTACCGAAGTAAGTTCTGAGTCCGTACACTCAAGAACTCACATATCAATAACCAATACCAAGGTATCCCCTTTTCCCGTACCCTTCTACGTCTAGAAGGCGATCCGAGTCATGGATCCTTGTAGCTACTTGGCATACGATTGGATTCGGGATCACCGGTTCGTACACCGTGATCCGTCACTTCTCACGGCCCGTACACCGTCACAAGTCTCTTTACCCGTAGGCTCCAACCGTACTTAACACGGGACTCAAACCTGCCAAGTAGTTGTGTATAACGTTCAGAGGAGGTGCTCGAGTCTCATGAACTACACCGCACAACTGTGGTTATTGATAAAAAGAAATGCATACGCCTCGGCCTTTCATGCACGAGCGTTGCCACACATGGAACAATTCACACTTCCGACACAGTTTTGGTAATAATCCTCACCCTGCCTAGTCCATATTTTAACATGCATACATTGCCAATAATAGTTACACACAATTAACAGATAAAAGTCGATAAAACGACACAATTTCAGAAATCCCGACTTAATTAAATCGGCCGACGATCTTAAAACCATTGAAATAAGAAAGTACATTTTATTATCTTTCCAACGATATCAAAATTGTTCCAATCCGAGTTACGTACAAAAAGTTACGGTATTGTAAATAATCGATCGGAAAAATAAATCACAACAGCAGGATTCTGTAACTCTCCTGGCCGTACGCGTATTGGCATTCCCCGTACGCGTATGCCCAAAAGCTCGTCCAGCCATACGCGTATTGCCCCAAGCGATACGCGTATTGCTCAAAATGCCCGGCCATCCATACGCGTATTGCCCTTGCCGTACGCGTATTGACCAGCTCCATACGCGTATTGACATGCTCCATACGCGTATGGGCAGAGAAAAAATGCAGAAGTTCCTGCAGAATTTTTCTGCTATGGGTTGATCCAAAATCAACCCTAAATCCCATTTTCATCAATCAAAATGCATCAAAACATGTTATAACATCACAACCAATATAACATATAATCAAACATTGCATTTAGTAGTTAGATTCACGAATTTTGTGCAAAAAGATTCAATTTTCACAATTTCAACCTAACTCTAAACTCAACAAAACTCTACTCTAAAGAGTCTAACTAGAACCCACCTGGATTACTAGACAAGGAGGTTGATACTGAGATGAGTAAACGAAGAACAGATGAATTGATGATGATTTCTTGAGCTTTTGGAAAATTTCTCTTCTTCCTCTTTCTTTTCCTTTCCTTCCTTCCCTTTTTCCTTTTCTTCCTTCCCTTTTTCCTTTTCTTCCTTTCTCTTTAGCTTTGTTTGGTTTTCCAAGGAAAAAGAAAAGAAAAAAATAGATAGTATAGAAACTACCATTTTTAGTAACACTACTAAATGTCCTAAATTAGCTCAAATACATCAAATTATAAAAACTCAACGTTAAATACTATTAATTTAATCGACTCTGAGTTCGTCAGTTTACTCTAATTATTTTATCAAATAATTACTCAGAGTACTCCGGAACCCAGTTGATCATAATAATATTAACCAGAGCGTTTATAAATTTACGGGGTATTACATCCTCCCCCCCTTAAATAGAAATTCGTCCTCGAATTTAGAATATTACCTGAACAGATGTGGATAAGAATCTCGCATTTCCGATTCTAGTTCCCAAGTAGCATCGCCCGGATGCGTCATATCCCATTGCACCTTAACAAGTGGAATATCTTTCTTCCTTAACACTTTTGTTTCCCTTCCCACAATACAACTCGGTTGTGGTTCAAAAGTCAAATCCGCTTCAATTTCCACTGACTCGGGTAGAATTGGCTGAAGAGGATCAGGAATAAACTTACGGAGCTGAGATACGTGAAAAACGTCATGCATCTCGGATAGAGAGGGTGGTAAGGCTAATCTATAAGCAACTTCACCAATCCTTTCTAAAATCTGATACGGTCCCACGTATCTCGGACTTAACTTACGCGACTTAAACGGTCCTTTCAATCTCAATCTCGGAGTAACTTTCAGAAATACATGGTCACCTTCCTCAAATTCCAAAGGTCTCCTACGACTGTCCGCATAACTCTTTTGACGATCTTGTGCTTGTTTAACCTTCTCGCGGATCATTCGAATCTTTTCCGTAGTCTCTTGAATAATCTCGGGTCCCAAAATTCTATCTTCGCCAATTTCAGCCCAACACAAAGGTGTTCTACACTTCCTCCCATACAATGCTTCATACGGAGCCATACCGATGCTCGCATGATAACTATTGTTATAGGAAAACTCAATTAACGGCAAAAGTTCTTTCCAATTCCCTCTACTCTCTAACACACAAGCTCTTAACATATCCTCCATCGTTTGTATTGTTCGTTCAGTCTGACCATCCGTTTGAGGATGATTCGACGTGCTCAAACACAGATTCGTACCCATCGCTTGTTGGAACACTTTCCAAAATCTCGAAGTAAACTTCGGATCTCTATCGGACACAATACTGGAAGGAATACCATGCAATCTCACAATCTCAGCAATAAACAACCTTGCAAGATGACTTGCCTTATGAGTAGTCTTTACGGCTAAGAAGTGTGCAGATTTCGTTAGTCGATCTACAATCACCCAAATAGAATCATACCCACCTTGGGTACGGGGTAAACCCACTGCAAAATCCATAGAAATACTATCCCACTTCCAAACTGGAATATCCAAAGGTTGTAACAAACCGCCCCGTCTTTGGTGTTCAATCTTCACCTGTTGGCACACCGCACATTCTGACACATATCCCGCTATATCCTTTTTCATCCCAGGCCACCAATAATCCTTCTTTAAATCCTGATACATCTTTGAAGAACCAGGATGTATCGTAAAAGTACCTTTATGAGCTTCGTCTAAGATCTTCCTTTTCAATGCCTCATCCCTGGGAACACAAATCCTTTGATTAAACAGAACAATCCCATCTGTCGCTCGTATAAAACCCGGCTGAAGTAACAATTCTTGTAACTCTTCCTCTAACAATTGTGCCTGTTGAATCTCAACTCTCAAGGTAGAATTGACATTCAAATTTCCCATAATCACACCATTCGGAGTCCACACAAATTGGAGATTAAGATCTCTAAACTTTTCCAACAATGAATACTCTAAAATCATCAATTCCGCACTATGAACCATTTTCCGACTTAAAGCATCCGCTACTTTATTCGCCTTTCCTGGATGATACTTCAATTCTAAGTCATAATCCTTTAAGTACTCCATCCACCTTCTTTGTCGCATATTCAACTCCTTTTGATCAAACAAATACTTCAAACTTTTGTGGTCACTGAACATTTCAAAACGTACACCATATAAATAATGACGCCACACCTTCAGTGCAAAAACCACTGCAGCTAGTTCCAAATCATGAGTTGGATAATTCTTCTCATGAACTTTTAACTGTCGAGAAGCATAAGCTACCACTTGACCACCTTGCATCAGAACACCCCCTAATCCCCTCTTAGAAGCATCACAGAATACTTCATAAGAGTTGTTAGGATCAGGAATAATTAATACTGGAGCACTCATCAAACTTTCCTTCAAATGCATAAAACTTTGTTCGCAACCTGAATCCCATTCAAACGTAACATCCTTCCGAGTAAGTTTCGTCATTGGTAAGGCCAATTGAGAAAAGCCCTTGATAAACCTTCTATAGTAACCGGCCAATCCCAAGAAACTTCTGACTTCTGAAACATTTCTCGGTCTCTCCCAATTAATTACTGCTTCTACTTTCGATGGATCCACTGCCACACCACCTCGAGATATCACATGTCCAAGAAAATTAACTTCCGACATCCAAAACTCACACTTGCTCAACTTAGCAAACAATTGCTTCTCTTGCAAGACCGATAAGACAATCCTCAGATGTTCTCCGTGCTCTTGTGGAGTACGAGAATAAATAAGAATGTCGTCAATAAAGATTACCACAAATTGGTCCAAGTAAGCCTGAAATATTCGATTCATGTAATCCATGAAAACAGCTGGAGCATTAGTCACACCGAAAGGCATCACTAAGAATTCGTAATGACCGTAACGTGTCCTAAATGAAGTCTTTGGCACATCGGAACTCTTCACTCGAATCTGATGATAACCCGACCGTAAATCAATCTTCGAGAACACACAGGCTCCTTTCAATTGATCTAATAAGTCGTCTATCCTTGGTAAGGGATACTTATTCTTAATGGTAACTTTATTCAACTTACGATAATCAATGCACAAACGCATTCCCCCGTCTTTCTTCTTTACCAATAACACTGGAGCTCCCCACGGTGAAACACTAGGCCTAACGAAATGCTTGGACATCAAGTCCTCCAATTGGTCCTTTAATTCTCTTAATTCAAGCGGTGCCATCCGATACGGAGAAACAGATATAGGAGCCGTTCCCGGTATCAGGTCAATAGAGAACTCAACTTCTCTCTCCGGAGGAAGAGAAGAAACATCCTCAGGAAACACTTCAGGAAATTCACACACTATTGGAATACTCAGAACTTGCTGTTCACTACTTCCCTCCTTAGTAAGAACCAATAAAACAGATTTCTCTTTCTCAAACAAGAAATTTACCATTCCCACCGTACCTTCTAAAATCGTCGATAAAACATCTTTCGGAGTAGCCTCAGCAGATGGAATAATAATTAGCTTCTCCTCACAACCGATAAAAACCGAATTAGCTGAAAGCCAGTCCATTCCCAGAACAACATCCACTTTCTTAAGCGGCAGACAAATAAAATCAATCTGGAAGACTCTTTCGTTCACCGACAACACACAATTTTCACACATCAGTGGTGTTTCAACCATTTCATCCATGGCAGTAGTAACCACCATAGGAGGAAACAAAGGAATAGTTTGCAACCCAAGTCGCTTCACACATCTCAAAGACACGAAAGAATGTGTAGCCCCACAGTCAAATAAAACAAAACAAGGTTGACCATTAACAAAACACGTACCCGCAATCAAGGAATTATCACCCTTTGCTTTCCTTGCATCCAGAGTATATACTCGACCAGTAGTCTTCCCTTGTGTCTGATTCCTACTCTGAGGACAATCTCTCGCTACATGACCCATCTTGTTACACTGATAACACCGTATCCCATCCGAATAGCACCTACCAAAATGACTCCTCCCACAAGTGCGACATACTGGAGGTACACTAGTTCTAGAGCCCTGTACTTGCTTCCCTTTGGAAGACTGTTGCCTTTGTCTAAACTGTTGATTCGACCTTCCACGGTCACCTTGAGTTACCCTGTTCGAATCCACCTCCATTTGTATCTTTTTCAAGCTATTTTCCGCCACATAACATTGTCTTAACATTTCAGCATAAGTAGCAAATTCCCGTTGAGACACGCTGTGTGAAATCTCAGCCTTTAACCCAAACAGAAACTGGTCTATCTTCCACCTCTCGTCAGGAGCATACATGGCCTGTCTAGAATAGTCAGCCATGATCTCAAATTGTTCCGCATAAGAAGCCACTGATAAATTTCCCTGTCTCAACTGTTGGAACTCAAACTCCTTTTGAGACCTTAAAGAACTCGGAAAATATTTCTCCATAAAGATTACCTTAAACTGTTCCCACACTTTCGGCACTTCCTGAGTTGTCATCAAGGCTGAAGCGCTCTCCCACCACCTCATGGCAGGACCCTTCAACCAGTGAGAAGCAAAAACCACCTTATTCTCCTCACTGCAATGAACTATCAGAAAAATCCGTTCCATTCCTGTTATCCATTCGTGTGCCTTCACCGGATCTAGCCCTCCTTGAAACTCTGGAGGATTCATACGAACAAATTCCCTGTAGGTTCCTCCCGTAACTTCCGGAACAACCACTGGAGGATGCAGACCATCAGCCATTTGTTGCATCATCCCTTGCATGAACTGATTCTGCTGTTGCTGCATCTGTTGCATAAATTGGTACAACGCGGCATTCCCTTCATCACCTTGTGGAACTGTCCCAGCTGGAGTAGTTCTTGGTCTTCCACGGTTGTTTCTGCGTCTATCAGCCATGTTCCTAAATTCCATATCAATAGGATTAAGTTGATCAGACTCAATACCATAAATATAACAGACAAGACCCATGGCGACCCGCCGCATATGAAACGGAAAGAGACACTTATTCTATTTCATGGCTAGGTCGAGGATACGACCTGCTCTGATACCAACTGTAAAGACCATATAATAATACATGCATCAAATCATATATTATACATGAGTTTCACTTTTGGTACTGAAACATAATAAGTTCCTAGTTAACACATTATATATATAAATGCCTCTAATACAAAAGAACTAAAAGTCTAAGGCATTACATATACAAGATGTTCCAAAATGATAAAAACTAAGAACTAGATCAATATAATGATCTCAAAACATAACGCCATAGCGGAAGCCATGCCATCACAAAACCACGATCCGTAAGGAAAGTCAAATAACCTTGTCCTTACCCTTCGCCGAACCTGCAGAACCTGTGATGTAAACAACAACAGTGGGGTGAGATACATCAAATCTCAGTGAGTTCCCTATCTTAAAGTCCTCTCGGCTTTACAAGGTTCTAACAAAGTCCTAACTCATGTCCAAAGGGAAAGGGGAAAGACCATGAGTACACACACACAAGTAATCGCCACGGTGAGCCTGTAAACTCACACTAGTACCGAAGTACCTCTTGAGCCTGTAAACTCAAGGATTCACAAAGTACCGAAGTAAGTTCTGAGTCCGTACACTCAAGAACTCACATATCAATAACCAATACCAAGGTATCCCCTTTTCCCGTACCCTTCTACGTCTAGAAGGCGATCCGAGTCATGGATCCTTGTAGCTACTTGGCATACGATTGGAATCGGGATCACCGGTCCGTACACCGTGATCCGTCACTTCTCACGGCCCGTACACCGTCACAAGTCTCTTTACCCGTAGGCTCCAACCGTACTTAACACGGGACTCAAACCTGCCAAGTAGTTGTGTATAACGTTCAGAGGAGGTGCTCTAGTCTCATGAACTACACCGCACAACTGTGGTTATTGATAAACAGAAATGCATACGCCTCGGCCTTTCATGCACGAGCGTTGCCACACATGGAACAATTCACACTTCCGACACAGTTTTGGTAATAATCCTCACCCTGCCTAGTCCATATTTTAACATGCATACATTGCCAATAATAGTTACACACAATTAACAGATAAAAGTCGATAAAACGACACAATTTCAGAAATCCCGACTTAATTAAATCGGCCGACGATCTTAAAACCATTGAAATAAGAAAGTACATTTTATTATCTTTCCAACGATATCAAAATTGTTCCAATCCGAGTTACGTACAAAAAGTTACGGTATTGTAAACAATCGATCGGAAAAATAAATCACAACAGCAGGATTCTGTAACTCTCCTGGCCGTACGCGTATTGGCATTCCCCGTACGCGTATGCCCAAAAGCTCGCCCAGCCATACGCGTATTGCCCCAAGCGATACGCGTATTGCTCAAAATGCCCGGCCATCCATACGCGTATTGCCCTTGCCGTACGCGTATTGACCAGCTCCATACGCGTATTGACATGCTCCATACGCGTATGGGCAGAGAAAAAATGCAGAAGTTCCTGCAGAATTTTTCTGCTACGGGTTGATCCAAAATCAACCCCAAATCCCATTTTCATCAATCAAAATGCATCAAAACATGTTATAACATCACAACCAGTATAACATATAATCAAACATTGCATTTAGTAGTTAGATTCACGAATTTTGTGCAAAAAGATTCAATTTTCACAATTTCAACCTAACTCTAAACTCAACAAAACTCTACTCTAAAGAGTCTAACTAGAACCCACCTGGATTACTAGACGAGGAGGTTGATACTGAGACGAGTAAATGAAGAACAGATGAATTGATGATGATTTCTTGAGCTTTTGGAAAATTTCTCTTCTTCCTCTTTCTTTTCCTTTCCTTCCTTCCCTTTTTCCTTTTCTTCCTTCCCTTTTTCCTTTTCTTCCTTTCTCTTTAGCTTTGTTTGGTTTTCCAAGGAAAAAGAAAAGAAAAAAATAGATAGTATAGAAACTACCATTTTTAGTAACACTACTAAATGTCCTAAATTAGCTCAAATACATCAAATTATAAAAACTCAACGTTAAATACTATTAATTTAATCGACTCTGAGTTCGTCAGTTTACTCTAATTATTTTATCAAATAATTACTCAGAGTACTCCGGAACCCAGTTGATCATAATAATATTAACCAGAGCGTTTATAAATTTACGGGGTATTACACCCTTTCCCCTTGGACATGAGTTAGGACTTTGTTAGAACCTTGTAAAGCCGAGAGGACTTTAAGATAGGGAACTCACTGAGATTTGATGTATCTCACCCCACTGTTGTTGTTTACATCACAGGTTCTGCAGGTTCGGCGAAGGGTAAGGACAAGGTTAATTGACTTTCCTTACGGATCATGGTTTTGTGATGGCATGGCTTCCGCTATGGCGTTTTTGTTTTGAGATCATTGTTTTGATCTAGTTCTTAGTTTTTATCATTTTGGAACATCTTGTATATGTAATGCCTTAGACTTTGAGATGTTTTGTATTAGAGGCATTTATGTGTATAATGTGTTGACTAGGAACTTATTATGTTTCAGTACCAAAAGTGAAACTTATGTATAATATATGATTTGAGGCATGTATTATATATGGTCTTTACAGCGAAGGCGAAGGTTCGCCAGACTTTCGCCTAGCGAACTTATGGTGTTTCGGGTCTGGGAGCATTTTGTTTGATTACTCGCCAGTTTGTTCGCCTAGCGAAGGCGGAAGCGAATGCTCGCTGGGAGGTTCGCCTAGCGAACATGTCAGTTGTGCATTTTTCTAGATGAATATTATACAGGGCGTTACATTACTAAAGTCGTCTTTAATAATATTTTATAAAATACAATTATCTATGATGTCTATATAATAAAAACACATTGTTAGCCATTCATCATACAATACATAATGGCATTTCAGATATTTCAATCTTATGTTTTGGGAATTATATGCATTTCACTGGTCACGGTCTCAGGTAAGAGCAATGTTAGTTTTGTCATGTGAGGTTCATTTTCCATTAATATTTTGTGCACGAATATAAATTTTAACATTGAATTGGTCCAGGATTCAATAATAATTTGGGGAGTCCAACAGGAGAGCTTTTTATAAAAGACTGTTTAATTGGTGAACCAGGACCTCCACAAGTTTGTTGTGTATCACAATGCCCTACACAAAGTTGTCCCTCAGATTGCAGCGCCAAAGGATTTACTAAGGGTGGATTCTGTACACCTATACATGGAGTTGAAATGTGTTGTTGTATAGCGGGATAAAGCAATAAAGCTATTGTATCATTGAAATTATAAAAAATAATAAAAGATGTACGTGAAATAGTTGTTCAGTCGTTGAATGTTGAAAGATCAAATGAAAAAGATGCATTGTTCTGTTTATTATTTAAAATTTGTATCAAATTATAACCGCAACTAATTCAGGAACCAATATCACTTGTTAGTAGTGGCGCTAAAAAGAGTTGAATTAGTATAGAACTTTTAAACGGAAAAATTGTCTATCACAAACTAATTTTATTTAGTGAAAATTGTGGAAAATTTTCTTCACAAATATTTCGATAAAAGTAAATTATTATTTTTTTTGAGAAAAATTAACATTTCGTTTCGAATATGAGATTTCAGTTAAATACTTTTGTGTCACGTAAAAATTTTAAGGCACTCCTTCATTTTAACTTCATTATTGTTATATAAATAAAATATTTTAGAAATGTGTTGTTTTGAAATTTATCTTGTTTTTATAGTTATTATGTATTTAAATATCACAATAAAATATGCAAAAATATTTATTAATATAAATTTGTACCAGTGAAAAGTTTGAATTTTTATTTATTTATACATTTAAATAAAAGAGAAAAACTAAACAAAAAAACCCTTAAATCAAGTAAGTTTCAATGATGACTCCATCTCTGACAACCTCGTGCCAACTTTATCTCACCTTCATAAGTACAAAATGCTTACCCTTTTTTCACTATCATATTTTTTTACATTCTTGATGACGCATCGCTGAATACCATCCAAGAATGTGTTGGTTCCGGCTTAATGGGCATCATCTTTGTTTGAAAATATACAAATTGCTGGGCTTTCAATGCTTTTCTAGCTTCAAATTTTACATCAAATTCTGACAACTCGACATACCATTTTTTAAATCTTCCTGCAAGGTCCTGTTGATGGTGGATTTGCTTCAGCAGGAGATCAGTTCTTACTATTATGGTGTGAGTTACAAATTAACGTCATAGTTTTGTCGATGCAGTTATAATCATAAATTTAATTTGATGAAACAATAAATAATATACAAAAATATTAATTTTTAGTATTGACATTATTGTATTTATTTATTATAAGCATATAGAATTATATTGTTTCTAAATTTATGTTGTTTTATACTTAATATAAATTTAATTTAAACAGTCAATTATTTATAAATTGTGACGTTTCACCGGTTGGTTGTTTACATTAGTATACCTAAATTTGATTTTTACATCCAAATATGTATACATTAACTTTTTGGATTTATTTATAAAAATAAAAATTAAATATATCTAAATTACAAAAAATATTTGTTGTCATTTGGTCTTATATGTTTTATTACTTCTGTAAGAATAAAGAATCACTTTAATTTAAAATATATAATATTTTCAAAATGAGCATTATTTTATATAGGATAGGCCATTTTGTTTGCCGCCATTACAAAAAAAATTCCAACTTTGTCAATCTAATTGTGTTTGACTGATTGTGCTAAAATAATATAAAAATATTGCATTTATATTCAATACTAATATTACTAAAGTCGTCCTTAATAATATTTTATAAAATACAATTATCTATGATGTTTATATAATAAGAACACATTGTTAGCCATTCATCATACAATACATAATGGCATTTCAGATATTTGAATCTTATGTTTTGGGAATTATATGCATTTCACTGGTCACGGTCTCAGGTAAGAGCATTGTTAGTTTTGTCATGTGAGGTTCATTTTCCATTAATATTTTGTGCACGAATATAAATTTTAACATTGAATTGGTCCAGGATTCAATAATAATTTGGGGAGTCCAACAGGAGAGCTTTTTATAAAGGACTGTTTAATTGGTGAACCCGGACCTCCACAAGTTTGTTGTGTATCACAATGCCCTACACAAAGTTGTCCCTCAGATTGCAGCGCCAAAGGATTTACTAAGGGTGGATTCTGTACACCTATACATGGAGTTGAAATGTGTTGTTGTATAGCGGGATAAAGCAATAAAGCTATTGTATCATTGAAATTATAAAAAATAATAAAAGATGTACGTGAAATAGTTGTTCAGTCGTTGAATGTTGAAAGATCAAATGAAAAAGCTGCATTGTTCTGTTTATTATTTAAAATTTGTATCAAATTATAACCGCAACTAATTCAGGAACCAATATCACTTGTTAGTAGTGGCGCTAAAAAGAGTTGAATTAGTATAGAACTTTTAAACGGAAAAATTGTCTATCACAAACTAATTTTATTGAGTGAAAATTGTGGAAAATTTTCTTCACAAATATTTCGATAAAAGTAAATTATTATTTTTTTTGAGAAAAATTAACATTTCGTTTCGAATATGAGATTTCAGTTAAATACTTTTGTGTCACGTAAAAATTTTAAGGCACTCCTTCATTTTAACTTCATTATTGTTATATAAATAAAATATTTTAGAAATGTGTTGTTTTGAAATTTATCTTGTTTTTATAGTTATTATGTATTTAAATATCACAATAAAATATGCAAAAATATTTATTAATATAAATTTGTACCAGTGAAAAGTTTGAATTTTTATTTATTTATACATTTAAATAAAAGAGAAAAACTAAACAAAAAAACCCTTAAATCAAGTAAGTTTCAATGATGACTCCATCTCTGACAACCTCGTGCCTACTTTATCTCACCTTCATAAGTACAAAATGCTTACCCTTTTTTCACTATCATATTTTTTTACATTCTTGTTGACGCATCGCTGAATACCATCCAAGAATGTGTTGGTTCCGGCTTAACGAGCATCATCTTTGTTTGAAAATATACAAATTGATGGGCTTTCAATGCTTTTCTAGCTTCAAATTTTACATCAAATTCTGACAACTCGACATACCATTTTTTAAATCTTCCTGCAAGGTCCTGTTGATGGTGGATTTGCTTCAGCAGGAGATCAGTTCTTACTATTATGGTGTGAGTTACAAATTAACGTCATAGTTTTGTCGATGCAGTTATAATCATAAATTTAATTTGATGAAACAATAAATAATATACAAAAATATTAATTTTTAGTATTGACATTATTGTATTTATTTATTATAAGCATATAGAATTATATTGTTTCTAAATTTATGTTGTTTTATACTTAATATAAATTTAATTTAAACAGTCAATTATTTATAAATTGTGACGTTTCACCGGTTGTTTGTTTACATTAGTATACCTAAATTTGATTTTTACATCAAAATATGTATACATTAACTTTTTGGATTTATTTATAAAAATAAAAATTAAATATATCTAAATTACAGAAAATATTTGTTGTCATTTGGTCTTATATGTTTTATTACTTCTGTAAGAATAAAGAATCACTTTAATTTAAAATATATAATATTTTCAAAATGAGCATTATTTTATATAGGATAGGCCATTTTGTTTGCCGCCATTACAAAAAAAATTCCAACTTTGTCAATCTAATTGTGTTTGACTGATTGTGCTAAAATAATATAAAAATATTGCATTTATATTCAATACTAATATTACTAAAGTCGTCTTTAATAATATTTTATAAAATACAATTATCTATGATGTTTATATAATAAGAACACATTGTTAGCCATTCATCATACAATACATAATGGCATTTCAGATATTTGAATCTTATGTTTTGGGAATTATATGCATTTCACTGGTCACGGTCTCAGGTAAGAGCATTGTTAGTTTTGTCATGTGAGGTTCATTTTCCATTAATATTTTGTGCACGAATATAAATTTTAACATTGAATTGGTCCAGGATTCAATAATAATTTGGGGAGTCCAACAGGAGAGCTTTTTATAAAGGACTGTTTAATTGGTGAACCAGGACCTCCACAAGTTTGTTGTGTATCACAATGCCCTACACAAAGTTGTCCCTCAGATTGCAGCGCCAAAGGATTTACTAAGGGTGGATTCTGTACACCTATACAAGGAGTTGAAATGTGTTGTTGTATAGCGGGATAAAGCAATAAAGCTATTGTATCATTGAAATTATAAAAAATAATAAAAGATGTACGTGAAATAGTTGTTCAGTCGTTGAATGTTGAAAGATCAAATGAAAAAGATGCATTGTTCTGTTTATTATTTAAAATTTGTATCAAATTATAACCGCAACTAATTCAGGAACCAATATCACTTGTTAGTAGTGGCGCTAAAAAGAGTTGAATTAGTATAGAACTTTTAAACGGAAAAATTGTCTATCACAAACTAATTTTATTGAGTGAAAATTGTGGAAAATTTCCTTCACAAATATTTCGATAAAAGTAAATTATTATTTTTTTTGAGAAAAATTAACATTTCGTTTCGAATATGAGATTTCAGTTAAACACTTTTGTGTCACGTAAAAATTTTAAGGCACTCCTTCATTTTAACTTCATTATTGTTATATAAATAAAATATTTTAGAAATGTGTTGTTTTTAAATTTATCTTGTTTTTATAGTTATTATGTATTTAAATATCACAATAAAATATGCAAAAATATTTATTAATATAAATTTGTACCAGTGAAAAGTTTGAATTTTTATTTATTTATACATTTAAATAAAAGAGAAAAACTAAACAAAAAAACCCTTAAATCAAGTAAGTTTCAATGATGACTCCATCTCTGACAACCTCGTGCCAACTTTATCTCACCTTCATAAGTACAAAATGCTTACCCTTTTTTCACTATCATATTTTTTTACATTCTTGTTGACGCATCGCTGAATACCATCCAAGAATGTGTTGGTTCCGGCTTAACGGGCATCATCTTTGTTTGAAAATATACAAATTGATGGGCTTTCAATGCTTTTCTAGCTTCAAATTTTACATCAAATTCTGACAACTCGACATACCATTTTTTAAATCTTCCTGCAAGGTCCTGTTGATGGTGGATTTGCTTCAGCAGGAGATCAGTTCTTACTATTATGGTGTGAGTTACAAATTAACGTCATAGTTTTGTCGATGCAGTTATAATCATAAATTTAATTTGATGAAACAATAAATAATATACAAAAATATTAATTTTTAGTATTGACATTATTGTATTTATTTATTATAAGCATATAGAATTATATTGTTTCTAAATTTATGTTGTTTTATACTTAATATAAATTTAATTTAAACAGTCAATTATTTATAAATTGTGACGTTTCACCGGTTGTTTGTTTACATTAGTATACCTAAATTTGATTTTTACATCCAAATATGTATACATTAACTTTTTGGATTTATTTATAAAAATAAAAATTAAATATATCTAAATTACAGAAAATATTTGTTGTCATTTGGTCTTATATGTTTTATTACTTCTGTAAGAATAAAGAATCACTTTAATTTAAAATATATAATATTTTCAAAATGAGCATTATTTTATATAGGATAGGCCATTTTGTTTGCCGCCATTACAAAAAAAATTCCAACTTTGTCAATCTAATTGTGTTTGACTGATTGTGCTAAAATAATATAAAAATATTGCATTTATATTCAATACTAATATTACTAAAGTCGTCTTTAATAATATTTTATAAAATACAATTATCTATGATGTTTATATAATAAGAACACATTGTTAGCCATTCATCATACAATACATAATGGCATTTCAGATATTTGAATCTTATGTTTTGGGAATTATATGCATTTCACTGGTCACGGTCTCAGGTAAGAGCATTGTTAGTTTTGTCATGTGAGGTTCATTTTCCATTAATATTTTGTGCACGAATATAAATTTTAACATTGAATTGGTCCAGGATTCAATAATAATTTGGGGAGTCCAACAGGAGAGCTTTTTATAAAGGACTGTTTAATTGGTGAACCAGGACCTCCACAAGTTTGTTGTGTATCACAATGCCCTACACAAAGTTGTCCCTCAGATTGCAGCGCCAAAGGATTTACTAAGGGTGGATTCTGTACACCTATACATGGAGTTGAAATGTGTTGTTGTATAGCGGGATAAATCAATAAAGCTATTGTATCATTGAAATTATAAAAAATAATAAAAGATGTACGTGAAATAGTTGTTCAGTCATTGAATGTTGAAAGATCAAATGAAAAAGATGCATTGTTCTGTTTATTATTTAAAATTTGTATCAAATTATAACCGCAACTAATTCAGGAACCAATATCACTTGTTAGTAGTGGCGCTAAAAAGAGTTGAATTAGTATAGAACTTTTAAACGGAAAAATTGTCTATCACAAACTAATTTTATTGAGTGAAAATTGTGGAAAATTTCCTTCACAAATATTTCGATAAAAGTAAATTATTATTTTTTTTGAGAAAAATTAACATTTCGTTTCGAATATGAGATTTCAGTTAAACACTTTTGTGTCACGTAAAAATTTTAAGGCACTCCTTCATTTTAACTTCATTATTGTTATATAAATAAAATATTTTAGAAATGTGTTGTTTTTAAATTTATCTTGTTTTTATAGTTATTATGTATTTAAATATCACAATAAAATATGCAAAAATATTTATTAATATAAATTTGTACCAGTGAAAAGTTTGAATTTTTATTTATTTATACATTTAAATAAAAGAGAAAAACTAAACAAAAAAACCCTTAAATCAAGTAAGTTTCAATGATGACTCCATCTCTGACAACCTCGTGCCAACTTTATCTCGCCTTCATAAGTACAAAATGCTTACCCTTTTTTCACTATCATATTTTTTTACATTCTTGTTGACGCATCGCTGAATACCATCCAAGAATGTGTTGGTTCCGGCTTAACGGGCATCATCTTTGTTTGAAAATATACAAATTGCTGGGCTTTCAATGCTTTTCTAGCTTCAAATTTTACATCAAATTCTGACAACTCGACATACCATTTTTTAAATCTTCCTGCAAGGTCCTGTTGATGGTGGATTTGCTTCAGCAGGAGATCAGTTCTTACTATTATGGTGTGAGTTACAAATTAACGTCATAGTTTTGTCGATGCAGTTATAATCATAAATTTAATTTGATGAAACAATAAATAATATACAAAAATATTAATTTTTAGTATTGACATTATTGTATTTACTTATTATAAACATATAGAATTATATTGTTTCTAAATTTATGTTGTTTTATAGTTAATATAAATTTAATTTAAACAGTCAATTATTTATAAATTGTGAAGTTTCATGTAAAGACCCATATAATAATACATGCATCAAATCATATATTATACATGAGTTTCACTTTTGGTACTGAAACATAATAAGTTCCTAGTTAACACATTGTACACATAAATGCCTCTAATACAAATCACCTAAAAGTCTAAGGCATTACATATACAAGATGTTCCAAAATGATAAAAACTAAGAACTAGATCAATACAATGATCTCAAAACATAACGCCATAGCGGAAGCCATGCCATCACAAAACCACGATCCGTAAGGAAAGTCAAGTAACCCTGTCCTTACCCTTCGCCAAACCTGCAGAACCTGTGATGTAAACAACAACAGTGGGGTGAGATACATCAAATCTCAGTGAGTTCCCTATCTTAAAGTCCTCTCGGCTTTACAAGGTTCTAACAAAGTCCTAACTCATGTCCAAGGGGAAAGGGGAAAGACCATGAGTACACACACACTATATGGAAACATGTTATGAGTTCATCAACTCACAATATCACTAATCGATAACCATGCCAAGGTATCCCCTATTCCCGTCCTCTTCTACGTCTAGAAGTCGACCCGGGTCATGGATCCTTGCAACCTACTTGACATACGAATGGATTCGGGTTCTACGGGCCATTAACCGTTATGAACCGTCACTTCACACGGGCCATTAACCGTCACAAGCATACGCTCCATGGGCGCCATTCGTACAGCACGGGAAATCAAACCTGCCAAGTAGTGGTGCATATGTTTCAGAGGAGCTCGAGACCCATGAAACGCACTCGCAAAAACAATAATAACCGGTTACGATTACGTGATCTCACAAAGACTTGATTGTATTCGACAATCTCAAGGCCATTATGCCTTATCACAACCAAACGGTTAACACACATGTTCCATACTAGTGTTCAATCATTTATATTTTTCCGACACTGCTTAGGGTAATTGTCCTCACTCTACTTATTCCATATTTTAATCATGCTTACATTTTCAACAACCAATACACACCAAAATCAACAAAACGACACAATTCCAACAATTCCGATATAATTAAATCGGCCATCAATCTTAAAACCAATGTAATAAGAAAGTACATTTTATTATCTTTCCAACGATATCAAAATTGTTCCAATCCGAGTTACGTACAAAAAGTTACGGCATTGTAAACAATCGATCGGAAAAATAAATCACAACAGCAGGATTCTGTAACTCTCCTGGCCGTACGCGTATTGGTACTCCCCGTACGCGTATTGCCCAAATTCTCGCCCAGCCATACGCGTATTGCCCCAAGCGATACGCGTATTGCTCAAAATGCCCGGCCATCCATACGCGTATTGCTCTTGCCGTACGCGTATTGACCAGCTCCATACGCGTATTGACATGCTCCATACGCGTATGGGCAGAGAAAAAATGCAGAAGTTCCTGCAGAATTTTCTGCTACGGGTTGATCCAAAATCAACCCCAAAATCCCATTTTCATCAATCAAAATGCATCAAAACATGTTATAACATCACAACCAGTATAACATATAATCAAACATTGCATTTAGCAGTTAGATTCACGAATTTTGTGCAAAAAGATTCAATTTCCACAATTTCAACCTAACTCTAAACTCAACAAAACTCTACTCTAAAGAGTCTAACTAGAACCCACCTGGATTACTAGACGAGGAGGTTGATACTGAGACGAGTAACGAAGAACAGATGAACGGATGATGATTCTTGATCTTGTTGAGAAATCTTCTTCTCCTTTTCCTTCCTCTTTTCCTTTCTTTTCTTTCCTTCACTTTTCCTTCTCTAAGTTTCTCTACTTTTACCAAAGAAGGAAAAATGAAAAGAAAATAGATAGTAAGGAAAACTATCATTTTTAGTAACACTACTAATGTCCAAAATTAGCTCAAATACATCAAATTATAAAAACTCAACGTTAAATACTATTAATTTAATCGACTCTGAGTTCGTCAGTTTACTCCAATTATTTTATCAAATAATTACTCAGAGTACTCCGGAACCCAGTTGATCATAATAATATTAACTCGAGCGTTTATAAATTTACGGGGTATTACATCCTCCCCCCCTTAAATAGAAATTCGTCCTCGAATTTAGAATATTACCTGAATAGATGTGGATAAGAATCTCGCATTTCCGATTCCAGTTCCCAAGTAGCATCGCCCGGATGCGTCATATCCCATTGCACCTTAACAAGTGGAATATCTTTGTTCCTTAACACTTTTGTTTCCCTTCCCACAATACAACTCGGTTGTGGTTCAAAAGTCAAATCTGCTTCAATTTCCACTGATTCGGGTAGAATTGGCTGAAGAGGATCAGGAATGAACTTACGGAGCTGAGATACGTGAAAAACGTCATGCATCTCGGATAGAGAGGGTGGTAAGGCTAATCGATAAGCAACTTCACCAATCCTTTCTAAAATCTGATACGGTCCCACGTATCTCGGACTTAACTTTCGCGACTTAAACGGTCCTTTCAATCTCAATCTCGGAGTAACTTTCAGAAATACATGGTCACCTTCCTTAAATTCCAAAGGTCTCCTACGATTGTCCGCATAACTCTTTTGACGATCTTGTGCTTGTTTAACCTTCTCGCGGATCATTCGAATCTTTTCCGTAGTCTCTTTAATAATCTCGGGTCCCAAAATTCTATCTTCGCCAATTTCAGCCCAACACAAAGGTGTTCTACACTTCCTCCCATACAATGCTTCATACGGAGCCATACCGATGCTCGCATGATAACTATTGTTATAGGAAAACTCAATTAATGGCAAAAGTTCTTTCCAATTCCCTCTACTCTCTAACACACAAGCTCTCAACATATCCTCCATCGTTTGTATTGTTCGTTCAGTCTGACCATCCGTTTGAGGATGATTCGACGTGCTCAAACACAAATTCGTACCCATCGCTTGTTGGAACACTTTCCAAAATCTCGAAGTAAACTTCGGATCTCTATCGGACACAATACTGGAAGGAATACCATGCAATCTCACAATCTCAGCAATAAACAACCTTGCAAGATGACTTGCCTTGTAAGTAGTCTTTACGGCTAAGAAGTGTGCAGATTTCGTTAGTCGATCTACAATCACCCAAATAGAATCATACCCACCTTGGGTACGGGGTAAACCCACTGCAAAATCCATAGAAATACTATCCCACTTCCAAACTGGAATATCCAAAGGTTGTAACAAACCGCCCGGTCTTTGGTGTTCAATCTTCACCTGTTGGCACACCGCACATTCTGACACATATCCCGCTATATCCTTTTTCATCCCAGGCCACCAATAATCCTTCTTTAAATCCTGATACATCTTTGAAGAACCAGGATGTATCGTAAAAGTACCTTTATGAGCTTCGTCTAAGATCTTCCTTTTCAATGCCTCATCCCTCGGAACACAAATCCTTTGATTAAACAGAACAATCCCATCTGTCGCTCGTGTAAAACCCGGCTGAAGTAACAATTCTTGTAACTCTTCCTCTAACAATTGTGCCTGTTGAATCTCAACTCTCAAGGTAGAATTGACATTCAAATTTCCCATAATCACACAATTCGGAGTCCACACAAATTGGAGATTAAGATCTCTAAACTTTTCCAACAATGAATACTCTAAAATCATCAATTCCGCACTATGAACCATTTTCCGACTTAAAGCATCCGCTACTTTATTCGCCTTTCCTGGATGATACTTCAATTCTAAGTCATAATCCTTTAAGTACTCCATCCACCTTCTTTGTCGCATATTCAACTCCTTTTGATCAAACAAATACTTCAAACTTTTGTGGTCACTGAACATTTCAAAACGTACACCATATAAATAATGACGCCACACCTTCAGTGCAAAAACCACTGCAGCTAGTTCCAAATCATGAGTCGGATAATTCTTCTCATGAACTTTTAACTGTCGAGAAGCATAAGCTACCACTTGACCACCTTGCATCAGAACACCCCCTAATCCCCTCTTAGAAGCATCACAGAATACTTCATAAGAGTTGTTAGGATCAGGAATAATTAATACTGGAGCACTCGTCAAACTTTCCTTCAAATGCATAAAACTTTGTTCGCAACCTGAATCCCATTCAAACGTAACATCCTTCCGAGTAAGTTTCGTCATTGGTAAGGCCAATTGAGAAAAGCCCTTGATAAACCTTCTATAGTAACCGGCCAATCCCAAGAAACTTCTGACTTCTGAAACATTTCTCGGTCTCTCCCAATTAATCACTGCTTCTACCTTCGATGGATCCACTGCCACACCACCTCGAGATATCACATGTCCAAGAAAATTAACTTCCGACATCCAAAACTCACACTTGCTCAACTTAGCAAACAATTGCTTCTCTTGCAAGACCGATAAGACAATCCTCAGATGTTCTCCGTGCTCTTGTGGAGTACGAGAATAAATAAGAATGTCGTCAATAAAGATTACCACAAATTGGTCAAAGTAAGTCTGAAATATTCGATTCATGTAATCCATAAAAACAGCTGGAGCATTAGTCACACCGAAAGGCATCACTAAGAATTCGTAATGACCGTAACGTGTCCTAAATGCAGTCTTTGGCACATCGGAACTCTTCACTCGAATCTGATGATAACCCGACCGTAAATCAATCTTCGAGAACACACATGCTCCTTTCAATTGATCTAACAAGTCGTCTATCCTTGGTAAGGGATACTTATTCTTAATGGTAACTTTATTCAACTTACGATAATCAATGCACAAACGCATTCCCCCATCTTTCTTCTTTACCAGTAACACTGGAGCTCCCCACGGTGAAACACTAGGCCTAACGAAATGCTTAGACATCAAGTCCTCCAATTGGTCCTTTAATTCTCTTAATTCAAGCGGTGCCATCCGATACGGAGAAACAGATATAGGAGCCGTTCCCGGTATCAGGTCAATAGAGAACTCAACTTCTCTCTCCGGAGGAAGAGAAGAAACATCCTCAGGAAACACTTCAGGAAATTCACACACTATTGGAATACTCAGAACTTGCTGTTCACTACCTCCCTCCTTAGTAAGAACCAATAAAACAGATTTCTCTTTCTCAAACAAGAAATTTACCATTCCCACCGTACCTTCTAAAATCGTCGATAAAACATCTTTCGGAGTAGCCTCAGCAGATGGAATAATAATTAGCTTCTCCTCACAACCGATAAAAACCGAATTAGCTGAAAGCCAGTCCATTCCCAGAACAACATCCACTTTCTTAAGCGGCAGACAAATAAGATCAATCTGGAAGACTCTTTCGTTCACCGACAACACACAATTTTCACACATCAGTGGTGTTTCAACCATTTCATCCATGGCAGTAGTAACCACCATAGGAGGAAACAAAGGAATAGTTTGCAACCCAAGTCGCTTCACACATCTTAAAGACACAAAAGAATGTGTAGCCCCACAGTCAAATAAAACAAAACAAGGTTGACCATTAACAAAACACGTACCCGCAATCAAGGAATTATCACCCTTTGCTTTCCTTGCATCCAGAGTATATACTCGACCAGTAGTCTTCCCTTGTGTCTGATTCCTACTCTGAGGACAATCCCTCGCCAAATGGCCCACCTTCTGACACTGGTAACACCTCACACTTTCAATACCACATCGGCCGTAATGATTCCGACCGCAAGTACGACACACCGGAGGTACACTAGTTTTTGAACCCTGTACTTGCTTCCCTTTGGAAGACTGTTGCCTTTGCCTAAACTGTTGACTCGACCTTCCACGGTCACCTTGAGTTACCCTGTTCGAATCCACCTCCATTTGTATCTTTTTCAAGCTATTTTCCGCCACATAACATTGTCTTAACATTTCAGCATAAGTAGCAAATTCCCGTTGAGACACGCTGTGTGAAATCTCAGCCCTTAACCCAAACAGAAACTGATCTATCTTCCACCTCTCATCAGGAGCATACATGGCCTGTCTAGAATAGTCAGCCATGATCTCAAATTGTTCCGCATAAGAAGCCACTGATAAATTTCCCTGTCTCAACTGTTGGAGCTCAAACTCCTTTTGAGACCTTAAAGAACTCGGAAAATATTTCTCCATAAAGATTACCTTAAACTGTTCCCACACTTTCGGCACTTCCTGAGTTGTCATCAAGGCTGAAGCGCTCTCCCACCACCTCATGGCAGGACCCTTCAACCAGTGAGAAGCAAAAACCACCTTATTCTCCTCACTGCAATGAACTATCAGAAAAATCCGTTCCATTCCTGTTATCCATTCGTGTGCCTTCACCGGATCTAGCCCTCCTTGAAACTCCGGAGGATTCATACGAACAAATTCCCTGTAGGTTCCTCCTGTAACTTCCGGAACAACCACTGGAGGATGCAGACCATCAGCCATTTGTTGCATCATTCCTTGCATGAACTGATTCTGCTGTTGCTGCATCTGCTGCATAAATTGGTACAACGGGGCATTCCCTTCATCACCTTGTGGAACTGTCCCAGCTGGAGTAGTCCTTGGTCTTCCACGGTTGTTTCTACGTCTATCAGCCATGTTCCTGAATTCCATATCAATAGGATTAAGTTGATCAGACTCAATACCATAAATATAACAGACAAGACCCATGGCGACCCGCCGCATATGAAACGGAAAGAAACACTTATTCTATTTCATGGCTAGGTCGAGGATACGACCTGCTCTGATACCAACTGTAAAGACCCATATAATAATACATGCATCAAATCATATATTATACATGAGTTTCACTTTTGGTACTGAAACATAATAAGTTCCTAGTTAACACATTGTACACATAAATGCCTCTAATACAAATCACCTAAAAGTCTAAGGCATTACATATACAAGATGTTCCAAAATGATAAAAACTAAGAACTAGATCAATACAATGATCTCAAAACATAACGCCATAGCGGAAGCCATGCCATCACAAAACCACGATCCGTAAGGAAAGTCAAGTAACCCTGTCCTTACCCTTCGCCAAACCTGCAGAACCTGTGATGTAAACAACAACAGTGGGGTGAGATACATCAAATCTCAGTGAGTTCCCTATCTTAAAGTCCTCTCGGCTTTACAAGGTTCTAACAAAGTCCTAACTCATGTCCAAGGGGAAAGGGGAAAGACCATGAGTACACACACACTATATGGAAACATGTTATGAGTTCATCAACTCACAATATCACTAATCGATAACCATGCCAAGGTATCCCCTATTCCCGTCCTCTTCTACGTCTAGAAGTCGACCCGGGTCATGGATCCTTGCAACCTACTTGACATACGAATGGATTCGGGTTCTACGGGCCATTAACCGTTATGAACCGTCACTTCACACGGGCCATTAACCGTCACAAGCATACGCTCCATGGGCGCCATTCGTACAGCACGGGAAATCAAACCTGCCAAGTAGTGGTGCATATGTTTCAGAGGAGCTCGAGACCCATGAAACGCACTCGCAAAAACAATAATAACCGGTTACGATTACGTGATCTCACAAAGACTTGATTGTATTCGACAATCTCAAGGCCATTATGCCTTATCACAACCAAACGGTTAACACACATGTTCCATACTAGTGTTCAATAATTTATATTTTTCCGACACTGCTTAGGGTAATTGTCCTCACTCTACTTATTCCATATTTTAATCATGCTTACATTTTCAACAACCAATACACACCAAAATCAACAAAACGACACAATTCCAACAATTCCGATATAATTAAATCGGCCATCAATCTTAAAACCAATGTAATAAGAAAGTACATTTTATTATCTTTCCAACGATATCAAAATTGTTCCAATCCGAGTTACGTACAAAAAGTTACGGCATTGTAAACAATCGATCGGAAAAATAAATCACAACAGCAGGATTCTGTAACTCTCCTGGCCGTACGCGTATTGGTACTCCCCGTACGCGTATTGCCCAAATTCTCGCCCAGCCATACGCGTATTGCCCCAAGCGATACGCGTATTGCTCAAAATGCCCGGCCATCCATACGCGTATTGCTCTTGCCGTACGCGTATTGACCAGCTCCATACGCGTATTGACATGCTCCATACGCGTATGTGCAGAGAAAAAATGCAGAAGTTCCTGCAGAATTTTCTGCTACGGGTTGATCCAAAATCAACCCCAAAATCCCATTTTCATCAATCAAAATGCATCAAAACATGTTATAACATCACAACCAGTATAACATATAATCAAACATTGCATTTAGCAGTTAGATTCACGAATTTTGTGCAAAAAGATTCAATTTCCACAATTTCAACCTAACTCTAAACTCAACAAAACTCTACTCTAAAGAGTCTAACTAGAACCCACCTGGATTACTAGACGAGGAGGTTGATACTGAGACGAGTAACGAAGAACAGATGAACGGATGATGATTCTTGATCTTGTTGAGGAATCTTCTTCTCCTTTTCCTTCCTCTTTTCCTTTCTTTTCTTTCCTTCACTTTTCCTTCTCTAAGTTTCTCTACTTTTACCAAATAAGGAAAAATGAAAAGAAAATAGATAGTAAGGAAAACTATCATTTTTAGTAACACTACTAATGTCCAAAATTAGCTCAAATACATCAAATTATAAAAACTCAAAGTTAAATACTATTAATTTAATCGACTCTGAGTTCGTCAGTTTACTCCAATTATTTTATCAAATAATTACTCAGAGTACTCCGGAACCCAGTTGATCATAATAATATTAACTCGAGCGTTTATAAATTTACGGGGTATTACATTTCACCGGTTGTTTGTTTACATTAGTATACCTAAATTTAATTTTTACATCCAAATATGTATACATTAACTTTTTGGATTTATTTATAAAAATAAAAAATTAAATATATCTAAATTACAGAAAATATTTGTTGTCATTTGGTCTTATATGTTTTATTACTTCTGTAAGAATAAAGAATCACTTTAATTTAAAATATATAATATTTTCAAAATGAGCATTATTTTATATAGGATAGGCCATTTTGTTTGCCGCCATTACAAAAAAAATTCCAACTTTGTCAATCTAATTGTGTTTGACTGATTGTGCTAAAATAATATAAAAATATTGCATTTATATTCAATACTAATATTACTAAAGTCGTCTTTAATAATATTTTATAAAATACAATTATCTATGATGTTTATATAATAAGAACACATTGTTAGCCATTCATCATACAATACATAATGGCATTTCAGATATTTGAATCTTATGTTTTGGGAATTATATGCATTTCACTGGTCACGGTCTCAGGTAAGAGCATTGTTAGTTTTGTCATGTGAGGTTCATTTTCCATTAATATTTTGTGCACGAATATAAATTTTAACATTGAATTGGTCCAGGATTCAATAATAATTTGGGGAGTCCAACAGGAGAGCTTTTTATAAAGGACTGTTTAATTGGTGAACCAGGACCTCCACAAGTTTGTTGTGTATCACAATGCCCTACACAAAGTTGTCCCTCAGATTGCAGCGCCAAAGGATTTACTAAGGGTGGATTCTGTACACCTATACATGGAGTTGAAATGTGTTGTTGTATAGCGGGATAAAGCAATAAAGCTATTGTATCATTGAAATTATAAAAAATAATAAAAGATGTACGTGAAATAGTTGTTCAGTCGTTGAATGTTGAAAGATCAAATGAAAAAGATGCATTGTTCTGTTTATTATTTAAAATTTGTATCAAATTATAACCGCAACTAATTCAGGAACCAATATCACTTGTTAGTAGTGGCGCTAAAAAGAGTTGAATTAGTATAGAACTTTTAAACGGAAAAATTGTCTATCACAAACTAATTTTATTGAGTGAAAATTGTGGAAAATTTCCTTCACAAATATTTCGATAAAAGTAAATTATTATTTTTTTTGAGAAAAATTAACATTTCGTTTCGAATATGAGATTTCAGTTAAACACTTTTGTGTCACGTAAAAATTTTAAGGCACTCCTTCATTTTAACTTCATTATTGTTATATAAATAAAATATTTTAGAAATGTGTTGTTTTTAAATTTATCTTGTTTTTATAGTTATTATGTATTTAAATATCACAATAAAATATGCAAAAATATTTATTAATATAAATTTGTACCAGTGAAAAGTTTGAATTTTTATTTATTTATACATTTAAATAAAAGAGAAAAACTAAACAAAAAAACCCTTAAATCAAGTAAGTTTCAATGATGACTCCATCTCTGACAACCTCGTGCCAACTTTATCTCGCCTTCATAAGTACAAAATGCTTACCCTTTTTTCACTATCATATTTTTTTACATTCTTGTTGACGCATCGCTGAATACCATCCAAGAATGTGTTGGTTCCGGCTTAACGGGCATCATCTTTGTTTGAAAATATACAAATTGCTGGGCTTTCAATGCTTTTCTAGCTTCAAATTTTACATCAAATTCTGACAACTCGACATACCATTTTTTAAATCTTCCTGCAAGGTCCTGTTGATGGTGGATTTGCTTCAGCAGGAGATCAGTTCTTACTATTATGGTGTGAGTTACAAATTAACGTCATAGTTTTGTCGATGCAGTTATAATCATAAATTTAATTTGATGAAACAATAAATAATATACAAAAATATTAATTTTTAGTATTGACATTATTGTATTTACTTATTATAAACATATAGAATTATATTGTTTCTAAATTTATGTTGTTTTATACTTAATATAAATTTAATTTAAACAGTCAATTGTTTATAAATTGTGAAGTTTCACTGGTTGTTTGTTTACATTAGTATACCTAAATTTAATTTTTACATCCAAATATGTATACATTAACTTTTTGGATTTATTTATAAAAATAAAAAATTAAATATATCTAAATTACAGAAAATATTTGTTGTCATTTGGTCTTATATGTTTTATTACTTCTGTAAGAATAAAGAATCACTTTAATTTAAAATATATAATATTTTCAAAATGAGCATTATTTTATATAGGATAGGCCATTTTGTTTGCCGCCATTACAAAAAAAATTCCAACTTTGTCAATCTAATTGTGTTTGACTGATTGTGCTAAAATAATATAAACATATTGCATTTATATTCAATACTAATATTACTAAAGTCGTCTTTAATAATATTTTATAAATTACAATTATCTATGATGTCTATATAATAAGAACACATTGTTAGCCATTCATCATACATTACATAATGGCATTTCAGATATTTCAATCTTATGTTTTGGGAATTATATGCATTTCACTGGTCACGGTCTCAGGTAAGAGCAATGTTAGTTTTGTCATGTCAGGTTCATTTTCCATTAATATTTTGTGCACGAATATAAATTTTAACATTGAATTGGTCCAGGATTCAATAATAATTTGGGGAGTCCAACAGGAGAGCTTTTTATAAAGGACTGTTTAATTGGTGAACCAGGACCTCCACAAGTTTGTTGTGTATCACAATGCCCTACACAAAGTTGTCCCTCAGATTGCAGAGCCAAAGGATTTACTAAGGGTGGATTCTGTACACCTATACATGGAGTTGAAATGTGTTGTTGTATAGCCGGATAAAGCAATAAAGCTATTGTATCATTGAAATTACAAAAAATAATAAAAGATGTACGTGAAATAGTTGTTCAGTCGTTGAATGTTGAAAGATCAAATGAAAAAGATGCATTGTTCTATTTATTATTTAAAATTTGTATCAAATTATAACCGCAACTAATTCAGGAACCAATATCACTTGTTAGTAGTGGCGCTAAAAAGAGTTGAATTAGTATAGAACTTTTAAACGGAAAAATTGTCTATCACAAACTAATTTTATTGAGTGAAAATTGTGGAAAATTTCCTTCACAAATATTTCGATAAAAGTAAATTATTATTTTTTTTGAGAAAAATTAACATTTCGTTTCGAATATGAGATTTCAGTTAAACACTTTTGTGTCACGTAAAAATTTTAAGGCACTCCTTCATTTTAACTTCATTATTGTTATATAAATAAAATATTTTAGAAATGTGTTGTTTTTAAATTTATCTTGTTTTTATAGTTATTATGTATTTAAATATCACAATAAAATATGCAAAAATATTTATTAATATAAATTTGTACCAGTGAAAAGTTTGAATTTTTATTTATTTATACATTTAAATAAAAGAGAAAAACTAAACAAAAAAACCCTTAAATCAAGTAAGTTTCAATGATGACTCCATCTCTGACAACCTCGTGCCAACTTTATCTCGCCTTCATAAGTACAAAATGCTTACCCTTTTTTCACTATCATATTTTTTTACATTCTTGTTGACGCATCGCTGAATACCATCCAAGAATGTGTTGGTTCCGGCTTAACGGGCATCATCTTTGTTTGAAAATATACAAATTGCTGGGCTTTCAATGCTTTTCTAGCTTCAAATTTTACATCAAATTCTGACAACTCGACATACCATTTTTTAAATCTTCCTGCAAGGTCCTGTTGATGGTGGATTTGCTTCAGCAGGAGATCAGTTCTTACTATTATGGTGTGAGTTACAAATTAACGTCATAGTTTTGTCGATGCAGTTATAATCATAAATTTAATTTGATGAAACAATAAATAATATACAAAAATATTAATTTTTAGTATTGACATTATTGTATTTACTTATTATAAACATATAGAATTATATTGTTTCTAAATTTATGTTGTTTTATACTTAATATAAATTTAATTTAAACAGTCAATTATTTATAAATTGTGAAGTTTCACTGGTTGTTTGTTTACATTAGTATACCTAAATTTAATTTTTACATCCAAATATGTATACATTAACTTTTTGGATTTATTTATAAAAATAAAAAATTAAATATATCTAAATTACAGAAAATATTTGTTGTCATTTGGTCTTATATGTTTTATTACTTCTGTAAGAATAAAGAATCACTTTAATTTAAAATATATAATATTTTCAAAATGAGCATTATTTTATATAGGATAGGCCATTTTGTTTGCCGCCATTACAAAAAAAATTCCAACTTTGTCAATCTAATTGTGTTTGACTGATTGTGCTAAAATAATATAAACATATTGCATTTATATTCAATACTAATATTACTAAAGTCGTCTTTAATAATATTTTATAAATTACAATTATCTATGATGTCTATATAATAAGAACACATTGTTAGCCATTCATCATACATTACATAATGGCATTTCAGATATTTCAATCTTATGTTTTGGGAATTATATGCATTTCACTGGTCACGGTCTCAGGTAAGAGCAATGTTAGTTTTGTCATGTCAGGTTCATTTTCCATTAATATTTTGTGCACGAATATAAATTTTAACATTGAATTGGTCCAGGATTCAATAATAATTTGGGGAGTCCAACAGGAGAGCTTTTTATAAAGGACTGTTTAATTGGTGAACCAGGACCTCCACAAGTTTGTTGTGTATCACAATGCCCTACACAAAGTTGTCCCTCAGATTGCAGAGCCAAAGGATTTACTAAGGGTGGATTCTGTACACCTATACATGGAGTTGAAATGTGTTGTTGTATAGCCGGATAAAGCAATAAAGCTATTGTATCATTGAAATTACAAAAAATAATAAAAGATGTACGTGAAATAGTTGTTCAGTCGTTGAATGTTGAAAGATCAAATGAAAAAGATGCATTGTTCTATTTATTATTTAAAATTTGTATCAAATTATAACCGCAACTAATTCAGGAACCAATATCACTTGTTAGTAGTGGCGCTAAAAAGAGTTGAATTAGTATAGAACTTTTAAACGGAAAAATTGTCTATCACAAACTAATTTTATTGAGTGAAAATTGTGGAAAATTTTCTTCACAAATATTTCGATAAAAGTAAATTATTTTTTTTTTTGAGAAAAATTAACATTTCGTTTCGAATATGAGATTTCAGTTAAATACTTTTGTGTCACGTAAAAATTTTAAGGCACTCCTTCATTTTAACTTCATTATTGTTATATAAATAAAATATTTTAGAAATGTGTTGTTTTTAAATTTATCTTGTTTTTATAGTTATTATGTATTTAAATATCACAATAAAATATGCAAAAATATTTATTAATATAAATTTGTACCAGTGAAAAGTTTGAATTTTTATTTATTTATACATTTAAATAAAAGAGAAAAACTAAACAAAAAAACCCTTAAATCAAGTAAGTTTCAATGATGACTCCATCTCTGACAACCTCGTGCCAACTTTATCTCGCCTTCATAAGTACAAAATGCTTACCCTTTTTTCACTATCATATTTTTTTACATTCTTGTTGACGCATCGCTGAATACCATCCAAGAATGTGTTGGTTCCGGCTTAACGGGCATCATCTTTGTTTGAAAATATACAAATTGCTGGGCTTTCAATGCTTTTCTAGCTTCAAATTTTACATCAAATTCTGACAACTCGACATACCATTTTTTAAATCTTCCTGCAAGGTCCTGTTGATGGTGGATTTGCTTCAGCAGGAGATCAGTTCTTACTATTATGGTGTGAGTTACAAATTAACGTCATAGTTTTGTCGATGCAGGTATAATCATAAATTTAATTTGATGAAACAATAAATAATATACAAAAATATTAATTTTTAGTATTGACATTATTGTATTTACTTATTATAAACATATAGAATTATATTGTTTCTAAATTTATGTTGTTTTATACTTAATATAAATTTAATTTAAACAGTCAATTATTTATAAATTGTGAAGTTTCACCGGTTGTTTGTTTACATTAGTATACCTAAATTTAATTTTTACATCCAAATATGTATACATTAACTTTTTGGATTTATTTATAAAAATAAAAAATTAAATATATCTAAATTACAGAAAATATTTGTTGTCATTTGGTCTTATATGTTTTATTACTTCTGTAAGAATAAAGAATCACTTTAATTTAAAATATATAATATTTTCAAAATGAGCATTATTTTATGTAATACCCCGTAAATTTATAAACGCTCTGGTTAATATTATTATGATCAACTGGGTTCCGGAGTACTCTGAGTAATTATTTGATAAAATAATTAGAGTAAACTGACGAACTCAGAGTCGATTAAATTAATAGTATTTAACGTTGAGTTTTTATAATTTGATGTATTTGAGCTAATTTTGGACATTTAGTAGTGTTACTAAAAATGATAGTTTCTATACTATCTATTTTCTTTTCATTTTCCTTAAAACCCAAACAAAAGCTAAAGAGAAAGAAAGAAAAGGAAAAAGGGAAGAAAGGAAAGGAAAAGAAAGAGGAAGAAGAGAAATTCTCAAGAAGCTCAAGAAATCATCATCAATTCATCTGTTCTTCGTTTACTCGTCTCAGTATCAACCTCCTCGTCTAGTAATCCAGGTGGGTTCTAGTTAGACTCTTTAGAGTAGGATTATTTTGAGTTTAGAGTTAGATTAGAAATTGTGAAAATTGAATCTTTTTGCACAAAATTCGTGAATCTAACTGCTAAATGCAATGCTTGATTATATGTTATACTGGTTGTGATGTTATAACATGTTTCGATGCATTTTGATTGATGAAAAATGAGATTTGGGGTTGATTTTGGTTCAACCCGTAGCAGAGAAATTCTGCAGGAACTTCTGCATTTTTCTTCTGCCCATACGCGTATGGAGCATGTCAATACGCGTATGGAGCTGGTCAATACGCGTACGGCAAGGGCAATACGCGTATGGATGGCCGGAGATTTTGGGCAATACGCGTATCGCTTGGGGCAATACGCGTATGGCTGGGCGAGCATTTGGGCAATACGCGTACGGGGAATGCCAATACGCGTACGGCCAGGAGAGTTACAGAATCCTGCTGTTGTGATTTATTTTCCGATCGATTGTTTACAATACCGTAACTTTTTGTACGTAACTCGGATTGGAACAATTTTGATATCGTTGGAAAGATAATAAAATGTACTTTCTTATTACAATGGTTTTAAGATCGTCGGCCGATTTAATTAAGTCGGGATTTCTGAAATTGTGTCGTTTTATCGACTTTTATCTGTTAATTGTGTATAATTATTATTGACAATATATGCATGTTAAAATATGGACTAGGCAGGGTGAGGATTATTACCAAAACTGTGTCGGAAGTGTGAATTGTTCCATGGGCGGCAACGCTCGTGCATGAAGGCCGAGGCGTATGCATTTCTGTTTATCAATAACCACAGTTGTGCGGTGTAGTTCATGAGACTCGAGCACCTCCTCTGAACGTTATACACAACTACTTGGCAGGTTTGAGTCCCGTGTTAAGTACGGTTGGAGCCTACGGGTAAAGAGACTTGTGACGGTGTACGGGCCGTGAGAAGTGACGGATCACGGTGTACGGACCGGTGATCCCGAATCCAATCGTATGCCAAGTAGCTACAAGGATCCATGACTCGGATCGCCTTCTAGACGTAGAAGGGTACGGGAAAAGGGGATACCTTGGTATTGGTTATTGATATGTGAGTTCTTGAGTGTACGGACTCAGAACGTACTTCAGTACTTTGTGAATCCTTGAGTTTACAGGCTCAAGAGGTACTTCGGTACTAGTGTGAGTTACAGGCTCACCGTGGCGGTTACTTGTGTGTGTACTCATGGTCTTTCCCCTTTCCCCTTGGACATGAGTTAGGACTTTGTTAGAACCTTGTAAAGCCGAGAGGACTTTAAGATAGGGAACTCACTGAGATTTGATGTATCTCACCCCACTGTTGTTGTTTACATCACAGGTTCTGCAGGTTTAGCGAAGGGTAAGGACAAGGTTACTTGACTTTCCTTACGGATCGTGGTTTTGTGATGGCATGGCTTCCGCTATGGCGTTATGTTTTGAGATCATTGTTTTGATCTAGTTCTTAGTTTTTATCATTTTGGAACATCTTGTATATGTAATGCCTTAGACTTTTAGTTCTTTTGTATTAGAGGCATTTATATATATAATGTGTTAACTAGGAACTTATTATGTTTCAGTACCAAAAGTGAAACTCATGTATAATATATGATTTGATGCATGTATTATTATATGGTCTTTACATTTTATATAGGATAGGCCATTTTGTTTGCCGCCATTACAAAAAAAATTCCAACTTTGTCAATCTAATTGTGTTTGACTGATTGTGCTAAAATAATATAAACATATTGCATTTATATTCAATACTAATATTACTAAAGTCGTCTTTAATAATATTTTATAAATTACAATTATCTATGATGTCTATATAATAAGAACACATTGTTATCCATTCATCATACATTACATAATGGCATTTCAGATATTTCAATCTTATGTTTTGGGAATTATATGCATTTCACTGGTCACGGTCTCAGGTAAGAGCAATGTTAGTTTTGTCATGTCAGGTTCATTTTCCATTAATATTTTGTGCACGAATATAAA